>JAIOJX010000031.1:145305822-145923322 GCA_022376925.1 Tragulus kanchil | reverse complement strand
CCACGGGATTTTCCAGGTAAGAATACCAGCGTGGGTAGCTCTGTCGCTCTCCAGGGGATCTTCCCGGCTTAGAGATCGAACCTGCAGCTTCTGCACTGGCAGGCTGATTCTTTACCACGGAGCCACCAGAGAAGGCTAAGGTTTGCAAAGAGTTGCTGGCCATCCCAGTGTTCTTAAGATAATCATTTCCGGATCTTTAAAATAATGCATTCCATATAGTTCTGTAATTAGGACAGAATAAACTGTTAGGAATACAGCATTCTACCACTCTTCAGTTTGATGTCTCTTCATTGAACACTGGTAGAATTACTTAATATTCATATTAAATATTTAATATGCATATTAAAATTTGATGTGGCCAAAAGGAATTCAGGCGGGGTTCCATTTCGCATTTTTTGGTGAGTTTTGGTTCCAGTGGGGGATGGATCAACTCCTCGGGTTCACACTCACTAATCCTGACTGGAGAACAGACAGGATCTTGCCGTGTAGGTTCCTTTAAAGCTCTGAGATTGTTGTCGAATGACAAACTGTATCATGGCATGTTGAGAAAACTAATATCGATCCTTCACCCTGCACGTCGATTGGTGAATTTAGGAGGAATCTGAATTTAGGATGGATTTCATTTCATTTCGGACTTTTTATTTTCCTGCTAAATATATCTCATCAGAGCCCTTTAGAGAGGCCAGTAACACACATTTATATACAGTCCAATAAATCTGGCTGGTGACCTCACCAGGCACAATTTATTATGCACCTGTCACCAGGAGCCATCTGTCCAGGTTCAGGACAACAAGGCGGCTAGTCGGACCTTTTCAACTAGAAGTATCTGTAATGTGAGCTTTTTTCCTTTCTGGTTATGCAACTACCTCTCTCTCCCTCTGTCGACTTCTTCTGCCTTGACCCTAAGAATCCCACTGCTGGGACTTCCCTGGTGGTTCAGTGGCTAAGACTCTGTGCTTCCATGGCGAGAGGCATGGGTTCAATTCCTGGTTGGGGAACTAAGATTTCACATGATGACGAGAGTAGCCAAAACCATTTTTTAGTTAAACAAAAAACAGAAAAAAAAGAATCCCACTGCCTGCCACACTAGCATATTTAGAGGATTTCTGCTTGTCCTGGGTACTGTCTACTTGTTATTAACAGCATATTCACCCACCCAGTAGCTGAGTATCTGTTGGCTGGGAGGCTGGACACATGTGTTCCCTCTCTCTAAGGGGATTTTGCATCAAAGTCAGGATGAAACCAAACTCGCCCTCCCAGGATCCACCGGCTGCGTGTGCAGGGATGGATTTTTCTGAAGAACTTCAGGCAGACAAGATGATAGAGACTGAAGAGACACAGAGATCACTTCATTGAGACTCAGTTTCCTTTTCTTCTATGTCAAGTGTCAGAAGAATGTATTTAATATGCATATTAAAATTTGATGTGGCCAAAAGGAATTCAGGCGGTTCCATTTCGCATTTTTTGGTGAGTTTTGGTTCCAGTGGGGGATGGATCAACTCCTCGGGTTCACACTCACTAATCCTGACTGGAGAACAGACAGGATCTTGCCGTGTAGGTTCCTTTAAAGCTCTGAGATTGTTGTCGAATGACAAACTGTATCATGGCATGTTGAGAAAACTAATATCGATCCTTCACCCTGCACGTCGATTGGTGAATTTAGGAGGAATCTGAATTTAGGATGGATTTCATTTCATTTCGTACTTTTATCTTCCTGCTAAATATATCTCATCAGAGCCCTTTAGAGAGGCCAGTAACACACATTTATATACAGTCCAATAAATCTGGCTGGTGACCTCACCAGGCACAATTTATTATGCACCTGTCACCAGGAGCCATCTGTCCAGGTTCAGGACAACAAGGCGGCTAGTCGGACCTTTTCAACTAGAAGTATCTGTAATGTGAGCTTTTTTCCTTTCTGGTTATGCAACTACCTCTCTCTCCCTCTGTCGACTTCTTCTGCCTTGACCCTAAGAATCCCACTGCTGGGACTTCCCTGGTGGTTCAGTGGCTAAGACTCTGTGCTTCCATGGCGAGAGGCATGGGTTCAATTCCTGGTTGGGGAACTAAGATTTCACATGATGACGAGAGTAGCCAAAACCATTTTTTTTTAGTTAAACAAAAAACAGAAAAAAAAGAATCCCACTGCCTGCCACACTAGCATATTTAGAGGATTTCTGCTTGTCCTGGGTACTGTCTACTTGTTATTAACAGCATATTCACCCACCCAGTAGCTGAGTATCTGTTGGCTGGGAGGCTGGACACATGTGTTCCCTCTCTCTAAGGGGATTTTGCATCAAAGTCAGGATGAAACCAAACTCGCCCTCCCAGGATCCACCGGCTGCGTGTGCAGGGATGGATTTTTCTGAAGAACTTCAGGCAGACAAGATGATAGAGACTGAAGAGACACAGAGATCACTTCATTGAGACTCAGTTTCCTTTTCTTCTATGTCAAGTGTCAGAAGAATGTATTTGTTGTGCTCTAAGAGAGAAGGGGACGGGGGATAAGGATGCAGCCTAGGCAGAGAAAGGCTCAGAGATGCTTGCTGTTGTTTGGTTGCTAAGTCCTGTCATGGCTCTTTGTGACCCTGTGAACTATAGCCCTCCAGGCTCCTCTGTCCATGGGACTTCCCAGGCAAGAATATGGAGTGGGTTGCCATTTCCTCCTGCAGGAGATCTTCCTGACCCAAGGATCGAACCCATGTCTCCTGCATGGGCAGGCGGATTCTTCACCCCTGAGCTGCCTGAGAAGCCCTCAGAGACCCTTTGCACGGCTTTATTCTACTCACAGACTCTAGCTGAGGCTTCTCTTAGTTGAACATGCCACCCAGTCTTGGGGCAGTGTTATTTTATAAAGCGTTCCCCATAATTGTCCTCCCTTTGGGTACTTTCTGATAGAGTGGGAGAATATTCTCAGTAAGGGCCATCTCACTGGCCATGTTGTTTCTGAAAAGGAATGTAACAGCAACACCTACGCTCTCAATTAGAGTCAATTCATAAGGATTTGCCGCTAATCTAAAATGGAGGCCGAGCTCATTGGTGAAAACCTACCTGCCCTTTGTGGATCTTGCATTTTGTGTATTGTAAGAATGTGAAGCCTTCCCAGATTTAGATATTGGAAATGTAACGTGATTATATGAAGCCAATCATTATTTTTCCTCTCTATCTCTGGGATTGTTTTCTCTCCGCCAGATCCTCGGAAACCCTGAACTCTGCACAGAGCTGGCAAATGGGGCTTCTGATTGATTGAAACGTACAGGACGTTGCCAGAGGGCCGCCTAGTTAAAATAAAATATACATACAGGGGACAAGAGAGGGCCGCGATCAGCCACTGTTCAGTTAAGCAGGGCTTGTCATATGGAATTTCAAAATCAGAGCTCCTTCAGATCATATAATCATCTGCTGCTAAATGTGGAACTGGAGGGCTTCTCCCCAGCCTGTGCCCAACTTCTGCAAAACCACCATAAAGTTTCTAGAATGAACAGACCTGACTGGCGTGGCCACCTCCTTCTGCCCTACATGCATTCTCCTTTGTTGGAAGCTGGCAATTTAATTAGCGCTACTTTGAGTCCAGGGGTGCCTTGTGTACCTGAAACCAGCCTTTTTCCTCGAACAACTCCCTCGTGATCTTTGCATGAAGCCCGTGCTGGCTCTTTGCTTCCCAAAACTTTGTAAACCTGTCAGGGGCTCCCATCTGACTCTACGGCTCTTTATATGAAATTATGAGACATTATGAGATCCGAGCTGGGTTTTTTCTTTTTTTTTCCTGCAGTGAGATGATTTCTGGAGGCAAGACACCTGGCTGGCCTCGAGTGGTGATTAATTTTATGTGTTTAGGGTGCAGTCATCACTCAGAAAAGAGGCTGAGGGCTGAGATGATAGATGACGGGCAGGAAGGAGATGGCCCGTGGAACTGTTCTACACCATCGGTTTTTTTGATCTCTGGCAGAAGTTCAGAGATAACTTCTTCGCATCTGCCCGGCCTAAACAAAGCTCCTGCAGGCTTTGGAAAGCTCCTTTCCAGAAGGAGTTGGCGAATGACAGCGTCCGAGCCGTTGAAGCTGCGACCAGTCTCCGTTGGCTTTTCAGGGTGTCTTCAGAAATAACATGTATCAATGTCTATTCTGCATTTAAGATGTGTGTGTATGTGGTTGTAGTGGATGCTGTGATGTGCTGCCTGGCGGCTCCTTCAGGACTGAGACATGCGACGCCCATCCTTTATCCCCATCTCACCCTGGAGGGGTGCTCCCCACGCAGAGCTGCTCCCTCTTGGGAGTTAGGGAACTAGTTAAATGAAGATTAGAAGATTACAGAGGGAGAGGAGCCACTCAGATCCAAGAGTGGGCAGTGACAGAGCATGAATGTCCAGCCTCTTTGCTTCCATTTGGGACATCTCTGAAAGGGATCCCAGCCACAGTTCCACAACCTCAGGTGTGTGCTCTTGTAACTGCCCAATGCCTCTGCAGTCTCCTTACTCCTGACGAGCGATATTTCTGAGAATATGGCCTGCACACAAATCTCCGCCTCTATCATTCATCTGCATAAAGTTTCTAGAATGAACAGACCTGACGGGCGGGGCCCACTCTTTGCCTTGCTCTCAAAAACCTTTTGAGTCCAGGGGTGCCTTGTGTACCTGAAACCAGCCTTTTTCCTCGAACAACTCCCTCGTGATCTTTGCATGAAGCCCGTGCTGGCTCTTTGCTTCCCAAAACTTTGTAAACCTGTCAGGGCTCCCATCTGACTCTACGGCTCTTTATATGAAATTATGAGACATTATGAGATCCGAGCTGGGTTTTTTCTTTTTTTTTCCTGCAGTGAGATGATTTCTGGAGGCAAGACACCTGGCTGGCCTCGAGTGGTGATTAATTTTATGTGTTTAGGGTGCAGTCATCACTCAGAAAAGAGGCTGAGGGCTGAGATGATAGATGACGGGCAGGAAGGAGATGGCCCGTGGAACTGTTCTACACCATCGGTTTTTTTGATCTCTGGCAGAAGTTCAGAGATAACTTCTTCGCATCTGCCCGGCCTAAACAAAGCTCCTGCAGGCTTTGGAAAGCTCCTTTCCAGAAGGAGTTGGCGAATGACAGCGTCCGAGCCGTTGAAGCTGCGACCAGTCTCCGTTGGCTTTTCAGGGGTGTCTTCAGAAATAACATGTATCAATGTCTATTCTGCATTTAAGATGTGTGTGTATGTGGTTGTAGTGGATGCTGTGATGTGCTGCCTGGCGGCTCCTTCAGGACTGAGACATGCGACGCCCATCCTTTATCCCCATCTCACCCTGGAGGGATGCTCCCCACGCAGAGCTGCTCCCCTCTTGGGAGTTAGGGAACTAGTTAAATGAAGATTAGAAGATTACAGAGGGAGAGGAGCCACTCAGATCCAAGAGTGGGCAGTGACAGAGCATGAATGTCCAGCCTCTTTGCTTCCATTTGGGACATCTCTGAAAGGGGATCCCAGCCACAGTTCCACAACCTCAGGTGTGTGCTCTTGTAACTGCCCAATGCCTCTGCAGTCTCCTTACTCCCTGACGAGCGATATTTCTGAGAATATGGCCTGCACACAAATCTCCGCCTCTATTTCCGGAAATTTGACCTACGACAATATTCATCTCTAAGAGAAAGCATAGATCATTATAGCAGAAGGGTAGATGAAGTTTTGTTCTCCAAACTAATATTCATGTTAAAAAAACATCCAGCCAGTTTGAGAGACCCAAATCGTGATGACAGAACATATATCAATTTCTGCATTTCTGATGACAGACCAGCCTCTGGTGAATGCTTACCTCAGTGAGCCAGGACGTTACTGAACAACCACTAATTAGGAAAATGATGTATGGATTACAGTAAACACTCGAAAAGCATTTTTGCTCAATCAAAGAGATTTAAGGGAAAGGATGCTTATACCAGCCCAAAGAGAAAAAAAAATACCCTTTTGTACTTCAATTAGCAAACAATAATTTGGATAATTGGAAGCAAATGTTTCTTCTTTTATCACACGAATTCCACGGTTCTTTGCCCAATGCTGTCCCCTGCAGGGTGGAGGAAATCAAATCAGAAGACTCCTCTGAAGGAACCATTCCTAAGCCAAGAAGCCCTGTGACCGCAGTGACCTGGAGAAAGGCTGTGTCCCAGGGGCCAGCATTTCCCATCTAGGCCTTCTTCCCCATTTCCTGGAAGAATATTTCATTGTCATTCTGCAAGGAATAATTCTCCAGAAATCATTTCTGAAGCATCCACAGCCAGACTCATGGATTTCCTTGGTTAAATATCAGAGTCAGGATAGTTTGCTTCTTGGACCTGGTGAAGGGCTGATGTTGTTTGGAGAACCAACCCAAGCTAGAAGTCTGCAAAGCCAATGCCCTCCCAGCTGGGAGAGAATATTCTTCTTTGAAGGGATACAATGGGGGAGAGCTGTACTGCCTGGAGAATCCGTGAGTTAGGGAACTAGTTAAATGAAGATTAGAAGATTACAGAGGAGAGGAGCCACTCAGATCCAAGAGTGGGCAGTGACAGAGCATGAATGTCCAGCCTCTTTGCTTCCATTTGGGACATCTCTGAAAGGGATCCCAGCCACAGTTCCACAACCTCAGGTGTGTGCTCTTGTAACTGCCCAATGCCTCTGCAGTCTCCTTACTCCTGACGAGCGATATTTCTGAGAATATGGCCTGCACACAAATCTCCGCCTCTATTTCCGGAAATTTGACCTACGACAATATTCATCTCTAAGAGAAAGCATAGATCATTATAGCAGAAGGGTAGATGAAGTTTTGTTCTCCAAACTAATATTCATGTTAAAAAAACATCCAGCCAGTTTGAGAGACCCAAATCGTGATGACAGAACATATATCAATTTCTGCATTTCTGATGACAGACCAGCCTCTGGTGAATGCTTACCTCAGTGAGCCAGGACGTTACTGAACAACCACTAATTAGGAAAATGATGTATGGATTACAGTAAACACTCGAAAAGCATTTTTGCTCAATCAAAGAGATTTAAGGGAAAGGATGCTTATACCAGCCCAAAGAGAAAAAAAAATACCCTTTTGTACTTCAATTAGCAAACAATAATTTGGATAATTGGAAGCAAATGTTTCTTCTTTTATCACACGAATTCCACGGTTCTTTGCCCAATGCTGTCCCCTGCAGGGTGGAGGAAATCAAATCAGAAGACTCCTCTGAAGGAACCATTCCTAAGCCAAGAAGCCCTGTGACCGCAGTGACCTGGAGAAAGGCTGTGTCCCAGGGGCCAGCATTTCCCATCTAGGCCTTCTTCCCCATTTCCTGGAAGAATATTTCATTGTCATTCTGCAAGGAATAATTCTCCAGAAATCATTTCTGAAGCATCCACAGCCAGACTCATGGATTTCCTTGGTTAAATATCAGAGTCAGGATAGTTTGCTTCTTGGACCTGGTGAAGGGCTGATGTTGTTTGGAGAACCAACCCAAGCTAGAAGTCTGCAAAGCCAATGCCCTCCCAGCTGGGAGAGAATATTCTTCTTTGAAGGGATACATAAGTAAAAAGAAAGGAGGGCAGAGCAGCTTACTCCAGTATTCTTGCCTGGAGAATCCCGTGGATAGACTGAGGAGCCTAGTTGGCTACTATCTACGGGGTTGCACAGTCGGTCACGACTAAAGTGGCCTAGCACAGTGTAACACATAGGTAGCAAAGGACTTGAGGAAATGCTCTCAGCTCAGGTAAGTCTCTGTTGTGGTTCCAGAAGGCAACTGCTTTCTGAGACCAGGCTTGTCGATGGGCTAGTGGGGGTCAAGAAAAGATGAGGAAGTCTCTCCAGGTCTTCCCGAGGTCAAAGCTGTAGCTTGGCCTTTCTTCCCCTCCCAGGGGACTTTCAGAGTCCCAGAGACTTCTTCTCTTGCCCTTGGCTTCACTTTGTCATCACTGACTTCCCAGGAGGACACAAAGCACCTCCTGGGAAGGAATGTGTCATCCCTATTTGCACAGAATAGGGAGATTGACTTTATGAGTCTTTTGGATCCTGGATGCAAAACCTAAAACCCAAGCGGTCAGTTTTCCCTTTACATCTTTTACCTTGTCCTTTTCTCAGCACCCTCCCAGTTCCAGCTGGTTGTCTACCCCATCTCTATTCTCACAGAGAGTGATGGTGGAAACGGTAACACAAATCCTTTCCCCTAAAATGGTCCATTGAATCCTCACAGTAATAGCACAAGATGAGTGTTATGATTGTCCCATTTTACAGATGAGAAAACGGAGACTCAGTGACACTCCCAATTACTTGACCTATGGTCAGTGAGGGTGGAGTCAGATCAAGGGCTTCCTGGAAACAGACAGCTCACAGACCCCTTTCATCCCATCAGAGGGGTGGGAAGAAAGAGGTGTGGTTGACCAGACCCCACTAGGAAAGAGGGCCAGCACCAGGAGGAAGGTGAAGAACTTCTTTTTTTATTTAAACAATTTTATTTGTTTATTTTGGGTGTGCTGGGTCGTTGCTGCGAGGGCTTTCTCTGTTTGTGGCGAGTGGGGGTTACTCTCTAGTTGCGGTACTCGGGCTTCTCCCTGCGGTGGCTTTTCTTGTGGAAGAGCATGGACTCTAAGGCACATGGGCTTCAGTAGCTGCAGCTCATTGGGTTTAGAGGGCAGGCTCAATAGTCATGAACCACAGGCTCTGCTTCTCTGGGGCACGTGGGATCCTCCCGGGCCAGGGATCGAACCCGTGTCTCCTGCATTGGCAGGCGGATTCTCTCCCACTGAGCCACCAGGGAAGCCCTGTGTGAGTACTTCTGTCTTAGATCCTGGAAGCAGGAGGGAAAGCCTGTAAGGTCTGTTCATTCATTACCCTGTAACAGAACACAGCAGGGACACAGCGTTGGTTATGGGCCCAGTTTTAGAGGTACTCACAGT
Organism: Tragulus kanchil; assembly: GCA_022376925.1. Lineage (NCBI taxonomy): Eukaryota > Metazoa > Chordata > Mammalia > Artiodactyla > Tragulidae > Tragulus > Tragulus kanchil. The sequence goes on along the minus strand of JAIOJX010000031.1, from coordinate 145,914,445 downwards.
GCCTAATGTGAAGAGCTGATTCATTGGAAAAGACCCTGATGCTGGGAAAGACCAAAGGCAGGAGGAGAAGGGGAGGACAGAGGACAAGATGGTGGGATGGCATCATTAACTCAACGGACATGAGTTTGAGAAAACTCCGTGAGATGGTGAAGGACAGGGAAACCTGGTGTGCCACAGTCCATGGGATCTAAAAGAGTCACATACAACTGAGCGGCTACACAGCAACTACAGTAGTGCCTGGGAGAGGGAAGTCAGTAGTCTTAGGGGTCCTGCCTCTCTCCGTGCTCCCCCTCCCTCTCAGGGGTCCCTGGGCTGGCTGGGGCCCAGCTCTCAGAGAAGCCACTCAGTTGTGGAGTGAACAGCTGGTGGCTACCCTCCATTTCCTACCAACGGAAAGCTGTGCATCCGTCTGTTTCCTCTCTAACAGCTCATCTCCAGTCACTTTCTGAGCCTCCTGTTTCTGAACTTATGGATGTAACCCTCATTCTTACCTTCAGAGTGGTGAATCAGGATGGTCAGTGGTCCTGACCAATGCAGGATGGCACTGCAGTCAGGTGGCAGCCTCATTCTTACCCTCAAAGGGGCTTCCCAGGTGGCACTAATGGTAAAGAACCTGCCTCCCAATGCAGGAGACGAAAGAAACTCAGTCTAGATCCCTGGGTCAGGAAGATCCCCTGGAGGAGGGCATGGCAACCCACTCCAGTATTCTTGCCTGGAGAATCCCATGGACAGAGGAGCCTGGTGGGCTATAGTTCATAGGATCACACAGAGTGGGATATGACTGAGCAACTGAGCACCCGTTAACCCTCAAAGCGGATCCCAAGCCTCTGCTTTGGTTCTCTTGGTGTCTGTTTTAGGACCCAGGAGCCGGCCATCGAGTTTCTCAGAGAAAGATCATTTTTTCGTCTTATGAGAGGCTTGTAAGCTCTGGTCACCCTGTGGTGTCATTGGACCCAGTGGAATGGGTACTGGTAGCAGGGTCAGGAGGTCACATTTTGGCCTTTTTTTGACTAACATCTTTTCTAGGTCCCAGAGTTGGGTCAACTTGACAAAGAGGAAATGTGAGAAGGTCCATGGGGAGCTAGCTTATAGATTAGTCTGGAAGTCACAAGATTTGAAAACACAGGATTCAAATGGAATTATGGGCCAATGGGGATTGAGAAGGACCCCTTACTTTGTCCAAGCCCCATCAGGGCACTTAAAAATTCCACTTTGTTGTTTAGTTCCAAGTCGTGTCTGACTGTTTGTGACCCCATGGACTATAGCCCGCCAGGCTCCTCTATCTATGGGATTCTCCAGACAAGAATACTGGTGTGGGTTGCCATTTCCATCTCCAGGGGACCTTAGATGAAAGCTAAACAGGGAAAAGTAAAGCTCTGGCATCAGAATCCTTATTCACTTACTTGCTCACACATTTATTTCTTCAAGAATAATTTATTAAACTCCTTCCACACGTCTGGCCTTATAATATCAGATAATATAAGTTCCTGCCCTGATTAAACTGATTGTCCAGTTAAAGAGACAGGCATTAAGCACTAATCCAGTATTTACCCAAGGCTCTCACCCTCACCTCTCTGGGCAGCCAAGCTCCCGCACGCCTGCCCTCCCCTACCTGGAGAGAGGGTGGATGGTCCCTGTGGAGGCAGAAGTCTCAGGTGGGAAACACCCTGCCTCCCAATGCAGGAGACGAAAGAAACTCAGTCTAGATCCCTGGGTCAGGAAGATCCCCTGGAGGAGGGCATGGCAACCCACTCCAGTATTCTTGCCTGGAGAATCCCATGGACAGAGGAGCCTGGTGGGCTATAGTTCATAGGATCACACAGAGTGGGATATGACTGAGCAACTGAGCACCCGTTAACCCTCAAAGCGGATCCCAAGCCTCTGCTTTGGTTCTCTTGGTGTCTGTTTTAGGACCCAGGAGCCGGCCATCGAGTTTCTCAGAGAAAGATCATTTTTGCGTCTTATGAGAGGCTTGTAAGCTCTGGTCACCCTGTGGTGTCATTGGACCCAGTGGAATGGGTACTGGTAGCAGGGTCAGGAGGTCACATTTTGGCCTTTTTTTGACTAACATCTTTTCTAGGTCCCAGAGTTGGGTCAACTTGACAAAGAGGAAATGTGAGAAGGTCCATGGGGAGCTAGCTTATAGATTAGTCTGGAAGTCACAAGATTTGAAAACACAGGATTCAAATGGAATTATGGGCCAATGGGGATTGAGAAGGACCCCTTACTTTGTCCAAGCCCCATCAGGGCACTTAAAAATTCCACTTTGTTGTTTAGTTCCAAGTCGTGTCTGACTGTTTGTGACCCCATGGACTATAGCCCGCCAGGCTCCTCTATCTATGGGATTCTCCAGACAAGAATACTGGTGTGGGTTGCCATTTCCATCTCCAGGGGACCTTAGATGAAAGCTAAACAGGGAAAAGTAAAGCTCTGGCATCAGAATCCTTATTCACTTACTTGCTCACACATTTATTTCTTCAAGAATAATTTATTAAACTCCTTCCACACGTCTGGCCTTATAATATCAGATAATATAAGTTCCTGCCCTGATTAAACTGATTGTCCAGTTAAAGAGACAGGCATTAAGCACTAATCCAGTATTTACCCAAGGCTCTCACCCTCACCTCTCTGGGCAGCCAAGCTCCCGCACGCCTGCCCTCCCCTACCTGGAGAGAGGGTGGATGGTCCCTGTGGAGGCAGAAGTCTCAGGTGGGAAACACCCCTGCCTGTCTCCCCAGCTCCTGCCCCAAGCAGACTGCCTCAGTCCCTCCATCTCTAAGCATTCACCACTTCCTGTAAAACTCCCAAGAAATACTAGTTGAAAATGTAGTTGTCTTTATTTGTCCATTTGTCCTCCGTTTATGTGCCCTGGGGTGGTTACAACAAATAGTACAGCTCAACTGCTGACAACAGGTGGGAGCCATTGAACCTTACCAACTTTATCCAGCAGCAGACTGCCCATGATGCTCAGAGCTCTCAGGAGACAAGCCGATGGCCTTTTGCCAAGCAGATACAACATCCTGCTTGGTGATGTCGCTTCAGTTGTGTCTGACTCTGTGCGACCCTGTGAACTACAGCCCGCCAGGCTCCTCTGTCCGTGGGATTCTCTAGGCAAGAATACTGGAGTGGGTTGCCATTTCCTTCTCTGGGGATCTTCCCGACCCAGGGAGCCATTTCCTTCTCTGGGGATCTTCCCTCATCTCCTCATCTCCTGCATGAACCCTCATCTCCTGCATCTCCTGCATTGGCAGGCAGCACTGAGTGACCTGGGAAACCCCCACACCTGCTTTAAACAAACTTTATGTTTGCTTTCATGCTAAGATGTGGTTTTAGTTGCAGTTTCCTGTGTACTGCACCCATGATCATTAAGAAGTTTCTGGAGTTAGATTGATGTTGGAAACATTGATCTACTGCACTAGAAGCTTTCCACCTTCCATCTGTTAGATGCTTTGACCTTTCCTTAACACCATTAAACGATAAAAAGTTAATCTACTCAGAAAAGATGCGTGACCTTTCTGAAGAGAATGAGTACCACTGGGCGCGCTCATGATTGAAGAATTTTACATTCAAGAGTCAGGCTTTATGTGCATCTGAACAGGATAACTGTGGAGAGTAGTATCATAGCATGACCAGGAAGGTCTGTATCCCAGTGAAAGCAGCTGGGAATTAGACAAAATGAACTTCGAGGAATGGGTCAAAGGACGTTGGCAGGCCACTGTTCACATTCGTGACCAATCAGCTTCATTGTTGAACACAGACTTGGGCCTGAAACATGGGACTTGTTGACAAGAAACTGTTGACTATGGTGACCCTTAGCCAGCTGACTAGGTAACTAGGATCCAATGGACCAGAGCTCTCTCTGTTCAGTCATTCACTAATTTGACAGCTATCTGTTGAGTGCCTGGTAAGTACTAGAGACTTGTCTAAATATAGAGCACAAGTCAATGAAAGCAGTCAAAAGCCCCTGCCTTCTAGGAGCTCATATTCTAGTTGAGAAGACTAGATAAGACAATAATTAAAAATATAAAAAAAGTATATAAGGGGCAGGGAAAGATCTCAGGAGACAAGCCGATGGCCTTTGCCAAGCAGATACAACATCCTGCTTGGTGATGTCGCTTCAGTTGTGTCTGACTCTGTGCGACCCTGTGAACTACAGCCCGCCAGGCTCCTCTGTCCGTGGGATTCTCTAGGCAAGAATACTGGAGTGGGTTGCCATTTCCTTCTCTGGGGATCTTCCCGACCCAGGGAGCCATTTCCTTCTCTGGGGATCTTCCCTCATCTCCTCATCTCCTGCATGAACCCTCATCTCCTGCATCTCCTGCATTGGCAGGCAGCACTGAGTGACCTGGGAAACCCCCACACCTGCTTTAAACAAACTTTATGTTTGCTTTCATGCTAAGATGTGGTTTTAGTTGCAGTTTCCTGTGTACTGCACCCATGATCATTAAGAAGTTTCTGGAGTTAGATTGATGTTGGAAACATTGATCTACTGCACTAGAAGCTTTCCACCTTCCATCTGTTAGATGCTTTGACCTTTCCTTAACACCATTAAACGATAAAAAGTTAATCTACTCAGAAAAGATGCGTGACCTTTCTGAAGAGAATGAGTACCACTGGGCGGCCGCTCATGATTGAAGAATTTTACATTCAAGAGTCAGGCTTTATGTGCATCTGAACAGGATAACTGTGGAGAGTAGTATCATAGCATGACCAGGAAGGTCTGTATCCCAGTGAAAGCAGCTGGGAATTAGACAAAATGAACTTCGAGGAATGGGTCAAAGGACGTTGGCAGGCCACTGTTCACATTCGTGACCAATCAGCTTCATTGTTGAACACAGACTTGGGCCTGAAACATGGGACTTGTTGACAAGAAACTGTTGACTATGGTGACCCTTAGCCAGCTGACTAGGTAACTAGGATCCAATGGACCAGAGCTCTCTCTGTTCAGTCATTCACTAATTTGACAGCTATCTGTTGAGTGCCTGGTAAGTACTAGAGACTTGTCTAAATATAGAGCACAAGTCAATGAAAGCAGTCAAAAGCCCCTGCCTTCTAGGAGCTCATATTCTAGTTGAGAAGACTAGATAAGACATAATTAAATATAAATAGTATATAAGCAAAATGCATGTAAATAAAATAATGATGAACTCTAGGGCTTCCCTGGTGGTCCAGTGGGTAAAGAGTCTGCCTTGCAGTGCAAGGGGCACTGGTTTGATCCCTGGTCGGGGAAAATCCCACGTGCCGCAGAGCAGCTGAGCCAGTGTGTCCAGTTATGAGCCAGGGTTCTGGAGCACGTGTGCCCAGAGCCGGTGCTCTGCAATGAGAGAGGCCACTGCGATGGGAGGCCCACACAGGCCAAAGAGTAAAGATGGAAATAAATAAAAACTAATAAAATAGGCTAAACAGTTTTTTTTTAAAGATATTCTTCCCATTTAAAAAAAATAATGGCACACTCTAAAGATAAAGTAATATAGCAGGATAGAGGGGCATAAAGTAGCTGAGTGGTACAAAGTTGAAATTTTAATTGGGAGACCAGAGAAGGCTGTTGAAATTGTTTTTTTTTGTGGGGGGGCAGCGGGGAGGGTTGTTCGGTTTTTTGTTTCATTTTCCTATTGTGTCTTTTGAGAAAAGGCAGAAAAATAAAACAACCCCCTTCCCCTCCAAAAAGCCTCCTGCGCTTGGCCATGTGAGCCTATGACTGACACACGTTTGCTCATCTCTCTTCCTGCTTCATAGCTAGCGTCTTTATTATACAAGTTTTTATTTGAGATGAAGAAGCTTCCCAGGTCTTCAAAGATCAAGGGAAATTTCTTTCTTTAGTAAGGGAATCAAGCAAATGGAAGCACAGATGATGAAAGATTTTTTTGATTTATAACAACAGTTGACTAAGGTGAATCAGAAATAGCTTGAATATATTTGAAACCAAATATATTTAAAATAGCCAATAATCTCAGCATGATACAAAGCATAAACTTTTTATAAAATTAGTAAAGACCTGGGAACTTCCGTGGTGGTCCATGGTTAAGATCTCTCCTTCCAGTCCAGTAGGGGGGCTAAGATCCCGCATGCCTCAGGTTTGAGCAAACTCCAGAAGATAGTGAAGACAGGGAAGCCTGGCATGTTCCGTTCATGGAGTCACAAAGAACTGAACTCGACTTAGCCTCAGGTTTGAGCAATCCAAAGTGCTTAAGAAACCCCAAGAAAATTTAGTTGAGAAGACTAGATAAGACATAATTAAATATAAATAGTATATAAGCAAAATGCATGTAAATAAAATAATGATGAACTCTAGGGCTTCCCTGGTGGTCCAGTGGGTAAAGAGTCTGCCTTGCAGTGCAAGGGGCACTGGTTTGATCCCTGGTCGGGGAAAATCCCACGTGCCGCAGAGCAGCTGAGCCAGTGTGTCCAGTTATGAGCCAGGGTTCTGGAGCACGTGTGCCCAGAGCCGGTGCTCTGCAATGAGAGAGGCCACTGCGATGGGAGGCCCACACAGGCCAAAGAGTAAAGATGGAAATAAATAAAAACTAATAAAATAGGCTAAACAGTTTTTTTTTAAAGATATTCTTCCCATTTAAAAAAAATAATGGCACACTCTAAAGATAAAGTAATATAGCAGGATAGAGGGGCATAAAGTAGCTGAGTGGTACAAAGTTGAAATTTTAATTGGGAGACCAGAGAAGGCTGTTGAAATTGTTTTTTTTTGTGGGGGGGCAGCGGGGAGGGTTGTTCGGTTTTTTGTTTCATTTTTCCTATTGTGTCTTTTGAGAAAAGGCAGAAAAATAAAACAACCCCCTTCCCCTCCAAAAAGCCTCCTGCGCTTGGCCATGTGAGCCTATGACTGACACACGTTTGCTCATCTCTCTTCCTGCTTCATAGCTAGCGTCTTTATTATACAAGTTTTTATTTGAGATGAAGAAGCTTCCCAGGTCTTCAAAGATCAAGGGAAATTTCTTTCTTTAGTAAGGGAATCAAGCAAATGGAAGCACAGATGATGAAAGATTTTTTTGATTTATAACAACAGTTGACTAAGGTGAATCAGAAATAGCTTGAATATATTTGAAACCAAATATATTTAAAATAGCCAATAATCTCAGCATGATACAAAGCATAAACTTTTTATAAAATTAGTAAAGACCTGGGAACTTCCGTGGTGGTCCATGGTTAAGATCTCTCCTTCCAGTCCAGTAGGGGGGCTAAGATCCCGCATGCCTCAGGTTTGAGCAAACTCCAGAAGATAGTGAAGACAGGGAAGCCTGGCATGTTCCGTTCATGGAGTCACAAAGAACTGAACTCGACTTAGCTACTTAATAGCAATGAAAACCAGAGTCTTACATTTCCCTGGAGATTCTTAGGGATGAGCAGGATCTCAGTTGTTGGAGTTCTAGATCCACCCGTTGAGCTGCACCTTTTTGTCTGTTTAGACATTAAATTTCCAGACACAACTTTTCATTCCCCAAAGAAAAAAAGTTCTATTTCAAGGAAAACAAACACCCTGACTTAGACTTTCTCCCATTATTCAGATGGAAAAACTGATAAGCAATGACTTGCCCAAGGTCCAATAGCCAATTCTGAGACTAATATCTTCTAGACACAAACTACCTGATTAAAAAGTGGGCCAATAAACATTGACATGAGGTCCACATGGGAAACTATTATCTGGAATAGCGTGCTTTATAACAAGGCTCATCTTCTGTGTCAGTCATCCTGGGTCCTGTGTGGCCATAGTTTGTGCCTGATTAGTTTTCCCCCCTTCCCAAACAGCACTCGTCACACAAATACAATGGGCAGCCACCCGGCACATAGTAGGCCCTCAACGAACATTTATTGAATCAAGAAATAGATACCTCCCTTTTTCAACAACTTCCCTTCCCTGATTTAAACACACTCCAATAGCACCAGGACAAAATTGCTGTCCCACAGCTCAGCAATGGAGGGAGAGGGAGATTGTGGGAAAAAAGCTGATTTCAGGTTTCAGCTGCCTCTCAGAAGGGCAACGTTGGCTGCCTTCAGTGCCAATCTCAAGAGTGAGAGCAGATGTGAAAATCAAACACAGGATTTCAGAAGTATAAACTGTTTATCTGTGTGCTGAGAAAACCTATTCATCGCCCAAGCAAGCCACTCCGTCCCCACGGTTCCTTCCTTCCTAAGGGGCGGCCTGCAGTTGTGTTTTTCTTGGTGGCGGTGTGAGTCTTCGCTGGGTGGCAGGGTGTAGTTTGGGCTGTGTGGTGACTGCCCAGGAGACGAGGCCAGCCAGGGCTGGGTGAGCGCCTCCTGCCATTAATTCTGAGTGAATGAGCACTGTAATTCTACCGAACACCAAATGTATATGCCAGACGGCCACCTCCGGGGCCAGAATGGAGCAGAAATAAAACATCAGGAGAATCTAAAGCATTGTCTTCTGGGAAGAGAGGGGTGGAGGGCTTGCTCATGTAGACTGGAGCCAGAACCAGCCCCAAAAAAGCTTCCTAGAATTAACTCACAGGGGTGCCAACGAAGGACCAAATGCATCCAAGGCACCAGGGACCTTGACTTCTGAGGAAAAGTAGCACAGAGCAGATGGAGGGTGCAAATGCAAAGAGTGGATGGGAGAGTCACAGATCTGGGTCGGCAGCCAGGTTCCACCACTTCCTGACTGTGTAACTATGGCTCGTCGTTTCCCTTCTCTGGGCTACTTTGAGGGCGCTCTCATCTGCGAAAAGGAACAATAGTAGTCCTAAACTCCTAGACTGTGTGTGAGGGTTGAAATGAGGCCACTTGCATGTGGTTGTTGATGTCACTAAGTCGTGTCCCAGCCTTTGTGCTCCCATGGACTGCAGCACGCCCGGCTTCCCTGTCTATCACCATCTCCCGAAGTTGGCTCAAGCTCATGTCCATGGAGCCAGTGGGACTTTCCAACCATCTCATCCTCAGTCGCCGCCTTCTCATCCTGCCCTCAATCTTCTCCTGCCCTCAGTCACACCGTGGGTGCTCAACAAATGGAAGTTGCCATTGGTATTGTGATCACCAGGAAGCGGGTCCAGGCTATGGAGCAGCTGCTGTAAGATGGAGGCTAAGCAGACCTCCATCCCCCAAACCTTCAGCATGGCCCCCACATCCACATCCCAGCTGTCAAGGCAGCTCTGTTCTCTTGACCCTCTGACGAGGCAGACAGATACCACCTGGGACACAGATATCACATATCTGGCTTGCTCTGTCACCTCCTAGCTCAGAACAGGTCTCTCCAACTTCTTGGAGCTCCAAGCCATCTCCATAAAACAGAGTCAAGAATCCTTACCTCGGGGCACAGTGGTGAGCCGTCCTGAGACAGGGAGTATAAATTGCAGGGTGCCGTCAAGCGTGCTTGAAGCATCTGATAAACAACAGCTCTAATAGCCGTGATGGTAAATATTAATAGTGACCATGGTTGGCTGTCAGAGCCCCTGAATAATTTCTATCTGAAGGAAAGGCGTTGTGCACGGAGGTAGTGCCAGGCAAGATCCTCCTAAGTAGGCTTCTAAGTCCTAACGGAGACAGCCGATGCTCTCCAGAGTTAAGATCTCTTTCTTTCCTCACAAAATTTTATCCGTGGGGGAAGGCAATTGATGGTTTCTGCTACTTTACAGAGTGGATCATGGGGGGTGATCAAGTGTCCTGTGGGATCACACAGCAAGTACTTTGCAAAGGAAGGCGCCTGACCTGTTTAAATCATGAAGCCTGGAGGCTCTTTCACTGTCACAGTAGATCTCAATAGGGGGCACTTTGGGCAGACAACCCGCTAAGTTTGAAGACATTTTTTTGTTTGTTTGTCACAACTGGGAGGTGGCGAGAGGCGACTGGCATCTAGCGGGTGGGTGTCACGGCTGCTGGTTACTGTCTTCCAATGTATAAGACAGTCTCCACAATGGAGACTTCCCCGGTTTAAAGTAGTGCCATGGTTAAGGCTTCCCTGGTAGCTCAGCTGGTAAAGAATCCACCTGCAATGCAGGAGACCCGGGTTTGATTCCTGGATTGGGAAGATCCCCTGGAAAAGGGATAGGCTACCCACTGCAGTATTCTTGGGCTTCGCCTGTGGCTCAGATGGTAAAGGACCTGCCTGTAATTGGGAGACCTAGATATGATCTCTGGGTTGGGAAGACCTCCTGGAGGAGGGAGTGGACCTCCTGGAGGAGGGAATGGCTCCGGTAGTCTTGCCTGGAGGATCCCACGGACAGAGGAGCCTGGTGGGCTGCAGTCCATGGGGTCACAAAGAGTAAGACACGACTGAGCAGCTAAGCACAGTACGTGGTTAAGAAACCCGGAACTACCCTCTAACTACTTCCAAGTGAGATATCCGACCAGTAGTGGTCAGGGGGCTAAGAAAGAGAGACAGAAGGTGCTGACCGTGGTGGAGAAGGGAGATACAAATGTGACTTTGGGAATGCAGCAGAGATGCTGCGCCAATCTGCGCCTTGGTCTTTTAAAAAAAAAAAAAAAAAACAAATTTGAGTGATTTTCTTTTCTTTTTTCTAAAGATTTATTTATATTTATTTTGGGCGGGGGTCGGGTTGGGGAAGGAGGGGAGCGGGCAGGCCACTTCTATTGGTCTTTCTGTATTTTCATCCGTCTTTGTTCTTTGGCTCCTGCGGGCCTCCCATCGCGGGGGCGTCTGTTGTCGCAGAGCACCAGCTCTGGGCGCATGCGCTCCAGAGCTCCAGCTCGGTGATTGGACACATCGGTCCAGCCGCTCCGCGGCACGTGGGATCTTCCCAGGCCAGGGATCGAACCGGCGCCCCTTGCCCTGCAAGGCGGTGTCCTTACGCACTGGACCACCAGGGGAAGCCCTGCGCCTTAGTCTTAACATGCTTAGGATCATCCACCTCTGCTGTTTAGAACAGAGCCAGTTTGACTTCCCTGAGGCTAGATCCTCCTGCTTTACCTGAGCTGCTCCATCCAGGTGTGGAACAGGGATGAGCTACTCAGCTGAATCCAGCAAGAAGAGTTGTTGGACTTAATAAGTGACTCATTAAAAAAATTCTTATTGGAAGATAATTGCTCTACAATATTGTGCTGGTTTCTGCCATACATCAACATGAATTGGCCACAGATATATATATGTCTCCTCCTTCTTGGACTTCCCTCCCATCTATCAGCCCATTCCACTCCTCTAGGCGATCTCAGAACACTGGGCTGAGCTCCCTGGGTCACACAGAGAATTCTGTTTTGAAATCTTAATGATTAAAAAAAAGTTTTTTAAATTTTATTGATTCATTTATTTATTTTTGACTGCACTGAGTCATCATGGCTATGCATGTGCTTCTCACTGGGATGACTTCTATTGTTGCAAAGCACTCGCTCCAGGTGTAAGGACTTCAATAGTTGGGCCACACAGGTTCAGTTGTCCTGAGACATGTGGAATCTTCCCAGACCAGGGATGGAACTGTATCCTGCCATTGGCAGGCAGACTCTTAACCACCAGGGAAGTCCCAACAAAGTTTTAAAGAGAATTGCATTGGTGAATATATACTAGTGTGTGTCAAAAAAGTGTGCACCAAGGTTCCCAATGTTGTATAAGACATACTCAGCAACTTACACAAGCCTCTTCTTAAGAGAATGGAGAAATCTCTCAAAGGCCAAGCTAAGAGCCTAGAGAGCTGAGAAAAAAAACGTTGGGAAGAACATGGAATTAGGGATCTTCTTTTAGGGAGAAAAACTGGATTGTGACCAACGAATATTTCATGACCTCCTTTCCCCAGAGGACAGGGTCTTCACAACATATGCCCAGTGTAGATTTCAAAATTGCTACAGACCCATGAGTGCCATGTGCTTCCCATTCTTCCACTTGAAAGGAAGTGTCTATTGCAGTTCTTCTGTCCCTGTTCTACCATTGTACATTGGGTGTTGGAGTGCCCATAATGCGTCCTTTTACGTTGTGCTTTATAGCTCTCTCAGGAACTTCTTCTAAGGAGTTTTATGTGCATCTGGATCTGATTTCAGTGACTATGTCTTGAATCTTCCAACAAATGTTGTCATTGGTACGTGATTTGGGCAGGAGAAGGGAATGTATTTTGCGTGTGGGAGGGATGTGATTATTGTGACTACAGGGAGGATTGTTGTGATGGTTTTGAAGATGGCTGCACAAACCCCTCTGATCTTCGCACCCTCCCTTTCGTATTATGCAAGCCACTTCTCTCATCAAGAGATGGGGCCCATTTCCTTCCTCTTACATCTGGATGACCCTGTGACTTGCTTCAACTATCAAAATGTGGCAGAAGTGATATGGGCTGAGCTCCTGGGTCACACAGAGAATTCTGTTTTGAAATCTTAATGATTAAAAAGTTTTTTAAATTTTATTGATTCATTTATTTATTTTTGACTGCACTGAGTCATCATGGCTATGCATGTGCTTCTCACTGGGATGACTTCTATTGTTGCAAAGCACTCGCTCCAGGTGTAAGGACTTCAATAGTTGGGCCACACAGGTTCAGTTGTCCTGAGACATGTGGAATCTTCCCAGACCAGGGATGGAACTGTATCCTGCCATTGGCAGGCAGACTCTTAACCACCAGGGAAGTCCCAACAAAGTTTTAAAGAGAATTGCATTGGTGAATATATACTAGTGTGTGTCAAAAAAGTGTGCACCAAGGTTCCCAATGTTGTATAAGACATACTCAGCAACTTACACAAGCCTCTTCTTAAGAGAATGGAGAAATCTCTCAAAGGCCAAGCTAAGAGCCTAGAGAGCTGAGAAAAAAAACGTTGGGAAGAACATGGAATTAGGGATCTTCTTTTAGGGAGAAAAACTGGATTGTGACCAACGAATATTTCATGACCTCCTTTCCCCAGAGGACAGGGTCTTCACAACATATGCCCAGTGTAGATTTCAAAATTGCTACAGACCCATGAGTGCCATGTGCTTCCCATTCTTCCACTTGAAAGGAAGTGTCTATTGCAGTTCTTCTGTCCCTGTTCTACCATTGTACATTGGGTGTTGGAGTGCCCATAATGCGTCCTTTTACGTTGTGCTTTATAGCTCTCTCAGGAACTTCTTCTAAGGAGTTTTATGTGCATCTGGATCTGATTTCAGTGACTATGTCTTGAATCTTCCAACAAATGTTGTCATTGGTACGTGATTTGGGCAGGAGAAGGGAATGTATTTTGCGTGTGGGAGGGATGTGATTATTGTGACTACAGGGAGGATTGTTGTGATGGTTTTGAAGATGGCTGCACAAACCCCTCTGATCTTTCGCACCCTCCCCTTTCGTATTATGCAAGCCACTTCTCTCATCAAGAGATGGGGCCCATTTCCCTTCCTCTTACATCTGGATGACCCTGTGACTTGCTTCAACTATCAAAATGTGGCAGAAGTGATATCCCACTTCTGAGATCAGACCACAAGAGCCCTGAGTACCTTCTGATAAACTTCCAGAAGGAGATTTCTTGCTATCTCTTGGAGGAGGCTTTGTCTAGGTTATTGCATGTCAGGAGACCCGATGGAGAGAGAAATCACATAGAAGAGAACCAAGGTTCCCTACGTGACAAATGGCACAATGTCCCATGACTGAGGCCATCGTGGATCCTCCAGCCCCAGTCAAGCCAACCCAGCCAACTCCACAAGGAGCATAAATGAGCCATTCTTACTAAGGGGAGATCTTCCATAATCACAAATCCACAGAATCATGAGCCATAAAAGGACGTTTTGAACCATGAAGTTTTGGAGTGATTTGTTACGCAATAGCCCACTGAAACAAGGGTTTGTTTGGGTGCTTGCTTAGCATAAGGTGATGAAATTGCTTTGCATTCACTCCAAGTCAAAACTGAGCTGTCAGAAATGGCATCTCAGAGCCCCACACCTCATCAGCAGCCTGACTTCCCAACAGACTTTGAAGCAGCTCCCAACATATGTGCTGGGAAGCTCGGTGGGGAGCCAGATGCAGCTACCAAGAGTACTCACATTGCCAGGTTGACATCTTCTTTAACTTCCAAGGAAAGCTAAAGAGTAGAGGATGAGAGAAGAAGAAATGGCACCAGGGCTCTCCCATTTCCAGATTGCAATGGGAATTTTTTTTTCTTGTGCTCATTTTCCTTTTTAGATACCTCTATTGACTGACTGTTATACACGAGGCATGTTGCATGGTTACTTTTTAAGGAAGGTTCCCTTGAAATCTCTACTTGACAGACAACATAACTGGGAAATGCTTTACAAGGAATTGGTTACGTGATTTGGGCAATCTTCCAACAAATGTTGTCATTGGTACGTGATTTGGGCAGAAAATGTATTTTGCGTGTGGGAGGGATGTGATTATTGTGACTACAGGGAGGATTGTTGTGATGGTTTTGAAGATGGCTGCACAAACCCCTCTGATCTTTCGCACCCTCCCCTTTCGTATTATGCAAGCCACTTCTCTCATCAAGAGATGGGGCCCATTTCCCTTCCTCTTACATCTGGATGACCCTGTGACTTGCTTCAACTATCAAAATGTGGCAGAAGTGATATCCCACTTCTGAGATCAGACCACAAGAGCCCTGAGTACCTTCTGATAAACTTCCAGAAGGAGATTTCTTGCTATCTCTTGGAGGAGGCTTTGTCTAGGTTATTGCATGTCAGGAGACCCGATGGAGAGAGAAATCACATAGAAGAGAACCAAGGTTCCCTACGTGACAAATGGCACAATGTCCCATGACTGAGGCCATCGTGGATCCTCCAGCCCCAGTCAAGCCAACCCAGCCAACTCCACAAGGAGCATAAATGAGCCATTCTTACTAAGGGGAGATCTTCCATAATCACAAATCCACAGAATCATGAGCCATAAAAGGACGTTTTGAACCATGAAGTTTTGGAGTGATTTGTTACGCAATAGCCCACTGAAACAAGGGTTTGTTTGGGTGCTTGCTTAGCATAAGGTGATGAAATTGCTTTGCATTCACTCCAAGTCAAAACTGAGCTGTCAGAAATGGCATCTCAGAGCCCCACACCTCATCAGCAGCCTGACTTCCCAACAGACTTTGAAGCAGCTCCCAACATATGTGCTGGGAAGCTCGGTGGGGAGCCAGATGCAGCTACCAAGAGTACTCACATTGCCAGGTTGACATCTTCTTTAACTTCCAAGGAAAGCTAAAGAGTAGAGGATGAGAGAAGAAGAAATGGCACCAGGGCTCTCCCATTTCCAGATTGCAATGGGAATTTTTTTTTCTTGTGCTCATTTTCCTTTTTAGATACCTCTATTGACTGACTGTTATACACGAGGCATGTTGCATGGTTACTTTTTAAGGAAGGTTCCCTTGAAATCTCTACTTGACAGACAACATAACTGGGAAATGCTTACAATTAGCTGAAGTTACTCCACTAGAAGAAGGGGAACCTGTGACAAGAACCCAGTGTTTCTGGTGTAGAAGCATGTCATTGACCTCGTGTTGTATGCAACATGTGTGTAAGTGTGTCCTTCACCTTGCATCCCTTCACTGTGTGCACTGCACTTGTCCTGGTCACATGGAGCTCTGAAAACAGAGACATAATTTACAAATAAGCTCCTTGCACACTTAGAAGCTAACTGAACAGCTAGGTGTGACTTGGGATGGTCATGAACCTGGGCTGGGGCAAGGTGGACTAAGGCAGAATGATGGTGGGAAGTGAGAGGAGTGCTTTCTAACAGAGAAGAAAAGACAAGATTTTATTAAGGATTTAATTCTGTTGGACATTGTGCTAGGAAGTAGGTAGATTTGTGCTATTTTACAGATGAAGAATCTTCTGCTCAAAGAAGCTGAATAACTCTTCCAACATCACATAACCACTAACTGGCAAGGCAGAAGTTCAAATCCAGATGCTTCCAGTATCAAAGTGCTTTCCTTTTCCATGAGTTGGGCTGGGAGTCAGAGGGATGGGGCAGCCTCACACCTCTTCCATGACCAGTTAAGAATTGAATATCCATCTTCACAGGCAAAGAGTACTTTTGTTTTGGCTTTTATTCATATAAGGCTTGGCCAACAAAGCTAAAGGCAGCCATGTTTGCCCTTCCAGCATTCTGAACCTACAAATAAAGCTGTCATCAGCCAAAGCGCTGACTCCCGCTTGAAGCAGCTCCCAACATATGTGCTGGGAAGCTCGGTGGGAGCCAGATGCAGCTACCAAGAGTACTCACATTGCCAGGTTGACATCTTCTTTAACTTCCAAGGAAAGCTAAAGAGTAGAGGATGAGAGAAGAAGAAATGGCACCAGGGCTCTCCCATTTCCAGATTGCAATGGGAATTTTTTTTTCTTGTGCTCATTTTCCTTTTTAGATACCTCTATTGACTGACTGTTATACACGAGGCATGTTGCATGGTTACTTTTTAAGGAAGGTTCCCTTGAAATCTCTACTTGACAGACAACATAACTGGGAAATGCTTACAATTAGCTGAAGTTACTCCACTAGAAGAAGGGGAACCTGTGACAAGAACCCAGTGTTTCTGGTGTAGAAGCATGTCATTGACCTCGTGTTGTATGCAACATGTGTGTAAGTGTGTCCTTCACCTTGCATCCCTTCACTGTGTGCACTGCACTTGTCCTGGTCACATGGAGCTCTGAAAACAGAGACATAATTTACAAATAAGCTCCTTGCACACTTAGAAGCTAACTGAACAGCTAGGTGTGACTTGGGATGGTCATGAACCTGGGCTGGGGCAAGGTGGACTAAGGCAGAATGATGGTGGGAAGTGAGAGGAGTGCTTTCTAACAGAGAAGAAAAGACAAGATTTTATTAAGGATTTAATTCTGTTGGACATTGTGCTAGGAAGTAGGTAGATTTGTGCTATTTTACAGATGAAGAATCTTCTGCTCAAAGAAGCTGAATAACTCTTCCAACATCACATAACCACTAACTGGCAAGGCAGAAGTTCAAATCCAGATGCTTCCAGTATCAAAGTGCTTTCCTTTTCCATGAGTTGGGCTGGGAGTCAGAGGGATGGGGCAGCCTCACACCTCTTCCATGACCAGTTAAGAATTGAATATCCATCTTCACAGGCAAAGAGTACTTTTGTTTTGGCTTTTATTCATATAAGGCTTGGCCAACAAAGCTAAAGGCAGCCATGTTTGCCCTTCCAGCATTCTGAACCTACAAATAAAGCTAGTATGTAAACTAGGAAATCAACTCTGAATATTCATGAGAAGGACTGATTCTGTAGCTGAAACTCTAATACTTTGGCCACCTGGTATGAAGAGATGACTTATTGGAAAAGGCCCTGATGTTGGGAAAAATAGAAGGCAAAAGGATAAGGGGACCGATAAAGGACGAGATGGTTGGATGCCATCACTGAGTCAATGGACCTGAGTTTGAGCAAACTCTGGGAGATGGTGAAGGACAGGGAAGCCTGGCGTGCTGCAGCCCATGGGGTTGCAAAGAGTAGGACAAGATTGATTGACTGAACTCAACGGAACCAAAACTAGCTCAAAGAAATGAATGTCTTTGACTCTATAGAATCAAATAACCCAACAAGAGTAAGCTAGACAGAATACCTGGTAATCTCTACTTCTATTTTCACTTTTTCCTGACAAGTCTTTCACTGATTCATTCCTTTGACAATTTTTGGTTAATCACGCACCTCACCTCAGTGCGATGCTGTTTATTTATTTATTTGTCTTAAGGAACAGTACAACATCCCCGTGTTCATGAAATCTGTGTTCTTTTTTTTATTGTTTTTTTTTTTTTTTGATTTGTTTATTTTCATCCATCTTTATTCTTTGGCCTGTGTGGGTCCCCCATTTCAGTGGCCCCTCTTGTTGCAGAGCACTGGCTCTGGGTGCATGTGCTCCAGAGAGCTGGCTGGTAATTGGACACACCGGTCCAGCAGCTCAGCGGCACGTGGGATCTTCCCAGGCTAGGGATCAAACCGGCACCCCTTGCAATGTAAGGTGGACTCTTTACCCACTGGACCACTAGGGAAGCCCAAAATCTGTGTTCTAATGGAAGAGAAAGACACCACACAGCTTCCTTCTAAAAAAATCTATTGTTGTTACTTAGTCACTAAGTCATGTCTGACTCTTGTGACCCCATGGACTGTAGCCCACCAGGCTTCTCTGCCCATGGGATATCCCAGCAAGAATACTGGAGTGGGCTGCTATTTCCTTCTCCAGGGGATCTTCCTGACGCAGAGATCAAGCCCATGTGTCTTGCGTCTCCTGCATTGGCAGGCAGATTCTTTACCACTAGAACCACCGGGGAAATCCATATATACAGAAATCTCCTTATTCTCAAATTAGAAACAAGCCCAAGATGGTCTGAAGGAGCACAGCAAGAACAAACTCTCTATCAGTCTTCTTTCTCCATGTATTAAAATCTAAACAAATGAGTCTGGAATGAAGTCTCAATGTGTAATGATTTTTACCCACTGCCTCCGCCCCCCATCAGGAGGTCAAGCTGTGGTTACAGGCTATTTGGAGAACATCCTGACTAAGAGGAGCTCAGCACCCACCCCCACAGCCTAGCTGACCACAGGAATCCTTGCTCAGAGCCCTCCTTACAGCCAGCCCAGCTCCAAAGTATCTCTTAGAAATGCGTCAGGAGAGATTCGAGACATGTTTTTTCCTCCTTACTGATAGCAATTAATGTGCCACAAGTCATTGCCACAATAAGTTGCTTATCCTAAAGCAACTCAAAGGGGCTATTTCATTGTCTAACCCCAGTCATTAGAATGTTGATTCACCCTTTGCAGAAGCAATTGAAACCCTATTTGGGAGGATGATCATGGGTCCAACTTTAGCTTAATTCCTTGGACTTAGAGGTTATTCACTGCTTCATCATTCCAGCAGAGTGACAGAGCATTTTATTTTGCTATTTAATTCAAAGGAAGAGGAATTGGTGGGGGGTAGGGGGGGGACGAGAGGCCAGTGAAATGACCAGTTAGCATTGGTATCATTGGCCAGAGTTTTTAAGGTCAGCGAAGAGTCATCGACCCTCACAGCTGACAAAAAAAATAGTAGTATAAAAGGGAAAATACCAATTGTTGTCTTGTCAAACAAAAAAAACCCCAAGCATTGTGTTTTTCATGAACACTCAGTGGCTTCCACCAATTTTGCAAAGCACGTTTCCCTTTGGGCGGGGATTGTCAAGTCTTCCCTTCTATTACATCCTTCCATTGACATGCCGGAGGCCCCAGGGGAGGACAAATCCACCCAGATATTTGTAACTCTGAGAGTTCATTTGCGTCATTTGCGTCCAAGAGGGGTCATTATTCTAGGCTCCAACCACATCCTGCAAAATGAAAACAACAAGGAGACCTTTGACCAAAAACTGGGCAGGAGGGGCGAGAAGAAGCAAAGCGGTTGGCATGCTGGTAAGGCGTTAAAAGATGCAGCTACTGTTTCGGCGGCATTTGTAATAGAAACAAACTCTCCCTGCAGTGCCATGTAATTACAACCTTTTCTTGGCTAAGTGTAGTACCCTGGAGATTACTATAAGTAACTTATAATAGAATTTTTATTGCAGAAAGAAAGAAGCATATAATAGTCAGGAAACCCGCCCCCATCAGGGGTCAAGCTGTGGTTACAGGCTATTTGGAGAACATCCTGACTAAGAGGAGCTCAGCACCCACCCCACAGCCTAGCTGACCACAGGAATCCTTGCTCAGAGCCCTCCTTACAGCCAGCCCAGCTCCAAAGTATCTCTTAGAAATGCGTCAGGAGAGATTCGAGACATGTTTTTTCCTCCTTACTGATAGCAATTAATGTGCCACAAGTCATTGCCACAATAAGTTGCTTATCCTAAAGCAACTAAAAGGGGGTTCTTTCATTGTCTAACCCCAGTCATTAGAATGTTGATTCGCCCTTTGCAGAAGCAATTGAAACCCTATTTGGGAGGATGATCATGGGTCCAACTTTAGCTTAATTCCTTGGACTTAGAGGTTATTCACTGCTTCATCATTCCAGCAGAGTGACAGAGCATTTTATTTTGCTATTTAATTCAAAGGAAGAGGAATTGGTGGGGGGTAGGGGGGGGACGAGAGGCCAGTGAAATGACCAGTTAGCATTGGTATCATTGGCCAGAGTTTTTAAGGTCAGCGAAGAGTCATCGACCCTCACAGCTGACAAAAAAAATAGTAGTATAAAAGGGAAAATACCAATTGTTGTCTTGTCAAACAAAAAAAACCCCAAGCATTGTGTTTTTCATGAACACTCAGTGGCTTCCACCAATTTTGCAAAGCACGTTTCCCTTTGGGCGGGGATTGTCAAGTCTTCCCTTCTATTACATCCTTCCATTGACATGCCGGAGGCCCCAGGGGAGGACAAATCCACCCAGATATTTGTAACTCTGAGAGTTCATTTGCGTCATTTGCGTCCAAGAGGGGTCATTATTCTAGGCTCCAACCACATCCTGCAAAATGAAAACAACAAGGAGACCTTTGACCAAAAACTGGGCAGGAGGGGCGAGAAGAAGCAAAGCGGTTGGCATGCTGGTAAGGCGTTAAAAGATGCAGCTACTGTTTCGGCGGCATTTGTAATAGAAACAAACTCTCCCTGCAGTGCCATGTAATTACAACCTTTTCTTGGCTAAGTGTAGTACCCTGGAGATTACTATAAGTAACTTATAATAGAATTTTTATTAGCGGTAGTAATTTTTTATGATAATTAGAGTAATCTGCAGCCCATAAAATCAGAAGATATATAGTTATATCTTTTGTACAGGAAAAGTGTTTCTTCTAACTATGGAAACCCCATAAATGGCAAATGCAGCTTTATGGCCACTGTTGACTTTTATGCTGGGCTGTTTGGTGTCCCTCTCCTTATTAACACTCTCCATTACTTTGGTAGTAAACATTTGATGACAAATTCAAAATGTGCTCGCCGCCATCCAAAGGCAGCAGAAACATCTCCAAATGTCGGCTCGCGCAGTGCCCTCCTTTTCCCCGGCTTTCTCTCTCTCTGGCCAGTGATACCAATGCTAACTGGTCATTTCACTGGCCTCTCGTCCCCCCCCTACCCCCCACCAATTCCTCTTCCTTTGAATTAAATAGCAAAATAAAATGCTCTGTCACTCTGCTGGAATGATGAAGCAGTGAATAACCTCTAAGTCCAAGGAATTAAGCTAAAGTTGGACCCATGATCATCCTCCCAAATAGGGTGGTAGAAGTATCCCAAAGGCAAGGTCATTGGTTAGCTAGCCTCGCCCGCCCCATCCTTAAGCTCAGCCCTGTTAGCTGCTGTGTTTTGGGTATGACCCAGAATTATTACAAAACGATGCAGCAAAGCTATAATTTCAGGAGAACAAATGGGGCTCTCTGAGTCTGCACACAGGAAATGGAAAAAGACTTAAAAAGAATATTCATGTCTATACTGACTGTACACTGGTAAATGGATATGTGTGTGTTAGTTGCTATAATAAATAAACCCCTGCATGTCAGTGACTTAAGACAATAGATGCTTATTTGGGGCTTACTTATTAGTCAAGTGCCTGTGAACCTGTTCAGATATGGTCTTTGCCCCAAATAGTGATTTAGAGACCAAGGTTCCTTCTATCTTAAAACTCCGCCATCTCGGAGCTTCACAGGAATCTGCATCTCCCTTTCAAATACAGAAAGAGAAAGAAGAGGACACTCATTCACTTAAAACCCGGCTCAGAAGTGATGCACTTGATTGGTGAGAACTAGTCACGTGACCACAGCCAGTTGCAAGGGGCCCTGAGAACGCCCTGACAGCTGCCTCACTTCATGAACTCTGTAGAAGAGGAGGCAGGAGGGTTGTTGAGTAGCTGGTCCATCCCTATCCCACTGAACAAGACACTGTTTGTATTTATAGACTTTGTGGAAAGAGATAGGCAAATGCCAAGGGCTTCACAGAAACAGATACAGTATAACATTTAAGAAAAAAAAAAATCTAAAGTCAGGCCAGCTGTGTTCAAAGCCAACCTTTTTCTTTGGTAATGAAATAACCTTATTGGTCAGTTTATTTAAACACCCAGAGCCTCAGTGTACCCAGCTGTAATATGGGAATAAAAATAGCTAACATGAAAATACATAAGAGACGCTTATGTATTTGTAGTTCTAACTGCACTACAAGCATTAATTCCTTTAATATTCATTGCATCTCTACAAGGAAGGTGATATTATTATCTGAACTGATAATAAGATGAACTGATAGTACTGCTAATCTGAGCAAATGGGGAAGCTGAGGTCAGAGAGGTTAAGTTGCTTGTCTTCACGCAGGTTGAAGTCAGGATTCAGTCTTAGACCTCTAAGGCACTAGCCACACAGGCTCATTAATGATAATATATATCTCATAGAGTTGCTGTGATGGTTACATGGGGTGATAAGTAGAAAAAGATTTTGACAACTAATGAACACTTAATTTACTTGCCTAATTATTGATTTATGCCACCAAATACCTCCTCCATCAGCTAGTTGAAGGAGATATACACAGAACCAGGGTTTTGGATGAAGGTAGAATTTTTCGAAGACTGCTCTGCCTAGGTCTATAATCAAAGGATAGTTCTCAAAGAGAAGGTTCTATGGTCCAATAAATGTGGAAATGCTGGCTAGCCTGTCATGAAAACCATAGGCATATTAGCCTATCAATGGCTCTGATAAGCCCTACAATAAAGAAACTTGCTGAATTCTGTTTAACCTGGCAACTCTCAATAAATGTATTTGCTTCCCCTCACCCCCAATTAATATAGCCCAAGAAGCTAGTGTTCCATTTAACACACTTTATCACACACTGGGTAATGCTCTATTGTCTTCAGGAATTCCCAGTTGAAAAGTATGTGTCTGAAAGTTATGCTTGCAAAACTTACCTTAGGATGGGTCTTAGAAATTTATTTAGCTCAAGAGACTGATGTTTTGTAAATACGTCTGTTTCCACTTATCAAGGAATTTTTTTTTTTTTGATGGGACCGTGGTATCTACTTAAGCTCTACTGGCTTTCCTAGAAATTCTCGGTGACTTTGTATTGACATCTTTAGAAAGGGTTAATTATAGCTCTGTTGGGATGTCAATGTCTTCTTATTTACCTTATCTTCAATCCTAAGAAACAACTCTGCCCACAATATGGAGGGAGTTGTCGATGGCCATTGAACAGGATGGGAAAAGGAAACCAGTTTGAATTCCCTTTTAGCTTCATTATTTCATTTGGAAATGTAATACAACCTTGCAACTATCCCCAAGTTAACCACCCCCATCTTGATTGTTTAATCAACCAGAAGTCAACTAATTAGAATTCTTAATTAACCAGAAACTTGTCCCTTCACTATTCATTGGAGAGGAAAAACAGATAAATGACAAATTAATAAGCTGATAACAGTAATTTTAAAACAAATGGGAAAATATTTTCCAGAGGAATGACAAAGATATTATCCTTAATGAATAAACAAGTCATAAAAATCAGTAAAAAAAAAAAATTGAGATATAGAAAATATAGTCAAAGGACAGGAGAAATTAGGTATAGAGAATGCAAATGGCTAACAAACATAGAAAGTCATTTTAGCAATCAAAATATGTACATTAAAATTGATAAAAACCTATTTTTTCTCTTGGCAATGAGTAAAAATTAAAATATCTTCCATGCTCATCAGGTTATGAGACATAAAAATACTTGTGCCCATTGGTCTGGTAATATCACTTCTAGGAATTCATCCTTTAAAAAGTTTGAGACTCAAAAAAAAATTGGAGACTCAAATACAGATTTATGTATAGATGTACTTATTGCTGCTATTTGTAATACTGAGTGAAAAAAGGTTTGACTAACTGCAGAGAAAGAGCTGGGAATATCATGGTTATCCATTGTGAAATGTTACAATTAATGAGTTTAAAATGATATTTCCATAGTAGTATTCATGATAAAGGAAAATTATTATATAATTAATAATAGGACAAACTACAAGATATGAAACTACATTTATACTATTAACTCAATTATGTAAATATACAAGAGGGACAGAAGGAGAAAGAAAGGAAGGGATCCAAATGAAACAAATGTAATTAAAATGTCAACAGTGGTTGTTTCTAGCTTGTAAAACTAAAAGCCATTTTGTCATTTGTACTTTTCTATACTTTCCAGCCTTTCTAAAATGACCGTGAATATTTTTATAGCTAGATAAATGAAATAAAAATGATCACATCAAAACAAGTCATTTTCTGATTACTGCCAGTTCAGGTCTGCTCTCTTTCCCTTTCACACCCAAGCTGTATATTGTGCAAACTGATGGTTATTCAGAATGGCAGCCCGACAGTCCTGGGACAACCTCACTCACTGAGAAAATATTCACTGAATTTACCACAGGGAACTTCCTGAGGCAGGAATGTGAAACGCCACATCTTGGAAAGATTTTTAGCCATAAGATGTGAAACCAAAAAACATCTTGGCCAGCCTTCATTTAACCAAAATATCCCATTAACTAAAATAGCACATTAACAGAATTCCGATCAGGTGAGAGTCTACTGTGAACATGGGTCACTTAATTATCTGCCTTTCTGGCTGACTTACTCCTCTGCCCTTTTTAAAAATAACATGGAAACTAAAACTTGGCTATATAACTCAGTCCTGGAATCCTCCTTCCCTTCTCTCCTGTGGCAGAGGTTACGCTGTGTTCATCAAATCCCATATTGTTTTTTTTTTTTTTCCCCACCTGGGCACGCAGTTGGACTACATTTCCCAGTCTCCTTTGCAGTTAGGCGCCTCCTCCGCTGAGCAGAGGAAGGTGGTCAGAGTGATGTACAACCACTGGCTGGCCTGGCTTATAAAACCCTGCCACATGCGATCAGCTCTGCTCACCCTTGGTCCTCCCACCTGCTGGATACACGGAGAGAATCCGGTGGAGGAGAAATGGAAGGTGTAGGGAGCCTTTGAAGGAAAGAGCCTGAATCCCTGAGTGACCATATGGGATGGAGTCCATGCCGGCAGCTACCCCCCACACACATACACAAAGCAGGTGGTTGGGGGACTGTGTCATAAATAAGAAATAGATAATTAGCATTGCTTCATTGAATCCGAGGGACTGTATGTTACAGCAGCTGGCTTATTCCAGCTAGCATGTTACAACTATACAACAAACCCACTCAGCGCGGTACTCTAGGCAGAATGATGGCAGAGAGGCGTTTTAGATTGAAACAAAGATTTAGAGATTATCAAGCTTGGAGTTAAATCACACTGTCCCACATTGTCTAGTTGCAGGGCGTTAAACAAGTTAACTCTATCTCTTTGATATTCAGTTGCCTTCTTGGCAAACACAATAGAAATAAGTCCCCATTTCATGGTGTGGCCATGAAGTTTAATGTCTGTAAATGCCTCCTGTATTTCCAGACACAAGGTCCATAGCCGACTGATGGGGGCTTCTCTTTCTCGTACAAGTAAAATCCATCATAGCCACTGCTTTTCTCAAAGAAAAACTGAAACTTCACACTTGGAAAGCAAAGAGACAGGTGCCTGAGGTCAGCTTTCCAGATCCTGTTCATTCATCCAGGTACGGCCCACAAGTTCCCAACCTTTAGAACCACACACATCTTCCTCTCGCGCATCTTGATCTGAAATGTGTCTGACAAACGAAAAGCAAGAGAATCAAATAGAGAGTGTATACGCAAAGGACCCCAAACAACCTTTGCTTTGTGTGAGTGTGGCCAAGGTCACCACCGGCTCAATGGGCATAGGTTTGAGCCAGCTCCAAGAGAGGGTGAAGGACAGGGAAGCCTGGTGTGTGGCAGTCCATGGAGCCCCAAAGGTTGCACACGACTGAGTGACTGAACTGAACTGAAGTTCATTCTTGTATCCTCAGAGCAAACATCTGGAATTGAGATGGTGGAATATAGAGTCTTCACTGATTCATTCGTTCACACAGAAACATATTTCTGAGCATTGGCCAGCCTGGGGGCAGGTGCTGCATTGATAGCAGCGGAAAGAGCCCAGAATTTAGCAGGAGAGACCCAGAAACAGGCAAAAAGTCAGATCAAGGGCTACAATTCATTTATTTAGTCATTCGATAAATGCTGAGCATCAAAATATGTTAGGCCCTCAGAGGAGCTGAGGGCGCATCAGTAAGCAAAACAAGAAGAAAAAAAGAAATCCTGCAGTGGCAGGGTCTACCTTCTAGATCATGTACAACTGATCAAATAAGTAAAATAGCTTCCGTGTTAGAAGGGGATCAGATCTCTGAGGAAATGTAAATCCAGCCAGTATCGTAGGGATGGCCGTGTGGGATGCAGATGGAGGGGCTGCCACTTTAGGGTGATCAGGGAAGCCCCCTCTGAGATGGTAGCGGTTTCACAGCTAAGTTGTTTCTGATTCTTTGCGACCCCATCGACTGTAGGGCCCGGTTCCTCTCTCCATGGGACTTTCCCGGCAAGGGTACTGGAGCGGGTCGCCATGCCCTCCGCCAGGGGATCTTCTCCCCTCAGAGACAGAACCCGCATCTCCTGTGTCCCCTGCATGGCCAGGCTCTTTACCGACTGAGCCGCCAGGGAAGGATGACATCTAAGCCGAAGGCTGAAGGAGGTGGGGGAAGTTACCGTACTCCCTAAGGGAAGAGTGTCCCAAGCAGAGACGGTCACCGGGGCCAAGGCACCGCTGCAGAAGCCGACTTGGGGAGATCACAGGACAGCAGGGAGGCCAGTGTGGCCAGAGCAGACAGAGCACCCCGAGTTTGCTAATTCCAGCTTGCCTATCCTGTTGCACTTGGTGGGGACCTCAGGCCGTGTTGGCTTCTGTTCTCCAGCCAGAGTGGGAGAGCTCCCGGCAAGAGGACGGGGTGGGTGTTAGAGAGGCAGGAGATGGAGGACTGTGATAAATGTGGAGGTGAAATCGGCAAAAGACAAATACACACATGTTTGTTCCCACGATGACATGTACCATCACGCCTCCCTCTCTGGAGATATAAGGAGACTGCAGCCTGCCAGTGAATGGCCGGGAGAGATGGAGGCTCTCCCAACCTAAGTCATTGCTCTTGGGATGTGTCAGAATTCAATAGGACAGAGGCTGCCATTCGGTGAAGAGGGGAGGTGGATGAGCACGGGGTGGGGGGGCGCATAGGACAGGAGCCCAGGCTCCACAGGAACCCCCGGGGGTTCTTCTTACCTTGGCCGCCTTCCTTGCCAATGACAAGCATCCTCCGAGTATTATTGAGGTGGACTGAGGAGCAGTCAGCTGTTTCCATTCTACTTAAGTCAGAAGGCTTCTAGGGGAAGGCGATCTGGTCCTTTCTGTTTTTTCACTGATTCATAAATCCTGACACCCCAGGCAGGGTCTCAAGTAGGGGATTTACGTGATGAGCAGCATCACTCCTGAAAATGACAGCAGATGTCTCAGGAGTTTGCAAGCCAGCCTACCACCCTGGGCTCCTTTACTTTGCACACCTAGTTGTTAAGACAGTTTTCCACCATCCAATGATGGTCAAGGCTGAGCCTTTAAATAGGGTTTGTAAAAAAAAATATCGACTTGATTCTTTTTTTTTGAATAGGCAAAACATATTCTTACTGCAAGCTTCCTTGATGATTTAGTGGTAGAGAGTCTGCCTGCCAATGCAGGAGACGTGGGTTTGCTCCCTGAGTCAGGAAGATCCCTTGGAGAAGGAAATGGCAAGCAGCTCTAGTCTTGCCTGGGAAATCCAATGCACAGAGGAGCCTGGCAGGCTACAGTCCATGGGATCTCAAAAGAGTTGGAACAATTTACCAACTAAACAACAACAAAAAATTCCTAAAACCCCAACTCTCCCACAGTGAAAATCTCCCTGCGACAGCCCACCCCCAGCCATCCAACCCACCACCAGACACACCAATGTCCTTAGTTTCTTGTATATCCATGGTCTAAAAGAGATCACCAACAAAGCTCTGGCTCCATCTTCCCCTGACCTTTGGAACAAATGATAGCATCTTGCTTTTTGCACTTACCAATAAATTCTTACAGAAAGAGTCTATGCATTCTTTTTTATGGCTGTATAGTATTCCACAGTGTGATTGGACCACAATTTGTTGGACTAGTCTTCTGTGGATGGACATTTAATTTTTCACCAATGTTCTGCTATTGCAAACACTACAGTAGTGAATAGCCCTATATAGCATTGTGTGTATGTTTGCATGTCTGTTGATGGATTCCTGGAAATGGAATTTCTCCATCAAAGCACTGCTGATTTTTGATAGGTACTCTGAAATGGCCCTCTCTAGAGGCTGTTTCAAACTACCCTCCCACCAGCAACACACAAAGGAGCCTCGTGCTATATATATACACCCTCACCCACAGTTTCTTTTCATTTCCATCCCCGCCAATTCAGTAGTTTCATTTTATCTCTTTGGTTTTATTATCTGGCTAGTTTTATTGTGCAGTAGGTTGTCTGTGTGTGGGTAGATTGGGACCCTGCAGATACACCCCCTGCCCCTTCTCTAGACCTGGAAGGATGACTTCCTAGAATGACTGCCTCTCTCCTGCTCTCTCACCTCTGGTTTCCTGGGAGCAGGATGAGGAGTGCAAAGAGGCAGGAAGGGAGAAGAGACACCCTTCCCAGCCTTGACCTCTGGTCAGCACTGGGGTCACGGGGCGTATCTCTGCCCACAGGTGCAGCAGCTTGGTGCAGGCCCGCTTCCAGCAAGCTCTTATCCCAGCTGTCATCCAGCTCCGTAGCATCCGAGGGTCCACACTGGCCACACTGGTGCCTCTGCCTCCCTTGGGGTTCCCTTAACCCCGCCCACACCTCTGTACAGAATATCATCATCAACGTCGCTTCAAACAAGTCCTTTGGATGTGCCATTTCTTTTCTGCTGAAACTCTGATGGGTACAAAAAAAAATACGTTTTAAAAAATCTAGCATGCCAACCTTTGGGGGAGTTTGGTGTTAGAGATGAACTGATATTGATACATCTAAGAAGGAAAAAATCCTTAAAGGAAAGGGGCTTAAAGCACTTTCCCCATGTTTTCCTGGCACTAAAGTTCAGTCCATTTCTATTTGTTACCAGCTCTCTGAGTAGAGGTGGCGGTCTAATGGTTCTCCTTGTGCGTGCATACTAAGACAATTCTGTCATGTCCAACTTTTTGTGACCCTAGGGACCATAGCCTGCCAGGCTTCTTTGTTCATGGGGTTCTCCAGGCAAGAATACTGGAGTGGGTTGCCATTGCCTTCTCCAGGGAATCTTCCCGACCGAGAGATCAAACCCGCATCTCTTATATCTCCTGCAGTGGCAGGCAGCTTCTTTACACAGCACCACCTCCTTGAGGGCACACAAAATACTCATGTTTATCTATCACATATGATTTTTCTATTAAACCAGCCTCTCTGGCCACCCCCCTTCACTGGGAGCTTCTTTCTCCCCCTCCAGCCTACCCCACTTTGATGCGATGTGAGATCATATCAACCACTGCATCCTCATCAAAAACCTTCAATGACTTTCAACGTCTTTCAGAAATAAAGTTTAAACCCTAACCGACAAGATCATGTATGAGTTATTTCTGTCATTGCTCACTAAGCAACTATTATGTACTGAGCTCAGAGGAAACAAAAATAGATACGATATGTTTCTTCCTTTGAGGTGCTTATGCTCTATGGGCATGGGGAAAAACAAGCTGATAATGAATGTTAGTCATCAGAGGATTAAAAACTTATTGCATCTTTGCAAAATAAAGACAATTAGTGATCTCGTAGTAGAAAATACCACAAACAGAATTCATTGTTTTTCAAAGCTATAATGGCTCTGGATTTCCTTGAAAGGATGAGAGAGCTGACTCTAGTTCACAAGGATATGCTTGGAAATATGGGGTTCCAGGAGATACTGATGGAGATTGACAGACACGGAGACATTCCTTGGTCAAATTCTTAGACATCAAGGGGAAAGAAATATTTCTTCATGCACCCAAGAACCACATCAAGGTGTTGACAGTTGAGAAGTCATCCCAAAGAGAAAGTTTGCAGCCAAAAGATGACTGGGGAATGTCGACAGAGTTCTGAAGACAAGAACAGGTGATCTGAGTAAATTATACCAGTCAGGCTGCCAAGAGGGTATTAAAGCAAGAGGGTCATATTTTCAAACACATAATATATCATGAAATATAGCACCCCTAGTCATTTTTTTTAAAATAAAACTGCTCAGTGATGAAATGCAACCAACCTAGAAGCAAATGATTAAGAATAATTGTGATATTCAGTGTCAAAGACGGAGAAGATAAAAATGTCTTAAAAATAAATTGAACGGCTAAAAATGAGAAAAAGACAGCAGAATGAAATCTATGACGTTCTGAAAGAGAGGGTGAATTTTATACCCAGCCAAGCTGTATTTCCATTGTAAAGGGAAAGGTCAACTTCAAGCCTGAGTGAACTCAAGGCAGACAATCCAATGGACTCATTTTGATAAAAATAGTACACTTGGTAAAATCTACCCAAGGATCGCCTGATATTCTTACAGCTTATTTACCTCCCTTATAACCTGCCCCCTCCCGGCCCAATTCTCCTATATAGGCACCCTCAGATCTTACAGCCACCCTGGTCCAAAGACACGCTCCTGTTCAGAGCAAATGTTGTGGAACCTTCTCTCCCAATGTGGGAGTTCCTCTTTCTTGGAGCCTTCCCTGGGTGCCAGGAGTCCTGAGGAGGCTCTCCTCACACGCAGGAGGATGGCCACTTCAGTATTGCTGTGGGGCAGGGGAGAGGGCAGCCGACCCTGGAGAGTCTCGTTTCCAACTTCAGACTCAGTCAAAGACAGACAGTGACGACTGCCACATTCCAAGCCATCCCTTCAAAGAGATGTGTCCTTGTTTGTAACATCTCTGCATCCCTGTCCCAATAGCACAGTGTGGTGGGACCTCTGTGAGCCTCAGATTCTTTTTTTTTTGGAACTCATTTTTTTTTTTTGCCTCTAAGTCATCGTGTATTGTTCATCCATCTTTTTTCTTTGGCCTGTGTGGGCCTCCCATTGCAGTGGCCTCTCTTGTTACAGAGCACCGGCTCTGGGTGCATGCTCTCCAGAACGTTGGCTCATAATTGGACACACTGGTCCAGCTGTTCCTTAAGCAATTTTCTGGGATCTTACCCACTGGAGCACCAGGAAGCCCTGAGCCCCAGGATCATACTGAATGAAATTGAACAAGCACAGGTGATCTGAGTAAATTATACCAGTCAGGCTGCCAAGAGGGTATTAAAGCAAGAGGGTCATATTTTCAAACACATAATATATCATGAAATATAGCACCCCTAGTCATTTTTTTTAAAATAAAACTGCTCAGTGATGAAATGCAACCAACCTAGAAGCAAATGATTAAGAATAATTGTGATATTCAGTGTCAAAGACGGAGAAGATAAAAATGTCTTAAAAATAAATTGAACGGCTAAAAATGAGAAAAAGACAGCAGAATGAAATCTATGACGTTCTGAAAGAGAGGGTGAATTTTATACCCAGCCAAGCTGTATTTCCATTGTAAAGGGGAAAGGTCAACTTCAAGCCTGAGTGAACTCAAGGCAGACAATCCAATGGACTCATTTTGATAAAAATAGTACACTTGGTAAAATCTACCCAAGGATCGCCTGATATTCTTACAGCTTATTTACCTCCCTTATAACCTGCCCCCTCCCGGCCCAATTCTCCTATATAGGCACCCTCAGATCTTACAGCCACCCTGGTCCAAAGACACGCTCCTGTTCAGAGCAAATGTTGTGGAACCTTCTCTCCCAATGTGGGAGTTCCTCTTTCTTGGAGCCTTCCCTGGGTGCCAGGAGTCCTGAGGAGGCTCTCCTCACACGCAGGAGGATGGCCACTTCAGTATTGCTGTGGGGCAGGGGAGAGGGCAGCCCGACCCTGGAGAGTCTCGTTTCCAACTTCAGACTCAGTCAAAGACAGACAGTGACGACTGCCACATTCCAAGCCATCCCTTCAAAGAGATGTGTCCTTGTTTGTAACATCTCTGCATCCCTGTCCCAATAGCACAGTGTGGTGGGACCTCTGTGAGCCTCAGATTCTTTTTTTTTTGGAACTCATTTTTTTTTTTTTTTGCCTCTAAGTCATCGTGTATTGTTCATCCATCTTTTTTCTTTGGCCTGTGTGGGCCTCCCATTGCAGTGGCCTCTCTTGTTACAGAGCACCGGCTCTGGGTGCATGCTCTCCAGAACGTTGGCTCATAATTGGACACACTGGTCCAGCTGTTCCTTAGCATGTGGGATCTTCTAGGGCCAAGGATCAAACTGGTGCCCCTTGCACTGCAAGGTGGACTCTTTACCCACTGGAGCACCAGGGAAGCCCTGAGCCCCAGATTCTTACTATGACATCAATAAGATGGTTTCCAACTGCTTTATCCAAATTTGGAGGTTCCCTGTGTGCCAAGGGTAAGCGACAGAGTAACCAACATACAGACTTGAGGACCTCTATGCCACATAGTATTATGCGGGGAGGGAGCTCATCCAGGAATCTCTGAGTCCAACTTTTGAGTCTTCTAAGAATTCACCTGTCTTCTTCCTCCCATCTTCCCTCATGGGATAAGTCACCTCTAAATTGCAGGGGTGACCAACATTTTTTTTATCTCCAACTCAAAAAGTTCTCTGTCCCCTCAGCAGGCTTGGGAAAGAAGAACCAAAGGGAGGCTTTGGTGGGCCTCATTCATTTGTTTATTTGAGACTTAAGCTCAGAAAGCCAGATCCAATTTTCAGAAGCTTATCGTTATGGTTTCCATTTCACTGAATTGCATTTTGCTAATTCTTCGTGATTTTGCACTCGCTATTAGCCATAATGGGCTCTTGACTGGTTTACTCCTAATAATATGTTCATTGATAGCTCTTACTGCTTTCCAATCCAAACGTTTCTGCATTGAGAAGTCCAAACAATCGAGCCGTTGCTCATAAGGCTCGGAGATAGGGAGAATCGTATGATTCCCAAGTCAGCAGTGCAGGAGGTGTTCTGTACACAGTGCTGTCCCAACACGACATTCCTTCAAGGAAGCATAAAGGTGGGAAAGTGGATGGGCCGCCTCCGAGCATCGTGTATCATTGTCCAGAAAAGCCCGGTCTTGACAGGTGACGCTGCTGGCGGCCTGTGCCCTGATGACGCGCAGCCTCAGGACCACATCATGTCTGGCTATTTGTAAACCAAGCAGGAGCCGAGGAAACACCCCGCTCACAAGGAAAACATTGATCTGAAGAGGCTTGGAGTGGGGCTCCGGCCTCAACGAGCGCGGAAGGGCCTCCTTAAACTGACACAATAAATTAGTTCAAAGCCGATGACAGCCCTCCAGATTACCCACCGCCCCACAAAGGAGAGAACGCTCTGGTCCTCTTCACGAAAACATAGATAAAAATTGTGTTCTTCTCCTCTAATGAGGCAAGCTCCGATATAAGTCAATAGAGCAATTCATTAACAAATCTAATGAAATCCCCAGGGGTTGCCAGCGAGATGGCAATGAAGTCTCCTTGGGCGGCGGGTCCATATGTCGAGGGTCAGATTGTGGAGTGGTTTTCCTCTGGCCTATTCACTGCCCACATATGGCAGTTAAGGTCACTGTTATCAGACACTTTCTCTGTACACAAAACAGAATTTCCATATGGTCCATGGAAATGGCCCGGCCGGGCTTCTGGGCAGCTTCCCACGGCTCTCTTTGTGCGGCGCTGGTTAGAAGTGTAAAAGAGGGTGTGAGGGGTTACCTCGTCACTCAACTGCCCGGCCTGCTTTGTGCGTCAGTCCAATTTAGGGAAAATCTGCATCACTTTCTCCCCTGTCTTTCAGGCACAAATGCTCATGTCAGTCTATTAGAACGTGATGGAAGTACTGATCGCCACCTCCGCCTGTAAATCCTTTTGAAACCACGGTGACCCGCTGAAGAGGGTTCCGAGGGGAAGGACCTTCTCAAGGCTCTTTCAAATGCACAGACATAAAGGCCTTTCCTGGCTTAAAGTGGCCCCTCAGATTGAGCCCCACAGAGCCCCGAAAAAAAAAAACAGCCCAACACGATTGTCATGGATATTACATGACAGGGACAGGCCAGCAAAGACAAGGCTCCAGGCCGCACAAAACTGGACGGGGCTTTCTTCCCCGTTTGGGCCTGGGATTGTTGACAGCCAGTAAATAGGCTGTTTAACCCTTTGAAAGTGAATAAAGAGGGTGTAGACAAATGCTTTCTGATGGAGTTTGTGCATGTAATAGGCCGCAGCGTACACACACACTCAGGGACTTTGGGGGCTCGGGGGCTGGGGAGGGGGCCTGGCTAACGACGGGGTGAGGCTTCTTTCTCGGGCTGCGGACCAAAGTCTCTGCAGAACTTGAGATGAAGTTGACATGATGGGGCCAGAGACCAGATCTGGAGGTGCAGGTGACCGGGACATTTGGGACAGTGGCCGTGGCACCTATCACGGTCTGGGGTGACACCTGTGGGTTGTCAACATGCGGTGTTCTGGAAAGTTCCAGGCGTGGTCCTGGAGGCCCTCCTCTCTGACCTTCTTGGTTTTCCTTAATTCGTCCTGAGATGAGGAGGAAAACAGCAATATGAATAACTGCCCGGGGCAGGCCTCCTGCTAAGCACGGGCTATACCTTATCTCACTTAATCCAGGCAACCACTCTGCAAGGCCGAAACAATGAAACCCATTTTGCAGATGAAGAAACTGAGGTGCGGAGTGGCTGGGCCACTTGGAAGAGGAGTCACAGCTGCCGCCGAGTGGTGACATGGGGCTTGGATCTTTCCCCTTCTGCTAACCAAGTCTCTAGAACTCGTCTTTCCATTGTCTCTAAAGAGGAGAGTTTCCGTTCAGTTGGGCCATTGTTTTGATAAATGCTACAACGGAGTCTCCCTCCCTCTCTTGACGCCTTCTCTCGCTCGCTCTCTATTTGATTTGGGGTAAAAATATATTCCTATTGACCTACGAAGCCAAAGGAAACAGGGGATTGAAATCTGCCGCCCAGAAATTTAAAATTATGCATATTGCCTCCAATTTCATAAGCTGTTTAGGCTCCCACGGAAACGACTCCCCCGTGAGCCACAATTCCTAAGGCTTGGCAGCCACCGAGTTTCCATAAATCCACATACTACTGTTTCTAACCTCTGACTGTACTTTAACAGGGAAGGGCCTTTTTAATTCATTTAACTCATTTTAATTGTCTTTGGGGGGACAAGAGCTTTCTTTGGCCAGCTCTGCTGGCAGGGGGAGCTGATTACAGAGCTCAGACTGCCATTCACCAGGCCCCTCATGAAAATGCATGCGGGCTCCGCACCCTCGGTAATTGTAATATTTCTTCCTTACTGTTTATGTCAGAGAGTCATTACGGGAAGAGGCTGACACATTTGACATGTGGGGCATCGACACACATTAGGTGGTCCTTAGATAATTTTTAGACAAAGTTTAGCCAGTGTAGCAGGAGCCCAGCCCTGTTGTAAGCCACAGACATAAAAGGAAAAACATCTTCTCGTGTTGGCTCCTCAAACATGATACTTAGCCCAATCCGTTTCTTTCTTTCTCCGTTCTTGGGGTCTGGGACCAGATTCTCTTCAGGTAGGTATTCTCCCTTCCCGGAGGCTGATATTTTCTATTGTTAGCCATAGTGTCTCCAGCACACCTCTTCAAGTAATTTACTCAGTGTCTCCTTTAACGTGCATAGCAAACTGGGAAGGCAAATTCGATGACCATTTCCTAGAGAAAAAGATCAGAAGCCCAGAGAGGTTAAGCAACATGGGCAGAATGAAACAGCTCATTCACCTGAATTCAAACCGTGGTGTTTTCCACCTGCTGCCACAGTGCCGGGCACAGTGAAAAGTCAGTGAATCCTTGGGCGGCTGAGGTCTGGGTTGCTAGATATTCTGATAGAGATTCTGTCCTTCCCAGGATCTCAGTCCCGCCTGTCCTTCTCCTTCCCAGTGTTTTCATCTCTGCTGCCCCTCTGGTGGCTTCTGACGCTCTGGACTTTCGTTTAAGGCGAGATCAATCCACGTTAAGAAACGTCTCATAGTGGCCTGTGTTTTACCACGGAGAAATAAATGAGCATTTTCCATCACCCGATTTAATAGCGCTGACTCGGATTGCGAGAGTCATGAGGATTCATGGCGGGCGAAGGAAAAGGAGCATTTAAAAAAATCACTCACACTTTAGCAATGTGATCTCTAAGTTATTACAAATTATAAGGTTAAGACCTCTTAGACGAATCCTAGCTGCTTAAAAATTTAAGCCTCCAGGGTAAAGCAGCGAAGGATTAATGAGCTTCAGGGAACTAAATATCAGGACCTAGGGGAAGAAGTCTTGTGTTTATGTGAGCGCCTCTGAGGGCATAACAGCACTCTGGGAAATCTTTCTCTACTTGGTGGGGGTGGAGCAGGGGAGGCAATGGGTGTGGGGTGAAAGCTCAGAGGGGTGGCTTAGAACATTCCAGATGAGACAGGCTGGTTCTCCGATTGAGAAACGTGAGAATCCTCCGAACACTTCATTATGCCAGTGCAGAATTAGGCTTTCATGACACATCCTTGTACTCTCCGAAGAGAAGAAGCAAAAGCATTTTATGAGTGGTGCCTTCACACCAAGGTTGGAGGGGGGGTGTGTGTGTGTGTGTGTGTGTGTGTAAACCTTTCCTCAGGAATCAGGATTAAAATCTCTAGCAAAATATAGCAGGCAGAAGCGACATGCAGTATTTATTTTCCCCATGCAAAGGTAAACAGTGGCAGGAGAAGATGAAAATATTTTGAGAAGAAACTAACCAGACGCGATTAAACGCTTCGAGAAATGCCGGCCTTAGGAGGAAAGGTCAGGAAGGCGGGCTGCTTGCGTATGGGACAACACGCGTCACGTGTACGTACCTGCCCATCCCCAGACACCCCTCCAGCTCATCCCCAAGCACACTTTTTGGGGAGCCCAGTGTTCCCTGCTGAGGGGGTCAGTGAATCCTTGGGCGGCTGAGGTCTGGGTTGCTAGATATTCTGATAGAGATTCTGTCCTTCCCAGGATCTCAGTCCCGCCTGTCCTTCTCCTTCCCAGTGTTTTCATCTCTGCTGCCCCTCTGGTGGCTTCTGACGCTCTGGACTTTCGTTTAAGGCGAGATCAATCCACGTTAAGAAACGTCTCATAGTGGCCTGTGTTTTACCACGGAGAAATAAATGAGCATTTTCCATCACCCGATTTAATAGCGCTGACTCGGATTGCGAGAGTCATGAGGATTCATGGCGGGCGAAGGAAAAGGAGCATTTAAAAAAATCACTCACACTTTAGCAATGTGATCTCTAAGTTATTACAAATTATAAGGTTAAGACCTCTTAGACGAATCCTAGCTGCTTAAAAATTTAAGCCTCCAGGGTAAAGCAGCGAAGGATTAATGAGCTTCAGGGAACTAAATATCAGGACCTAGGGGAAGAAGTCTTGTGTTTATGTGAGCGCCTCTGAGGGCATAACAGCACTCTGGGAAATCTTTCTCTACTTGGTGGGGGTGGAGCAGGGGAGGCAATGGGTGTGGGGTGAAAGCTCAGAGGGGTGGCTTAGAACATTCCAGATGAGACAGGCTGGTTCTCCGATTGAGAAACGTGAGAATCCTCCGAACACTTCATTATGCCAGTGCAGAATTAGGCTTTCATGACACATCCTTGTACTCTCCGAAGAGAAGAAGCAAAAGCATTTTATGAGTGGTGCCTTCACACCAAGGTTGGAGGGGGTGTGTGTGTGTGTGTGTGTGTGTGTGTAAACCTTTCCTCAGGAATCAGGATTAAAATCTCTAGCAAAATATAGCAGGCAGAAGCGACATGCAGTATTTATTTTCCCCATGCAAAGGTAAACAGTGGCAGGAGAAGATGAAAATATTTTGAGAAGAAACTAACCAGACGCGATTAAACGCTTCGAGAAATGCCGGCCTTAGGAGGAAAGGTCAGGAAGGCGGGCTGCTTGCGTATGGGACAACACGCGTCACGTGTACGTACCTGCCCATCCCCCCAGACACCCCTCCAGCTCATCCCCAAGCACACTTTTTTGGGGAGCCCATGGCGCACAGAGACTGATAAGGACCCCATAAACTTCCGACGCCAGTTCACAGGTGTTGCTGGTATTCGAGATGCCAGTTCTGCGGTTATTTCTGGCTTAGGTTAGCATTCCTTTCTCACCGGCCCGCGTCTATGATGCTCAGCTTCCAGCCCCCTCCCCTGACTCAGGACGAGCCCACGGTGACACCCGCCACGTAGCCCTGGGTTTCGTCTTCTCGTCCCCAGGGTCCTAAGCGGACTGACAGTGACTCCTCAGACGCCCTTGTTTTAATTACGGATGGTAAAATGGGCCTTTTGGAGAGAACGCCTGTTTGCTCAACGCGAACCTCGCGCTCTCCGGCCGTCTTGGGTCTGAGTTCCACATTGAAAATTAAATTATGCTTGGGATAATATTGTCTTGAGCTCACAGTTGCTGCCATGGATATTGACAAAGACTTAGCCAGTATTTTAATAAGAAAACAAAACGCCCGAAAAGGCGCCAGAGTTTCCAGGCGGATCATTAAGACACAGCCTCGGAGGCCAGAAGCTGGCGCTGACTGCATCACAGTTCGTCACACAACTTAAACTTCTTTTGACATCTAGTTATGTCGAAATGTGACTGATTACCTAGGGGTTGGAGCTCCAGAGAGGGAAAAGTTCACTGACAGACAGCCGTGCGAGGAGCAGTTCTTAAATGAGAATCAAGAGAAAGGAACATCGGGCGACCTGACACCCTGCACCTGCTACCTGGATCCGTCTCACTCAGGCAGGCCTGTTCTGGTGAGTTCTATTAGCATCTGCATGCCTCTGTCTCATTATCACACATCTGCCCACCTTTATTCCAGCGACGCTGCCTCTCATCTGACAGCTCCGGCGTTGTCAAGAACTGGATATTAGGGGAGCGGGGTACAGCGGGCTTGCCGTTTTCACTTTTATTTTCTAAAGACTGGAGTATGACTTGACAGTACCGCGCCTTGGAGGTAAAGGAGATAATTAACATATTGGGCCGTCCCTAAACAATGCTGAGGGGCGGGTGCCAGGGGCCTCCTCCACAGCCTGGGCCAGGCCTTTCCTGGGGCGGGGAGATCAAAGCCAGAGTTGACCTCGGCCCCTAGCCCAGCCCCAGTGTAGAGAGCCACAGGCCACAGATGAGCGGATGGTCTTGACCTTTCAGCTTAAAAAAATCCCCCAAAACCAGAAGCTCCTGTTTCCACCTTGGTCCGATGAACCATCAACATCCAGACTTAGGACTCTTCTGCGGGAGCAGGGCACCTCAGCTGTTACGGCTAATTTCCAATGCGGAAACCCCGCTGATGAGAAGGGGAGCCCCTGCTTGCCCTCAGTGTCCTCCTGGCCTTAAAACAACCGGCAGAGGCTGCCGTGTGAATGTAAAATGCCAGCCTCCCAGAACTACCCCGGAAATAGAAATCGACCAATGCACCTGCCCCCAAGGAACCATGCCAGAATGTCAGATTGGAAGGTTTGGGGGTTCCACTCTGTTCCAGGTGCCAGAGGCACTAGCTGGGCCCCTTGGGGGAAAAAGGAAGGCTTGAGGCTTGCTGGCCTCTTCCTTGGGGGAAAAGGAAGGTCCCTCTGTGTTCAGACAACCTTGGATTCTCAAGGGCTGTGCGCATTTCTGAGTTGAGTTCTAGATGCAGACTGAGGTCCCTGGCACCAGAAAGGTAACGGAATGAAAAGCCGTGCCTAGGACAGGAGGGAAGCCCAGGTCCCTGCTTCCCAGACCCCGCGAAGGCAGAGGAAACAATAGAATTGGGCAGAGAGGGCGGAAGGATGCCCGCTGAGAGTCACACCCCCAGGGACCCCAGAGCGAGCCCCCCGTGGCATCCTGCCCAGCCCCAGTCATTCTGAGAGGCTGGTGTGCGTGGACGTATTTCGAGCTGTTTAGGAACCCCCTGGCTTCCCTCCTGTGCCCATGGCTTTCATCCCTCTGATACTTCTTTGTTCTCCAGCTCGCTGAGGGTTTGTATGGGTTAATGGAAAAATTACTGTTATTTTGCAACAATGCAATCAAAGTCAGTCCAGCAAACCCTGATAAAGTGAGAATAGCTTATTCAGATGGAGCTGGCAGGCCTGAACTCACAATTGCAAAGTTTGAATACAAAATAAGATATTCCCCCATTTTTTTTTTCAAAAAAAAAAAAAAGACAGAATCCGTTGTCATTCATGCTAAAAAGGCATTACAGACTGTCGACACTGTACAGAAAAATAGGAGATGTTGACCTTTTTATTATAGACTTTTCTCTACTGTTGCCCTTCTTTCAGCGGCACGGCGCGCCCCCCGCTCCCCCCGCCCCCCTCTGCACTCACACACACTCTTTTCAGCTGTATGTTATCTCAAATAATTACCCTCGCTTCTGGCTGTCCCTGGTGACTTCTGCTGCTAAAAAAGCTACTCATTGTCGGAGGCTGAAGAGGGATTTCAAACCTGCTTCTTGTGGCCGGGCAACGGCTCTTAATTAACCACTCAGGTATTGGGGAAACTCCCAGCCCGGCTCGCTTCCATATGGCTGAAACATGTCCTCAGTGATAATCGCGGAAGGAAATATTGTATCAAAAAAGAGCTCACACCACCGAATGCTTGTGCAAATTATTTTTAATGATTCTTCTCTGGTGAGTTGGCTTATTTGTTATTTCAAGCTGAGAGAGAGGGAGAGAGAGAGAGAGGGTTGGGGGAAGATTGAGATTCCCCCCAGCACACCACCGTCATGCCTCACCCTATCCCAAATTCGGTCCCCAGACATGGTCACAAAGAGGGGACCCCGCTCAGCAGCAAAGCCCCTCCAGATACCCTAGAAACCTTTTCTCGCCATGATTTTCATCAGCTTTTGTTTCTATTGGGTGCCTGGCTCTTCTCGAACACGCGCCCAGGCGATCCTGCTGCCTTTAAGAATTTTCAACAAGCACGTGATTTTATGTAACTGGAGAGAGATCTCTCTGGAAGTACTTCACCTGTGCACGCCTCTGGTATTTCTTGCTTCCAATGATGGTGGGGGTGGGAGTCAGGAAGCTGGCTGGAGGTGGAGGTGGTGAAGTTTATAAATCTAATTAAAAATGAAGTTGCATTTCCATTTTCCAAATCCACCCATCCACCAGCGTACTGTGTCACTAGACATTATGTACGATTTTACTTTGCGACAGAAACCATTACATTTAAAAATTCATTACAGCAAGGTTAGTTAGACACATGATGGATGCAGTACTGTTATTTTGCAACAATGCAATCAAAGTCAGCAGAACCCTGAAAAACCGTTGGGGGGTCACAATTGCAAAGTTTGAATACAAAATAAGATATTCCCCATTTTTCAAAAAAAAAAGACAGAATCCGTTGTCATTCATGCTAAAAAGGCATTACAGACTGTCGACACTGTACAGAAAAATAGGAGATGTTGACCTTTTTATTATAGACTTTTCTCTACTGTTGCCCTTCTTTCAGCGGCACGGCGCGCCCCCCGCTCCCCCCGCCCCCCTCTGCACTCACACACACTCTTTTCAGCTGTATGTTATCTCAAATAATTACCCTCGCTTCTGGCTGTCCCTGGTGACTTCTGCTGCTAAAAAAGCTACTCATTGTCGGAGGCTGAAGAGGGATTTCAAACCTGCTTCTTGTGGCCGGGCAACGGCTCTTAATTAACCACTCAGGTATTGGGGAAACTCCCAGCCCGGCTCGCTTCCATATGGCTGAAACATGTCCTCAGTGATAATCGCGAAGGAAATATTGTATCAAAAAAGAGCTCACACCACCGAATGCTTGTGCAAATTATTTTTAATGATTCTTCTCTGGTGAGTTGGCTTATTTGTTATTTCAAGCTGAGAGAGAGGGAGAGAGAGAGAGAGGGTTGGGGGAAGATTGAGATTCCCCCCAGCACACCACCGTCATGCCTCACCCTATCCCAAATTCGGTCCCCAGACATGGTCACAAAGAGGGGACCCCGCCCAGCAGCAAAGCCCCTCCAGATACCCTAGAAACCTTTTCTCGCCATGATTTTCATCAGCTTTTGTTTCTATTGGGTGCCTGGCTCTTCTCGAACACGAGCCCAGGAGATCCTGCTGCCTTTAAGAATTTTCAACAAGCACGTGATTTTATGTAACTGGAGAGAGATCTCTCTGGAAGTACTTCACCTGTGCACGCCTCTGGTATTTCTTGCTTCCAATGATGGTGGGGGTGGGAGTCAGGAAGCTGGCTGGGAGTGGAGGTGGTGAGTTTATAAATCTAATTAAGAACGAAGGCGCATTTCCATTTTCCAAAACCACCCATCCACCAGCGTACTGCGTCACCAGACATTATGTACGGTTTTACTTTGCGACAGAAACCATTACATTTAAAAATTCATTACAGCAAGGTTAGTTAGACACATGATGGATGCAGCTTTAATCCTGCCATATATTATTACAGTTAAAATGTAAATGATGAAAAATATTTTGTGCTTATCAGCATTTATGTGGAAATGTGTTTTACAGTGATATATGGTGTTATATTTCTATTATTGTAATGAAAAAGAAAGCAATACAAAAAGATGAAGTGTTTATTAAAACATGGTTACTTGTGATAACATATTTCTGTTGTACATGACTTTAAACATATTCACTGAGGGCATTTGTCCAAAACAACTGTGAAATGTATTTGCCGTGCACATCGGGTGAAGTTGTTTTTTTTTTCCTTTTGGTTACAGCTCTTTTTAATAGACTAATATTAATTCAAACTCATGTAGAACGCTGTGAAGTTGGCAGCCTTGTTTCCTTTCTGACGTGGTTAAAAATGCATGTGTGTGTGTGTGTTTAGACGCAGGCTCTGGCTATAAAAAGAAGACTTGCGTGTTTATTTGGTACGATCATTGAGAGGAAAGTGAGCCACCCAATTGAATGATGTTTCCAGAATGATGTCATCCAGGGCACAATAAAACCCTATTCAAGTTATCATGAACACAGTGGGAAAGTGAGATCAACCGTCACTTTCCAATCAGGTGCACGTGAAAAAAAAAAAAAGGCCATGTCGGGTCCCTTCATGGTTCCGTCAGGGGACAGGAATATTTGCGTTGTGAGCATGGAAGAATCGATGGGGCCAAGAACCCTGCGAGCCCCAGATACTGTGCTGGACGGGAAACTTACCTCCTGACTCTCCTTTATGCCAAGTTTACTTACAATGTGGTTCCTGCCTCCTGCTCCCCTCCCCTTTTTTTCGCCAGCTCCCGAACAATAGTACGGTCAACTACAAATTGAAATAGAACACAAAAAGAAAATAAACCCTTTTCAGCAACGAAAAAAAAAAAAAGAAAAGGAAGAGAAAATTTATTACTAAACCCTATTTAAAGAAAAGGCGCATGAAACAAAAGCCCTTCCTACAGACATTCTCGGCAGTATCGCTGTATCTCCTGTCATTTTAGGACAAGGTACTTACTATTTCGTCCAAGTATTCCCCCCTCCCATCTTCCTTTCCCAGCA
The DNA here is from genome assembly GCA_022376925.1 of Tragulus kanchil. Lineage (NCBI taxonomy): Eukaryota > Metazoa > Chordata > Mammalia > Artiodactyla > Tragulidae > Tragulus > Tragulus kanchil. The sequence goes on along the minus strand of JAIOJX010000031.1, from coordinate 145,871,195 downwards.
TCTTTACAGTGAGAATATGTTAATAGAGATACCCAGAAACTGTATCTGTTAAAGCTTGGTCCATGGGTCCATGACTTGAGCTACTTAAATTGTAACTCTTTCTCTCACCTCCTGTTGATGACAGATCTTGTAATAGATTTGGAATTGACCAGACTAGGAAATCAGTTCCACCTTCCCCTTCTTTCATTTCTGTGTCTCCAGTGTCCCTGAGGGGGTGGGGATAAGGTGAGAGTAGCATAGGCTTCATGCAAATGTCCATCAGGTTTTTTTTTTTTTTTTTTTTTTTTGCCCAGCTCCTTTTTCTCCTTCTCCTAACATCCGCGCCTAGGAGGATGTCCTTGTGTACATTAGCACTGCAAAGTTTCGCACCCTTCGGGGCTACCTTTGGCACAGGAAGCCAGGACCCGGCCAGCCAACGATAATACAAGCCTCGGTATTTCCTATCTCAGCGCCTCCCTCGCTCTGCTCCTCGGTCTCCCCAAGTTGTTATCTTTAGGAAGTCCAAGGTGGGGGAGAGGGAGGGCTTATCTGGCTCCCATCCGAGCTGCAGACATGAAACCCCTCCCTGTACACCTTGGGAACATTGTCACAGAGGGGTCACATCCGCTCCAATTCGCTGGTGACTAAACGGGGCCCGTGACCTATACTGTCCTTCACGTCCCTTTGTTTGAGGCAGAAGACCGACTCAGCCAATTTTTAAATAGGGGAACCCTGCGAGCCCCAGATACTGTGCTGGACGGGAAACTTACCTCCTGACTCTCCTTTATGCCAAGTTTACTTACAATGTGGTTCCTGCCTCCTGCTCCCCTCCCCTTTTTTTCGCCAGCTCCCGAACAATAGTACGGTCAACTACAAATTGAAATAGAACACAAAAAGAAAATAAACCCTTTTCAGCAACGAAAAAAAAAAAAGAAAAGGAAGAGAAAATTTATTACTAAACCCTATTTAAAGAAAAGGCGCATGAAACAAAAGCCCTTCCTACAGACATTCTCGGCAGTATCGCTGTATCTCCTGTCATTTTAGGACAAGGTACTTACTATTTCGTCCAAGTATTCACCCCTCCCATCTTCCTTTCCCAGCATCTTTACAGTGAGAATATGTTAATAGAGATACCCAGAAACTGTATCTGTTAAAGCTTGGTCCATGGGTCCATGACTTGAGCTACTTAAATTGTAACTCTTTCTCTCACCTCCTGTTGATGACAGATCTTGTAATAGATTTGGAATTGACCAGACTAGGAAATCAGTTCCACCTTCCCCTTCTTTTATTTCTGTGTCTCCAGTGTCCCTGAGGGGGTGGGGATAAGGTGAGAGTAGCATAGGCTTCATGCAAATGTCCATCAGGTTTTTTTTTTTTTTTTTGCCCAGCTCCTTTTTCTCCTTCTCCTAACATCCGCGCCTAGGAGGATGTCCTTGTGTACATTAGCACTGCAAAGTTTCGCACCCTTCGGGGCTACCTTTGGCACAGGAAGCCAGGACCCGGCCAGCCAACGATAATACAAGCCTCGGTATTTCCTATCTCAGCGCCTCCCTCGCTCTGCTCCTCGGTCTCCCCAAGTTGTTATCTTTAGGAAGTCCAAGGTGGGGGAGAGGGAGGGCTTATCTGGCTCCCATCCGAGCTGCAGACATGAAACCCCTCCCTGTACACCTTGGGAACATTGTCACAGAGGGGTCACATCCGCTCCAATTCGCTGGTGACTAAACGGGGCCCGTGACCTATACTGTCCTTCACGTCCCTTTGTTTGAGGCAGAAGACCGACTCAGCCAATTTCCTTCAAAGCTCAGGTTATAGAATTTGTGCAAATGGCTTCCCATTCGATCCAGAAAGGAAGAGCCCCCATGCCTCTGCAAGGCACTGTCTTGCCCTTGACTTTCTCTGTATTATTTTTCCCTTTTAAAATTGTTAGTTTTTCATTTTCAACACACACCCACATGCATGCACACACACACACATGTGCATTCTCAAGAAAACAAAGGCTCTCAAAACAACTCACCCAAACCAGACCTCTTCAGTTCATTTTCCTGCTTCAGAAATTTCCCCAAGCTGGGAGCCCAGGAGCTGTGGACTGACCTGGGGTTGCCCTATTAAATGTATTTATTTCTTAGAGCTTTCGAATATTTGCTGAAAGCTGGATTATCACTTGGTAGACCACCAGCAGCTGTTGAAAACCAGGGCATAAAAGCTTGTTTATGTCTTTAATGGCCCACTTAATGATGGAGCGAGTATGTTATTCATAATAAAATGCCAAGGAATAATCTTAATACCCCAATGCATGGTGCTAGTGAATTAAGAAACATCTGCTATGTCATAAAAGAACATTTTATTTGGGGCCTACATGAAAAACACGATTCCATGGAGTTCTACCGATTCATATGGTACACAACAAATTATGATGTCTTGAAGTAATTACACTTTACAATTAAACCTACCAGGGCCACTCTTGGAAAAAAAACAAAAATTCCTGCCCAGTCTTCATCATTCAGGATCACTCAAGTACATATTGTGGTATTGGCTCAATCTGTCTCACCAAAGCAGTGTTTCAAATCTCTGGTATTTGTGCCTCTCTTGGAAGATAATCCGGCTGCATAGTACTCCTAAAATCACCACTGCTGAATAAAATGGCTATTTGGATTTAAGAGGAAAAGTGAAAACACTTTAGCGCCTCCTTCGCTCTGCTCCTCGGTCTCCCCAAGTTGTTATCTTTAGGAAGTCCAAGGTGGGGGAGAGGGAGGGCTTATCTGGCTCCCATCCGAGCTGCAGACATGAAACCCCTCCCTGTACACCTTGGGAACATTGTCACAGAGGGGTCACATCCGCTCCAATTCGCTGGTGACTAAACGGGGCCCGTGACCTATACTGTCCTTCACGTCCCTTTGTTTGAGGCAGAAGACCGACTCAGCCAATTTCCTTCAAAGCTCAGGTTATAGAATTTGTGCAAATGGCTTCCCATTCGATCCAGAAAGGAAGAGCCCCCATGCCTCTGCAAGGCACTGTCTTGCCCTTGACTTTCTCTGTATTATTTTTCCCTTTTAAAATTGTTAGTTCTTCATTTTCAACACACACCCACATGCATGCACACACACACACATGTGCATTCTCAAGAAAACAAAGGCTCTCAAAACAACTCACCCAAACCAGACCTCTTCAGTTCATTTTCCTGCTTCAGAAATTTCCCCAAGCTGGGAGCCCAGGAGCTGTGGACTGACCTGGGGTTGCCCTATTAAATGTATTTATTTCTTAGAGCTTTCGAATATTTGCTGAAAGCTGGATTATCACTTGGTAGACCACCAGCAGCTGTTGAAAACCAGGGCATAAAAGCTTGTTTATGTCTTTAATGGCCCACTTAATGATGGAGCGAGTATGTTATTCATAATAAAATGCCAAGGAATAATCTTAATACCCCAATGCATGGTGCTAGTGAATTAAGAAACATCTGCTATGTCATAAAAGAACATTTTATTTGGGGCCTACATGAAAAACACGATTCCATGGAGTTCTACCGATTCATATGGTACACAACAAATTATGATGTCTTGAAGTAATTACACTTTACAATTAAACCTACCAGGGCCACTCTTGGAAAAAAAACAAAAATTCCTGCCCAGTCTTCATCATTCAGGATCACTCAAGTACATATTGTGGTATTGGCTCAATCTGTCTCACCAAAGCAGTGTTTCAAATCTCTGGTATTTGTGCCTCTCTTGGAAGATAATCCGGCTGCATAGTACTCCTAAAATCACCACTGCTGAATAAAATGGCTATTTGGATTTAAGAGGAAAAGTGAAAAGAATTATCTTTTCTGTCTATCTGACTCTGACTTGGGAGCCTGTATTTATGCGGGCAGAAGATTCAGAGTCTCACTTTAGTTGCGAGTGAAATGGAATGACCCCCACCCCAGCTCAGTGTGTATGTGTGTGTGGGTGGGTGGGTGTGTGGGTGTGTGGGTGGTGGGGGCAGGGAGGGAGAGGTGTCAGGAGTCGGAGACAGAGTGGCCCTGGAGATGTCCCCGAATTGAAGAAGGTGCTGACGGGCCAGGATGCAGCCCGTCCAGTCCCAGCCCCTCCGCCCGCCGCGCCAGACGGCGTGTGTCCCTCTCACACCCGCTATCACACCAGGAAGCTGTGCGTCAGCACCTCCATGCCCGACACCACTCGTGAGTCCAAGACAAGTCTATTGCTTCCTGGAGCCAGGTCCCCAGAAAGGCATGCAACGTAGCCAGAGGAAAGACGAGCTATTTTAAAAGCTGGCTGCTGGGCAGGCTGGGTGTCCAAGGACAGTGGCTCTTGGCTCCAAGCTGCGTTGCGGAATAACCCGGACACATGACCTGCGCCAGACAGTACCTCCAGGGGTTGGGTTCCACGGGTCTGAGATGCCTTCCCCAACAACACACGTGCACACACACACACAGTTACATGCATTGGTAATTTTTTTTTTTTTTGAGACGTCCCCCATCCGTGTGTAGCCAGGGTCAAAAACGCCTTCTTTAGGGAGATAGGATTTTTTTTTAAGATGGGCGGGACTTTCATGACACTAATATCTCCATACGCTTTTTTTTGGGGTGGGGGTGCTTTAGAAAGTGAGGCTGCCTGCAGTCAGTGGGAATGTTAACTGTTACATGGCGCTGGAAACAACAGTATTTGTGGTGGTTGTTACTGTTGAGTCACGCAGTCATGTCTGACGTTTTGCAGCCGCCGTGGACTGTAGCCTGCCATGGGATTCAATCTGTCCATGGGATTCTCCAGGCAGGAATACTGGAATGGGTTGTCGTTTCCTTCTCCAGGGGACCCTCCTGACCCAGGAATAGAACCCGTGTCTCCTGCATTGGCAGGTGAATTCTTTACCACTGAGCCGCTAGGGAAGCAGACAACCATATGTGGTTCCTCAAAAAATTAAACATAGTCGGACTTCCCTGGTGGTCTAGCGGTTAAGATGCCACGATTCCACTGTAGAGGGCACAGGTTCAATCCCTGGTCAGGGAGCTAAGAACCCACATGGCCCAGAACCGCTAAGCCTGAGTGCTGCACCTCCTGAAACTGAGCACCCCAACCAGAGAGTACGCTGTGTCAAAAGAATCCCCTGCAATGCAGTAAAGATTGCATGTGCAACCACTAAGATCTGACGCAGCCAAAGAAATGATTTTTTAAGTAACAAATCCATCCCCACAAAGGGTGGCCCACCTGCTGTTATTCTGAACCTTGTAGTATGATTTGCTTCTGAGAGCAGAGGAGGTGAAGGCACTTTAGAAGAAGACAGGAATGACGAGCTATTTTAAAAGCTGGCTGCTGGGCAGGCTGGGTGTCCAAGGACAGTGGCTCTTGGCTCCAAGCTGCGTTGCGGAATAACCTGGACACATGACCTGCGCCAGACAGTACCTCCAGGGGTTGGGTTCCACGGGTCTGAGATGCCTTCCCCAACAACACACGTGCACACACACACACAGTTACATGCATTGGTAATTTTTTTTTTTTTTTTTTGAGACGTCCCCCATCCGTGTGTAGCCAGGGTCAAAAACGCCTTCTTTAGGGAGATAGGATTTTTTTTTAAGATGGGCGGGACTTTCATGACACTAATATCTCCATACGCTTTTTTTTGGGGTGGGGGGGCTTTAGAAAGTGAGGCTGCCTGCAGTCAGTGGGAATGTTAACTGTTACATGGCGCTGGAAACAACAGTATTTGTGGTGGTTGTTACTGTTGAGTCACGCAGTCATGTCTGACGTTTTGCAGCCGCCGTGGACTGTAGCCTGCCATGGGATTCAATCTGTCCATGGGATTCTCCAGGCAGGAATACTGGAATGGGTTGTCGTTTCCTTCTCCAGGGGACCCTCCTGACCCAGGAATAGAACCCGTGTCTCCTGCATTGGCAGGTGAATTCTTTACCACTGAGCCGCTAGGGAAGCAGACAACCATATGTGGTTCCTCAAAAAATTAAACATAGTCGGACTTCCCTGGTGGTCTAGCGGTTAAGATGCCACGATTCCACTGTAGAGGGCACAGGTTCAATCCCTGGTCAGGGAGCTAAGAACCCACATGGCCCAGAACCGCTAAGCCTGAGTGCTGCACCTCCTGAAACTGAGCACCCCAACCAGAGAGTACGCTGTGTCAAAAGAATCCCCTGCAATGCAGTAAAGATTGCATGTGCAACCACTAAGATCTGACGCAGCCAAAGAAATGATTTTTTTTTTAAGTAACAAATCCATCCCCACAAAGGGTGGCCCACCTGCTGTTATTCTGAACCTTGTAGTATGATTTGCTTCTGAGAGCAGAGGAGGTGAAGGCACTTTAGAAGAAGACAGGAATGGAGCTGAGCTGGTGGGAGCTGTGGGTACCGTGGAGGGGTGCCAGCCTGCCACTGAGCTCCAGAGTGAGAGAAAGAAGGGGCTGTCCCCAGGAGTCCTCAGACCTCTTGGCGACAGGCTGGCCTTTCTTCAGGGGCAGGCGCTCAGGCTTTTTTATTTGGATATTAAAGAACGGGGGTGGCACGCTGAAGGATGTGCGCACGCTCAGGCCCGGGTTCTCAGCAGCCTCATCTGTGGCTGCCGGTCTGCACGTCTAGGGAGACACAAACGGAGGCTTCACTGCCAGCATCCAGCATCACCACGGACCTCTCTCTCTCTCTTCCTGGGCCCATTGCAGCCTTTTCTGCCTAGCTCATCTTTTAATTCTTTAAGTGAGATTTAAGTTTCTGTCGAACAGCCAGCCTTTACCCAGAGGAAGCTGGCAGCTAAGAGGAAAGATGCATCCGTAAAACCACTCCAGAGCTGGGCCCCCACCGCACAGAACAGAGGACGCCTGTAGCAGCAAGGCAGGAGTGGAGATGTCCCAGCGGTCCCATTGGCCCTCCTGCCTCCAGAGCCAGTGGAAACAGTAGAGAGGCCGTGCTGGGATAGGGCCAAGCAGGCCCCTGGAAAGGGGGTCTTAATACACACTCATGGAAAAGGGTCTACATGGCCGCGAAGTACGAACAAACACATCTTCCATGCCATCCAGGCCCTGTAGAATCCAGAATACACGAAGTCTAGCCTGAGCTTGAGGCCTCTGTGACCTGCCCCGAAGCTGACCTCTCCAGCCTCATCTCCCACCAGGTCGCCACCCTCTCCTCCAGCGAGGCTCATCCACTCTCAGTTTCCCAAGTCCTCCTGGTGTTTCCCAGCCTCCTACCCATTGTTCGGACCATCCCAATCTCTTGGAATGCCTCTTATTTTCAACTTCACCTTTTAGAACCTCTAGGCTCTAGCTCATTCATCAAATGAACACGTTTTCTTAATAATTTTATTTATTTATTTTTGGTTGTTCGGGGTGTTTGTTGCTGCACAAAGGCTTTTCTCTCATTGCAGTGAGCAGGCTTCTTGTTGCAGTGGCTTCTCTTGTTGGACGAGCTTCAGTAATTGCGGCATGTGGGCTCTTTAGTTGTGGCTCCTGGGTTTAGTTGCTCCGCAGCATGTGGGATCTTCCTGGATCAGGGGTCGAACCCGTGTGTCCTGCATTGGCAGGTGGATCCATTACCATTGAGCTACAAGGGAAGCCCTGAATAAGCTTTTTTGTTCATCTCTTCCTTTGTGGGAACCTCAAGGTCAGCACTCTATCATTTGCCTTAGTTCTGGCAGTTAAAGCGGCGATTCTACCTGTATGGCCTTGCAGACTCATATGGCCTCTTGGAACCTTCGTTTCCTTCTATGTAAAATGGGAATGTTGTTAGAGGTACTAGCATCACTTGTTACCTGAGGATTCAGGGAGAGGATGCATCCTATCTGGCTCAGAAAGTGGTGGTCCCCATCATGAATGAGTAGTGCTAGGTGGGCAGCTACCAGTGCTAGCTATTCCTACTACATGGCAGGCAACTTTAGGGCCAGGACTGAGCTAAATGTAACTCATAGGCAAGTCACATTAATGAGTCCTTAATAAGAAGTTGCTCCCTTGAATTCCCAGGTGGCACAATGATAAAGAATCCGCCTGCCAATGCAGGTGATGCAAAGAGATGTAGGTTCGATCCCTGGGCCAAGAAGATCCCTGGAGAAGAAAATGGCAACCTACTCCAGTAAAACCTAGGGACAGAGGATCCTGGCAAGGTACAGTTTGGGGGAAAATACGAACAAACACATCTTCCATGCCATCATTCTCCCAGCCAGCTTGAGGCCTCTGTGACCTGCCCCGAAGCTGACCTCTCCAGCCTCATCTCCCACCAGGTCGCCACCCTCTCCTCCAGCGAGGCTCATCCACTCTCAGTTTCCCAAGTCCTCCTGGTGTTTCCCAGCCTCCTACCCATTGTTCGGACCATCCCAATCTCTTGGAATGCCTCTTATTTTCAACTTCACCTTTTAGAACCTCTAGGCTCTAGCTCGTTCATCAAATGAACACGTTTTCTTAATAATTTTATTTATTTATTTTTGGTTGTTCGGGGTGTTTGTTGCTGCACAAAGGCTTTTCTCTCATTGCAGTGAGCAGGCTTCTTGTTGCAGTGGCTTCTCTTGTTGGACGAGCTTCAGTAATTGCGGCATGTGGGCTCTTTAGTTGTGGCTCCTGGGTTTAGTTGCTCCGCAGCATGTGGGATCTTCCTGGATCAGGGGTCGAACCCGTGTATCCTGCATTGGCAGGTGGATCCATTACCATTGAGCTACAAGGGAAGCCCTGAATAAGCTTTTTTGTTCATCTCTTCCTTTGTGGGAACCTCAAGGTCAGCACTCTATCATTTGCCTTGGTTCTGGCAGTTAAAGCGGCGATTCTACCTGTATGGCCTTGCAGACTCATATGGCCTCTTGGAACCTTCGTTTCCTTCTATGTAAAATGGAAATGTTGTTAGAGGTACTAGCATCACTTGTTACCTGAGGATTCAGGGAGAGGATGCATCCTATCTGGCTCAGAAAGTGGTGGTCCCCATCATGAATGAGTAGTGCTAGGTGGGCAGCTACCAGTGCTAGCTATTCCTACTACATGGCAGGCAACTTTAGGGCCAGGACTGAGCTAAATGTAACTCATAGGCAAGTCACATTAATGAGTCCTTAATAAGAAGTTGCTCCCTTGAATTCCCAGGTGGCACAATGATAAAGAATCCGCCTGCCAATGCAGGTGATGCAAAGAGATGTAGGTTCGATCCCTGGGCCAAGAAGATCCCCTGGAGAAGAAAATGGCAACCTACTCCAGTATTCTTGCCTGGAAAATCCTAGGGACAGAGGATCCTGGCAAGGTACAGTTTGTGGGGTGACAAAGAGTCAGATACAACTGAACAGTTGAGCACCCTTGAAATCCACTTCATATTCTTAGAATATGTATTCTTGGATGGGGCTTTCCAAATTACAAAGTAGGGGCTCCTCCTTCTTCTCAAGAAAGGATTCTGCTCCACAACCTCCCCATCCATCTCCTTTGTCCTCTCTTGTGCATTATAGGTTAGTATTTCTCAAATCTAATGATTTCCATGCCTCTGCTATGATTTTTGACATATTCAAACGTGTTGTGCTAAGTCGCCTCAGTAGTGCCCGACTCTCTGCAACAGCATAGACTGTAGCCCACCAGTCTCCTCAGTCCATGGGGCTCTCCAAGCAAGGATACTGGAGTGGGTTGCCATTCCCTTCTCCAGGGTCAAATAAGTTAGGTTTAAGTTTATGTGCATTCAACTGCCCCCCAATAATAGTGGATTTCAAAAAGACATTTCTCTCCCATTTCCAGACGTGTTGTGAGAGAAAGTCGAAGCTTTTCTGTCCTATTGCTCCTCCATGTGTGGCCGCCATTCCAGAATCAACATGGCCCCTGGAGCTCCATCAGGAAGTAGGAAGGGACAAAAAAACAGGGAATGCCTTCCTTTAAGGCATCTCCCAGAGATAGTACATACTGCTGCTGTTTGTAATTGATTGGCCAGAACTTAACACATGGCCACATTTAGATGTGAGGGACCCAGGGACAGCTGGGCATTATTGTACAATAGAGCTGCAAGTGCCCAACAAAAATCTGGGGTTCTCTTTCAGAGGAAGAAAGTGAGAATTGTAACTGGGAACAGTCAGAAGCTTCTACCCTATTGTGAAATACCTATATTGTTATTTCTTTGACTTTAAGCTTATTATAAGTTTATCAAAGTACTACAGGCACATAACTGAAATAGTCAAATAATGCTAAAAGGTTTATAATGGAGAGATAACATTTTTTTGCCGCTCACCCCAATCCACCTCTCCAAAAGCATCAGTTTTAATTCTTTTAGTGGTTTCTGCAGGCATTAACCTCCACATTTCTAACATAATATGATGATACAGTTATCTCTTGATTCATTAATTTTAGAGTTTTATATTGACTTTCCACTTTAGTAAATAAGGATTTGGCTTCCTTTCTCTCTCTCTCTCTCTCTCTCACACACACACACACACACACACATACATTCCTACTCTGCCTGCTCTCCCCAGATCTTCCCAACAGGATACTATAAACTCTTCCAGTTAAAACAACATCCAGTGTTTTTATTATTTTGACTGTGCTATGATTTGACATATTCAAACGTGTTGTGCTAAGTCGCCTCAGTAGTGCCCGACCTCTGCAACAGCATAGACTGTAGCCCACCAGTCTCCTCAGTCCATGGGGCTCTCCAAGCAAGGATACTGAGTGGTTGCCATTCCCTTCTCCAGGGTCAAATAAGTTAGGTTTAAGTTTATGTGCATTCAACTGCCCCCAATAATAGTGGATTTCAAAAGACATTTCTCTCCATTTCCAGACGTGTTGTGAGAGAAAGTCGAAGCTTTTCTGTCCTATTGCTCCTCCATGTGTGGCCGCCATTCCAGAATCAACATGGCCCCTGGAGCTCCATCAGGAAGTAGGAAGGGACAAAAAAACAGGGAATGCCTTCCTTTAAGGCATCTCCCAGAGATAGTACATACTGCTGCTGTTTGTAATTGATTGGCCCGAACTTAACACATGGCCACATTTAGATGTGAGGGACCCAGGGACAGCTGGGCATTATTGTACAATAGAGCTGCAAGTGCCCAACAAAAACCTGGGGTTCTCTTTCAGAGGAAGAAAGTGAGAATTGTAACTGGGAACAGTCAGAAGCTTCTACCCTATTGTGAAATACCTATATTGTTATTTCTTTGACTTTAAGCTTATTATAAGTTTATCAAAGTACTACAGGCACATAACTGAAATAGTCAAATAATGCTAAAAGGTTTATAATGGAGAGATAACATTTTTTTGCTGCTCACCCCAATCCACCTCTCCAAAAGCATCAGTTTTAATTCTTTTAGTGGTTTCTGCAGGCATTAACCTCCACATTTCTAACATAATATGATGATACAGTTATCTCTTGATTCATTAATTTTAGAGTTTTATATTGACTTTCCACTTTAGTAAATAAGGATTTGGCTTCCTTTCTCTCTCTCTCTCTCTCTCTCACACACACACACACACACACACATACATTCCTACTCTGCCTGCTCTCCCCAGATCTTCCCAACAGGATACTATAAACTCTTCCAGTTAAAACAACATCCAGTGTTTTTATTATTTTGACTGTGCAAATATTCAATATTGAGCTTAATGGAGTTGCCATAATTATGTTTCTCTTTTGAAATATTTTATTTATTTATTTTTTGTGTAGAGAAAAAAATTTTTTTTTCTTTTTTTTGGCCAAGTGGCTTGCCACATCTCAGTTCCTTTACCAGGAAATGAACTCAGGCCATGGCAATGAAAACCCAGAATCCTAACCACAGACATAGAAAACAAACTTACGGTTACCAAAGGAGAACGAGAGTAGGGTACACCTGAAATTATCACAAGATGGCAAATTAACTAAGCTTCAGTAAAAAATAAAAAAGAAAGAGATACTGATACCAAATGAAGACGTTACTGTTTTGCTAACAAAACAGCAGAAAAAAAAGCCCAAGATCGAAATAACTGACTCAATCTGTAATTCAAGGCTATCTGTTACCATTTCTCTACAGATCGCTGCATAGTTTTCTTACCATTGTTCACATTTTAGCTCAAACTTCTCAAGGGTCTTCCTTGGTTATTCCCACTAATATAACCTCTAGCCATGTCTCAGTATCCTATTTTATTGCTTTATTGGCACTTACCACTATTTCAAATGTCCTATTGTTTACTTGTTCATATTCTGCCCCTTCCACACCCCTGCTGGAAGGTAGGTGTCATGAACGTAGACGATTTGTCTGTCCCATCCACCCAATATACTCTTGACTAAAATAAAGACAGACTGAGTATTCGATGCTCAGCGAATACCTAGGAATCGAATAAATGCAGACATAAAAAAGAAGTGACTGAGACTGTTAGTCTCAGTCGTTTGTAAGTTCCCCTCAACCCACTCCAGTATTCTTGCCTGGAGAGTCCCATGGACAGAGGAGCCTGGGGGGCTACAGTCCATGGGGTTGCTCAAGTCTGATATGACTTAGCGACTAGATCACCACCAGCAGCCCTTCAACAGTCCTACTTTCTCTTTCTCTCTGTCTTTTACTCCTCTCTTCCTTCTCCACTGTCATCAGGTTTCAGCCACTGGGCTCCCTCTTATGTGCTGGGAAGAAAAGTCATTTTTAAACGGTGGCCAAAATCAAGTTGAACTGTGCTGACAGCCTCACCCCACCTCTCAGCATCTCTCACGAGAGCCTCTGTCTTACAACGGCAGATGCTGGTCAATTAGGCAGAAATACTTTCATCTTAAAAAAGAGAGAAAAAAAGGACTTAAAGACCCAAAGGTATTTTGGTCTGACATACTGTAATTAATTTTTTCACAAGACAAAATGGACAGAAAATGAATACCATTAAGGGCTGACTTTTTAGGCTGCCAAACAAACAAATCAATTCAGTGAAAACAGCAACCTGGCACGTCTTTTTTCCCTCAGTGTTTGTTTTCTTGAAAGAAAGTTAACCATGAAAAATAGAGAGAGTTTACATAACATTTTTTATTTCCAATTAGTCTGAGAAAATGGGATGATCTGGGTCCACGGGTCCAGATTCTGCCATCTGGATAGCATCATGGAAGCTGAGTACTGTCCACCCCTCTGGGTGGGGTGTGGCCTCTGGAGTTTGCCACAGTCCTTGCCTGGGCTGCATCAGGGCAGGCACTGAGTTCTAGATCTTTCTCTACTCCATGTTCCCTACAAGACTGAACTGAGTACCAAGTATGCTAAGTTCCAAGTACGCTAAGTTCTAGATCTTGCTCTACTCCATGTTCCCTACAAGACTGAATTGAGTACCACGTATGCAGTCAGTGCTCAATAAATAATTATAAAATAGTTGGATAAAGCTCTTTGTATTTTTCCCCTTTGTAATCAATCTACTGACTCTCAAGCGTTGGTACTTTTATGAAGATTCTCACCTTCTCAGCCTAAGTGGTTGTTGGTTAGTCACTCAGTCATGTCCAACTCTTTGCAACCCCATGGATTGTAGCCCTCCAGGCTCCTCTGTCCATGGGATTCTCCAGGCAAGAATATAAGAGTGAGTTGCCATCTCTTTCTCCAGTCTCACCCTAAGGGATTCCGCTTAATCAATAACACAACGCTCTAAACTTGTTTATAAACAACATCTTCAACCAGAAATGAAATAGACAGTATTTTAAAAACCAAAAATTAAAGACATTACTCTGTGTTTCCATCACCAGATTTAACCTTTACCACAGAGGATGCCATTTCCAATGCAGAAAGGACTTTATTTCCTCCCTGATGAATGAACACAGAAAAGTATTCTCTTAAATACAGGGAGAGTCTGTGCTCCCTGATAAACCAAATTCCTGAGTCACCTTGCACCTGCAAGAAGTAAAAATCTCTTAATCAGGGGGGTCGGAAAGACCCAAAGGTATTTTGGTCTGACATACTGTAATTTTTTCACAAGACAAAATGGACAGAAAATGAATACCATTAAGGGCTGACTTTTTAGGCTGCCAAACAAACAAATCAATTCAGGGAAAACAGCAACCTGGCACGTCTTTTTTCCCTCAGTGTTTGTTTTCTTGAAAGAAAGTTAACCATGAAAAGTAGAGAGAGTTTACATAACATTTTTTATTTCCAATTAGTCTGAGAAAATGGGATGATCTGGGTCCACGGGTCCAGATTCTGCCATCTGGATAGCATCATGGAAGCTGAGTACTGTCCACCCCTCTGGGTGGGGTGTGGCCTCTGGAGTTTGCCACAGTCCTTGCCTGGGCTGCATCAGGGCAGGCACTGAGTTCTAGATCTTTCTCTACTCCATGTTCCCTACAAGACTGAACTGAGTACCAAGTATGCTAAGTTCCAAGTACGCTAAGTTCTAGATCTTGCTCTACTCCATGTTCCCTACAAGACTGAATTGAGTACCACGTATGCAGTCAGTGCTCAATAAATAATTATAAAATAGTTGGATAAAGCTCTTTGTATTTTTCCCCTTTGTAATCAATCTACTGACTCTCAAGCGTTGGTACTTTTATGAAGATTCTCACCTTCTCAGCCTAAGTGGTTGTTGGTTAGTCACTCAGTCATGTCCAACTCTTTGCAACCCCATGGATTGTAGCCCTCCAGGCTCCTCTGTCCATGGGATTCTCCAGGCAAGAATATAAGAGTGAGTTGCCATCTCTTTCTCCAGTCTCACCCTAAGGGATTCCGCTTAATCAATAACACAACGCTCTAAACTTGTTTATAAACAACATCTTCAACCAGAAATGAAATAGACAGTATTTTAAAAACCAAAAATTAAAGACATTACTCTGTGTTTCCATCACCAGATTTAACCTTTACCACAGAGGATGCCATTTCCAATGCAGAAAGGACTTTATTTCCTCCCTGATGAATGAACACAGAAAAGTATTCTCTTAAATACAGGGAGAGTCTGTGCTCCCTGATAAACCAAATTCCTGAGTCACCTTGCACCTGCAGGTCAGAGGCTCTTCCAGGCAATGAAGAGAGGAGAGCTGGCTGAACAATGAAATCTCACCGTGAATGCGGGGGGCTCTGGGCTCTCTGGGTACTCTTTCCACACAGGCCAACCTGTCTCTGAATGGGTGAGTCGAAGGTCGTGTGGACTTGCAGAGGTCGGTCAGTGGGAATAACTGGGGGTGATCCCAGAGTCTCTTTTGAACATTAGAAAGTGAGAAAGTCAGTCACTCTCTTCCCATAGAATAAATTTCAGCCATTTGAGACAGTGTGCAAATTTATTTAAGGTAATTTCAAAGAACAATGACTTGGCAAACATTAGGAAATGTCATCGTTTTCTCTTTAATTAAGTGCCTCCTTATGGAGACAGATGTGCTCACTGTTCTTCTGAATATTGAGCTGGAATCAGGTGGGACTTGTGTCTACTTTGCGATTGCAGTATAAGCAATAAGGCATAACAATTAATAACAGCAGATGAAATCTTGCAGGTGATTAACTCCTTCATATAGAAATAAAAGTCTGTTCATAGTAACCCATAGAACAGGCTCCCTGACGCATTTGCCTGTTTAAGCAGAGAAGAAAGGATGTGGTTATCATATATCAGGAATTGCACATAACCTAAATTCCAGGTTATCATTGCCAAAGTATGTACTGAATAATTGTTTTCCAGTGTACTATTATTAGTCTCAATCTGTCCCATTACTGCAGAGACTAACTTCTCTGCCAATGTTTTTTAAGATTACTAGTCCAAACCTGAGTCCACCCATGGAAGGATGGTTTCATACGTATCTTAACAGAAAACAAAATGTTAAACACCACTGCTCTTTTTTGTAAGAGCAGAGCATTGCTGGTTATCATTTTTACATTACCCATTATGTGATTATGTCTCTTATGTAAGAATCTATGCAATAAGTTTCGCCAAGAATTTACCGCCAGAAAAAACGTTTCTCTCAGGCAAACATATATGGCTCCTTTTGATCCAACCAGAGATGAACTACTTCCTTTCAACTGGGCCAAGAAAGGACTTTATTTCCTCCTGATGAATGAACACAGAAAAGTATTCTCTTAAATACAGGGAGAGTCTGTGCTCCCTGATAAACCAAATTCCTGAGTCACCTTGCACCTGCAGGTCAGAGGCTCTTCCAGGCAATGAAGAGAGGAGAGCTGGCTGAACAATGAAATCTCACCGTGAATGCGGGGGGCTCTGGGCTCTCTGGGTACTCTTTCCACACAGGCCAACCTGTCTCTGAATGGGTGAGTCGAAGGTCGAGTGGACTTGCAGAGGTCGGTCAGTGGGAATAACTGGGGGTGATCCCAGAGTCTCTTTTGAACATTAGAAAGTGAGAAAGTCAGTCACTCTCTTCCCATAGAATAAATTCCAGCCATTTGAGACAGTGTGCAAATTTATTTAAGGTAATTTCAAAGAACAATGACTTGGCAAACATTAGGAAATGTCATCGTTTTCTCTTTAATTAAGTGCCTCCTTATGGAGACAGATGTGCTCACTGTTCTTCTGAATATTGAGCTGGAATCAGGTGGGACTTGTGTCTACTTTGCGATTGCAGTATAAGCAATAAGGCATAACAATTAATAACAGCAGATGAAATCTTGCAGGTGATTAACTCCTTCATATAGAAATAAAAGTCTGTTCATAGTAACCCATAGAACAGGCTCCCTGACGCATTTGCCTGTTTAAGCAGAGAAGAAAGGATGTGGTTATCATATATCAGGAATTGCACATAACCTAAATTCCAGGTTATCATTGCCAAAGTATGTACTGAATAATTGTTTTCCAGTGTACTATTATTAGTCTCAATCTGTCCCATTACTGCAGAGACTAACTTCTCTGCCAATGTTTTTTAAGATTACTAGTCCAAACCTGAGTCCACCCATGGAAGGATGGTTTCATACGTATCTTAACAGAAAACAAAATGTTAAACACCACTGCTCTTTTTTGTAAGAGCAGAGCATTGCTGGTTATCATTTTTACATTACCCATTATGTGATTATGTCTCTTATGTAAGAATCTATGCAATAAGTTTCGCCAAGAATTTACCGCCAGAAAAAACGTTTCTCTCCAGGCAAACATATATGGCTCCTTTTGATCCAACCAGAGATGAACTACAAAGTCCTTCTCCTTGGCTGTCTTTGCCACCTGCCAAGAAGCCTGGCGTTGCAAAGTTCATATCACCGTCTAGTTGAATGCAGTGAAAGGAACACTAAGCCAGGAGCCTAAATATCTGGCCTCTGCACCTAGTTCGATCACTTGTAAGTTGCATGTGCCTTGAAAATTTTTCTTAACCTATCTGAGCCTCAGTTCCATATCTGTTCAATGATAAGGATAATATTGGCCACCCCAGTTAGGCCAAACTCAGCGTTTGGCAGGCCTTCTTGGTTGCCTGTTTATCAGTCATCCCCCACTTTTTCCCTTGATAGCAGAAGTCCTCTGTTATTCTGGGTTTCCCATGGTAATGTGCTCAGGAGAGATGGACCCAACGCTAGTGAGTGAGCCATCAAGGGTCATTGCCAACTATGGCAATCCGATCCTTCTTTCCCTGGGTTTGCTTTAGAGATGGACCTGCAATGCAGGTATGGTGAATGACTTATAAAGAGAAGTTTGCTGAGAAGGTTAGGAAAAGCTTTCCTCCATGAGACGTGAGTAAGGACAAGGTTCCGTGGGGATGGAGGTGCTGGAGCTTGGGCAGCCATCTTGGGACCATGAGGCTAAACCAAGAGGTTTGCAGGGAAGCCCATCCTTCTATCAAGGAACTGATAACACACAACCCTGGTAGCCTCTGGGCTTCTTCCTATATACAATAACAAATGTCCTACACTGGTAAGACAGTAACAGTCATCATAAGTATCTCAACTGTGACTTTGTGTAATTGTACATTAAAGTATTTTTGAAAACAATAAAATGCTTTGATAATTGTTACATTTATTCCCAGTACATCTCATTCTCCTTTTGTCTATAAGTTTCTTGACCCCTCATTTTTAAATCTCTAATATCCCTGTACTGATTGAAGTGATTTTAAAGGAAGTCAGCTCTAGTAATTCTTCTGATTGGTATTGCTATTGCTGTTGATATTATATAGTATAGTTACTGTTCATGGACAATGGATCATGAGGTTCGTATTGTACAAAGTGCTTTCTGTACACTAGCTCATTTAATCAATGCAAGAACCCTATGAGGGAGACATTATAATAATCTTCATTTATAAATGAGTAAATTGAAGCTCAGAAAGGTGAAGGAACATGCCTAAGCTCAGAAAGGTGAAGGAACATGCTCACACAACTTGCAGACCACAAAGATCCAGCTTGAAATGACATTAGAGGTGGTACACTTAGCCAGATTCTCAAATAGGAGGTGTCAGTGATAAAGCAATCGGTCTACTGGTCGATAAGAGCATGGATCTTAGGCACCAGGCCTTTTCAGAAGACCAAACCAAAGTGTGATTCATTTGAGGATTTTGAGAAGGCTCTGCCTGTCCACCTTTGCACATTTGCCCTGTCAAACACTAGAAATTTTCACCACCGTGTTTCCACCATTAAACCTCTGCAGCTGAGAGAGCAGGTCAGTTGAATCTGCGAGACAGAAAGGGCAAAATCTAGACTTTTTCAACAAGATGAAAGAAAAGAGGGAAAAGCAAATCAAGTACACCATTTCCTTGTAAGTCCCAAACATTTTCGTACAAAACTCAGAACTGTTCAGTTGCACTTCCATGCTTGCTCAGTTGTGCTGACTCTTTGGTGATCCTGTGAACTGTAGCCCACCAGGCTCATTTGTCCATAGAATTTTCCAGGGAAGAATACTGGAATGGGTTGCCTTTCCTCCTCCAGCAGATCTTCCAGACCTAGGGATCAAACCTGTGTCTCCAGCACTTCCTGTATTGGCAGGTGGATTCTTTACCACTGAGCCACTAGGGAAGCCCAGATCAGTGACTGATAAAATTTCCATTCTGCTGACACCACAACGTCCTTCTCTTGCATAGCTAGTGAGGATTGTCAAGAACATATCAGTTAGCTCAGATATCTACTGATTTGACAAGAAACCATCCTGCATCAGCAGGATGACTTGGGCATCTTTGAGAAGGCATAATTGTTACATTTATTCCCAGTACATCTAATTCTCCTTTTGTCTATAAGTTTCTTGACCCCTCATTTTTAAATCTCTAATATCCCTGTACTGATTGAAGTGATTTTAAAGGAAGTCAGCTCTAGTAATTCTTCTGATTGGTATTGCTATTGCTGTTGATATTATATAGTATAGTTACTGTTCATGGACAATGGATCATGAGGTTCGTATTGTACAAAGTGCTTTCTGTACACTAGCTCATTTAATCAATGCAAGAACCCTATGAGGGAGACATTATAATAATCTTCATTTATAAATGAGTAAATTGAAGCTCAGAAAGGTGAAGGAACATGCCTAAGCTCAGAAAGGTGAAGGAACATGCTCACACAACTTGCAGACCACAAAGATCCAGCTTGAAATGACATTAGAGGTGGTACACTTAGCCAGATTCTCAAATAGGAGGTGTCAGTGATAAAGCAATCGGTCTACTGGTCGATAAGAGCATGGATCTTAGGCACCAGGCCTTTTCAGAAGACCAAACCAAAGTGTGATTCATTTGAGGATTTTGAGAAGGCTCTGCCTGTCCACCTTTGCACATTTGCCCTGTCAAACACTAGAAATTTTCACCACCGTGTTTCCACCATTAAACCTCTGCAGCTGAGAGAGCAGGTCAGTTGAATCTGCGAGACAGAAAGGGCAAAATCTAGACTTTTTCAACAAGATGAAAGAAAAGAGGGAAAAGCAAATCAAGTACACCATTTCCTTGTAAGTCCCAAACATTTTCGTACAAAACTCAGAACTGTTCAGTTGCACTTCCATGCTTGCTCAGTTGTGCTGACTTTTTGGTGATCCTGTGAACTGTAGCCCACCAGGCTCATTTGTCCATAGAATTTTCCAGGGAAGAATACTGGAATGGGTTGCCTTTCCTCCTCCAGCAGATCTTCCAGACCTAGGGATCAAACCTGTGTCTCCTGAACTTCCTGTATTGGCAGGTGGATTCTTTACCACTGAGCCACTAGGGAAGCCCAGATCAGTGACTGATAAAATTTCCATTCTGCTGACACCACAACGTCCTTCTCTTGCATAGCTAGTGAGGATTGTCAAGAACATATCAGTTAGCTCAGATATCTACTGATTTGACAAGAAACCATCCTGCATCAGCAGGATGACTTGGGCATCTTTGAGAAGGCATGAGAGAGAACTTGTCCATCAGACTCATCTGAATGAGAAATTCCTCCCCAATAAAATGCTTCCTTTCCAGCATGTCAGACTCCATTTCAATAGATGAAAAGGCAAAAGGAGGAGTTATATTGAGTTATATTGAGTGAGTCTAAAATTGCCTACCGCACTGAGATCATGTGCTTCTCTTAAAGGGCTGCTGTTGTTCAGTGTCTCATCAACTGTCCTCGAGCAAAATTGGCAGCCTTGAAGGAGTGGGAAGGTGGAGAGTGGAGGGGTCGAGAGTCAGACACTCTGAGCAGAAGTGTCGGATGCATTGAGATTAGTTTCCGTGTCTACAACAAATGTCAGGGCACGCGCTCAGGAAGCTGACTCAGTCCCCAAAGCATGGTCAAGGACCAAGAGGACTTGAAAGCCAGTAAAGAGGACTTCCCTGGTGGTACATTGGCACAGTCTGCTTGTGCATGCTGGAGACATGGGTTCGATCCCTGGTCTGGGAAGATCCCACATGTCACGGAGCAACTAAAGCTCGTGTGTCACAAGTACTGGAATCCGAGAGCTCTAGGGCCTGGGAGCCACAAGTACTGAACCTGTGTGCCGCAGCTATGGAAGCCCATGCACTCTGGAGCCCGTGCTCCCCAACAAGAGAAACCACCAGAATGAGAAGCCTGTGTACCAGGATGAAGAGTAGCCCTTGCTCTCCACAACTACAGAAAACCTGCCTGCAGCAACGAAGACCCAGCACAACCCTACATCAATAAATCATATATTTTTTAAAAGCCAGTAAGGAGACCAACAACCTCTTGAAACAGGGCTTGGGAGAATGTGACCAGGAACTTCTGCTCCTAGGACCGCAAGGGAAGAAGGTGGGTTGTTCTAGGGAGAAGCTTCTGATAGCTGCCCTTGTCCCAGGCAAACATGCTGGCACCTCCCAGAAGGTTGGGGTACAATCTGGAGTGTGGGTGGGCTCTTCCACAGGTGACTGGGAAGGTTAGAAGGCTCTGGACAGCTTGTGGGGAAATGGCCTTAAATGAACCCCATATAGACCTGCCTCCCTGTCTCTTATCACTAGACATCTGTGTGTCGAGGCATCATCCTTTTGCAAGCAGATCCTTCTTCCTTTGAGATAAAAAGCTCCTGCCTGGTCCCCTCCTCCATTCAGTTTTTTGTATATATCCAAGAACTGGAAAAGAACCCTTGAGCTGGGCTGGCCATGTTCCACACAGGTTGACCATTTGCAGTCTGGGTTGAGAACATGGCTGAGATGTCCTGGGGCACCGTGGGGTGCTGGGACCCACTGTGTTCAAAGTCGCCTCTGTTATCCCCTGTTTAGGTTAGGCAAAGGAGCTCTGGTGAGTAATTCAGAGAGTGCCTATACTCGGAGGCATTGCACAATCTCATTACCATTAATTTTTGCATATTTAACTACAGTTTTTAATTAGATGGTATTTTATTATTCATGCACATAATTTGAGTCCAAGTCAGCCTGCTCTCTTGGAGGAGAGGAAAAAATAAAAAGAGGTGGGGGTGGAATTCTTGCGAATCTAAAGTTGGTCTTGGCGTTCCTTCTTAGCTGGTGAGTGAGCACAGCCAACTCGAAGGCTATAATGGTTCTCTTTTAATTTTGCTAATAGCTATCATGTTATGTACCTTTATAAATTTGTTAAATTCCGAGTGCTGGGAGTTGTCTCTGTATGCGGTAACTGAAAATAGTTTACTCTGTTTGGTTTGCACAGACAAACTGTTTGCTCAGGCTCCTTGATGTATTATTAAAATGGGTAATGGGCCCCTGGGAAACCATCGAGTTCTATGCCTTCATTTGCAGAATAAACCATGCGTTGTTTTCATCTTTACTCATGATTGTTAATGGCACTGATGATGAGTTGGGTGGATTTTTTTTTTCTCCTCTGCCTTTATCAGCCCTGTTTTATTATGCAAGCAAAATGGCCAGGCTGCTGATTTTGTCTGAGGTTTTCAATTAGTCATTTGACTGAACACATCTGTGCTGGCATCCACCCAGAGCCGGACGGCAGTTATTACGGGTTTACACCTGCTGAACCATGGCCATAAACTCGGATGGGCATAAACCTAAATTGGCCTTTTAGATATGGTTGAAAAGTTGTAATGTTGCCGTGTTTCTTTAGATGGCCTTAAATGAACCCCATATAGACCTGCCTCCCTGTCTCTTATCACTAGACATCTGTGTGTCGAGGCATCATCCTTTTGCAAGCAGATCCTTCTTCCTTTGAGATAAAAAGCTCCTGCCTGGTCACCTCCTCCATTCAGTTTTTTGTATATATCCAAGAACTGGAAAAGAACCCTTGAGCTGGGCTGGCCATGTTCCACACAGGTTGACCATTTGCAGTCTGGGTTGAGAACATGGCTGAGATGTCCTGGGGCACCGTGGGGTGCTGGGACCCACTGTGTTCAAAGTCGCCTCTGTTATCCCCTGTTTAGGTTAGGCAAAGGAGCTCTGGTGAGTAATTCAGAGAGTGCCTATACTCGGAGGCATTGCACAATCTCATTACCATTAATTTTTGCATATTTAACTACAGTTTTTAATTAGATGGTATTTTATTATTCATGCACATAATTTGAGTCCAAGTCAGCCTGCTCTCTTGGAGGAGAGGAAAAAATAAAAAGAGGTGGGGGTGGAATTCTTGCGAATCTAAAGTTGGTCTTGGCGTTCCTTCTTAGCTGGTGAGTGAGCACAGCCAACTCGAAGGCTATAATGGTTCTCTTTTAATTTTGCTAATAGCTATCATGTTATGTACCTTTATAAATTTGTTAAATTCCGAGTGCTGGGAGTTGTCTCTGTATGCGGTAACTGAAAATAGTTTACTCTGTTTGGTTTGCACAGACAAACTGTTTGCTCAGGCTCCTTGATGTATTATTAAAATGGGTAATGGGCCCCTGGGAAACCATCGAGTTCTATGCCTTCATTTGCAGAATAAACCATGCGTTGTTTTCATCTTTACTCATGATTGTTAATGGCACTGATGATGAGTTGGGTGGATTTTTTTTTTCTCCTCTGCCTTTATCAGCCCTGTTTTATTATGCAAGCAAAATGGCCAGGCTGCTGATTTTGTCTGAGGTTTTCAATTAGTCATTTGACTGAACACATCTGTGCTGGCATCCACCCAGAGCCGGACGGCAGTTATTACGGGTTTACACCTGCTGAACCATGGCCATAAACTCGGATGGGCATAAACCTAAATTGGCCTTTTAGATATGGTTGAAAAGTTGTAATGTTGCCGTGTTTTATAGCGGATGTCAGGAAGGTGTGAACTTTTCTGCCTTTAAGTCTTAAGAACCTGCCACGAAATTCCACTCCACTCAAATGACTCACTTAGAGCTTGGTTATTCGTATCTGTTTGCCGTTCTACAGCCCGATGACTTCATCGGCTGACGTGAAGTAGATAAGCTTGTATTTGGACTGCGGCTGGAAATGGTCGAGATTTAATAGTGTGGGTAAACAGAGCCCGGTGGCTGTTTTGGCATCACTGCAGAGGCTGCAGAATTATCCCTCAGCAGTTTGGGATGTGCCTCTTACATCTTTCACTGAAATGAAAATTGTTTCCTGGCAGAGCGGCGTTCTCAGTGCTGGAACTGGAGGTGTGGGGTTTTTTTTTTGGCGGGGGGGTGGTGGCGGGTTGGGGAGGGAGGGGGGCGGGCGGGCCACCTTTCTTGGTCTTTCATTTCTCTGTTTTCATCCATCTTTGCTCTTTGGCCCCTGCGGGCCTCCCATCGCAGCAG
Source organism: Tragulus kanchil (assembly GCA_022376925.1). Classification (NCBI taxonomy): domain Eukaryota; kingdom Metazoa; phylum Chordata; class Mammalia; order Artiodactyla; family Tragulidae; genus Tragulus; species Tragulus kanchil. The sequence goes on along the minus strand of JAIOJX010000031.1, from coordinate 145,847,360 downwards.
CCGAGCACCGGCTCTGGGCGCATGCGCTCCAGAGCTCTGGCGCGGTAACTGGGCACATGGGTCCAAACGCTCCGCGGCACGTGGGATCTTCCCAGGCCAGGGATCGAACTGGCTCCCCTTGCACTGCAAGGTGGTGTCCTTACCCACTGGACCACCAGGGAAGCCTGGAGGTGTGGTATTACTTTAATATTCCAAAGAATCTTTCAGTAATCACGGAGGAGGAAACCAAGGGCAAGTTTCTGGCAAAATCAAATGCCGGGTCCTCACTGCTAAGTGCTCGTGTGTTTTCGGAGAGACGCTGCTAATTGCTAAATATCTAGACATCCCCTTGCTGGATTTCTCAGGAGACCCAAGGATCAGTAAAGCAGGCTGCTGCTGAGAGAAGTCACCAGGTCACTGAGAAAGACATCCCCTGTGGCTCTTGGTGTTCACAGACCTTTGCGGAAGCAGCAGCGTTGTTGTTGGATCCAGCAGGTTCATTGAGGGGGAACTGGAAGAAAAACATGTCCCCTCACTGTGGGAAAATCCTGAATAATGTTTCAGACTTTCAGGATGACAAAAGAGATTGGCATTGCCGCCAGAATGGAAGTGCTGGCTACAACACCATCTCTGCCCCCCGAGGGAGTAAGCTTTTGTTAGTTTCACTATGGCCCCGTGAGTGTATGGCCATCATCTTTTACCCTAATAAACGGCAGTGCCTCTGTGCCGAACCCTGAAAATCTGGTCTCTACGGAAAGATCCTGTTTCTTGATTACCTTTCCTATCAGAGGCCACCAGCCGCTGTTCATTTCTTTGCTGACTATGAGATGAGCTTATCTAGTTTGTAAGTAAAGATCCAACCTTCTACTTGGTTCATACCAGCCAAGTTCATTTCTCTGAGCTTTATTAGTTGTTTTCTGTTTTGACTTTTCCAGTGAATACCCGAGACAGATCCATCCCATAGCTCATCATTATCACCTTATCCCACGTGTACTGGGATTGTGCAGCCGTGCTATGAACCAACACTTTGTAACAGACACAATCCTAGGAGATTCACTCACATGAATTCTGGACATCTTCATAGCTGCCCTATCAGCCTGGGGCTATTATTGTCACTCCCATTTCATAGATGAGGAAACTGAGGCACAGAGAGATTAAAAAGATTTGCCTAAGAGGAAAGGAAGGAGCCAAGTTTCACGGTAGACAGTCTGGGCCAGATCCTATGTTTCTAACCATGAGGCTACACAGTCACTTAGCAGTAGAAAGCATTTCTCAAGCCAGGGTTTGAAATAGCAACTTGAGATCTTCTTGGAAGTGTTCCATGGGCTGAAACTCCTTTTTTCCCACCCATACCTCTTATTGGCAGATATTTAGATTACCCCAGTTTTTCCAGTGTTTTGATAACATCGCTTCCCTCTCCTTGGGCACATGTGGATATAGTTAGAAGTGAATTTGTACAATCATAGGTCATGCACTCTTGAATTTTTCCTAGATATTGCCAAATCACCCTGCAAGATGGTTGCACCAACGTACACACCTACAAGTATTGTATGGGAGGGTTGTTGCCTTGCATGCTTGCCAACATTTTGATATGATCAAAGTCTTCTAGTTTTGCCCATCCAAATGCCAACATTTTTGAGTCCCCTCACTGTGGGAAAATCCTGAATAATGTTTCAGACTTTCAGGATGACAAAAGAGATTGGCATTGCCGCCAGAATGGAAGTGCTGGCTACAACACCATCTCTGCCCCCCGAGGGAGTAAGCTTTTGTTAGTTTCACTATGGCCCCGTGAGTGTATGGCCATCATCTTTTACCCTAATAAACGGCAGTGCCTCTGTGCCGAACCCTGAAAATCTGGTCTCTACGGAAAGATCCTGTTTCTTGATTACCTTTCCTATCAGAGGCCACCAGCCGCTGTTCATTTCTTTGCTGACTATGAGATGAGCTTATCTAGTTTGTAAGTAAAGATCCAACCTTCTACTTGGTTCATACCAGCCAAGTTCATTTCTCTGAGCTTTATTAGTTGTTTTCTGTTTTGACTTTTCCAGTGAATACCCGAGACAGATCCATCCCATAGCTCATCATTATCACCTTATCCCACGTGTACTGGGATTGTGCAGCCGTGCTATGAACCAACACTTTGTAACAGACACAATCCTAGGAGATTCACTCACATGAATTCTGGACATCTTCATAGCTGCCCTATCAGCCTGGGGCTATTATTGTCACTCCCATTTCATAGATGAGGAAACTGAGGCACAGAGAGATTAAAAAGATTTGCCTAAGAGGAAAGGAAGGAGCCAAGTTTCACGGTAGACAGTCTGGGCCAGATCCTATGTTTCTAACCATGAGGCTACACAGTCACTTAGCAGTAGAAAGCATTTCTCAAGCCAGGGGTTTGAAATAGCAACTTGAGATCTTCTTGGAAGTGTTCCATGGGCTGAAACTCCTTTTTTCCCACCCATACCTCTTATTGGCAGATATTTAGATTACCCCAGTTTTTCCAGTGTTTTGATAACATCGCTTCCCTCTCCTTGGGCACATGTGGATATAGTTAGAAGTGAATTTGTACAATCATAGGTCATGCACTCTTGAATTTTTCCTAGATATTGCCAAATCACCCTGCAAGATGGTTGCACCAACGTACACACCTACAAGCATTGTATGGGAGGGGTTGTTGCCTTGCATGCTTGCCAACATTTTGATATGATCAAAGTCTTCTAGTTTTGCCCATCCAAATGCATTTTTCAACGTTGAGGTTTTAGGCTGTTTGTGAACCTAAACCTTTGGACTTGCTGTCTGTCAAGTGTGTGAGGTTAAGCCTCTGTCTCCCAGCCCCTCCACCGCCTTCACGTCTCTCTGGGCATCCGAGAGGGTCGAGATGCTCCAAGTTTTCAAATTTAAGTCAAGACAGACTCTTTTCTCCTTCAGTTGTGTAGTTCCAATGTCAGAGTAGCCAGTTGTACTTTACCAGTTTTCAGCCTCAAAACTTCAGCAATAGCGTGTTGATAGGAAGCAGTGTGATAATTAAGTGGACCGACTCTGGACTTCGACTGCCTGGGGTCAGATTATGTAGTTTCTCACTTCCTACCTGTGAGGGCTTGCTCAGTGATCCTGTGTCTTCGTGCTCTCATCTGTAGAATAGGAGTGCTTGTAACACCAGGCTCGCAAAGTTACTACAAAGACAAACATTTTCTAAGCGTGTAGTTGCTTAACAATGTTGTGTTCATTTCTGCTGCACAATACGTGAATCCGTTGTAAGAATACATATATCCCCTCTTTTTTGGATTTCCTTCCCATTTTGGTCACTACAGGGCACTGTGTAGGGTTCCCCGAGCTACAGAGTAGGTTCTCATTAGTGGTCGATTTTATACATAGTATCCATAGTGCATATAGGTCGATCTCAATCTCCCAATTCAGCTCATTCAGTCTTTTCACCCCTTGGTTTCCATACATCTTGGTCCTCTACATCTGTGTCTCTGTTTGTGCTTGCAAAGACTAGTAAATATCTAAAAAAAATAGGCAAAGCACGAGGAAATGGCCCTGTTTATAGGAAGTGTTGTTTTGGCCACTATAAACTCTAACAGCTAGATCTAATAGGTCAGGGAACAGAGACTATATTTCTATCTCTTATTTGAGATTTTTTAAAAAAGCATCCTTTTCTAAGATTTTAGGAAATGGTAGGAACTGCGACTGTTATAGAGCCCAACCCATTCTTTCACCACAAATGACTTACCCACAAGGTCCCTGCCTTTTGCCACTCTTCAGCACCCCACCCAGGGCTTGACCCCGGGTGGCTGTTTAGTAAATGAGAGCCAAACAGATGGACAGACAGACGTACCATGACTCATTGGCCTCCGTAGGTAAAATCTGTGTATGCATGCAAGTGCTCGCTCAGGCACTCAGTTGTGTCTGATGTTTCACGACGGATTGTAGTCTGCCAGGCTCCTCTGTCCATGGGATTTCCCAGGCAAGGATACTGGAATGGGGTGCCATTTCTTTCTCCAGGAGATCTTCCTGACTCAGGGATTGAACCAGCGTCTCCTGCTTTGGCAGGTAGATTCTTTTACCCCTGAGCCACCTGGGAAGCCAGCTTATCTAAAATGCAAGTGACCAGGTCCCAGGTGCAACTCCCTGGATCAGAATCTCTTGGATGGGGCCCTGGAATCTGCATTTTGGTCAGCTTTCCCCATGATTCTTTCTATTTTAAAAGATGTTTTGGATCTGAACTATTTTTTAAAGTCTTTACTGAATTTATTACAATATTGCTTCTGTTTTATGTTTGAGTTTGGGGGCCTCAAAGCCTGTGGGATCTTTATTCTCCAGTCAGTGATCAAACGGACACCCTGTGCATTGAAACATGAGGCTTTAACCATTGGACCCCCAGGAGAGTCCCTTCCCCCGTGATTCTGATGTACTAACGCTTTGAGTATAAGACTGAAGATAATTCTAGCTCTAGAGAAAATGATGTCTAGCTCCTGGCACAATTTCTTCCACATAGTTGGTATTTGATAAATATGGTTGATGAATGAATTGAACACCTCAAGTGGTAATTAGAGGATTTTCACGCTCACATGAAAATGAGCTCCCAGCATAGAGACACCTTAGACCCTATTGGCAACGATGCTTGTGATGTGGGTCTCGGAGCCCATGTCCCTCTGCCATGCTGGGCTCTCCAGAGCAAGAGGCCAAGGCCCTCTGTGGCCATCTTTCCCTTCTTATCTCTCCTTCAGGCGGCACATCTGCTGTCACCCAACAGTCTGCAACGACTTCCCGCGGATACTGGGACCTCCAAATTTCACAGATAGCCTCTGCAGGCTCTAGAGGAACTTGTTTGGAACCCCAGGTCAAATGCAGCCCAGCAGCTGCCCCACCACTTCCCCTGTCCTTGCCGAACCTCTTCGATTGCAGACAGTGGTCAACCTGAACCTCAGGGTGGGTCCTTCCACCTGTGCACCTCCTCTTCTGACCATCACTTTCTCCCTGGATTGAAGACCTCCCGTTGCCAGCTTGGTCTTCATCACTAGCATCACCCCCTGCTTCCCCTTCTCCATATCCAGCCCGAACCAACACTCCCAGTTCAACCCAGCCCCTGACTTACAGACTCCTAAGAACTGAGTCCCCGTGCAGGTCATTCCAATAGAAGGAACCAAGTCCTCAGAACTATAAAGTTCAATACACATTTGGAGGGGGTCATGCTAGCTGAGCCACCTTAATTTTTTTGAAATCAGGATTTTTTTTAATAAACATTTCCACAATGAGAAGAAACTGTCCTCTCCTGAAGGTGCTTTTAACATATTGAGGATTTGGGGAGTGGGTTCCAATGCAAATCCAAGGAATGTTTTCAACACCAGCTGGTGTTTGTGGGACCCTTCCTAGCGCCAGGTGCAGTGGGGAGCGTTGAGAGCCTATGAACTTCACTGGTTCTTTGCAATGCTCCTTCAGGGTTCCCGTGGATACCACACCCATTTTACAGAAGGGGAAACTAAGCCCGAGAGGGAGACAATGGTTGCTCGAGGGAAGAGAGCCCACAGGGAGCAGCAGTGCTATGTTGTGCTGAGTCGCTTCAGGGGTGTCTGATGCTTTGGGACCCTATGGACAATAGGGAGCAGAGTTGGGTTCAAACCCCACACTTCTGGCTCCATGCATCCCAGGGAACGGTGGAAGTCCCTGGCGGGCGCTTCCTTGCATGGCCTCATTCCTTTCTGTCCAAGGTAAACAGGCCCAGAGCAGCCAACACAGACAGGACTGTCCTTGTTTAGAAGGGAAGACAGACCGGTTGGACCGGCCCTGGTAGAAAAATTCCCTGACCAGTCCCCCTGGTGACGTTGGCTACAGGGACAGCACATGGCCTCCCGGAGGGGTCCCTTCAGGCCTGCAGCCACCCTTCCTCCACGCTCGGTCTGTGTCGCGGCTCCCAGTATGGGTCTTCGGCACCAGGGTGGTCACCTCCTCCCCACTCAGCCCCAAATTGGGCTGTGCACGCTGGGGTCCGGCGAGCCTTCTTCTCCCCGTGTGGTAGTCAGGATGTACAGTCCCAGCACATGAAAGCAGGGGGCCTGACAAAGGGAAAGGGAAATTTCCCTTGAGCTATTTGCCCTGGCTGGCTCACCCGAACCTTCCTTCTCAGGATGAAGAACAGCTCTGATGTTCTGATGTTCAAAGCATCAAAGGCTGATCCCCTCAGCTGAGCGGTGACACGCAGTTGCTTGGCAGCCAGGCCTCCAGAGTTCCCACCCGCACTGATTCCAAAGCGCGGACCCCCCGACTCCATCCCAAGTCATTAGCCTCTAAGATGCCCTGCGTTAGACGAGGGCTCCCCAGGCTGCGTTCGTCCCTCCGCCTCCCCTGTCCACAGGGTCACCCTCTGACCCCAACCTCTAAAGGGGACACAGAGACACAGACTCTGGCCTTTCCTAACGCCCCCTGCACCAGCCGTGAAGTTCAAAGCCCTAGGAAGGAGAGCCTGGAGAAATACAGATCAGTTTCCAGAAGGCAGGATAACATGGTTTCTAGGAAAAAAAAAAAAAAAAAATATATATATATATCCATGGTTTGTTCTTTTTTTACTTTCTAAGGGCAAAAAGTGATCCGTGTTCACTGTTGACATTTCAACAATTCAGAAAAAGAGAAAGAAGAAAATGCTCATGGCTGCAGAGCTCACTGTGGAGAGATCCCCACTGTTCCCTTCCACTGACAGCAATCAGTTTAAACAGCCAAAAAGCCTGATGCTAACACTTAGCCTAACGTGTACCCCTCTCTGTATGAGGCCCTGTGTCCTGCCCTCCCCCACTCCAGGGCCGTGGCCACCTTGCCCTCTTCGAGGCTTCTTAATGCCTCTCCCCTAATAAATCATCAATTCTGAACCTCTTGCAACATCTCCCTTAGAATACAAGAATATCACGCTGGCGACAGGGACAAGTGCACTTCAAACTCAGCTTTTAAATGAAATGGATGGCTGAGAACCACCCTCAGAGAGCCCCAAGCAGCCCTGTGAGTGGAGCCTCTCTCCACCATCCGCATAAAGCCAAAGCATGGCCCCTACTGCCTGTTTTTAGAAATTAATCAAGCTTTCCCACACGTCGCTCGCCATTCCTTATAGCAAATAGTCAAGCACGGGCTTTTATTCCCAGCTCCCCACGTCAAGTAAACAGACGCTTATAGGATAGACCCGGGAACGATAAGCAATTCCCACTGCAGTGAATTCTTAATATATAAATTCATCTGGCAGCAGTTGAGTATCAACTGGTGAAACCAGGAACAATGGGAAGCAGACAGGCCTGGCTCTGACGAGGTCAACCATCAAGGTTATCTATATTCAATTACTGGTATCTACAAACTTGCATAGCTGTCAGCTGGTCAGAGCCCAGATGAAAACTCACCATGCACTCGGAAAGCAAATATAGTTTCCGAGAAGAGCCTCAAATTAACTCTGTGAGTGACTTGGCTTCAAACACACAGGAGCCATCATCAGCCTTTTGGGGATGTTTCTGCCACGGCAGCGTTTCAATGTCTAAATTTGGGTGTCATCTTATAAATCTCTGTTCCCGAAGTAGGAAAGGACTGGAGCTGCTCCTTAACCCTGGGCGACGATAAATTATCTCACTAAACAATAGATAAACTTCAGACACTTTTCCTGTACCGGGGACCTATTGTGAAGCCACTGCTAATCACCAGCATCTCTTCTCCCCCATCAGCCCCACTAAAGACCTGCCGGTGGTGAGGAGACACAATAATTTCTTTTGCAACTCCTCCGGAACTATATATCATGTGTGGAAACAAAGCTCCCCAACAACTGATAGGTACCTGTTTCCTTTATCTGAGTTCCTCTTCCCAACAGGGACGATGCAAGGGGAACAGGCTCCCAATGGGAGGCTTCCAGGGTCTGGAAAGGAGGACCATGTCCTCCCTGACCCAGCTGGAATTGAAGGAAAGGTCTGGTTTTCTGGGACGCAAGAAGGCACGTCCACTGGGAAAAAAGGCGCTTTCTGTTCACGATCACTTCCACCGCTGGCTTAAATCACACCTTGCTTCTTCCTGGCAGGTGCCTCTCAACGTCAGGCTTCGCTTTCAGGTCACCACGGAGATTTACCGACTAGGCAAGTCAGGGTTAATCAATGCCTAGGTAATTTCTAGATTAGCCTGGGGAGGTCATAAATCGTGGGCCTGTTAAGAACTAGATGTCTTCGATTTTATCCTTGGGCTTAGAAGCGTTTAGATTATTATACTCAGTCTGTCCATCCCAGGCTTTGTTCAGTCTCTGCCATCTTTGCGATGCTGGTGAGTCCCCTTCCAATAGCCCCTTTCTGATCCCCTGCTGAGGCTGGTAGGCCAGCCATGGGTCACACCATCCATCTGAACTGCAAAATTCAGGACTGTACATTCATACGTGGAATCTGCCTAGGTGAATAAGACCAGGCTAGACCAGACAGAAGCAAAAATATGATTTTCTTCATAAGAGACTATTTAACAAGGGCTCATTTAGGAAGGAAAAGACCAGATGGAACAATGTCAGTCCTGACTCTCAATTAAGACAGGACGTGACATGGACCCACCTCTGACTTGGGAGCCTGGACCCAGTGAGAGCTAGCTGTGTACCACTGGGCAGGTTGTATACTGCACAAGAGCTCAGATCTAAGGGGCTTGTTGTTCACATATTCTTTGCAGATTTCTGCATTTGTTATGACCGCTTATGGCAGATGACCATAATGTGTTTTGTTCAAGGAAAATCGGTACACCTTTTTGATGGTAAAGGATCTCGAGACAGGAAACCTGACTTTAGCTGGCACAAAGGCACTACGTGTGATAGTGGTCTTTCTATATCAAAGGGACCCATTTCTCGCCCCCGAAGCTCACATGGCCACTTGTTTCGTGGCTCCCTTTCTACAGATCAGGAAGGAAATTTGTTACGAGATGCTCTGTTTAAGAGTCTGTCTCTTCCCGTGAGGATTTCCTTGTCCATCCTCGTAACCTCAAGCACAAAGCCCAGGGCCTGGCTCATGAAAGTGCCCAACACACATTGGTTGAAGGAATGAATGGAAGTCAATATCCTTAACCTCCACTGCAATGTCTCCCACAGAGCAGATTAAAAACGAATCTTTTTTTGAGCCCGATCGATTCTATCTGTATTTTGGAAACCTCTCTATTTGACAAATAGAATATGAGGATATTAAAAACGGAGAAGCATTTTGATTTTTCTCTTGCAACCCGATGCTAAGAGGTTATCTGAAAGACATGGCTTGCTCCACACTTCAGGGAGCAGTGGAGAAAGGGGAGACGGCGAACAACTCAGGGAATGGTGGTGATAGATGATGAGCGAACATTTCCCGGTCCTGTCTCAGGATCTTGGCACATGTTTACTTAAAGTATTGGAGGTGGATTAGAGAGCAGAAATGACATGCTTTACAAGTGTAAACTCAGTGTCGGTGCTGAAACTCAACACTGAGGGTTTTTAAAATTTTTATTAATTAATTAATTTCCATTTGGCCTTTTTTCATTGATTTTTTTTTATCCATTTATTTTTACCCATCTTTACGGTTTGGCCCATGTGGGCCTCCCACCGCAGTGGCCTCTCTGGCCACAGAGCACCTGTTCCAGGCACATGCGCTCCAGAGCGCTGGCCTGCAATTGGGCACACACTGGTCCTAGCTGCTCCGTGGTACATGGGATCCTCCCTGGCCAGGAATTGAACTGGTGCCCCTTTCACTGCAAGGTGGACTCTTCACCCATGGGACTACCAGGGAAGACCTAAATTTATTTATTTTTAATTGGAGGATAATTGCTTTATAATATTGTGTTGGTCTCTCCACACATCAAGGTAAATTGGCCATAGGCATACATCTGTCCCTCCCTCTGGGGTCCCCCTCCCTCCTCCTACCCTTTCCCCCTCCTCTAGGTTGTCAGATAGCACTGTTTGAGCTCTCTGAGTCATCCAGCAAACTCCCACCGGCTATGTCACATACGGTAATGTGTATGTGTCTAGGGGGCTCCCTATGCATCCCACCCTCTCCTTGCACTCCTGTGTCCACAGACCTGCTCTCTATGCCTGTGTCTCCATTGCCGCCCTGCAGACGGCTCCATCAGTACGTAGATCTTTCTGGATTCCATATATATATGCCTTAATATATAATATTGGTTTTCCTCTTTCTGACTTCCTTCACTCTGGATAATAGGCTCTGGGTTCATCCACCTCGTTACACATTGTGAATTTTAAGATCAACCCCCTCAGACTGTCAACCTGATGGAATTCTCATATAGGGTCTCTCGACTTCCTTCACTCTGGTAAGGATATTAAAAACGGAGAAGCATTTTGATTTTTCTCTTGCAACCCGATGCTAAGAGGTTATCTGAAAGACATGGCTTGCTCCACACTTCAGGGAGCAGTGGAGAAAGGGGAGACGGCGAACAACCCAGGGAATGGTGGTGATAGATGATGAGCGAACATTTCCCGGTCCTGTCTCAGGATCTTGGCACATGTTTACTTAAAGTATTGGAGGTGGATTAGAGAGCAGAAATGACATGCTTTACAAGTGTAAACTCAGTGTCGGTGCTGAAACTCAACACTGAGGGTTTTTAAAATTTTTATTAATTAATTAATTTCCATTTGGCCTTTTTTCATTGATTTTTTTTTATCCATTTATTTTTACCCATCTTTACGGTTTGGCCCATGTGGGCCTCCCACCGCAGTGGCCTCTCTGGCCACAGAGCACCTGTTCCAGGCACATGCACTCCAGAGCGCTGGCCCGCAATTGGGCACACACTGGTCCTAGCTGCTCCGTGGTACATGGGATCCTCCCTGGCCAGGAATTGAACTGGTGCCCCTTTCACTGCAAGGTGGACTCTTCACCCATGGGACTACCAGGGAAGACCTAAATTTATTTATTTTTAATTGGAGGATAATTGCTTTATAATATTGTGTTGGTCTCTCCACACATCAAGGTAAATTGGCCATAGGCATACATCTGTCCCTCCCTCTGGGGTCCCCCTCCCTCCTCCTACCCTTTCCCCCTCCTCTAGGTTGTCAGATAGCACTGTTTGAGCTCTCTGAGTCATCCAGCAAACTCCCACCGGCTATGTCACATACGGTAATGTGTATGTGTCTAGGGGGCTCCCTATGCATCCCACCCTCTCCTTGCACTCCTGTGTCCACAGACCTGCTCTCTATGCCTGTGTCTCCATTGCCGCCCTGCAGACGGCTCCATCAGTACGTAGATCTTTCTGGATTCCATATATATATGCCTTAATATATAATATTGGTTTTCCTCTTTCTGACTTCCTTCACTCTGGATAATAGGCTCTGGGTTCATCCACCTCGTTACACATTGTGAATTTTAAGATCAACCCCCTCAGACTGTCAACCTGATGGAATTCCTCTCAGGGACAGACAACCCCAGGGTCTCCTGCTTCTCCTGTCTGGAAGGTCCCCATCCTGTGACCACCAGGCACGTCTGTCCCCTTTAGAAACCCTGGGAGCACTTAGTGACATTTCTCATGATGCCTGAAACATTTTTGATCATGCCACGAGTCAGCTGTGGGAGCAGCATAGCTGGGCAATGTTCAAACATAATTATTATTGTATTGATATTAGTGTTTTATTTGATGATTTTGAAACTCATGATTGTTTATTGCTAAAACAAATTCTAAAGAGGAAGAATAAAGACTGAAACTATTTGTGATTGTGTCTTGCCCCCACCAGAGATTAACACGCTGATAAATCGGTCCTTGTCCCTTCAGACTCTTTCTGTGGAATTTCTCTAGAAATGACTCTGTTTCCTTATTCATTATCTATGAAGATCATCCAAAAAAAAAAAAAAGTCCATACCATAGTCCTGTTTGTGTAACATGCTTCTAAAATGTTTTTTTTTTTTTTTTTAATATTTATTTTTAGTTATTTGGCTGCACTGGGTCTTACGTTTGACATGTAGGATCTTGCCTGTAGCATGTGGGATCTAGTTCCCTGACCAGTGACTGAACCCTGGCACCCTGCATTGGGAGGACAGAGTCCTAACCACTTGACCACTAGAAAAGTCCCGTTACTTTTTTTTTCACATTTATCAAGAAATTCTTTATTTCCCCATTTTTAGTAACAGCAAGCATATAATTATAACAAACACAGAGAACACTTACGGGACTGAGTGTTGTTCATGATTTATACATTCATAAAAAAAATTAAATCTGCTCTCCAGGGATGGAAATCCAAACCCAACATAAGAGGAAGCCTCATTTAGTCAGTCAAATCAGGTGTATTAAGTTCCCTTCCGGGAGTCAGGCACCATGGTGCAGATACTGGGATAGGCTAGACATGGGTTTTGTCGAGAATTCACTATCTAGTGGAGTGGAAAGGGAATAAACAGAGTACCACATAGTTGGTGCTGAAACAGTTGGTATGGGTGCCCAGAGAGGGGAGTAGAAAATAATTTTGCTCCATGGAGAAGGAAAGAGATGAGCCAGAGCCTGAAGAGTGGGCAGATATGGGACTTCTGATGGGCCAGTAGTGAAGACTTCGCCTTCCAATGCAGAGGGTACAAATGCAATCCTTGGGAGGGGAGCTAAGATCTCACATACCTCACGACCAAAACACCAGACCATAAGAAAGAAGCAAGGTTGTAACAAACTCAATAAAGACTTTAATAAATGGTCAACATCCAAAAAAATCTTAAAAAAAAAAAAAAAAAAGGAATAAATGATGCTGCCTGGATTTGCTTGAAAAAAAAAAAAAAAGAAAGATCTTTGCCAAGGCCATAAGGGAGTTGTTGAGAAAGAGACTTCTAGAAAGAGAGAATAGCATTGGCCAGACATGGAGTCCTGATACACCAGCATGGGTGCTGACAAAGCCCTAGTGGTGAAGAATCAAACTGTCTGTGCTTCAGCAACATCTCTATGATTACTATCCTAGAGGCCCTAGCCGATGTTACCCCACTTCTGACAACTTTGGTTTTCACGTGTACATTGGCGGTGCCTGGTGCCAGCTCACAGGGATGGTGCAGCTAAGGACCTGGATGTTGGTGCGAGACTGTTTCCGTACATTGGCGAGTTTTCCTGACCAGTGACTGAACCCTGGCACCCTGCATTGGGAGGACAGAGTCCTAACCACTTGACCACTAGAAAAGTCCCGTTACTTTTTTTTTCACATTTATCAAGAAATTCTTTATTTCCCCATTTTTAGTAACAGCAAGCATATAATTATAACAAACACAGAGAACACTTACGGGACTGAGTGTTGTTCATGATTTATACATTCATAAAAAAAATTAAATCTGCTCTCCAGGGATGGAAATCCAAACCCAACATAAGAGGAAGCCTCATTTAGTCAGTCAAATCAGGTGTATTAAGTTCCCTTCCGGGAGTCAGGCACCATGGTGCAGATACTGGGATAGGCTAGACATGGGTTTTGTCGAGAATTCACTATCTAGTGGAGTGGAAAGGGAATAAACACAGTACCACATAGTTGGTGCTGAAACAGTTGGTATGGGTGCCCAGAGAGGGGAGTAGAAAATAATTTTGCTCCATGGAGAAGGAAAGAGATGAGCCAGAGCCTGAAGAGTGGGCAGATATGGGACTTCTGATGGGCCAGTAGTGAAGACTTCGCCTTCCAATGCAGAGGGTACAAATGCAATCCTTGGGAGGGGAGCTAAGATCTCACATACCTCACGACCAAAACACCAGACCATAAGAAAGAAGCAAGGTTGTAACAAACTCAATAAAGACTTTAATAAATGGTCAGCATCCAAAAAAATCTTAAAAAAAAAAAAAAAAAAGGAATAAATGATGCTGCCTGGATTTGCTTGAAAAAAAAAAAAAAAAGAAAGATCTTTGCCAAGGCCATAAGGGAGTTGTTGAGAAAGAGACTTCTAGAAAGAGAGAATAGCATTGGCCAGACATGGAGTCCTGATACACCAGCATGGGTGCTGACAAAGCCCTAGTGGTGAAGAATCAAACTGTCTGTGCTTCAGCAACATCTCTATGATTACTATCCTAGAGGCCCTAGCCGATGTTACCCCACTTCTGACAACTTTGGTTTTCACGTGTACATTGGCGGTGCCTGGTGCCAGCTCACAGGGATGGTGCAGCTAAGGACCTGGATGTTGGTGCGAGACTGCCCACTTCACATCCCGATAATGCCAACTTCTAGCTCTGCGTCTTTGTACGATTTCCTTAGCCTCTTTATGCCTCATTTTCTCATTTACAGGATGAGATTGGTAATGGTCCCTATTCGCAGCTGTTGTGAAGATTAACTGGATGAATACATTTAAAGCCTTTAGGGCAGTGCCTGACTGGGGATTTTTCTATCCCATTATGGTGGGGATACCAAAAATTGGTTATTGAATGCCTACTCTGGTTCAAATTCTAAGTTAAGTGCTAATAACTTAAATACCCAGACATGATAAAATTCTTCATGGGGCTTGGATTCAAGGGAAAAGACTAAAACAACATGTGAATTGTGATCATTATTCTAAGGGAAACAAACGAGAGGTTGAGAAAGACCTGCCTGAGACAGGAGATCAAGGAGACCCTCTAAACCTGAAGGAAGGGGAGGAGTGAGCTGTGAGAAGAGTGGAGGTATGCGGAGGCTGGAGAGAGCCTGGGGCAGAAGGAAGAGCATTTACATCCCCTCCAGGCAGGAGAGCTTGCTGGTAATTCAAAGGGTGAGAATGGCCAGCGTGATGGGTGGAGAAGTCGGCAGAAAGATGTCTGACCCAAGGCCAGTGACCCAGGCAGAGAACTGGCATCCCAGCCACGGGCTGTGTTCCAGTTGAGTTTCTATCCAAGTGCAACAAGAGGTATGGAAGGATGAAGTGAGACAGGGCAGAGGCATGGTCTGACTTATGAGCGCCGACTATGCCGAATGTTGGGTAGAGAGAGGGTTGGGAGGAGCGTATCAGCTGTCTAGTGTTACCATATTGCTGTGTGACCAACTACCTACAAATGTAATGCCTTCTTTTTGTGTGGGATGACATATGAGTTATCTAGACTGATCTTGCCTGGACTTGCCCATGCACGTGCAATCAGCTGGCAGATTGGCTGGGGCTCGCTGGTTGGTGATTGGCTTTGGCTGGGATGACTTACCTC
This sequence comes from Tragulus kanchil, assembly GCA_022376925.1. Classification (NCBI taxonomy): domain Eukaryota; kingdom Metazoa; phylum Chordata; class Mammalia; order Artiodactyla; family Tragulidae; genus Tragulus; species Tragulus kanchil. Next base: position 145,832,312 of record JAIOJX010000031.1, on the reverse strand, counting down.
TGCCGAGAAAGAGGAGATTGGGATGATGCCAGGTCTGCTGAATGAAAGGTGTTCATGAACCATTCAGCCACAGGACTAATGAACCTAGAGCATGACAGGAAAAGCAGGTTTTCACGTGTACATTGCGGTGCCTGGTGCCAGCTCACAGGGATGGTGCAGCTAAGGACCTGGATGTTGGTGCGAGACTGCCCACTTCACATCCCGATAATGCCAACTTCTAGCTCTGCGTCTTTGTACGATTTCCTTAGCCTCTTTATGCCTCATTTTCTCATTTACAGGATGAGATTGGTAATGGTCCCTATTCGCAGCTGTTGTGAAGATTAACTGGATGAATACATTTAAAGCCTTTAGGGCAGTGCCTGACTGGGGATTTTTCTATCCCATTATGGTGGGGATACCAAAAATTGGTTATTGAATGCCTACTCTGGTTCAAATTCTAAGTTAAGTGCTAATAACTTAAATACCCAGACATGATAAAATTCTTCATGGGGCTTGGATTCAAGGGAAAAGACTAAAACAACATGTGAATTGTGATCATTATTCTAAGGGAAACAAACGAGAGGTTGAGAAAGACCTGCCTGAGACAGGAGATCAAGGAGACCCTCTAAACCTGAAGGAAGGGGAGGAGTGAGCTGTGAGAAGAGTGGAGGTATGCGGAGGCTGGAGAGAGCCTGGGGCAGAAGGAAGAGCATTTACATCCCCTCCAGGCAGGAGAGCTTGCTGGTAATTCAAAGGGTGAGAATGGCCAGCGTGATGGGTGGAGAAGTCGGCAGAAAGATGTCTGACCCAAGGCCAGTGACCCAGGCAGAGAACTGGCATCCCAGCCACGGGCTGTGTTCCAGTTGAGTTTCTATCCAAGTGCAACAAGAGGTATGGAAGGATGAAGTGAGACAGGGCAGAGGCATGGTCTGACTTATGAGCGCCGACTATGCCGAATGTTGGGTAGAGAGGGGGTTGGGAGGAGCGTATCAGCTGTCTAGTGTTACCATATTGCTGTGTGACCAACTACCTACAAATGTAATGCCTTCTTTTTGTGTGGGATGACATATGAGTTATCTAGACTGATCTTGCCTGGACTTGCCCATGCACGTGCAATCAGCTGGCAGATTGGCTGGGGCTCGCTGGTTGGTGATTGGCTTTGGCTGGGATGACTTACCTCTGCCGAGAAAGAGGAGATTGGGATGATGCCAGGTCTGCTGAATGAAAGGTGTTCATGAACCATTCAGCCACAGGACTAATGAACCTAGAGCATGACAGGAAAAGCAGGACGGCTGGAGGGAAGAAGGGAGGAAGGAGGAAAGAAAGAAGGAAGGAAGGCAAGTCCAAGCCTATTCTCTCCCTTGAGATAAAAAATTGCATTAGGAACAAAGAAGCTAAGAATTCACAGTATTTCATCAAAGATACAGCACAGCATCTTCTATTCATCGAATGCCTGCTCTGTGCCAAGCACTCTACAGAAGGACCTTGTGGTAACTCATCAGTACTTCATCCCTTGATCAGATGGCAAACCCATCAGGAGGACCCAGTGGCAGAGCAAGAGTTCAATCCTATGACCTCCAACTCAAAGGCCTACATCCTCCTCATGAGTAGAGTGGCGGTCATCGGGGTGCTGATGGTCGTGATGTTAGGGATGGTGGCAAGAGTCACAGTGGGGATAAGGTCACACCGTGGTCACATGATCTCTGCCATCGGGATGGTGGTCATTGTGGTCCAGGGGTACCAGCAGTTGTATTGGGAAGAGGAGTGCCAGGGATGGGGTTGCCACCATGGTGATGGCAGCAATGGAGGAGGAATAAAATTCAAGAGGCTCGCTGAACTACACATGGCAACAAAACTGCCAGGAGACATGAGCATTTGGACCCAGGAAGCTCCTAGGATCCTTACAGAATACGCTGCATCTCTAAATCTTGAGTAGGATTGGGCAAGGCCAGAGTAAAGCCCAAGAAAATCACCCTGGCTCTGGGGCCCTGGCTGACATCATCTCTGTTGATTGCTCTTTCTCTGAAGAAGCACCAGCTCACCTTCCGCCCCACCCAATAAAACGGCTCGGTAAATATAATTACTTGCACTATCTAATCAATAGCGGATTGCTCCTGGCCCCTGCTTGTTCAATATCAATGTCTGGGATCACAGAACCTTGATACTCCCCTCCAGATGCCAATTTTCTGCTTAATGTTAGATAAACCACATCTATCAACTCCATGTGCTAATGAGATTTTATTGTGTCATTAATAATACACACCTTAAAAGAAAGATGTTTTTGACTCATCTAACATGAAGTAGGAGGTTGCACATATTCAAGATTTCCCAGGCATAGAACTCCCAGATGCCAATTGAACAACCCAAATCAATGCTGTATTAAGCAAGCTCAGAAAGTGATTATGGAATTTGAGAGACAACCAACGGCTAGGTGAAGAGGAACTGTTTTCCCATTGATTTTTCTTTTTTAAAAAATTGCATTTTATTGAAGGACGGTTAATATACAATGGTGTGTTAATTTCGGTTGTACAGCAAAGTGATTCAGTTATACATATATATAGATACATAGTTTTTCATATTCTTTCCCATCATGGTTTATCACAGGATGTTGTGTATCGTTCCCTGGGCTATACAGTAGGACCTTGTTGTTTAACATCCATCCTATATATAATAGTTTGCATCTGCTAATTCCACACTCCTGTATATCCTTTCCTCACTCCCTTCCCCCCTCGGCAGCCACGAGTCTGCTCTCTATGTCTGTGAGTCCGTTTCTGTTTCGTAGATAAGTTCATCTGTGTCATAGTCAAACTTGCACACCCAGTGGTTTTTATTTTTCTAAGGAAGAGAAAGAATTTTAAAGGCCGTCTTCATTTGTGTGAAGAGGCCTGTTAGTCTCTTGTAACTGGTAGCATTTGTCATTTCCAGAGGAGGTTAGTTCTTTGCTCTGGATTTGGGTCGTGGGTTCCATCGGAGCGCGCGGCTCTAAGATCTCCGAGATGCTCTCATGTGTACAGACCAGAACTCAGCCGCCTCTGAGAAGAGGAAGCAAGATACATCTTCCTCACTAGAAACACACTGCTGTCTGGGGAGATTCGGTGCATAGAATCAGCATCAGGTAAGCAGCTTGCTTCTCAGAGGAGAGGTCCCCACATCCAGTCCCAGGATGGAAAGCCCCTGGGAGGTCAAACAGCACCCCAAAGCAGAAACAGCTGCAAGGAAAAAGCAGGACATCCAGGGAGGTGCCATTGAGTGATGAACAGGCCCAGTTCTCTGGATCTGGAGAATCACATGTATTTTCACGGCCTCACAGTTGTGTTCACTGTATAAAGAATTTGGCTCACTCTTCTTGATCCCTCTGTTAGAAATGCTCTTTCATTTTGGTACTATGTGATCCATCTTCCTGGGATTCGTGGCTCTTGAATGAATGTCAGGCCGAATCTTCATGAGGAGGAGTGGTTGTCTATAAAGATTTTGTGAGTAATTCACCGTAATATCCTACTCTAGAGTTTGCTAATTATTTCATTTGTGAGATTAAAAATTAGCAAGTTTCTGAAGCAGAGGGAATCTGTAAATCAGGGTGCCTCATATACTAAGAGGGGCTTCCCTTGTAACTCAGTGGGTAAAGGATCTGCCTGCAATGCAGGAGACCCGGGTTTGATCCCTGGATCAGGAAGATCTCCTGGAGAAGGAAATGCCAACCCACTCCAGTATTCTTGCCTGGGAAATCCCGTGGACAGAGGAGCCTGGCAGGCTGCAGTCCATCGGGTCGCAAAGAGTCAGATGTGACCTAGCGACTAAACCACCATAGACTAAGAGAGTGGGAGCCTCTGTTCTGGGCAAGCATTTTGGGTTCTCACACACAGGATGAGTCGCACTCAGGTAGCGACCTCCATGTATCCTGATGTTGGGGCTGACTGTTCAGACATGTGTGTTAATATGCAACTGAGTATACACACATGCATGCATACACGGAGCATCCCAATATCTCAGCTCCACAGGCTGGATCCATGCCACTATACACAAGGCTGTAGACAGACGTGTGGGTGTCATCTTAAGCCTGTGACTGGGTGTGACATATTTGCTTTCCCAATTCAACTTTTTCGAGAAACTACAGTTATCTTTGTATAGAAATCCAAAAGCTGTTCAACTTCCCCAATCAGGCCCTTCCATGTTCTCTCTCTACTCCTTCCCACCTTCTCTCTCTCTCTTTCTCTCAAAGAAAAAAAAAAAAAAAAATCTTTTAAACTCCCTATTGGCTTTCTCTCCAATTTCATAATTTTCTGAGATTTGCTTAATAGAACCTTCCCTGAGCCCTAAGCGTCCTTCTATGTTTGAATTTCTGTGATTCTAGAGGTGCCATTGAGTGATGAACAGGCCCAGTTCTCTGGATCTGGAGAATCACATGTATTTTCACGGCCTCACAGTTGTGTTCACTGTATAAAGAATTTGGCTCACTCTTCTTGATCCCTCTGTTAGAAATGCTCTTTCATTTTGGTACTATGTGATCCATCTTCCTGGGATTCGTGGCTCTTGAATGAATGTCAGGCCGAATCTTCATGAGGAGGAGTGGTTGTCTATAAAGATTTTGTGAGTAATTCACCGTAATATCCTACTCTAGAGTTTGCTAATTATTTCATTTGTGAGATTAAAAATTAGCAAGTTTCTGAAGCAGAGGGAATCTGTAAATCAGGGTGCCTCATATACTAAGAGGGGCTTCCCTTGTAACTCAGTGGGTAAAGGATCTGCCTGCAATGCAGGAGACCCGGGTTTGATCCCTGGATCAGGAAGATCTCCTGGAGAAGGAAATGCCAACCCACTCCAGTATTCTTGCCTGGGAAATCCCGTGGACAGAGGAGCCTGGCAGGCTGCAGTCCATCGGGTCGCAAAGAGTCAGATGTGACCTAGCGACTAAACCACCATAGACTAAGAGAGTGGGAGCCTCTGTTCTGGGCAAGCATTTTGGGTTCTCACACACAGGATGAGTCGCACTCAGGTAGCGACCTCCATGTATCCTGATGTTGGGGCTGACTGTTCAGACATGTGTGTTAATATGCAACTGAGTATACACACATGCATGCATACACGGGAGCATTCCAATATCTCAGCTCCACAGGCTGGATCCATGCCACTATACACAAGGCTGTAGACAGACGTGTGGGTGTCATCTTAAGCCTGTGACTGGGTGTGACATATTTGCTTTCCCAATTCAACTTTTTCGAGAAACTACAGTTATCTTTGTATAGAAATCCAAAAGCTGTTCAACTTCCCCAATCAGGCCCTTCCATGTTCTCTCTCTACTCCTTCCCACCTTCTCTCTCTCTCTTTCTCTCAAAGAAAAAAAAAAAAAAAAAATCTTTTAAACTCCCTATTGGCTTTCTCTCCAATTTCATAATTTTCTGAGATTTGCTTAATAGAACCTTCCCTGAGCCCTAAGCGTCCTTCTATGTTTGAATTTCTGTGATTCTAGAATCTTCTGTCTTTATTTTTTAAACAATGATTCCACTTTTTTTTTAATTCCGAAAGGGTGGGCAAGACTCCACCCCCTTCTCCTAAATGGGTATGGCCTTTTGTCCTTTTTCAAAGTTTTTTTTTCTACTGAGTAATTTCACTGATTCTAGTAACAACGGTGGCAGTCTGGTAGCTATCGTTTCCTAAAGAGCCGTTCTTCCTGAGACATGGCTGTAAGCTGCTACCTTCGAGTGACAAAGGGAGACGTAAGACCATGCACATTTATCTTTGTAGACAGGAAACCTCCATGGTGGCAGGATCACTCAGGAGGGTTGTACAGCAAGACTTTTCACTGAGTATTTTATGTGGTTGGACTGTGGAGTTATGCATCATCAGTTGCTTCAGTCATCTGAATCATGGGATTATTCAGAAAAATAATGATTGCAAATTTAAAAACAAAGAAACAAAAACTCATTGACTTGGGTTGCTCGATTGGCTTTTAGGGGTCTTTATGATCATACAGAACGCTTTGTCAAAGACGGGGAACATGCTTAAAAATGGATTCGCATGTTCAGTGTCCTGCTCAACTCACAAATTAACGGGGGGCTTAGAATCAGGGAGACATAGCCTGAGAGAAACCCACAAGAGATCCTCTGGGACAATATTTTCTAAAGAGGCAGGGGCTGGGAGGAGGTGGGGTGTCTGTTGAGGAACCTGCAGGGTGCCTGATTCTGAAAATATCACTCAGGACTGAAAATCGGGAACATGGAGGCAAAAGCACCAGAGGGTAGGTTTTTAAGAGAATCGATTTTGTCGTTGTCCTCGACTAGGATCAAATATTTCCAGAAACTGGAATGAATCAGGTGGGCCCTCTTTCAACTAGACTTCAAAAAAGGAGCTCCATCCCACTCCTGGGCATCGAGAGTCACGGTTGCCATTCTCCAGGAGAGGGTGCTCCGCAGACCCCAGTTCCAGCCGTTGACCTAGCAACTGCTAGCCAAACACGGCTTCTCCCTCTGTCCATTGGTTTTCCACCTACTTTTTCCTCACTCATCCAAAGCACTACCCTCTCGTCTCCCATTTTTCTTCACGAATCCCACGTGAATAAGACACCAGATTAGGGAAGGTGTACCAGCCGGGGTTTTTCTTCCTTTTCTTTTCTTTCTTAAGGCAGAGGTTTAAGCATATCTCCGTTGGTCTAAAATCAGCACCATGAGTGACCCACTTCGTTTTTGGTGGCTGCAATAAACACCTGTGGAAGGAAGGGGGAGGTGGAGAAAGTAAAAACAAAACAGTGGATTCATCAGCCGGTATTTATGTGTAAGCGATACTAAACCCTAAGCCGGGTAACTCAATAGTGAAATGGGCAGGGTTTAAGGCTGTGGCCATTAAGAAAATAACACTAATACAAGACACATGTGGGTGCTGGCCAGCTCCATCCCCAGAGCTTCTGGGCAGACCCAACTGGGGATCAAGCTGAGAGTTCAACTCCAGCTCACAACCTCTGCTCTGATCCCAGGTCAGAATCTGATAATGTAATTTTCTGCCAAAGTGGGGGAAATCCATGTGTTCCCAATGACACATCAGAAGGTTTTGTTTTGATCTATGAGATCATGGACACATTGACCTTTAGAGTTCAGAGAATTTTCAGTTTGCCTGGCCCTCTTTCAGACAAGTAGCCCAGAGAGGTTAAGGAACTGATCCAAGGTCACACAGTGAATCTGTAGCAGAACCAGAACCAGTCTCTTAGACAATAATAGTCTCCCCCTAGATATTAAGAGTAATCAAGGTGGCCAAGAAATACTCTGGACCACACACCACTTCATGGCAAACAGATGAGGAAAACATGGAAGCAGCGACAGACTATTTTCTTGGGCTCCAAAATTGCTGTGGTGACTGCAGCCATGAAATTAAAAGATCCTTGCTCCCTAGGAGAAAAGCTACGACACACCTAGACAGCATATTAAAAAGCAGGGACATCACTTTGCCTACAAAGGTCCAGACAGTCAAAGCTACGGTTTATCCATTAGTCATGTATGGATGTGAACGTTGGACCATAATAAAGAAGGCACCAAAGAACTGATGCTATCAAATCATGGTGTTGGAGAAGATTCTTGAGAGTTCCTCGCACTGCCAGGAGATCAAACCAGTCAGTCTTAAAGGAAAATCAACCCTGAATATTCATTGGAAGGACTTATGCTGAAGTTAATGCTCCAATACTTTGGACACCTGATGCGAAGAGCCAGCTTGTTGGAAAAGACCATGATGTTGGGAAAGATTGAAGGCAAAAGGAGAAGGGGGCTGCAGAGGGTGAGATGGTTGGATAGCATCATCAGCTCAATGGTTTACGCAAACTCTGGGAAATACTGAGGGACAGGGAAGGGGGCATGCTGTCGTCCACAGGGTCCCAAAGAGTTGGACACAACTGAGTGACTGAACAGCAACAATGCATCACCTTTACTTAAGCACCATCCTTGGGCTGCGTATCGTCCTTATTCTGGGAGAGTGTCACGCATATATATGCTCATACATCAAAGCCCCGTGCCATAAACCAAGAATACAAATGGAACAATAAAAGTATTCATGGAGTTTCCTCAGCCTGCAATTGCCGTCCCCTTTTTGAAGTCTTCTGTCGTTATTTTGTCCGTGTTTGGGCTCTCAACTTGAAGGTCCCCAGTGAAAAATGTTCTCCTTAACCATTTTGCCTACTCTCCACCGCTCACCTTCTAGCATCTTCCTTGTTTGTTTCCTTCACTGAAATTATCCTGTTTGGTCATCTGTTTATTTACTTCTTATCTGTTCACTTTTCTAGAATGTGAGATCTGGGAGGGCAGGGATCCCATTTTGCTCAATGCCATCTTCCCAGTGCCAGTTCCTTCCGTGTAGTTGTGTGCGTGCGGCAATCAGTCCACTAAGCAGAGACTTCCCTGGTGGTCCAGTGGTTAAGAATCTGCCTGCCAGTATGAGACATAGGTTCGATCCTGGCCCCCTGCTCCTAGGAAAGGGAAAAAAGTTTTTAAAACGACACACCTAGACAGCATATTAAAAAGCAGGGACATCACTTTGCCTACAAAGGTCCAGACAGTCAAAGCTACGGTTTATCCATTAGTCATGTATGGATGTGAACGTTGGACCATAATAAAGAAGGCACCAAAGAACTGATGCTATCAAATCGTGGTGTTGGAGAAGATTCTTGAGAGTTCCTCGCACTGCCAGGAGATCAAACCAGTCAGTCTTAAAGGAAAATCAACCCTGAATATTCATTGGAAGGACTTATGCTGAAGTTAATGCTCCAATACTTTGGACACCTGATGCGAAGAGCCAGCTTGTTGGAAAAGACCATGATGTTGGGAAAGATTGAAGGCAAAAGGAGAAGGGGGCTGCAGAGGGTGAGATGGTTGGATAGCATCATCAGCTCAATGGTTTACGCAAACTCTGGGAAATACTGAGGGACAGGGAAGGGGGCATGCTGTCGTCCACAGGGTCCCAAAGAGTTGGACACAACTGAGTGACTGAACAGCAACAATGCATCACCTTTACTTAAGCACCATCCTTGGGCTGCGTATCGTCCTTATTCTGGGAGAGTGTCACGCACATATATGCTCATACATCAAAGCCCCGTGCCATAAACCAAGAATACAAATGGAACAATAAAAGTATTCATGGAGTTTCCTCAGCCTGCAATTGCCGTCCCCTTTTTGAAGTCTTCTGTCTTTATTTTGTCCGTGTTTGGGCTCTCAACTTGAAGGTCCCCAGTGAAAAATGTTCTCCTTAACCATTTTGCCTACTCTCCACCGCTCACCTTCTAGCATCTTCCTTGTTTGTTTCCTTCACTAAAATTATCCTGTTTGGTCATCTGTTTATTTACTTCTTATCTGTTCACTTTTCTAGAATGTGAGATCTGGGAGGGCAGGGATCCCATTTTGCTCAATGCCATCTTCCCAGTGCCAGTTCCTTCCGTGTAGTTGTGTGCGTGCGGCAATCAGTCCACTAAGCAGAGACTTCCCTGGTGGTCCAGTGGTTAAGAATCTGCCTGCCAGTATGAGACATAGGTTCGATCCCTGGCCAGGGCACTACTATCATGTGGATTGTGCCCTCCATACGCCATGAGAGCAACTAACCCCGTGCACCACAGTGACTGAGCCCACTCTCTGAACCTTGGGAGCCACGACTACTGAAGCCTGTGGACCCAGAGCCTGTGTTCCACATCAAGAGATGCCTCAGCAGTGAGAAGCCCTCTCACCAGCACTAGAGAGTAGCCCCTGCTCGCTGCAACTAGAAATAAAGAATAATTAACTTTGAAACATTGCACTCAATGGATGCAACCCTCTCATCCTTAAAATTTCCATGCATCCTTTTTTTTACTTTTTTTTTTTTGCCTCTAAGTCATCATTATTTTTTCATCCATCTTTTTTCATTGGCCTGTGTGGGCCTCCCATCGCAGTGGCATCTCTCGATGCAGAGCACCGGCTCCAGGCTCATGCGCTCCAGAGCACCAGCTCACAACCGGACACACCGGCCCAGCTGCTTCTTGGCACACGGGGTCCTCTCTTGGCCAGGGATCAAACCGGTGCCCTCTGCACTGCAAGGCAGACTCAACCCACTGAACCACCAGGGAAGCCCTCCACGCTCCTTTGTAATACATCTTATGGCACCTGTAATTCAGCCTTGAAAGGCCCACCCTACCCCACCGAGCTCCCTCTCCCAGACTGGAAGGCCTTTGAAGGCAGATACATTTCTATCTGCAACAGTGCTTAGGAGCATATTCTGATCGTGTTGACCCTCAAATTTAATTGAGACAGGCACAGAGATCAAGAGGCTTTGGAGCACATCTAGAAATAAAAGTCAACTCACCATGTCTGCAGGCATTTAAAGAGAGTTTCCACTCCAATTAATTCATATGGTTGTCTCTCCCACTCTTCTGGACTTGAGTCTGGGCAGAGCCAGAACAGCGTTGAACAAAGCTCTCTGAACCCAGTTCTTATTTGTGTCTCCTGAACAGCTTCTCCCAGCTGTCTTTATTTAAGTGATCATAAGATAAAATTTCATCACAGCCTCCAGCGACGCGATGAAAGGTTGCTTCATCTCTCATCTCCAGGGCTGGTGCTCAGAGGTCTCTCAGTCCAAGAAGGGACGCAAGACCTTGGGGAAATCATCACCCCAGCGGAGAGCCCCACCCAGAGGCAGTCAGAAGGCAGTGCTGACCAAGACTCCCAATGAAGAGATGGCAGGCAGTGTCCTTGGAATCAAATGGATCTTGCTTCTAGCCACAGCTCTCTTGTTTTTTTTTTTTTTCATTTTCTTTTTTTTTTCCCCACAGTTCTCTTATTTACAGGCTGGGTGCCTTTGGGTCACTGGACCTCAGTTTCCTCACCTGGAAAATGGGCATAGCATGTCATTTACAGGGTAGATAAAAAGGGTGAGTGTTTCTGGGAAGTCTGGAGCAAAGAAGCCACTTAACAAAGGACGCTTACTCCCCTTACAACATCTGTTTACTTCCCCACAATGTCTCTTGTATTTAAAGTCCACACCCTTGGGGACTTCCCTGGCAGTCCAGTGGTTAAGACTCCTCCTTCCAATGCAGGGGTGCGGGTTCGATCCCTGGTCAGGGAGTTACCCACGTGCCTTGTGGCCAAAAAGCCAAAATATAAAACAGAAGCAATATTGTAACAAGTTCAATAAGGACTTAAAATCCAAACCCATTTCTATGCCTACAGGCTCAAAATATAGCCTGTGCTCTGTCCTGCCTCAGGGCCTTTGCACTCGCTCTTCCTTGGACTTGAAATCCTGGTCCCACCTCCAATGCCCACGGCATGACTAGTTCTTAGTCCATCAGTCGGATCTCAGCTCCACTGTCACTCTTCCGAGATGCCTCCTCCAGGGGTCTCGTCGGACCCCTCTCCACGGTGTTACCCTGCTTCCCACCCTCAGGCCCTCCTCATCCTCGGAAACTGCCCTGTTTACTCTCTTGTTGGCGTTTTCTCATTGGCATTCACAGTCTGTGAGCTCCCTGAGAGGCAGGACCCCACGGCTGCATCTCTAGCCCCCGACACACAGTTTATCCACAACAAGTCCTGGCTGAATGACGGCATAGATAAACCAACGCTTCTCCACGAAAACAACCCCTTCCCCAGGAAGATCCACAGAACGGAGAGAGGAACAGCTATCTCATTCACACAGTCCAAAGCAGAATGAAAGGAGAGGCCCCCTATTTAGAGGAGTGGGCTTCCTCGGTGGCTCAGATGGTAAAGAATCTGCCTGCAAGGCCGGAGACCTGGGCTCGATCCCTGGGTCAGGAAGATCCCCTGGAGAAGGAAATGGCAGCCCACTCCAGCATTCTTGCCCAGGAAATCCCATGGACACTGCAGCCTGGTGGGCTACAGTCCATGGGTTCACAAAGAGTCGGACATGACTGAGCACCGAACCCTATATAAAAGGGTTTAGCATTTCAAGACAGGGACCACAGAGTGTAAGCCAGGCTCAGAACCCTTCCCAGCGGACAGCACAAGTCACACACCCTTGATGCTGGCCCTGCCCGGCAGGCAGACCGCTGGAGGTCTTTACGATGGTCCCCGGGTAGTTGGGTTTCTGGGAAGTCTGGAGCAAAGAAGCCACTTAACAAAGGACGCTTACTCCCTTACAACATCTGTTTACTTCCCACAATGTCGCTTGTATTTAAAGTCCACACCCTTGGGGACTTCCCTGGCAGTCCAGTGGTTAAGACTCCTCCTTCCAATGCAGGGGTGCGGGTTCGATCCCTGGTCAGGGAGTTACCCACGTGCCTTGTGGCCAAAAAGCCAAAATATAAAACAGAAGCAATATTGTAACAAGTTCAATAAGGACTTAAAATCCAAACCCATTTCTATGCCTACAGGCTCAAAATATAGCCTGTGCTCTGTCCTGCCTCAGGGCCTTTGCACTCGCTCTTCCTTGGACTTGAAATCCTGGTCCCACCTCCAATGCCCACGGCATGACTAGTTCTTAGTCCATCAGTCGGATCTCAGCTCCACTGTCACTCTTCCGAGATGCCTCCTCCAGGGGTCTCATCGGACCCCTCTCCACGGTGTTACCCTGCTTCCCACCCTCAGGCCCTCCTCATCCTCGGAAACTGCCCTGTTTACTCTCTTGTTGGCGTTTTCTCATTGGCATTCACAGTCTGTGAGCTCCCTGAGAGGCAGGACCCCACGGCTGCATCTCTAGCCCCCGACACACAGTTTATCCACAACAAGTCCTGGCTGAATGACGGCATAGATAAACCAACGCTTCTCCACGAAAACAACCCCTTCCCCAGGAAGATCCACAGAACGGAGAGAGGAACAGCTATCTCATTCACACAGTCCAAAGCAGAATGAAAGGAGAGGCCCCCTATTTAGAGGAGTGGGCTTCCTCGGTGGCTCAGATGGTAAAGAATCTGCCTGCAAGGCCGGAGACCTGGGCTCGATCCCTGGGTCAGGAAGATCCCCTGGAGAAGGAAATGGCAGCCCACTCCAGCATTCTTGCCCAGGAAATCCCATGGACACTGCAGCCTGGTGGGCTACAGTCCATGGGTTCACAGAGTCGGACATGACTGAGCACCGAACCCTATATAAAAGGGTTTAGCATTTCAAGACAGGGACCACAGAGTGTAAGCCAGGCTCAGAACCCTTCCCAGCGGACAGCACAAGTCACACACCCTTGATGCTGGCCCTGCCCGGCAGGCAGACCGCTGGAGGTCTTTACTGATGGGCAAAGCCCCCGGAGGGTTCTCCAATCCAACCGTGCGGCTGGCCCCAGCACACGCAGTTCAAGGCCTGGCCTTTCTTTCTGACATCTTCCAGTTCTTTCTCCTCACTCTCATGGGCCCCATTCCTGCTTCCAAGCCCCCTTGTGGCACTCTTCCCATGGTCACATCCCCTTTATGGGGGTATTTGCTAAGAATCGGACATGACTGAGAGACAAGCACTCTTGGGGATATTCTTCAGAATAGACTCACATGATGAGGAGTTTCTGAAAGGCAGCCACGGAGGAATTCATCCCACTTTGAGGACCACCGCTTTAAAAGCTCTGGGAGAGTAGGGAATGAGGGAGGCCCAGTGGCAGGGCTGCCGTGTACAGCTGGGCAGGTTGCTAACTGCACAAGGCCCTCCTGAGGAGTGAGAGAGGACAGAAGCCCCAACCATGGTATGGTGACACGGATGGGTGTCCCGTGCAGGGCTGCACCTGCCCAGAGAGAAGGGGCATAACTTTCTTTGCACAGAGATACAGCCCCCTTTGTGAGCCAGGTGACTGCCTGGAGGGGGTGTCATTTTCAAATTTGCTCAAAAGCACCCTAACGTTGAACAACATTCCGGCCTAAGACTAGGCAAAGGTTGCTTGGGAACAGGGAGAACCTTGACAGTGTCACCCAAAGCCAAACCCAAATCAAAAACCAAAACTGAGATCCTCTTCCACTCCCAATTAGGCTGGCCTGCTCTCAGGTGGTGAAGGAGTCAAGACTCTGCCTGCCAAGCAGGAGACGCAGGTTCAAGCCCTGGGTCGGGAAGATTCCCTGGAGAAGGAAATGGCAGCACACTCCAGTATTCTTGCCTGGGAAATCCCATGGTCGGAGGAGCCTGATGGGCTACCATCCATGGGGCTGAAAAAGTGTTGGACGTGACCTGGCAACTAACAACAACAGGCTCCGGGCCCAGAAGCAAGGAGAGACATAAACATGAAGATAGTCAGCAAAATCCGCCGTTGATGGATTGTCAGGATATGACATGGGCGTGGAGTGTAACGGGCAAGAGGATTTTCCTTCTGCCTGCTGGCCCATGGGACACCGTACAGCTTCCTTGGAGCCTGGCAGGGGCCCCCGGGGTGGCAATTTTCTGGGATTTGTTCGGAGGTGGGATTAGAAGAAAGAAGGTGTCACGGGGCTTTGGTGCAGGCTGAGATGGAAAGCTGATTTTCTGGGCTATTTTTAGGGTGGGAGCCGGGTTTTACTGCCACTTACCTCTGTGGGACGCCAAAGGATGCTTTAAACCCCAGACCACTTGCTGGAGGAGTTCTGTGTGCTCTTCTTGGCTGGGACCCTCCCAGGATTAGGAGCAGAGAGGAACAAACAAGTCCTCACTCTGTTCCCTTTGGAAACCTGCCACGTGGACTCTGCCGTCAATATGGCGGCCACAAGCCCCGTGGGGACTTCTCGGGGCTTCGCAGGATTCTGCAGACCTGCGGGGCCTGACTGGGATCAGTGGGGGCTTCTTTGACTCCCATTCAGTGCTCCTGAGGAAACCCTGCACCCACCCTTTCTTTAGTTGCCTTTTAAAGAAGTCACTGGTTTTTCAATGAGACGTGTCCTCAGAAAGCTGGAACTGCAGCAGAAGCCAAGTGGATTATTGTATTTGATTTGATTAAAAGGGTCCCGTTCCACCTGTTTACAGTTAAGGAGGGAGGTGATGTGGGAGATGGGGAGTGTGCTGGCATTTGAGAGAGGTACTTTGCATCGGTTGAGTCTTACAGGAACCTTGTCAGGTAGAATGAACCCTTTTTGTAGATATGGAAGCTGAGGCCAAGGCAAAGATCATGTGCATGTGTGTGTGTGTGTCTGTGTGTGTGTTCAGTTGCTTCAGCCATGTCCAACTCTTTGCCACTTAATGGACTGTAGCCCACCAAGCTCCTCTGGGATTCTCCAGGCAAGAACACTACAGTAGGTTGCCGTGCCCTGCTCCAGGGGATCTTTCCAACTCCAGGACTGAACTCATGTTTCCTGCGGCCCCTGCATTGCAGGCAGATTCTTTACCCCTGAGCCACCAGGGAAGCCCCCAGAGACCATGCATCAATGCCCAGCCCACCTCTGGGCAATAAAATAACTTGTGTATCTCATATGTAACCAACTCTATGAGATGGGTGTTGGTTTTAACTCCCATTTTACAGATGAGGAAAGTAGAGTTCTGAGTCGCTGGAAATAGAATCAAGGTTTGTATAACTAAGAAATGATATTCCCGGGATTCGAACCCTAGCAGCAGATGTCTTTGGTTCTCTTTCCCTCTCCAAGAGAGACTGTCTTAAAGTGGATGTTCTGGGCTAATCCACTGTGGTCCAGCTTCTGCTCAAAAGCACTGGGGACTCTCCCCTCACCCACCTCCACCCACTTCCCTGGTTCTGGCTACAAACAGAAGCAAAGGCAAAGTTCTTCATTTGCATGTTTCAAAAGTCAAGTGGCGAAACTTTGCAGGCACCATCTGGGTGGGAAGTCTTCCCCTCCCGCCCCATCCACAGCCACGGGCACTGAGCAAAGCCAAGAAGTCAATGGCAAACATGTTTCCAAACCCCTTAAACCCACACACACCCCGGACCATGAGATTTACAACTGCCGAGGGCCTCGTCTTGGCCAGAAACCAGCATCATGATCCGGGTCTTGGAGGGCAAACCTTCAGAGGGGGAGAACACCCTGCCCTTCACGAGCCAGTTCCCTGTCTCCGTTTTATTAATCGGAAGGCTGAGATCTGAATATGGGTTTGCAATACCAGTTACCAGCTGGTGGACGTGCAGAGCAAAGCCCTGTCTCCTGGAACCAGCCTGAGGACCACGCCAAGCCACCAGATGGGCAGTAAAGTCTTTTAAACAGCTGCTGTCTATGGCGATGCCGCTACTGGGGTTGTGAGTTTATTTTACAGGGATCGGAGGCAGGCAGAGTCCTTCGAACGGAAAACTGAAAATACCGGGTGACGAAGGCTGGGTCGTCTTCCCAGCCTCTTAAGGATGGGGACAGCTTCCCAGGGTTTAGTTAGAGGGGGACCACAGGCTCTGCTATGTTCTGGGGACAGAATGTGGAACCCTTTCCCAGCAACGGGGACATTCACGGGAGCAACATGCACAGCCCTACATGCAGCGGGATTTCTCTCTTTTTAACCCTCACGACAACCTCCTTCAGTAGACACTACTGTTTGGTCCGTTCAATAGACGGGTGTTTTGAGGCTCAGAGAGGTGAAAGGATTCATCCGGAATTACACAGCTGGAAACTGGTAGAGATGGGATTCAAGCCTGGAGCCTCACCTTTGAGCAAACCCTCCTTATTCAGCGACTCCTTCCCTTGGAGTAGATGCTTGTGTGGGGATGAGCCCGTCTACTAAGAAAGAGGGTCGAGGGACTTGCCTGGTGGATCAGGGGGGAAGAATCCACGTGGCGATGCAGGGGATGCAGGTTCAATCCCTGGTCAGGGAACTAAGATCGCCCATGCTGCAAAGCACCTAAGTCATGAAGCTCCTGCCTGCCACAATGAAAACCAGCATAGCCTCCACGAAAAAGGCTAAAAACAAACCAAAGAAAGAGGGTCTGTACTTCCCTGGGTCTTCTGCCTCCTCAGTTCATGTGCTGCCTCAGTTTCTCCAGCTGTAACACATGAGTGATAAGAGCATTCCTTTACAGTGTTCCACAGAAGCCGCGAGATAAGAAATGCAAAATACGCCATGCAGTGCTCGCCATCCAGTAACATCCAGTTAACAGTCTTCTTCTTTGTCTTATTGTGATTATATATAAAGGGTCTTCAGCCACCCCTCCCCGCCCCCTCCGATTCTTTTCCCCAAAGACCATTTCAGTGCCTGGATCGTGTCTGTCCTTGGAAGAAAAATCTCTGGTTAAAAAAAAAAA
Organism: Tragulus kanchil; assembly: GCA_022376925.1. Taxonomy (NCBI): domain Eukaryota; kingdom Metazoa; phylum Chordata; class Mammalia; order Artiodactyla; family Tragulidae; genus Tragulus; species Tragulus kanchil. The sequence goes on along the minus strand of JAIOJX010000031.1, from coordinate 145,815,275 downwards.
ACTGCCTCGCTTTATTTTTAGAAGCCAAACTAGTCCCCTCTTTCACCATCATTTGTAGAAAGTTCTTAATATTCAAACCAGATCCCGCTTAACCTTTTGCCCAATGTATCTTTACTTTACTTCAAACCCCTTTGGCTCTCTGAGGCCTGGCTTCCTTCAGGCTCAGGCTGTAAATGTTTGACTTTGATTTGAGATACATGACAATAAATTAGGGGACATTTATCAAAGCTGCTTTTTGCATAAATTACTGCATTATACAAATACACTTAGCAGGATCCTGCTTTCTTTGATGTTGGGAGCAAAGATTTATGTGCGATGGAGTTTTTATTTATCTGCCCTGTTCACCTCTACAAGAGATGGACATAGCCCTCAATTAGTTCCATACTTCTTGAAATGACAAGTATCTCTTGCAACTCTAGGAGAAGGAACAAAGATGCTTAAGCTCCATCCAAGTGGCCTTTTTATCTGCCCCAGAGTGTCTGTGAATTCCTTCTTCTGAGAGCAAATCGAACAGCAATTTAAACTGGTTTCTCTGGAATCTTCCTACACCATTAAAACAAAATGAGTAGAGGAGAAGCCTTTCTTTTTTAAATTAATATTATAATTTTATTACAGGAGCCACAGAAACACACGTATCTATCCAACCAGATTCAATCTGATAAAAGGGACAACTCCCTTGTCTTGGGCTTTGGAGATTCTCAATTGAGCTCCACGGCCTGTATCTCACAGGAGCAGAGGTCTGTGTAATCTGGCGGAGGGAAGCCCAGAATTCTAGCTTTCACTGGCCACTAAAAATTTCCATGCCTTTATTGGCATGACTACCCTCCAAATTACCATTATTTTCCCCCCCTTTGATCGAAGAATATTTTAAAAGGAAAAGTGACTTTTCTTGTCCCTATTCTTTCAGAAAAAAAAAAAAAATTGGACGCGGTGATCAGAACACAGGATTTGAAGTCAGGCGATGTGGGTCAAATCCTGGCTCAGATGGACAGCCGAGGCTGAAGGGCACAGGAGAGGCTGCTCAGAGGAGTGGCGGTCCATCTTCAGACAGAGGACTTGAGGGCTCGTCCTACTCTAATTCTGGAACACCCCGTAGGTAACTTTCTGCCCTAGTTGGAGTTGTCAAGGAGGATGGAACGGAGGGCCGGGGTGAGAAAGCTCCAAGGGTAGCCTGACCCAGGCAGGAAGACGCTCCATGCATGGAGATGTGGCTGGCATTGGGAAGGGGGTCCTCCTTGACCCTGACCACCGCGTTGAATGCGCCAGACAGCCCGCTGTGGGGAGCACCCTGGAAATCAGGAGGCAGGCTCCATTATTCGGTCAATTCCCCAGGGGATATCCCCGCTACCCCATTAACATCTGAAACTTCCCCTGCTTCTCAGTGCAGCCATTCTCGATCCCGGATGCCCCAGCTAAGCACAGACAAAGCAAGGAGCACAAGAAAGATAAAGGCACAGGATAGGAAAGGATTTGGTTGAGTAAAGATGGGAGGAAACAGCGCCTCCAAATCGGGGTGGGGACGGAGTAGAATAAAGAAGGCAGAAATAATTAGGAATAATCATGATGCTACATCCATGTTTGCATTTGTCAGACCCTTCTCAAGCACAGATGCATGGTGTCATTGAACTTTCCCCACAAACTCTGAGGTACGAATAGCTGTTTAGCCTCATTTTACAGATGAGCAAGTGGAGGCTCCAAGACGTTACCTTGCTTTCCCAAGGACACGCAACTGGTGAACTGCAGAGCCAGGATAGGAAGCCAGACTGACCGCAGAGCACTGCTCTGGCTAGAGAGCCAGCACGGCTGGAGGGGGCACAGACACTCTGCGATGAGCAGAAGCTAACATTCATTACGAGGCCCCTGCACCAGACGGAGCACTGGAGGGCACTCCTGGGGTCCCTGCTTTCTGCAGTGACAGAGCAAAAGGAGCCCACCCTTTTCAAGAATATTTTAAAAGGAAAAGTGACTTTTCTTGTCCCTATTCTTTCAAAAAAAAAAAAAAATTGGACGCGTGATCAGAACACAGGATTTGAAGTCAGGCGATGTGGGTCAAATCCTGGCTCAGATGGACAGCCGAGGCTGAAGGGCACAGGAGAGGCTGCTCAGAGGAGTGGCGGTCCATCTTCAGACAGAGGACTTGAGGGCTCGTCCTACTCTAATTCTGGAACACCCCGTAGGTAACTTTCTGCCCTAGTTGGAGTTGTCAAGGAGGATGGAACGGAGGGCCGGGGTGAGAAAGCTCCAAGGGTAGCCTGACCCAGGCAGGAAGACGCTCCATGCATGGAGATGTGGCTGGCATTGGGAAGGGGGTCCTCCTTGACCCTGACCACCGCGTTGAATGCGCCAGACAGCCCGCTGTGGGGAGCACCCTGGAAATCAGGAGGCAGGCTCCATTATTCGGTCAATTCCCCAGGGGATATCCCCGCTACCCCATTAACATCTGAAACTTCCCCTGCTTCTCAGTGCAGCCATTCTCGATCCCGGATGCCCCAGCTAAGCACAGACAAAGCAAGGAGCACAAGAAAGATAAAGGCACAGGATAGGAAAGGATTTGGTTGAGTAAAGATGGGAGGAAACAGCGCCTCCAAATCGGGGTGGGGACGGAGTAGAATAAAGAAGGCAGAAATAATTAGGAATAATCATGATGCTACATCCATGTTTGCATTTGTCAGACCCTTCTCAAGCACAGATGCATGGTGTCATTGAACTTTCCCCACAAACTCTGAGGTACGAATAGCTGTTTAGCCTCATTTTACAGATGAGCAAGTGGAGGCTCCAAGACGTTACCTTGCTTTCCCAAGGACACGCAACTGGTGAACTGCAGAGCCAGGATAGGAAGCCAGACTGACCGCAGAGCACTGCTCTGGCTAGAGAGCCAGCACGGCTGGAGGGGGCACAGACACTCTGCGATGAGCAGAAGCTAACATTCATTACGAGGCCCCTGCACCAGACGGAGCACTGGAGGGCACTCCTGGGGTCCCTGCTTTCTGCAGTGACAGAGCAAAAGGAGCCCACCCCTATCCAGAAGTGACCTTTAAAGGGTCTCCTCACAAAGGGCCCTGCCTATGCAGTGCCTACGCAGGGCTGACCAGACGGGAGCGAAGGTCCAGAAAGTCTCTCCCACGTGGAATCTCCCCAAATTCGGCCACTCCCGTGAATCTGAGGGCTACACACACACCCTGCCAGCCACAAGTCCCCCACGTGGAGGGTGTATAGCTGAAGTCACGACTAAAACGTCCAGACATGGCACAGAAATATCTGTGCTTTAATCCCAGTCTACCGCCCAGTTGGTGAAGGGGCAGCAGCCCCAGGGTATTTGGGTGGAAAGAGGAAAATCCCAGTGGGTGTTAGTCCCTCCGTTGTGTCCAACTCTTTGTGGCCCCAGGGACTGTAGGCCCCCAGGCTCCTCTGTCCATGGGTTTCTCCAGGCAAGCATACTAGAGTGGGCTGCCATGCCCTCCTCCAGAGGGTCTTCCCAACCCAGGGATCAACTGTGCATCTCTTAAGTCTCCTGCCTTCGCAGGAGGACTCTTTACCAGGAGCAGCACCTGGGAAGCCTCTATATCAAGGGTACCTACTACTAATGTGATCACAGTTGACCTTGGTCGTTGGGCTTGAGATGGTATGTGTCACGTTTCCTCCACTGTAAGACCCTGCTGGTTGGTTTTCTTTTTCTATCCTGTCCTCCTGGAAGAAGGTTCCTGAAGGAATGGGAAGTCATGTGTCCTCTTCTTGAGGGTGGAATACTGCCATAAATCATTTTGAATTCTTCTGCACAGAAGACTGGTCTATTCTCTGCCCCCTCTTTATTTATGTATTCAATCATATACATACATCATCATGGGCTCACGGATATTAATTTGAGATTTAGGTTATAATCAGTACTGCCTGATTTTGGCACTTGTACTGTTCTAGTTTGGGCCACCCTGGGGTCTGTCACTGGGATCCTGGATCCTTTGACATAGTCCCCTCAGGATGCATTTGGTGTCCTGGTCATGCCTTGTTTTTCAGCACTTTCTTCCTTTCTGGCACTTCCCCATGTTCTGTGCTCACGTGGTGTATTTCAGGCCCCAGTCCTGGAGCCCTAGAATCAGCTGTTTCTCCATACTCTTGTTTTTTTTTTTTTTTAATTGGAGAATGAATGATATTAAAATCAAAGACCTGGTGAATGGATAAAGAAGATGTGGTACATGTATACAGTGGAATATTACTCAGCCATAAAAAGGAACAAAAGCTTGTCACTTGTGGATGCATTCAGACTCTGTCACATGGAGTGAAGCCAGAAAGACAAAAGCAAATATCCTATATGAATGTGCGTATGTGGAATCTAGAAAAATGGTCCAGATGAGCCCATTGGCAGGGCAGGAATAGAAATGCAGACCTAGGGAATGGTTGTGTGGGTATGGCAGAGGGTGATGAATTGGGAAGCTGGGGTTGATAAATGTGCACTGCCATGTGTTAAACACAAAACTATGGGAAATTGCTGTATAGAGCAGGGAGCTCAGCTTGATGCTCTGGCATGACATAGATGGGTGGGATGGGGTTGGGGAGGAAGGAGGTCCGTGAGGGAGGGGCATATGTATACATAGAGCTGGTTCACTTCATCATACAGCAGAAATGACCATAACATTGTAAGACAGCTATATCCCAATAAATAAAAACATCAAGATCCAGGTACCAGCTATGGATCTTACAACTGGTACATCATTACTTCCAATTCCTCTCAGTTGACAGAGCAAGAGCAACTATGTATGCACACTAAACCGTGCATATACATATGCATGTATTAAAACTCCTATACCTGATTATATCTGTAGTGATACTAAGCTAAGCATGAGCTCATTCTTATGTCTCCGACCACCCTATGGCTTATGCTCACTTCCTCTAGATTCCTTATCTATAACCTGCTCCAAGAGTGAAAACCCAGAGTTCTGCCATCCGCCATCCACTGATTTCATGGTTCAGTTCTGGTGAACATGTACAGCGGCCTCAGAACTCTTAACTCATATCTTTATGGGAAACAACTTTACCAGGGAGAGTAGAATGCTATGCACACTTCTTTCACCTGGAGGTTTACAATTCCGCTCATTTCCAAAGTTGTTTGGGTCAGCGTCTTATTCCCCTACCCCTCTAGTGAGATTGTTTCACCCATTCATAACACAGTTAGACTGTCATATTCTGCATTTCATCTTGAGATCCCTCAACCTCCGAAATCATTTTTTACAATACATGTCCATCAAGATTTTGGGCTTCCCTGGTGGCTCAGATGGTAAAGAATTCGCCTACAATGTGGGATATTTGGGTTTGATCCCTGGGTCAGGAAGATCCTCTAGAGGAGGGCATGGCAACCCACTCTAGTATTCTTGCCTGCAGAATCCTCATGGACAGAGGAACCTGGCAGACTGTAGTCCACGGGGTCGCAACGAGTTGGACACAACTGAGCAACTAAGCACAGCACAGCACATCAAGATTTACTCTTTGTGCTACAAGATTCTATGGGTTTTGACAAATGCGTAGTATCTAGGCCATCACTACAGCACTCAAGATAGTTTCCCTAATTTGAAAAACCTACTGAGATCCGTCTATTCAGTCCTCCTTCATCTCGCCTCAAATTCATGGCCCCCACTGGTCTTTTTATTACTTCTTTACTTTTGCCTTTCCTGTAATAGCATACGATTGGAACCATACAGTGTGTAGCTTTTTTTTCAGATTAGCTTCTTTAACATAACAATAGAATTAAGATTCATTCATACCTTTTCGTGCCTTGATTGCATTTTCTTTCCATTGCTAAATAACATTCTAATTATGGATGTATAGTTTATCCATTTGTTTATCCATTCACCTGTTGAAGGACATCTTGGTCACTTCCAGGTTTTGGTGATTATGAATAGAATTGCAGTAAACATTTGCAAGTGGGTTTTGTATAGACATGTTTTCAAGTTGGGGTTTTTTTTAAATCCACCCTATGGCTTATGCTCACTTCCTCTAGATTCCTTATCTATAACCTGCTCCAAGAGTGAAAACCCAGAGTTCTGCCATCCGCCATCCACTGATTTCATGGTTCAGTTCTGGTGAACATGTACAGCGGCCTCAGAACTCTTAACTCATATCTTTATGGGAAACAACTTTACCAGGGAGAGTAGAATGCTATGCACACTTCTTTCACCTGGAGGTTTACAATTCCGCTCATTTCCAAAGTTGTTTGGGTCAGCGTCTTATTCCCCTACCCCTCTAGTGAGATTGTTTCACCCATTCATAACACAGTTAGACTGTCATATTCTGCATTTCATCTTGAGATCCCTCAACCTCCGAAATCATTTTTTACAATACATGTCCATCAAGATTTTGGGCTTCCCTGGTGGCTCAGATGGTAAAGAATTCGCCTACAATGTGGGATATTTGGGTTTGATCCCTGGGTCAGGAAGATCCTCTAGAGGAGGGCATGGCAACCCACTCTAGTATTCTTGCCTGCAGAATCCTCATGGACAGAGGAACCTGGCAGACTGTAGTCCACGGGGTCGCAACGAGTTGGACACAACTGAGCAACTAAGCACAGCACAGCACATCAAGATTTACTCTTTGTGCTACAAGATTCTATGGGTTTTGACAAATGCGTAGTATCTAGGCCATCACTACAGCACTCAAGATAGTTTCCCTAATTTGAAAAACCTACTGAGATCCGTCTATTCAGTCCTCCTTCATCTCGCCTCAAATTCATGGCCCCCACTGGTCTTTTTATTACTTCTTTACTTTTGCCTTTCCTGTAATAGCATACGATTGGAACCATACAGTGTGTAGCTTTTTTTTCAGATTAGCTTCTTTAACATAACAATAGAATTAAGATTCATTCATACCTTTTCGTGCCTTGATTGCATTTTCTTTCCATTGCTAAATAACATTCTAATTATGGATGTATAGTTTATCCATTTGTTTATCCATTCACCTGTTGAAGGACATCTTGGTCACTTCCAGGTTTTGGTGATTATGAATAGAATTGCAGTAAACATTTGCAAGTGGGTTTTGTATAGACATGTTTTCATATCAGTTGGGTGGGTACCTGGGGGCTCAGTTGCTGGACTGTATGGTTCAAATACATTTCATTTTCTAAGAAACTACCAACCTGGTCTTCCAAAGTGACTTTGCATTCCACCAGCAATGAATGAGAGTTTTCATTACTTATGCCCATTGGTTGGTATGGTCAGTATTTTTGAATTGTAGTTAATCTAATAGCTGTGCAGTGACATCTCATTGTTAATTTAATTTGCAAACCCTTAACACCAAGTAGGGCTTCCCAGGTGGCACTAGTGGGAAAGAGTCCACCTCACCAAGGCAGGAGACTTAAGAGATACAGGTTCGAACCCTGGGTGGGGAAGATCCTCTGGAAGAGAGCACGGCCACTCACCTCAGTATCCTTGCCTGGAGAAGCCCATGGATAGAGGAGCCTGGTGGGCTACCGTCCATGGGGTCACAAAGAGTCCAACACGACTGCAATGACTTGACACACACAGCACAAAACCAAGTAATGTTGGGGATCTTTTCATGCACTCATTTGCAATGTATTTATCTTCTCTGGAGATATTATCGGCCCAAATCTGTTGCTCCCATTTCAGTCGGGTGATTGATGTTTGCTTCGTATTGAATTTTGGGGTTCTTTTCTCTTGTCTTTGTTATGCTCTCTGGGTATGCTCTATCCCTATTTCTCCTACTGCCCAACATCTGTACCATCCTGAGCTCAGACACATGAAACATGTCCTCCCAGCCTCTCACAGCCAACTCAGGGGACTAGGAAGGGGCAGTTCTCCAACCTCAACCAGCAGATACTTAGCCACCTCTCTAGGAGCCACAACTGAGTCTGAAAGAGCTCACCCAGGCTGAGCTGAAACCCCTCTTGATGACCTTGGATCCCCGCTGAACTTGGGCATGCACCTCATAAGATCATATGCTTGGGGAAGCTCCCCTCCCCCATCCCAGGACTGACTCAGCAACAACTTCAGACCAGCATATCCAAAGGCTGTAATGTTTTAAGCTAAAGGATCCTTAAAGAACACTTAGCTCATTTTAGAGATCAATAAAATAACACTCAGCCTATAGCTGTCACTAGGTACTCTACCAGAATAAGCTAAAAAGAGTTTGCTATATTTAGGATTCAACACAAACTTTTTTGCTCCTTGATACTCGAAATGCAGGGGCTTCCAAGGTGGCTCAGTGGTAAAGAATCCACCTGCCAATATTGGTAGCATGGGTTATATCCCTGAGGTTGAGAAGATGCCCTGGAGAAGGAAATGGCAACCCACTCCAGCATTATTGCCTGGGAAATCCCAGGAGAGCCTGGTGGGCTATAGTCCATGGGGTTGCAGAAGAACCGGACATGATTTAGCAACTAAAGGACAACTCAAATTGCAACATCGACCTTGTTAGAAATACACACTCTCAGACCCCACTCCAGACCTACAACTTGAATTACAATCTTCCTTTTAGTGAGATCCTCCAAGTTGATTCAAATATTCGTGAACCTGTAAGGACACTGTCTTCATTTAGCAATTTCTCAAATCATCATCAAGCATCTATGATTCGGCAGCTGTTGGGCTAAGCACCCGTTCATCACAAAGCAGACAGCACCTGCTCTCAAGAGGGTAGGGCTGAATGGACATTCACATCATCAAATAACTTCCCAAGTAATTGACAGATGGATTATAATCATGATATATATCATGAAGAAAGAGTGCATTTGAGAATCATAGACCTGAAGGGTAGGTAGATCGAGCTGGGTTAAAGTCGATGAAACTGTGTGCATGGTCCACGACGACGAGAAGGTGGCTGACAAAGATTCCCAAACCGGTGCGACCTAGACATCCTACAGGGCACACCAAGAGGTTGATATTCTGCAAAATGTCGCTCTGGAAGTGATACGACCGACCCTAGATCCAAAAGGGTGATGGAGCCCAAACCAGCTCTCGGATTCTCCAAACTGAGCCCTTCCTACCACCGAGGCCACCCCGTCCTGGTCCCTGGGATTCCCCCAGGATGACACAGAGAACCAGGGCCTGGCCATTCGGCTGGCTGCCAGCCAGGCTGGGCACACATGCAAGTTATTTTCATGGGACAGCAAATTCTGGAAAATATGTGGTTTAGAAGCAACATAATTATCATCCTCTAAAATTAGGCTCATAGTCTAAACAACCCCCCTAGTCTTCCTTCTGCAAAAAAACAAACAATCGCAGGCAGGAAGCCTGCAGCAATGCAGATCATGTTGGCCAACAGGCCTTCTGGTCTCCCCGCTGAGCTAAAAAGGCAAACAGCATGCAAAAATGTAAATATTATATTATTTTTTCAAATACCACCTCTTCCATTCTCGCCCCAGCTGGCTGTGTCTGCCCACCTTGGCGCCCTCTGGACACCGCGCATTGGCCGTGAAAGACATGGAGGGATTTTTTTTTTTTTTTTTTTTCAGAAGCCATTATCTAAACTGCTGATGTAATAAGGCCCGAGTATATGAAATTCACTTAATAACTCACGCTTCGTTATTTATTGTGAACCTGGGTGCCTTCTCCTTGATTCCATTTCCCAGCGAAATCTAAGTGCAGCTTTCATCGTGAACGCCTGAATTTATGGCAAACAGACCGAGTGACATTAAGAAAGCTGCACAATCCTTTCATTCAGCCTTTAATAAGGAAGCCAAGGAAAAATTATCCTAGCTGGTTTGCGGGTGACAGCACAAGAACTTTCTGGAGTCAGAAAAGTTAGCGCCGCGCCTCCTTGTCAGCCCATTAAAAAGCAAAGCTGGCATAGCATATTAGAACCATGTGTGAGAAGGAATTTTCCCTCTGGTAAGACATTCCAAATACTGTCTCCGAGCCAAAGACTTTGGTGTTAGGCTAATTTAAGCAGCATGTTGAAATCAGCGCTCAGAACTTTGATCATACGGAGATCGTTTGTTACAAATTGAACTAACCCAGTCTCTATTTCTGGCGGATCAGAACTCTGGATTTGTTGAATTAAATGCTTCATTTAGTGCCGTTTGCACATGAAAAGGAGCCTAGCACTCAGGAATCTGATAGTGAATTTTTCACCTAACCAACAGGTCCACTTTTTTATTACTTTTAAACCTAATCCATACTCCGTCCACACGGTTCCTAATAACCCCAGGGCTGTTCAGAGTGAAGCTTTAAATCAACTCCCCTGTCACTGGGGGTGGGGGGTGGGGCGCTGGCAGGGCAGTTGGGGGTGGCTGAGCCATCCTTGAATTATCAAACCATGTAATAAAGAACATATTGGAGCCTGGTACCGAAATAAAAGAGACAGAGGGGAGAGAAAGAGAAAAAAAGCCAAATAAATTAGTCCTCGGTTGTTATTTACTGTCTAAATAACCCAGTTTCCTTTCATGACAACTGTGGGCTAAGAAAACAAAATGATTTTGCAGACCTATGATTTTCGAGCTGTTGCTGTCTGGTCCAGCTGAGACTACCAGAGAGGGAGGTTAAAAGGGCAGAAAATAGACCATTTCCACATATGGCTGCACTTTCTTTTCATTTTTGAAGTTATAATATCTTTAACTGTAGATAATGATATTATAAACTGTCATTTAGTGCATTTTAAGTATATTACATACATGAAACAAAGATCGAGAAGGAGCTGCAGCTGAAGCCTTTAACAAAAACATTGTGACTCTGATCTGCCAGACGGGAGACAGGTATCAGGTTTGTAGAGAACACAGCGGAGCTGATAATCACAAACACAGACTGTGACGGGACTCCTGGGCATACATCATGACCCCAGCCAAGACTGGGCAACGATAAGTTAATAGCAATTAACAGTTCATTAGGAACACTCAAGGATCAACCACTACTTTGTGGTACAGTTTTATTTTCACATCATTTGGTGCATCTGTAACTTCGTCTCCGAAAACTTACCTCCTGTGAGTGGAATGGAGGGGAGAGTGGTAGACAGCCATCTCTGCTCCAACTGTTAAAACCGCCCTGACATCTCCTCAACTGGAGATGGTGTAGGAGATAAACACATATTTACAAAGATGATTCTTTCCTAAGTCTGCTGGACAGTTGATTCATACACTAGAATTCCTACAGGCTCCGATAGACCTAAACATCCTCTTGAATGAGAAGGACCTTCATTTAAAAGAAAATTAATTCATTAAAAAAACTGTTATTGCTCTTGTGGGCCGTAAAAAATCAACAGATGATCCCTTACTTTTATTGGCATGAAGACAAGGTTGATTCCCCCCCTTCTCTCTCCCCCCGATTCTTTGGAGAAAGAAAATGGTTACGAAACAGATAACGATAATAAATGTTTTATTGGTGAAAAAAGAAAGATCAAATCTTTAATGAAATCAGGATGGGCTTTAGAGATGAACTCCGTCTGAACTCGCCAGGATTCATGGAACTTCAATTAAAACAATTTTAGAAGGGCAGCTGACAGCAAGGCACTTGGAACTGTAATTAAAACTGAGCAAGATTTTAGCAAGATTTTCAGCAGGATCCTAAGGAGGTGTGGTGGCCCACAGGACGGGGACCGTGGGGGTTGGGGGTCGGTGGGGTGTGGTGAGGACTCACAGCAACACAGGTAAGAAATCCCAGAGGCTAGAATCATGGGTATCGGCTCACACTATGTCCATTTTAATCCGCTCTTTCCACCTCTTTCCATGTGGTTGTAGAAAACTGACTTCTTGGGCTGGAGGCTTTTATAAATGAAACAAAGATCGAGAGAGCTGCAGCTGAAGCCTTTAACAAAAACATTGTGACTCTGATCTGCCAGACGGGAGACAGGTATCAGGTTTGTAGAGAACACAGCGGAGCTGATAATCACAAACACAGACTGTGACGGGACTCCTGGGCATACATCATGACCCCAGCCAAGACTGGGCAACGATAAGTTAATAGCAATTAACAGTTCATTAGGAACACTCAAGGATCAACCACTACTTTGTGGTACAGTTTTATTTTCACATCATTTGGTGCATCTGTAACTTCGTCTCCGAAAACTTACCTCCTGTGAGTGGAATGGAGGGGAGAGTGGTAGACAGCCATCTCTGCTCCAACTGTTAAAACCGCCCTGACATCTCCTCAACTGGAGATGGTGTAGGAGATAAACACATATTTACAAAGATGATTCTTTCCTAAGTCTGCTGGACAGTTGATTCATACACTAGAATTCCTACAGGCTCCGATAGACCTAAACATCCTCTTGAATGAGAAGGACCTTCATTTAAAAGAAAATTAATTCATTAAAAAAACTGTTATTGCTCTTGTGGGCCGTAAAAAATCAACAGATGATCCCTTACTTTTATTGGCATGAAGACAAGGTTGATTCCCCCCCTTCTCTCTCCCCCCGATTCTTTGGAGAAAGAAAATGGTTACGAAACAGATAACGATAATAAATGTTTTATTGGTGAAAAAAGAAAGATCAAATCTTTAATGAAATCAGGATGGGCTTTAGAGATGAACTCCGTCTGAACTCGCCAGGATTCATGGAACTTCAATTAAAACAATTTTAGAAGGGCAGCTGACAGCAAGGCACTTGGAACTGTAATTAAAACTGAGCAAGATTTTAGCAAGATTTTCAGCAGGATCCTAAGGAGGTGTGGTGGCCCACAGGACGGGGACCGTGGGGGTTGGGGGTCGGTGGGGTGTGGTGAGGACTCACAGCAACACAGGTAAGAAATCCCAGAGGCTAGAATCATGGGTATCGGCTCACACTATGTCCATTTTAATCCGCTCTTTCCACCTCTTTCCATGTGGTTGTAGAAAACTGACTTCTTGGGCTGGAGGCTGATATTGTCAACCTGGAAAGAATCTTCGGTGAAGTCACACAGAAGGACTCCAGTTAGAAGATCAGAAAGGCCCCATAATGCTGCAGTTAAAGCATGAATTCTAGGCCCTGGGTTCCAATCTTGCTTTTCCCTATGCTAGCTGTGTGACCTTAGACAAGTTACTACACCTCTCTGCACTTCATTTTCCCAGCTTTGAAATGGGTTGATGGTAGCACCCAGCTCTCAAGAGTTGTTAAGAGGCTTAACAAGCTAGTTCATGTCAAATGCCTAGCACCGGGCTTCCCCTGGTGGTCCAGTGGGTAAGGACACCACCTTGCAGTGCAAGGGGCACCGATTCAATCCCTGGCCTGGGAAGATCCCACGTGCCGCGGAGCGGCTGGACCCATGTGTCCAATTACCGAGCTGGAACTCTGGGGCTCATGCGCCCAGAGCCAGCGCTCTGCAACGACAGAGGCCACCGCGATGGGAGGCCCACACGGGCCAAAGAACAAAGACGGATGAAAATAGAGAAATGAAAGACCAATAGAAGTGGCCCGCCTGCTCCCCTCCCTCCCCAACCCGACCCCCGCCCAAAATAAATAAATAAATAAATCTTAAAAAAAAAAAATGCCTAGCACCTAGTTAGCACCCAGTAAGGGTGAGCAAATATTGTCATTTATGAGAGTTGAACATTAGGAACATGAACTCTAGAAGTTCAGCCTCTCCTTTTAAGAGGTGAAGCCTTCTATCAAGTGTGATAGCAGCACAATACAGACTAAAGGAGGGTCTTCATGGTGAAAGGCGAGGCCCTTGAGGAGCTTTGCATGAGGAATGTCCTGGCTTTGAGAAGGTCTGCCAGTGCTCACCTCTTCTTCTTTTTTTTTTTTTTTAATAAATGTGATATATTAGTATATTAGAATATTACATAGCATTATATGTGATATAGAAGTATAAACTATACATACAACACTGATAAATCACACAAGCATTATCCTCAGATTAAAAAAAAAGAACAGTTCCATAAGAATGTATATTATATGATCTTATTTATATCAAGTTTAGAACAGGCAAAATTGTCCATAGTGGTAGAAATCGGAAGAGCAGTTACCCCTGGGAAGGCTTCTGGGATGCTAGAAATATTCTAAATCCTATCTGATCATAGACACAGATTGGTGCCATTATAAAAGCTCATTATAACAAATTTTCACTTCAGTGCTCACCTCTTAAAGAGACCTGGGTGGGGTGGGCAGTGGCGGAGTGACCATTGAGATCTGGACCTCAGAGATGCACTGGCTCAGCTCGCTTCTGGCAAAAGAAAAAGGAGGCAAGAGAAAAGGAAAGAGGAACTGGAAGGAAGGCAGGAAAGCAGGGAGGAAGAGGGAGAGAGAGGAAGGCAAGTTGGCCCATGATCCTATTCAGCCCCAGCGTCTCTCCATTTCCTTAGATGCATGAGGGTCGTATCCCTACAGCAGACCATCCCCTGACTTGAGCTGGCCCTTGGCCAACCCAAAGAGCTCTCCCATCACTCCAAACAGTCTCCTTAAATGTCAGGGAGGGATTTTCCATGTGTGGCCCAACTTCAGGAGGCACGGTGGATGAAGAGTTTATGCGTGACAGCACCAGGGATCCCTGAGAACCACCTAGAACAGACCACAACTCACTAACACCCAACAGGCAGCACTGGGTCCAGGCTCCAACTTACAATTGATCCAGCGGGCAGTTCTACGGGCTTCCCATGTGGTGCTCGTGGTAAAGAACCCACCTGCCAAATTGCCAAATGCAGGAGACATAAGCGGGTTTGATCCTGGGTCAGGAAGATCCTCTGGAGGAAATCATGACCACCATTTCTGGAGAATCCCAAGGAGGGTCTTCATGGTGAAAGGCGAGGCCCTTGAGGAGCTTTGCATGAGGAATGTCCTGGCTTTGAGAAGGTCTGCCAGTGCTCACCTCTTCTTCTTTTTTTTTTTTTTTTTAATAAATGTGATATATTAGTATGTTAGAATATTACATAGCATTATATGTGATATAGAAGTATAAACTATACATACAACACTGATAAATCACACAAGCATTATCCTCAGATTAAAAAAAAAGAACAGTTCCATAAGAATGTATATTATATGATCTTATTTATATCAAGTTTAGAACAGGCAAAATTGTCCATAGTGGTAGAAATCGGAAGAGCAGTTACCCCTGGGAAGGCTTCTGGGATGCTAGAAATATTCTAAATCCTATCTGATCATAGACACAGATTGGTGCCATTATAAAAGCTCATTATAACAAATTTTCACTTCAGTGCTCACCTCTTAAAGAGACCTGGGTGGGGTGGGCAGTGGCGGAGTGACCATTGAGATCTGGACCTCAGAGATGCACTGGTTCAGCTCGCTTCTGGCAAAAGAAAAAGGAGGCAAGAGAAAAGGAAAGAGGAACTGGAAGGAAGGCAGGAAAGCAGGGAGGAAGAGGGAGAGAGAGGAAGGCAAGTTGGCCCATGATCCTATTCAGCCCCAGCGTCTCTCCATTACCTTAGATGCATGAGGGTCGTATCCCTACAGCAGACCATCCCCTGACTTGAGCTGGCCCTTGGCCAACCCAAAGAGCTCTCCCATCACTCCAAACAGTCTCCTTAAATGTCAGGGAGGGATTTTCCATGTGTGGCCCAACTTCAGGAGGCACGGTGGATGAAGAGTTTATGCGTGACAGCACCAGGGATCCCTGAGAACCACCTAGAACAGACCACAACTCACTAACACCCAACAGGCAGCACTGGGTCCAGGCTCCAACTTACAATTGATCCAGCGGGCAGTTCTACGGGCTTCCCACGTGGTGCTCGTGGTAAAGAACCCACCTGCCAAATTGCCAAATGCAGGAGACATAAGCGGGTTTGATCCCTGGGTCAGGAAGATCCTCTGGAGGAAATCATGACCACCCACTCGGGTCTTCTTGCCTGGAGAATCCCAAGGACAGAGGAGCCTGTCAGGCTATAGTCCATAAGGTCCCAGAGTAGGACACGACCGAAGCAACTGAGAACACATACGCACACCAGACGGGACTCACCAACCTCCTAGAGAAATCATCTCCCAGCCAACTGAGTGCTGGGGTCTGACCTAGCAGTCCTCCTAGGTTTTCTAACCCCCTGAAATCAGAGCTCCACACTAGTTTCTGGGAACTAGTTCATAATTTTAAGTTAAGTCAACTTTCTAATGGTATAGAGAATCCCAACCTGTGAGTAATAGGAAAAAAATTAATTAAATATCCCTTGGACTGTCTTCTGTGACTTTCTTTTTTTTACAGCTGTGGCAGCAGAATTACCTTCCAAATTATATTGGGCCCAGATTATTAAAATGGCTTTCAATTCCCTGAGTAGACCCAGTGATAGGCAGTTGGGCAGGGCCACGGAAGCCCTGCGACGTTTTCTGCTCCTGTTTAAAACTTCTTACAGATAAGTCACATGCAGATAACTGAGAATTGACTGTTTCCATCTCCAATTAATCCATTTCCTCTGGTGTCTGTATTTACTCCTAGACATCCACTGGTTTCCAGGACAAACCAACACTCTTTTAATACTCCAAATCCATTAGACACTTTTCTTTTCCCCCATGAACAAAGCAGCAATGTTTTCGTGCAACTTTATGGAACCCATCAATCTCCCTGAGAGGCCTGCTACGCTCAACAGAATCACATTATAACTTATGCAAAACAGAGGATGGAGGCGTCGGGGGGGGGAAACCCCGCTTTCTTTGAGCAGTAGCAATGCATTAAAGAAAACATGCATTTCTGCTGAAATTCATATTGGTAAATGGATTTCCCATCTGAAACATTGTTTTTCACTAAGAGAAGCTTTTAATCCCCTTAAGTTCCTTTCTAATCTGCCTTGGAAGTGCTTGTCTCAGGAATATAACAGTGATGATATAACAGATTTAATTTATTAGAACGAGACAGCAGCCAGCCAGCAGAGTACACAGAGTGCACACCCGCCGCAGGCTGTGCAGGGCTGTCACTCCCGGATGCAGCAGGTCTGTCCCATCTCCCCCGAATCCAACCCCACTGCACGGCCATGCCCAAGAGTCCATCTCAGCTCCCCAGGCTTTCTTTGGAGCCAGCACCCCGTCTTCATGGGGCCAAGCCCTCTCTTCTCTAAAGGCCGGAGGAAGGCTGAGGAAGGCCAGCCCATGCCTGCTCTCACTGCCCCATCCACTGGAGAGTAAATGGCTGAGTGGGAGGAGAAACCACCCAGCCTGTAGGGGACAATGCCCTGAAGCTTGGCCGAGGGTCTCAGGGAGACCTACTGCCTGGTCTGATGGGCCACCTCAGGCAGCAAATGGCCCCACAGAGTCAGGAGTTAGAAGGACAGAAGATGCAAAGGCCACTATTCCCATACCACATCCCACTCCCAACCAAGACAGCGAAGAAAACAATACAAAAATCAAAGGTCCCTTATTGTTGTCGTCTAGTCCCTAAGTTGTATCCAACGCTATTTGAAACTATGAACTGTCGTCCAGAAGGCTCCTCTGTCCATGGGATTCTTTAGGCAAGAATCCTGGAGTGGGTTGCCCTACCCTTCTCCGGGGGATCTTGCCCACGCAGGAACCGAACCCTTGTCTCGTGCATGGGCAGGTGGATTCTCTACCACTGAGCCACCTGGGAAGCCCTCAAGGATCTCCACTCAATCCCAAGTCTGCTTGTTCCGGGTGGGTGGCAGGAAATCAATTCTGGTAGCTAGACCTGATGCACTCACCACCCCAGCCAGATGAACTAAGGCAGCTGGAGACATGGGATGGCTAAGCCCACCTGGCTAGTCTGTGTACAAACCATCACGCTGGCTCCAGATGGCTCCAGGTACATCCACGCAAAACTCCTTTGCCTCTTCCTCGGAACCAAAGCATTTTATTTATTCACTCAACCTATGCTTACTGATGCTCTCGGATGCATTTCTGATTTTTAAACCAGACTTTTAAAATTTATTAGTTCCTTTCTAATCTGCCTTGAAAGTTTTCAGGAATATAACAGTGATGATATAACAGATTTAATTTATTAGAACCAGACAGCAGCCAGCCAGCAGAGTACACAGAGTGCACACCCGCCGCAGGCTGTGCAGGGCTGTCACTCCCGGATGCAGCAGGTCTGTCCCATCTCCCCCGAATCCAACCCCACTGCACGGCCATGCCCAAGAGTCCATCTCAGCTCCCCAGGCTTTCTTTGGAGCCAGCACCCCGTCTTCATGGGGCCAAGCCCTCTCTTCTCTAAAGGCCGGAGGAAGGCTGAGGAAGGCCAGCCCATGCCTGCTCTCACTGCCCCATCCACTGGAGAGTAAATGGCTGAGTGGGAGGAGAAACCACCCAGCCTGTAGGGGACAATGCCCTGAAGCTTGGCCGAGGGTCTCAGGGAGACCTACTGCCTGGTCTGATGGGCCACCTCAGGCAGCAAATGGCCCCACAGAGTCAGGAGTTAGAAGGACAGAAGATGCAAAGGCCACTATTCCCATACCACATCCCACTCCCAACCAAGACAGCGAAGAAAACAATACAAAAATCAAAGGTCCCTTATTGTTGTCGTCTAGTCCCTAAGTTGTATCCAACGCTATTTGAAACTATGAACTGTCGTCCAGAAGGCTCCTCTGTCCATGGGATTCTTTAGGCAAGAATCCTGGAGTGGGTTGCCCTACCCTTCTCCGGGGGATCTTGCCCACGCAGGAACCGAACCCTTGTCTCGTGCATGGGCAGGTGGATTCTCTACCACTGAGCCACCTGGGAAGCCCTCAAGGATCTCCACTCAATCCCAAGTCTGCTTGTTCCGGGGTGGGTGGCAGGAAATCAATTCTGGTAGCTAGACCTGATGCACTCACCACCCCAGCCAGATGAACTAAGGCAGCTGGAGACATGGGATGGCTAAGCCCACCTGGCTAGTCTGTGTACAAACCATCACGCTGGCTCCAGATGGCTCCAGGTACATCCACGCAAAACTCCTTTGCCTCTTCCTCGGAACCAAAGCATTTTATTTATTCACTCAACCTATGCTTACTGATGCTCTCGGATGCCCACCTTTGACATGGAGGTAACACTCTTTGAGGGCTTCCCTGGTGGGTCAGTGGTAAAGAATACACCTGCCAATGCAGGAGATGTGGGCTTGATTCCTGGATGAGGAACATCCCTTGGAGAAAAATGGCTACCCACTCCAGTATTGTTGCCTGGAAAATCCCATGGACAGAGGAGCCTGGAGGGCTTCAGTCCATGGGGTTGCAAAAGAGTCGGACATGACTTAGCAGCTACACAACAGCACTCTTTGAACCCCATGAAAGGACAAAGAATTCAGCACAGGGCATCCATGTCATTCTCTAAGAGGGCCCCTCTCCTGTCCCCCTCCCAGAGGATGACACCACAGTGCTCAAGAGCATGGCCCCTGGAACGAGAAAGTCCTACGTTCAAATCTCTGCTCAGGACTTACACAGTGGGAGACTTCCCTTAGGCAATTCAGCCCTGCTGAGCCTCTGTTTTCTTAATGGTAGAACAGGAGTATGACCATCTACCTCCATTGAGGAAGAAATGACCTGTGTTGTAAGATTCTTACAGAGCGCCTACACGTGTCAAGTGTGGATTAGCTGTAACCATTATTATGTATGTAGGTTTACTGGCCAATGCCTCTCCTCTCCTCTCCTCTCCTCTTCATTCATTAACACCCCCAAACATTATTGAGCACTTAGGCTGTGCCAGACTCTGCTAGACACTCTGTATTTGGGATGAAGAAGCTATCAGACGATGGAGAGATAGCGAATAAAAATTATGCTTGATGGGACTTCCCTAGTGGCTTAGTCATTAAGACTTCATGCTTCCAGGGCGGGGATGTGGGTTCAGTCTTTAATCAGCAAATTAGGATCCCACAAGCTATGGGGCACAGCCAAAAGAAACCTTAAAATAACTCTTAATGGAAATGAAATTTTGCATTCCTTCTTTCACTTAAATTTCATACACATACACGCACACACACATCAGTATTCAAGGTAGATATAATCACTCCCATTTAAAAGGTGAGCAGACAGTTCCATTGATGTTCGGGGACATTGTCAAAATGGCAAAGCTGAGGGCTTCCCTGGTGGCCCTATGGTAAAGGATCTGTTGGCTAATGCAGGAGACAAAGAGTCGATCCCTGGGCTGCGGAGATCCCACATGCCTTGGAGCAGCCAAACCCATGTGCCGCGACTATTGAGCCTGTGCTCTAGAGCCCAGGAATCTACCTACTGAAGCCCCTGTGTCCTAGAGCCTGGCTCCACAACAAGAGAAGCCAATTCAGTGAGAAGCCCGCAGACTACCAGAGCGTATAGCCCCTACTCGCCGCAACTAGAGAAAAGCCCGCACAGCAAAGAAAACCCAGCACAGCCCAAAATAAATAAATGAATTTTTTTTTTTTTAAATGGCAAAACTGAAAAGACCCAGGACGGTGAAGGATGGGTGGGGTGGGGCTGTCTCAGACAAGCCTCCTCTCCCTACTTTTCCTTGAATAGGATTTTCCAGAAACAGGAGCCTGAATCTAGTTAATGTAGAATGTAGTAACACAATACCACATGCCCGGAACCCCTGTGGACCCAGGACATGCCCCATCCCGTGGTGAGTGTGCGCTTAGGTAGGAAACTATATCCCACGCTCAGTGGGGGCCAAGGTCTGCTGTCTTTAGACGATAAGAAGGAGGCCAGGAAAGAGGGAAACTGGGGAACCTGACGCTTATTAAAAGCACTTGCTCGCAAGCTGTGCTCAGGCCCACATGGTGCCCAAAGCCGGGAACCCGGCCTCAGCAGGGGTCAATGCCCCGTCCTGACAGGCATGAGCTGGGGAGTCTGGGCAGAAGATGGATGGGGGCGCAAAACACGCCCGTGACAGCGGTAATCCACACGACCCAAGAACGCCGGCCGGTCTGTTGGCCACTTCCCCACACGTTTTATGGGCCCAGAAATCGGGGGAGGGGATTTTCATCATCTCAGACATAAATAACTCCGTGAACAGCGTCGAGCTTGGACACCTCGAAATTAACCACTCTGTACAACATGAAGTCTTGGGATTTACTTCTCAGTTGCAGAGCTGCCTGAAGTTCGGCAAAGCTCCAGGGCGTTAAAACAAGCCTGCCATCCCGGCTCCCGGGAGAAGTCCCTGTCCAACATTGTCAAAATGGCAAAGCTGAGGGCTTCCCTGGTGGCCCTATGGTAAAGGATCTGTTGGCTAATGCAGGAGACAAAGAGTCGATCCCTGGGCTGCGGAGATCCCACATGCCTTGGAGCAGCCAAACCCATGTGCCGCGACTATTGAGCCTGTGCTCTAGAGCCCAGGAATCTACCTACTGAAGCCCCTGTGTCCTAGAGCCTGGCTCCACAACAAGAGAAGCCAATTCAGTGAGAAGCCCGCAGACTACCAGAGCGTATAGCCCCTACTCGCCGCAACTAGAGAAAAGCCCGCACAGCAAAGAAAACCCAGCACAGCCCAAAATAAATAAATGAATTTTTTTTTTTTAAATGGCAAAACTGAAAAGACCCAGGACGGTGAAGGATGGGTGGGGGTGGGGCTGTCTCAGACAAGCCTCCTCTCCCTACTTTTCCTTGAATAGGATTTTCCAGAAACAGGAGCCTGAATCTAGTTAATGTAGAATGTAGTAACACAATACCACATGCCCGGAACCCCTGTGGACCCAGGACATGCCCCATCCCGTGGTGAGTGTGCGCTTAGGTAGGAAACTATATCCCACGCTCAGTGGGGGCCAAGGTCTGCTGTCTTTAGACGATAAGAAGGAGGCCAGGAAAGAGGGAAACTGGGGAACCTGACGCTTATTAAAAGCACTTGCTCGCAAGCTGTGCTCAGGCCCACATGGTGCCCAAAGCCGGGAACCCGGCCTCAGCAGGGGTCAATGCCCCGTCCTGACAGGCATGAGCTGGGGAGTCTGGGCAGAAGATGGATGGGGGCGCAAAACACGCCCGTGACAGCGGTAATCCACACGACCCAAGAACGCCGGCCGGTCTGTTGGCCACTTCCCCACACGTTTTATGGGCCCAGAAATCGGGGGAGGGGATTTTCATCATCTCAGACATAAATAACTCCGTGAACAGCGTCGAGCTTGGACACCTCGAAATTAACCACTCTGTACAACATGAAGTCTTGGGATTTACTTCTCAGTTGCAGAGCTGCCTGAAGTTCGGCAAAGCTCCAGGGCGTTAAAACAAGCCTGCCATCCCGGCTCCCGGGAGAAGTCCCTGTCCTGCTTGGTGGGCTGCCTGCCTCATGGTTGCTCCTTGATTGAGAATTCTGTATCCTACCCCCTCTCCTCACTCCCGGGCTGAGGATCCTGCCTGCTTCTTTTTTTTGTTTCTTAAACTTTTTTTAAATTTATTTTTTATTTTTTATCTTTTTGGGGTGTGGGGTGGGGAGGAGCGGGGATGGGTGGGACACTTCTATTGGTCTTTCATTTCTCTATGTCCATCCATCTTTGTTCTTTGGCTCCTGTGGGGCTCCCATCGCGGTGGCCTCTGTCGTCGCAGAGCGCCGGCTCTGGGCGCATGCGCTCCAGAGCTCCAGCTCGGTAATTGGACACATCAGTTCAGCCGCTCCGCGGCACGTGGCATATTCCCAGGCCAGGGATCAAACCGGCGCCCCTTGCACTGCAAGGCGGTGTCCTTACCCACTGGACCACCAGGGGAAGCCCCCTGCCTGCTTCTTTAAGAAGGCAATGGAAGCAGCTGGGTTTGTGCTTTCCCATCTCCCACCATCCACATCCTCAAACTTGCCTATATTTCAACCCCATTCTCTTTCTCACTCCAAGATAGAGTTGAAGACCAGGGGCCACCTTCACATATTCCTGAATTCATTCCCTTCTGAGAGTCTGCCCTTCCAGCTACACACAGTCACACACCTCAACGGTCCTCTCTCTTGGGTCATTTCCACCTGCAAAGATACTTCCTTAGAAGCTTGCATCTTAAAAAAAAACAAAAACAAAACATTGACCTTGATCCCTCATCTCTACCCAACTATGTCCTGCTTTCCTAATTCTCATCTTGGCAGAATATCCCGGAAGTGTTACCTCCAAGCCCCAATTCCACTTCTTCAGTCAGGTCTGATTTGACTTATCCTTCCAGAGAACTTGACCTCAAGTTTACCAATGACCCGCTGTGGTCAAATGTAAAGAGTACCCGCTTCTTTTCCTGGACTTCCTGGCTGACCCCCTGGTCCCTCCCCAGCCCCCTTCTTCTCTTGGCAGCTTCTGCCTTCCACCCACTTTCCTCCTTCCCTCCCAGCTGCTCTTCAATCTTTAGCTGACCCTCCTTCTCCACCCACCCTCTGGACGGATGAGGGCCCCAGGTTGAGTCCTCAACCCTCTTCTCACTGTTTTGTTCATTCCTCTTAGGTGAGCTCATTCATTCCCTTGTTTCAAGTACCATCTATATACCACCGACTTTCAGAGTGATAACCTCTGTCCAGACAGTTTCACCTGAGCTCTAACTTGTGTATCTGGACGCCTTCTTGCTGTCTCCACTTGACCCCTAATAGGCCTCTCACCCAGACATTCCTTAATGAGGCAGATCACAGAACAGAAAAGACAACAGCCCCTTTGGGCCTACAAAGATGTTCAAACTCGTGGAGAGTTCATTAAATGCAAATTCAGACAAACTGAGACAAAAAGAGAACCAAACGTTTAGAAACATTGCACCAGGACCTCCCTGGCTGTTGGGTGGTTAAGACTCCAAGGCAGAGGGCATCTGTTGGATCCCTGGTCGAGGAACTAAGACCCCACGTGCTGCACAGCATGCTCAAAATAAATAATAAATACACATTAAAAATAAATAACTACAATCCATGCATTAAAAAAAGAAACTAACTTTGAACCTTGATAGGGAATATAAACGGGTATAATTCTTTTGCAGGGCGAATTGTTAGTATCCATCCAGATGAAAGCACATATCCATTTTCTAAATTGTATTTATTTATTTATTTTTGGCTCTTCTGGGTTTTCACTGCTGCTTCAGGCTCTCCTCTAGTGGCAGGGAGTAGGGGCTCCTCTCTAGTTGAGGTGAGCAGGATTCTTGTTGTGGTGACTTACTTCTCTTGTGGAGGAATTCAGACTCTAGTGCACACGGGCTTCAGTAGTTGCTGTACATGGACTCCATAGTTGTGGCTCCAAGGCTCTAGAGCACAGACTCCATAGCGGTGGCTCAAAGACCTAGTTGCTCCGCAGCATGTGGGATCCTCCCGGATCAGGGATTGAACCCGTGCCTCTTGCACTGGCAGGTGAACTCTTCAGAAGCCACTGAGCTCCCAGGAAAGCCCCTGAAAAGCGCATATACTCTTTGACCCAGCAAATCCTACTTCTAGGAATTTATCCAATAAATATACTTAATATATTTACTAAATGTATTTATTTCTATTAACATTTATTGAATAGATAGAGACACATTTGCAAGTGGAAACCAGCTAATACCAGAAATTGCTGAAGACTGGCTGTCTAAGTGAAAAAGTCACTTCCACAGGTGGAATACCCTTTGATGTTGTAAGAAAGAAAGAAATCTTTACAAGATTAATACAGAAAAATCTCCATGGCATGGCTTCAGATTTAAAAAACGAAGGTGCACTATGGAAGACAGTATCGAGATTCCTTTAAAAACTAAAAATAGAAGTACCATACGACCCAGCAATCCCACTCTTAGGCTTATACTCTGATGAAATCAAAACTGAAAGAGGCACCTGTACCCCAGTGTTGATTGCAGCACTCTATACAACAGCTAGAACATGGAAGCAACCTAGATGTCCATCAACAAACGAATGGATAAAGAAGCTCTGGTACATAGATACAATGGAATACTACTCAGCTGTAAGAAGAAATGCAGAAGAATCAGTCCTAATGAGGTGGATGGATCTACAACCTATCATAAAAAGTGAAGTAAGTCAAAAAGAGAAAGACAAGTACAGTATACTAACACATATATATGGAATCTAGTAAAAAGGTAAGGATAACACATGCAGTGAACCCATGGAAAAACAGACAGAGAATAGACATATGGACGTTGTGGGGAATGAACAGTGGGTGGGAGGCATAGAAGGAGTAACATGGAAACCTATACTATCATGTGTGAAAAAGACAGCTATGGTCATTGCCCTGAGGGAATTGGACATCCTGCAGGGGCACCGTGCGATGGCCTGGAGGGGTGGGGTGGGGGAACTGGGATGGGGGGGCAGGGATATGCATATGACTGATCTGGGAACATACATGTCTGTGAACAATAAAAAAAAGCTTTTTAAAGTAAAATTAAATTAAAAAAAAAAGAAAAATAGGTGCAGAATGAAGGTATAATAGGCCGCTACTGGTATTTAAAAAGGGTGATGAAGACAAGCTTACCATAAATGCTTACATGAGTACATAATATTCTTGGAAGAAAACACACAAAACTTGTAACAGGATCGCCTTTGGGGCAGTGGAACCAGAAAGTTTGTTTCTAAGGAATTAGGACACTCTTCTTTATACCTTCCATATTGTTTAATTTTCACTTTACAAATAAAGTTGCATTTCACAGCCTGGCTCCTTCTATTTTTTTTTTTCACCTCCCATACAAAATGTCACTTCTTCAGCCAGGTCTTCCGGACCACCCCATCTTCTGGACAATCCCCCACCAAAGCATCTTACTTCTAACTATTTTAAATATTAAAGTAATAGGAAGATTTAATTCAAAAATGATCTCTGCTCTCCTTATCAGAGAGCTTTGCCTGTGCACTCCATCTGAATTAATACCCCACAGCACTGCCCATCCCGAATCTTTCATCTTGCTTCTTTTTTTTCCCAGGCATTTATCACCACCCAAAATATTATGATGTATTTTCTTATTTGTTTATTGCTGGCTTCCCCTCATTGGAATATAAGCTCCAGAAGAGCGAGAATCTTGTCCATTTTGGCTCAGAGCTCCATTCCCTGCAGCTAGAACAATGCTTGGCAAGTCACAGATGTTCAGTAAATATTTGTTGAATTAATGAATGGTTCTACTGCTAAGAACTAAATAAATAAACTGAAAGATGTTTAAAAGGTCATCGATCTAGAAAAGAAAGCATCTAAGACCCTGAGTTTAGTGCTGGGTCTAACATCCAGTTAAGTCTTCACCAGTACCCACATTCCATTTGTGCTGACATTGACTTTGAGAAGCAAAGGACCCGGGGCACCAAGTGGCAGAGAGAAAACGAAGAAGTCAGGAGTGGCTAGCTCTCCAGAAAAAGCACAAAAGTGTGGAGCAGGGGAAGAAAGAATGTGACAGAAAGCAGAAGAAAGGAGGGGGGATGTCTTCAGCAAATCCCCAAGAGGAAGCTTCTTTCCTAGTTAAGGAGAGTCGAGGTTCAAGAGACGAGAGAAACAAGCGGGACCCATGGAAATCCTTGGGTCTTTCTATTGCCCTGACTGACCTGAATTTCAGCTTCTCGTGGGTACTACACAGGTGTCAGCGCAGACAATGGCCAAGGGAAAGAGTGTATGAATCATTCGGTTACTTAACCCCCCAGCGATCTGGCTAAAGGCAGAAGAGCCGTGAGTCAGCAAGCCCCTGGGGATCAGCGAGTGAAGTGGACAAGCTTGGGTAGCAGGCAGCCAGTCTAGGGGCTCTGTGCCAGGGACCTCTCCACAACCACCTGAGACCAGCTTGCCCCTGGCAGCCAGCTCTTTTCAAAGCCGTAGAACCTCTGACGCTGTTTGCTGAGAATGACTTTGGGGGGATAACTCAGTGGCCAAAGCTGCTCGTGGACTCCAGAAACCTGTGTGATCGGCCCTGGTACATGAGCGCCTGCATCAATTCTGCCGGGGCCTCCCGGAACCTCAGAAAAACCTCCTGTTTTCTAAATGGTACATTTATGCTCAGCAAGCCCTCGGGCTACCTGGTTAAAAGTTTACATTAAAAAATCCTTCATAATTGTTTCGTTTGAATGGAGCCCTCCACAGAGCCATCAAGGCAGGCAGGGTTCATCAGCCGTCACTCACATACAGCCCAGGCAGGAAAACGTCCATCATGCTCATGGGCTTCAAAAACCGTCTCCGGGCTTTCTCCAGACCAGCCAAAACGACCACGCGAATACATCCAGGGCAAGATGAACTTGGGACTGGGGATGGGCATATCTTCTAAGCCAACGTTTCTCTACCTTGGCACCAAAACCTTGGGAGGGGCCCAGCGCCCCGATCATGTTTAGTGCTGGGTCTAACATCCAGTTAAGTCTTCACCAGTACCCACATTCCATTTGTGCTGACATTGACTTTGAGAAGCAAAGGACCCGGGGCACCAAGTGGCAGAGAGAAAACGAAGAAGTCAGGAGTGGCTAGCTCTCCAGAAAAAGCACAAAAGTGTGGAGCAGGGGAAGAAAGAATGTGACAGAAAGCAGAAGAAAGGAGGGGGGATGTCTTCAGCAAATCCCCAAGAGGAAGCTTCTTTCCTAGTTAAGGAGAGTCGAGGTTCAAGAGACGAGAGAAACAAGCGGGACCCATGGAAATCCTTGGGTCTTTCTATTGCCCTGACTGACCTGAATTTCAGCTTCTCGTGGGTACTACACAGGTGTCAGCGCAGACAATGGCCAAGGGAAAGAGTGTATGAATCATTCGGTTACTTAACCCCCCAGCGATCTGGCTAAAGGCAGAAGAGCCGTGAGTCAGCAAGCCCCTGGGGATCAGCGAGTGAAGTGGACAAGCTTGGGTAGCAGGCAGCCAGTCTAGGGGCTCTGTGCCAGGGACCTCTCCACAACCACCTGAGACCAGCTTGCCCCTGGCAGCCAGCTCTTTTCAAAGCCGTAGAACCTCTGACGCTGTTTGCTGAGAATGACTTTGGGGGGATAACTCAGTGGCCAAAGCTGCTCGTGGACTCCAGAAACCTGTGTGATCGGCCCTGGTACATGAGCGCCTGCATCAATTCTCCCGGGGGCCTCCCGGAACCTCAGAAAAACCTCCTGTTTTCTAAATGGTACATTTATGCTCAGCAAGCCCTCGGGCTACCTGGTTAAAAGTTTACATTAAAAAATCCTTCATAATTGTTTCGTTTGAATGGAGCCCTCCACAGAGCCATCAAGGCAGGCAGGGTTCATCAGCCGTCACTCACATACAGCCCAGGCAGGAAAACGTCCATCATGCTCATGGGCTTCAAAAACCGTCTCCGGGCTTTCTCCAGACCAGCCAAAACGACCACGCGAATACATCCAGGGCAAGATGAACTTGGGACTGGGGATGGGGGGCATATCTTCTAAGCCAACGTTTCTCTACCTTGGCACCACTTGGGGGGAGGGGGCAGAAAATTCTTTCTTGGGAGGGCTGTCCTGTGCTTTTTATGTCTAGCAGCCTCCTTGGTACCCACTGGATACCAGTAGCGGCATTGCCCTGTTTGTGACAACTCAAAATGTCCCCAGAAATTACCAAATGTACCCAGGGGGGATAAATGACCCCGGACGGAGAACTGCCCCTCCAAACATCTATCCATGCAGGTGGCTGCAGCTGGGAAGGAAACGTCGCCAATTTAAAACACACACTTCGCGAGGTCTGCTAAACACTAGGTGCCGTGTTAGAGACTGGATATAGTGAAACATAGGCTTCCCTGGTGGTTTGGATGGGAAAGAATCCATCTGCAATGTCGGAGACCGGGTTCAATCCCTGGGTTGGGAAGATCTCCTGGAGAAGGGAAACAGCTACGCACTCCATGATTCTTGCCTGGAGAATTCATTCCATGCACAGAGGAGCCTGGTGGGCTACAGTCCATGGGGTCACAAAGAATCAGACTCGACTGAGCGAAAAATAAGGGATGTGCAGAACCCCAAGGATCTCTCTTGGAAGAATCGGGGACCAAGCCCTTAGTTCATTCACCACGACCAAGGTCCAAGCGCCAGGTTTTCTGACCGGAGCTGAGGGCGGGGCGAGGTCAGACTGTTTTCCTTAGGAGAGGATGGGTGGGTGAGTGCTTGAGAAATTCCTCTAAAGGGAGGCTTCAGAAATGCTTGTTTCTTAGCTCCTCCTGTAAATGGATGTCCCAAAACACATGGGTGCACAGTGAATCCTTTGAAGAGATGCGACAAGGTGGGGGATGCTCGGGCTACCTGGTTAAAAGTTTACATTAAAAATCCTTCATAATTGTTTCGTTTGAATGGAGCCCTCCACAGAGCCATCAAGGCAGGCAGGGTTCATCAGCCGTCACTCACATACAGCCCAGGCAGGAAAACGTCCATCATGCTCATGGGCTTCAAAAACCGTCTCCGGGCTTTCTCCAGACCAGCCAAAACGACCACGCGAATACATCCAGGGCAAGATGAACTTGGGACTGGGGATGGGGGGCATATCTTCTAAGCCAACGTTTCTCTACCTTGGCACCACTTGGGGGGAGGGGGCAGAAAATTCTTTCTTGGGAGGGCTGTCCTGTGCTTTTTATGTCTAGCAGCCTCCTTGGTACCCACTGGATACCAGTAGCGGCATTGCCCTGTTTGTGACAACTCAAAATGTCCCCAGACATTACCAAATGTACCCAGGGGGGATAAATGACCCCGGACGGAGAACTGCCCCTCCAAACATCTATCCATGCAGGTGGCTGCAGCTGGGAAGGAAACGTCGCCAATTTAAAACACACACTTCGCGAGGTCTGCTAAACACTAGGTGCCGTGTTAGAGACTGGATATAGTGAAACATAGGCTTCCCTGGTGGTTTGGATGGGAAAGAATCCATCTGCAATGTCGGAGACCGGGGTTCAATCCCTGGGTTGGGAAGATCTCCTGGAGAAGGGAAACAGCTACGCACTCCATGATTCTTGCCTGGAGAATTCATTCCATGCACAGAGGAGCCTGGTGGGCTACAGTCCATGGGGTCACAAAGAATCAGACTCGACTGAGCGAAAAATAAGGGATGTGCAGAACCCCAAGGATCTCTCTTGGAAGAATCGGGGACCAAGCCCTTAGTTCATTCACCACGACCAAGGTCCAAGCGCCAGGTTTTCTGACCGGAGCTGAGGGCGGGGCGAGGTCAGACTGTTTTCCTTAGGAGAGGATGGGTGGGTGAGTGCTTGAGAAATTCCTCTAAAGGGAGGCTTCAGAAATGCTTGTTTCTTAGCTCCTCCTGTAAATGGATGTCGCCAGCCTTGAAAAGAGCACAATGGGTGTGCACAGTGAATCACCGGAGTTAATTACAGAGATGACTGCGGAGCCGTGCGCAGCCCGCCTAAGCTGAGCTTGCACCACCAGGCGCACGCACAGCCGCCAGTGACGATGTTCACGTTAATAATTGGCATTGACACAGCCACAGAGCACTCCCCGCTCCGGGCCCGTGCCAGGAAAAATAGAGAAGCAGTCAAGAAAAACACAGTAGCATGGATCACACCCTCTGGTGAAAGGCAGCCACCATGTTCCCCCGCTGTGGTCTCAGGGACTGACGGGAGGGCCCATGAGGCGTTGCCGAGCTGGGTAGATGGATTGGGGTGAAGGCCAATAGGCGCGAAGGGAGAAACCCCAGGCAGATGGAGAGGGGAACGTGATACGTTGAGAGACAGACAGACGCTTCAGACAACTCTCCTTTCATTGCGTGAGCGATTCATTCAAGCAATAGCAAAGTGCCCCTAAGAACTTGGCACTGATGTAGGACAGGACCTTCAGCATTATATAGTGCAATCTACACGCTGGGGGTCAGGAAGCCTCTCTCGGCAAGCACCTTAGGACCGTCCGTGTGCAGTGGAGCAGGAGACTTAGGGAATTCCCAATGTTCTCCTCAAGGCTGCTATCTCGCTTGCTTGTTAACAAGTAGCTTGTTGGTTTCATGGACGCTGGGAGACAGCACAAGGCACCTTGGATCAGAGACAAAGGACGTTATGACTTACGGCACAGCAGCCTATCCAAGGATTGCCTTTGTCCCAAATCCCATGGAGGTGGCAGTGAAGATGAGCCAGATAGACACCGTCCAGGCAGGCGATTACAGTGTAGGAGAGAAAGCCCATGCTTAGGGGACTGGAATCTTTTCTAGGGGACAGGAAGTGTGCCCCCCTCCTTCTTTGTTCTGGGAGAGACACAAAATCCATCTGTCAACGCTCCCTTCCAAGACCTGCAGAAACGTGAGAGAATTATCTCCCAACATCTATAACCAAAATCTGGGTCACACTGGCTTAAGATGACATAAAAAGGAAGAGTTGGCCATCCCAAGTTAAGCAGTCCAAGGCAGAGATGACATCGTGCCCTGGCAGACTTCACACTGAGTTCACCTGTGGGAAGCTCTCCCTGGAGAAGTGACAGGTTCCAGACTGTCAGCAACATGATTCTAAGCCCCTCTCTTCCCACCATATAGTCTCCAAAGCAGCGTTCTCACCAGAATATGGACTCCCAGGAGTACTCATTCGGACAGGGCTGCACTGCTTTCCCATGTGACCACACCATGCTCTGTTAGCTGTATTTTTGATGGTTCTGTAGATGTACATTTTTAGGTTTATACATCAGATTCCATGTTGGTTAAATGTGAGTCTGTTCTACACTGAGCTCCAAATTCTGGAAAGCTGAGAACCAGATCCCTGAATTTAACATGGCAATTCAAGTAATAGCACATATTAATAGTTCCAGAGTATATTCCGTGTCCCAAGCTCTTCATATTCATAATCTAATTGCATCCTCCAACCAGACATATAGCTGTTGTTGAGTCACTCAGTCATGTCCAACTCTTTCGTGATCCCATGAACCCACCAGGTTCCTCTGTCCGTGGAATTTCCCAGGTGAGAATGCTGGAGTGGGTTATCATTTCCTTCTCCAGGGGATCTTTCCAGACTCAAGGATCAAACCTGTGTCTTCTGCTTGGCTGGCAGACTCTCTTACCACTGAGCCACCTGGAGAGCCCAACCAGACATACACTTGCTAAGCAAATCTATGAGTCCAATGTAACACATGAAGAAAGTAAAACACAGATAGGAAAGAATGCAACTAGAAGCTCACAGGGGCTTCCCTGGTGGCTCAGATGGTAAAGAATCTGCCTGCAATGTGGGAGACCTGGGTTTGAACCCTGCGTTGGGAAGAACCCCTGGAGGAGGGCATGGCCACTCACTCCCGTATTCTTTCCTGGAGAGTCTCCATGGACAGAGGAGGCTGGCGGGCTGCAGTCCATGGGGTGGCAAAAAGGCAAACATGACTGAGCACAGCAACAGAGGCTCACGGGTGGGTTTGGCAGAGCTGGTACTTGAACTTGCTCTGACTGAAGCCAAAGTCATCTCTAACCACTGCTCAGAAGGTCTCAAGGAGGCTGTGGGTGGCCAACCAGTCTTCCCTTGGATCCCATCTGTCATACCCTCTTAATCTGCCCTTCTGGTGAGCTAAGAAATAAGCCCCGAGCACACCTAGGGTGGCCTCACCCTCAGCACCCTCAGTCCCGTCCCCCCACCCCCCACCACCGTCACTTTCTCCCTTTCAGCCCTATTTTCTTCTATTTTAGCCCATCATAAGCAGACTTTTCCTTCACGGTGACTAGATGGCCTATGACACTCTAAGATGCCATGCTCTCTGCCATTAACCCCATGGAAAGAGTGAATCTCTTTCTTCTAATCATTCCTGTAGAGAATTCTGCCATGGAATCTCTTTGGGCTGCCTTTGGGTCCTGTGTCCATCTCTAAAGAGTTATTGTGGCCAAGGGATTAAATATTCTGATTTGCCAGACTAGGCCAATGCCCACCCCTTAGCCAATCACAAGGCTGCACTGGGCTGAACCAATCACTATGGATAGCAACGTTGATTGGTTAGTCCAGGGTCAAATGGCCTGGCCAGGAAGTAGGAGATGTGGACTTCGGGTTGGTCAACCTGTTGGACCCACACTGACTGTATGTGTCAGAGGGAAAGGCAGATCTATCCAAAAGAATGCTAGACCACGACGCACTGCTTAAAAGAATGAGATCTAAACATTTATGTCATAGGCAGCCATGGAAAGACGATTCTGGAGTTCTCACTAATACACAGAGGGTGGTAATTTCAGAAATCTCAATTAGACAGCCAGCCAGGTGCTTCCATGTCCTCTGAAGAGAGGAAGTCCCTTCTGTCCTACTGGAGTAGGTGACTCCCAGCTCACAGAAAGCCGCTGCCGGCTTCGGTCCTCACCCCACACCCCAGCAAGGGGGCCCCCCACTCCTTGGGTACACCACTGGAGGTCTGAGAGTTGAAACTGCCAGAGCTTCCCCAGGGCCCTGACACCTCTGAAGAATGCCCAGCTGGCGCTCAGGAGCACCCACTCACCCTCTCCAGCCGGGACAGAAGATCGGTGGTTTGGAAAGAAGCTGGGTACTTGAACTTGCTCTGACTGAAGCCAAAGTCATCTCTAACCACTGCTCAGAAGGTCTCAAGGAGGCTGTGGGTGGCCAACCAGTCTTCCCTTGGATCCCATCTGTCATACCCTCTTAATCTGCCCTTCTGGTGAGCTAAGAAATAAGCCCCGAGCACACCTAGGGTGGCCTCACCCTCAGCACCCTCAGTCCCGTCCCCCCACCCCCCACCACCGTCACTTTCTCCCTTTCAGCCCTATTTTCTTCTATTTTAGCCCATCATAAGCAGACTTTTCCTTCACGGTGACTAGATGGCCTATGACACTCTAAGATGCCATGCTCTCTGCCATTAACCCCATGGAAAGAGTGAATCTCTTTCTTCTAATCATTCCTGTAGAGAATTCTGCCATGGAATCTCTTTGGGCTGCCTTTGGGTCCTGTGTCCATCTCTAAAGAGTTATTGTGGCCAAGGGATTAAATATTCTGATTTGCCAGACTAGGCCAATGCCCACCCCTTAGCCAATCACAAGGCTGCACTGGGCTGAACCAATCACTATGGATAGCAACGTTGATTGGTTAGTCCAGGGTCAAATGGCCTGGCCAGGAAGTAGGAGATGTGGACTTCGGGTTGGTCAACCTGTTGGACCCACACTGACTGTATGTGTCAGAGGGAAAGGCAGATCTATCCAAAAGAATGCTAGACCACGACGCACTGCTTAAAAGAATGAGATCTAAACATTTATGTCATAGGCAGCCATGGAAAGACGATTCTGGAGTTCTCACTAATACACAGAGGGTGGTAATTTCAGAAATCTCAATTAGACAGCCAGCCAGGTGCTTCCATGTCCTCTGAAGAGAGGAAGTCCCTTCTGTCCTACTGGAGTAGGTGACTCCCAGCTCACAGAAAGCCGCTGCCGGCTTCGGTCCTCACCCCACACCCCAGCAAGGGGGCCCCCCACTCCTTGGGTACACCACTGGAGGTCTGAGAGTTGAAACTGCCAGAGCTTCCCCAGGGCCCTGACACCTCTGAAGAATGCCCAGCTGGCGCTCAGGAGCACCCACTCACCCTCTCCAGCCGGGAGCAGAAGGCAGGGCTGACCACGGAGCTCCCACTGGCCCCGCCAGCCCCACGGCCTCTCGGGCATAGCCTAATCTCAGCAACAGGTGGGAGGCCTGGGCCCTGGCTCTCAGCTTTCATGGCTGGGAGCACCACAAGGGGAAACTCATTACATGGGTTTAACAGGGTTTAAAAGGCGTTAAAGAGTCCTGTGGGCCAAATTAAGGGGCCTCAGCTTACAAGCTGGGTTATGAAGAGATCTAAGGCATGTTTAGGCCGAGAACGGGAGCCCCAAAACTTGGTCTAGCCCAGTTGCAGTGAGAAAATGTACCCTCCAGGGAGTCAACAAACAGAAAGGAAATAACAGATGTTGGTGGCTGGGAGGTTGGCCTGGTGTCTGAGGATGGAGACTGCAGAGGGGCAGGCTTCCCTTTCTTCTCCAGAGATGGTATGAAAACCCAGACACTAGCCATCAAGAGGTGGCTGGTTAAATAAATTAAGATATAATTAAGGCCTGGACACGACTGGGCAACTGAACAACAACAACAAGGTCTATCTTCAAGCTGGGATATTACACAATCATTACAAAGAATGAGCTATGTCCATAAGAACAGACACAGAATATTTTCCAAAAAATACTATCAAGCTTTGTTGTTGTTCAGTCCCTAAGTTGTGTCTGACTCTTCAGGACCCCTTGGACTACAGCACACCAGGCTTCCCTGTCCTTCACTGTCTCAGGAGTTTGCTCAAACTCATGCCTACGAAGTCAATAACGCCATCCAACCATCTTGTCCTCTGTTGCCCCGCCCTCCATCTTTCCCACAATCAGGGTCTTTTCCAGTGGGTCAGCTCTTCCCATCAGGTGGCCAAAGTACTGGAGTTTCAGCTTCAACATCAGTCCTTCCAATGAATATTCAGGGTTCATTGCCTTTAAGATGGACTACTAGGCAATGAAATAAATGAAAGAAATGAAAATAAGCAAAATGTGGAACAGTGTGTCTGATAGGCTAGTATTGCTCATACATATGATTTAGGTTGACCTATGACTTCTGTAAAAAAAAAAAATGATGTATATCTGTCATATATACATAGATATAACTTCCATACTGGTATATGTGGAGAACATTAACATTTTTGGCAGCTTACCCAAGACACTAATAATCACGCTGATCCCTCTGGAGACACCATATGGGACTAGGGGGTCAAGAATGGGAGAGAGAATTACCTTTCAGTGCCCAACTTTTTCTAGCACTAGAATCTTGTAAGTCTTCTTCCTATTTTATATGTGTGAGAAAATATGTTCTCAGAAATGATAAGAGTGCTTCTACAATGCAAAATATATGTACACTATTACCCCACACTGAGCTTCCCTGGTGGCCCAGCGGTAAAGAATCCACCTGCAATGCAGGCAGCCTGGGTTCAATCCCTGGGTCAGGAAGATCCCCTGGAGAAGGGAATGGCTACTCACTTCAGTAGTTTTGTTTGGTGAATCCCATGGAATGAGGAGCCTGGCAGACAAGAGTCCATGGGGTCTCAAAGAGTTGAACACAACTGAGCAACTAACACTTTTACTTTCATTATCCTACACAGTCCTAACAACACTCCTGTGAGGTAAGCACCACCAACAGTGCCATTTTACAGATGAGGAAACTGAGGCAGAATGCATTGGAGACTTTCTGAGTGGTGAAGAGAGATGTACAGTCTCATGAGTCTGGCTCCAAAGGCGAAGTCATTGACTCTGAGGAATGCCACGCTTCCTTCCACGTGGCTGACCAACTCAGACCAGAATCTCCTGGGTTCAGCTCTAGTTCCCAACCCTAAACAGGCTCTGTGAGTCCAACCATCAACAAAGGGTTCCTCTCTCTTGCTCAGTGCTCGCTTTGCCCTTGAAGGAGGGTCTAACCATGGGCTGAGGACCTCCTCTGATGGAGGCTCATCTGAAGATAGAGCATTATGGATCTTATCAGCAGGTTAAGGGGATGCTGACATGTGGTCCCCTGAGACAACAAAGGCTCCAGGTCAGGTGACCTTTCTCCTCACAGAAAAGGAAATCTCCTCCTCCAAGGGAATCTTTCCCACCCAGGGATAGAACCCAGGTCTCCCACATTGCAGGTAGATTCTTTACTCTCTGAGCCACTAGGGAAGACCAAGAATACTGGGAGTGGGTAGTCTATCCCTTCTCCAGGGGATCTTCCTGACCCAGGTATCGAACGAGGGTCTCCTGCACTGCAGGTGAATTCTTTACCAGCTGAGCTACAAGGAAAGACCAAATATGTACACAAAGCACCTGTGGGTGGGCACTGTCCCAAGTGTTTCACAAATACCATCTCATTTCAGCCTCACAATAAGGCCAGGATGTAGGGGCTAGGCAGTCCCAATGCACGCATAAAGAAACAGGTACAAGGAGGCTTCATAACTTTCTCAGAAAATATATGTACACTATTACCCCACACTGAGCTTCCCTGGTGGCCCAGCGGTAAAGAATCCACCTGCAATGCAGGCAGCCTGGGTTCAATCCCTGGGTCAGGAAGATCCCCTGGAGAAGGGAATGGCTACTCACTTCAGTAGTTTTGTTTGGTGAATCCCATGGAATGAGGAGCCTGGCAGACAAGAGTCCATGGGGTCTCAAAGAGTTGAACACAACTGAGCAACTAACACTTTTACTTTCATTATCCTACACAGTCCTAACAACACTCCTGTGAGGTAAGCACCACCAACAGTGCCATTTTACAGATGAGGAAACTGAGGCAGAATGCATTGGAGACTTTCTGAGTGGTGAAGAGAGATGTACAGTCTCATGAGTCTGGCTCCAAAGGCGAAGTCATTGACTCTGAGGAATGCCACGCTTCCTTCCACGTGGCTGACCAACTCAGACCAGAATCTCCTGGGTTCAGCTCTAGTTCCCAACCCTAAACAGGCTCTGTGAGTCCAACCATCAACAAAGGGTTCCTCTCTCTTGCTCAGTGCTCGCTTTGCCCTTGAAGGAGGGTCTAACCATGGGCTGAGGACCTCCTCTGATGGAGGCTCATCTGAAGATAGAGCATTATGGATCTTATCAGCAGGTCACGGGGATGCTGACATGTGGTCCCCTGAGACAACAAAGGCTCCAGGTCAGGTGACCTTTCTCCTCACAGAAAAGGAAATCTCCTCCTCCAAGGGAATCTTTCCCACCCAGGGATAGAACCCAGGTCTCCCACATTGCAGGTAGATTCTTTACTCTCTGAGCCACTAGGGAAGACCAAGAATACTGGGAGTGGGTAGTCTATCCCTTCTCCAGGGGATCTTCCTGACCCAGGTATCGAACGAGGGTCTCCTGCACTGCAGGTGAATTCTTTACCAGCTGAGCTACAAGGAAAGACCAAATATGTACACAAAGCACCTGTGGGTGGGCACTGTCCCAAATGTTTCACAAATACCATCTCATTTCAGCCTCACAATAAGGCCAGGATGTAGGGGCTAGGCAGTCCCAATGCACGCATAAAGAAACAGGTACAAGGAGGCTTCATAACTTTCTCAGAGGGGCAAAACAGTACCTTAAGCCCACACTCTTTTCTGCCACATGGTACTCTCCACTTAGACCATGACTTAGGAAGGGGCCCTATTTTACCTCATCTCACCACAGCACCCCTGATTCAAGGCAGGTTCTGACTCAATCGTCAGCTCTCATCTGTAAAATGGGAGTCATAACAGGGAAAAGCCCACCCAAGAGTCAAACCTTGATCTGCTGCTTCCAGAAACCATAACCTTTCCAACACTCCAAGCTCCTCTCAAGGATGGAAGTGAGTGGTGCGGGAACAGGTAGCCAAGGAGCCTTCCAGGAGTTGCTTGTCTGTGTTTCCTTTGCAGTTTAGGGAAGGTTAGAAGGACATTTCCAAAAGTTTGAAGCTGAAAGGCAGGTTTGGGGCATTGGTGTAGTTTCTACTCAACTTAAAGACCCATCTGCATTTTTACTGGAATCTAGAGTGGGCAGGAGCAGCTGCCTGAAGCTATTAAAAAAAAAAAAAAAAGGAGGAAAGAAAATTGGCGGGCTTCCCTGGTGGTCCAGTGAGTAAAGGCACCGCCTTGCAGTGCCAGGGGCACCGGTTCGATCCCTGGCCTGGGAAGATCCCAGGTGCCGTGGAGCGGCAGGACTGATGTGTCCAATTACCGAACCAGTGCTCTGGAGCGCATGCGCCCGGAGCTGGTATGCTGCAGCTAGAGAGGCCACTATGATGGGAGGCCCACACAGGCCAAAAGAACAAAGATGGAAATAAATGAAAGACCAATAGAAGTGGCCAAAAAACAGAAAAGAAAATCACCAATGCCCTTGAACTTTGTGAATACACCTACTCACTCTTCTCGGGGTCCTTGGGTAAAGTGTCCATGTACCGGCCTGTTAGACAAATTATTTTCAGAAAGAGGACCTAGAGGATTACCTAAGAGGCAGAATAAACACTTATTCAGGGCTTCCCTAGCAGCTCAGATGATAAAGAATCTGCCTGAAATGCAGGAGATGAGGGTTCAATCCATAGGAAGATCCCCTGGAGAAGGGAATCACAACCACTCCGGTAGTCTTGCCTGGAGAAGCCCATGGACAGAGGAGTCTGGAGGGCTACAGTCCACAGGGTCGCAAAGAGTCGGATACACCCAAAGCAATTAACACACAAAGCACCAGTAAGATAAGGCACTAACTACTTCTCCTCACCAAATTTAGTTTCTGCTATTTGATTTTTTTAAATAAAAATAGTTATCCAGGGAAAATTGAACTTTCATTGGACATAGCACTTATTTTACATATGGCAGAGGACCCTACCTCATGTCAGTATCGGGCTTCCATGTCTGTTAAGGTTGTATCAGCTGCTGTAACAAATAATCTCCTCAAATGAATGATAGTCCAAACACAATAGAAAACTATTTCTCACTAGTAAAGTCTGAAATGGGTACTCTTGCTCAATGTATAGTCTTTCTCAAAGCACCGACTCAGGGACCCAGGCCTTTTGTATGATGTGCTCTGTTATATTCAACACACGGTTCTCAAGATTACCATGCTCACTGGCAGGAAGCTGCAAAAGGGAAAAGCATAGAGGACTGCATGTGGGAGGTGTTGATGGCCTGGGCTGAGAGTGGTACATACCTATTAGTCACTCAGTCGTGCCCAACGTTCTGCGACTCTATGGACTGTAGCCCACCAGCTCCTCTGTCCATGGAATTCTACAGGCAAGAAGACTGGAGTGGATTGCCATGTCCTTCTCCAGGGGATCTTCCCAACCCAGGGATTGAACCTGGGTCTCCCTCATTGCAGGAAGATTTTTTTACCATCTGAGTCACCAGAGAAGCCCAAAAGTGGGGGGTACACAGCTGTTCAGATTCCACTGGCTATAACTCAGCCACCATGACACATCAAACAGTAAGTGTGACCGGGGAATAGTCCAGGTCACTCTCTGAAACAATCTCCAAAGATCTTAATCTGAGTCTAATGGAGGAGCTGGCCTATTCCCAACTCAAGGTAAGATGGCAGAGGGGGGAGAAGAGGCCATGTCTCTACCTCCTGGAACAGTATCTAGAAAAAGGAACTCTTCAGTAAAGAATGAATGGTAAACACTACTCTAAATGTAATATATATATATAGGAGTAATATATGTATATTACATATATTAAATGTGTGTGTGTGTATATATATATATATATATATATATATATATATATATATTTAATTTTGGTCTCTTTTATTGGTTCTTTATTTATTTATTTTCATCCGTCTTTATTCTTTGTCCTGTGTGGGCCTCCCATCACAGTGGCCTCTCTCATTGCAAAACACCGGCTCTGGGCACATGCGCTCCAGAGCACTGGCTCATAATTGGACACACTGGTCCAGCCGCTCCACAACATGTGGGATCTTCCTGGGCCAGGGATCAAACCAATGCCCCTTGCACTGCAAGGCAGACACTTTACCCACTGGACCACCAGGGAAGCCCCTAAATGTAATATATTGATTGCAGCCCCATGAATTGTAGCCAGCCAGGCTCCTCTGACCATGGAATTTCCCAGGCAAGAATACTGGAGTAGGTTGCCTTTTCCTTCTCCAGGGGAATCTTTCCAACCCAGGGGTCCAAACCCATGTCTCTTGCGTCTCCTGCATTCCAGGTGGATTCTTCACCACTAGAGCCACCTGGGAAGCCCCATATTGATCTAAGAAGAAGACAAACTATCAAAATATAAGCTTCTGTTAGGTGGAAGTGGATTTTCCACCTCAA
This sequence comes from Tragulus kanchil, assembly GCA_022376925.1. Taxonomy (NCBI): domain Eukaryota; kingdom Metazoa; phylum Chordata; class Mammalia; order Artiodactyla; family Tragulidae; genus Tragulus; species Tragulus kanchil. The sequence goes on along the minus strand of JAIOJX010000031.1, from coordinate 145,774,992 downwards.
AATGTTTTCATTTAATACGCATTTGCTTGGTGCCTCTGAGAAGCTGAACTTCAGTTAGTTAATCCTTGGAAATATAAAGTTAAGCTGTCATGGAGCTCACAGTTTTATGAGGGAGACAGTCATTAGCCAAATGCTTGCATAGATGTATGATCCTCTATTTTGGTATGGTTCTTTCCAAAGAAGCTCTAGAGACAAGGATTCGAATGAAGGTGTTATTAGGAAACTGACCCCAGGAAACACCAGGCAGGTGAGTGGAGAAGTGAGTCGAGAAAGGGAAGAAAGGCAATAAAGCAAGCATCTTCCAGCCAGCTACCACTGTGGCAGCTGGAGCTTTATTCCCACTGAGGGGCTCTGGACAGCCGGGTAGAATACGCACGTCTACGTGTTCCCGCCAGAGGAGCAAGCGAGCTGCGGTATTTATACACCAATTGTCATCAACCTTGGGGAATGCTGACTTCCTGGTACTTCCCACTCATCATGTGAGTGGGTAGAGCAGACGCCTGCAGCCCAAGACCGATGCGGAAGCTGGGAGAGAGAAGCCGGGCCTCCAGCTTACACGGACAAGGTAAGGTCGAAGGCTTCTGGGCTGGGTACCAACTGCGTCTGCTCCAGCCCCAGGAAGAAGAAACACCGGGGCAGCAGCCATGAGAAGACCATCAGATGCAACTGCAGGGGTGGTGGGCTCCAGAGTCAGATGGCATGCCTTTCCAGCCTGGCTCTTGCACAGGGCACCTCGGACATATCCCAGCTCTCTGCCTCGGTTTCTTCATCTAGAAAAGAGGCAGAGAAGAGCACCTGCCTCCTGGGGTGGCCAGGAAGATTCGATGGGACAATTCTTAAGAAGGGTTGGGAAGATCGCCGGACTGCACCCACACTCACGCTCCCCAAACCCAGCCCAGAGAGGCGGTTGGGGTTCCTTTCTCATCTCCCCCGAGCAGGTGGCTTCCTCTCCAAGTCGCTTGTCACGCCACCACGCATCAGGTGGCACCTTTGGCCTCTCGTCTGGAAACCAAACTTCCCATGACCCAGGGACTGGCAAAGTCCCCTGGCCTGGTCACCCTCTGCGCTCAGTGGATCCCGCCAGACACACGATAGCCCATTTGTACGTGATGGCATTTACTTCATCGTGTGTCGGATTCCAGTTTCAGGCCAGTTCTGAGCACCCAGCCACAGGGAGAACAATGACGGCTCTGTTTCCCACTAGCCATTCATGTCGACTTTTGTTTCAGCCTAAAATAACACCAAGCCGGAGGGTATTTTCTTAACACCAGCAAGCCCTGTGGAAAATGTGGCGGGTTGTGGCTGCTTCGGGTCCCCAGCTGATAAGGACGTCGTGATGTATAGGTGAACTCCTGCTCCTCCAGACCCTGCGAGGAGGGCCATACTTATCTCCCAAGCGATCTCAGAGTGTCTGGGATTCCATTTCACGATGGAGGCCCTGGGGGCTGGAGTGATGCTATGTACTTATGAGCAAAGTGGACTATTCCTGGTCCGGGCTGGAGTGGATTACAGCTGATCACTCGGCCTAAACCGGGGACATCTGAGAATGTTGAAGAGAGGAAAGGGATTCCGCAAACCCAAACAAACATGGACTTCAAGCAAAGTCTCAGGCACTAAACATCTGAAAAGGCCTGCTCGGGGGAACACAGGTCCTGTGAAGAGCGGGGTCCTAGCATCAAAATCTCTTCAAAGTTTCTCACCAACCTGCTGAGGAATGGCTCTCAGCACAACCTCTTAGCAGCCCCATAAATCACACACCAGCAGCTTTATGCCAAAAGGTGCTATTTAAAAAAATTAAAAATTGACTTGTCCAAAGAGCCTTACAAGAAAAGGTCCCAAACCCAACCACTTTCTTTATTAAAGTTCACAGAAAATAAATATCAAGTTTCTTTCAGCTGGAATTTTCTCTCCAACTCTAATCATAGAAACAAGAGATGGAGAAAGAAAAAAGGGGTGCAGGGAGGACGCTCTTGGGTAACTTTTTCCGTAATTTGTGCAGGAATATGTGTTGCCACAGTCTTTGCAAATTCACTTTTGCATCTGATCTCGAGAGAGCAAATAGCACCCCACCGACTGATTATTGCTAGCAATCCTGGTTCTGGAAATTTCTAAAAAGGTTGCAGAACAACAACAACAACAAAGCTTCCCTTTCATTACAGGCAAACTTTCTATTTCATTCAGCCCCCATCATGAAATGGAACTGAACTTCCTTTCTGATTCATTCTTCAAAACCTCAATGTCGATTTTATCAGAAACAGATCTGACGCCCTCCTGGTGCTCCCTGGGTCAGTCTCAGTCTTGGATCCACATCCTCATTAAACCTCATCTGTTTGGTTTGCTGAGGGAGAAATCATAACAGATCAGGTTTGATTGCCCGTCTGCTTGTGAAAAAATGTAGTGACCTTTCTCTTGCCTTATTAGGGCAACCTGAGGTGACAAAAGTCACAGAACGCACTATTTTCTTAAAAGGGTCCCCAGCCTCCAGTGGAAACTCACCGCTCTGAACGTGGACAGGCTTCCCAGAGCCCTTGCCACGGAGACGTGTGGCTGGGAGCGTGGCCGGCTACCACTAAAGTCTGCTCCTTGTCGTTGGAGCTCCTTAGGTGACTATAAAAGCTGGGGAAAAAAGAAAAAAAAAAAAAAACAACTGACCTCCTTTCCCCTCCACCCCCCCGGACCTGGGCACTGATGACTCCTTTTCTCACTAACCTTAACTAAGCCACTTAAAAGGAAAGTGGAGGGGGGCGTGGGGGAAATCTTTATAGATCGCCATCAAAACCTGACCACAAATGGTTCCAATTTGCCGCTGTGATTAAATCTATGTGAGTTTAAGGGTTTTCATTCAGGTCATTTGCTACTTTGGAATTTTGCTGCATGCCTTGCTAGGAAAACGAACTCATGAGTCACCGGCCAACGCCAAGAAGGAAGAAGGTTACTAAACACACTCCAAGCGGAGCTTAAGTGGATATAGAAAATAAAGACTCCAAATTCTAAATATGGATCTGAGACGAGTGTAGCAGGGATTAGAGTCGCCTTTGTGCCCGGTGGGGCGGCCCGAAGCCGACTTGCCTTTTCAGAGCCAGCAGCCTGGGATCAAAGTAACAGCCACCAGTTTGTCAATATGCTAAGCTGGGTGTTTACACAAAAGTGTCAGCGCATGCTTTCCACCACAAAGAGGCTCATACACTCGAAGATTAATTACTTCCAAAACAGAGCTTGTGGGTAAATACCATGGCCTAGGCTCCTTCGGAGTATTTGCTTGGCCCCAGACTGAGGTGGGCCGCTCCAGGCAGAGAGCTGGGGGCCAACCCTGAGAGGTCGATGGAGGCCTGTCTTCACCCATGGACCTTTATCTCAGCATGGGTGGTGTGTTGGTATTTCACCTTCCCTGGAATAAACAGGCTGGTCAAAAGCTTCCTATATGACATCTCTCTTCTCCCATCTTTCTCTCTCTCCTCCACATCCATTGTGGGGCAAATTTTCTGCATTTGTCCCTCTTGAGTCTTTCCTCCCTCCACCAACAGCACATTAGTGTATGGGCTACCGTGGGTAGAGGGGACATGGATGGACTGTGGAGTCTCTGGGAGAGAGTCTCCACCAAGCCATTTCATTTCAGCCTGTGTTCGCCGCTGTTCAATGAAGATAAGAAATATGCTTGCCCCACCTACAAGCACAACCTGGTTAGAAGATGTAAAGGAAATAAAGGCCAACATAAAGAAAGCAATAAGGTAAAGACAATACTTGCAGATTTCTGCACCAGTATTAGAATAAGTCCTTGTTTTATCAGACATCACAAACCTACCTGGATATATGGAGATCACACACACACACACGTACACACATTACATGTCCCACGAAAAGCCAAGTCTGGGGACCAGGATAGGGTTCTCTTAGCCTGGTCCTCAGACCATGTACATTCAGATCACTGGAAACACTTTTTCTAAAGGCAGTTCTCAAGAACCAAATTTACAGTTTAGTATTTGCTCAATGAGATACTTCCACTACAGGTGGAACAAGGAGGGTACTGGGTAGTTCGGTAGGGATCCTCAAGCATTTTTAAAACTGTCTATGTGTTTTAAAGACTATACTAGCAAACATGACCACACAGCAAGCTTATATGACCCAGGTAAATGTAAAACCAGGCATATGAGAAAAAACAGGAGTCATTGCAAAATATTGCCTAAGTCCTAGATCGCAGGGAGAAGAAATGGGCACATACCAATCATATGCAACAAGCATACAGGGATCCACAGATGTTTGGATCTGAAAATTCTGAAGGTGAGACCATCTGTACTTTTCCAGTCTTCCCAGGCTAAGAGCAAAACTTTGCTAATAGTGTCAGTCTCCATCAGCAAGTGGTTTCCTGTTCACTAATTCGTTTGTTAAAAGGGAAAATGATTCAGCAAGGGGTGGGGTGCTGGCATGAGATCGTATGCTGTGGTCGATACCCTGGCCCCCTGAGGCTCCAGGCGCTGAAGAGAACTTGCATGAAAAGTGCAAGGAAGGAAAGGGGGAAGTGCAAAAGAAATAGTTCCTGAAACCCTCAGTGGGACCCCCAGAGGTCTGCTCTCACGGGCACTGACGCCAGGGTGAACGTGTGTTTGAAATGCTCTCCAGAAAAGCCTAAGGGCTCACAAGAGAGCCTACAGGATCAGAAGATTGAAGCCAGGAAGAGTATGTTCTCCTGAGTCCCACTCTGAGGTCTCAAAGTTCACTCATGAATCCATTCCTTCAGCCATTATTCAGTTAACTGAGGACCCACTATGTGCCAGGCACTGGGGTCCTCACGAGGAACAAAACTGATGAGATCCCTGCCTTCAGGAAGCCCACGGCAGGGAACATGGTGGAACACACACAGGGGCCTCATGGGGTGACCCGATAACATTGCAGAAAAACATATAAACCTGATCGTGGGAAATAATATATCAGTCACAAAGAAAGTAAAACAGGTGACAAGATAGACAAGGGTCCCTGGGGATAGTCTTCTTCGGAGAGCCTGGGCAAGTGTTTCAGACAGAGGGAACAGCAAGAGTGAAGGCCTGGAGGTGGGAGGAACCAGATTACAAGGGCGACAGGAGTGCAGCAAGGGAAGGAGCCCTGGGGGCAGATGGACAGGGGATTTCCATTCCCAAGGACAGTGAACTTCCACTGGAGGGCTCTAGTGAGGGAGGAATGGGGTCAGATTGACATCTTAGAACATCCATCCAATCTGGATGGCTGGCTGGGTGACATGTACACTCTGCCCCAGTCATACTGGCCTTAGTTTTCCTCAGTTGGCCCCAAACATAATCCTGCCTCCAAACCTTTGCACGTACTCTCCTCCTCCAGGAATGGTTTTATCCCAGACAGTCCTAGAGAGATTGCCTTCAGGTCTAGTCTCTGGTGTCTCTCCATACCAGAGAAGCCATCCCTGACCACATGTTCTGTAAAAACCCACTCTGTCCCCAGGGCTCCCTGTCCTCTCTTCTGCTGTATTTGCCTCTGTAGCACTTAGCTATTACACAGCAAACACATGTTGTTGTGTTTGTCTCCTCCAGTCAAAAGTAAACATGCCCAGGACACAGCGAGTATTCAGTAAATATTTGTGGAATGCGTTGAGTGGCCGAGCAGACTGGGCTGACCATTAACCTCTCAGAACCCCTTAGCCTCTCTCTTTTTAGAGTATTTTCTAATTCATTATTATTCTATTTCATAGTCCCTTCCATTATGGTTTATTACAGGATATTGAATATAGTTCCTCGTGCTAAGTTTCTTTTCCTGACTCTCTTCATAGTTCTTACTCTAAAGGTGGTTCATATGCATTCATCGACTTATGTATTAGTTTATTCAGCCGCTCACTATTTAAGAGACGTTTATTGAGCCTCTTCAATATTCCAAGCATGGCATTAAAACGAAATGAGGAACTGGGTGGGGGGAGGGTCAAGGGATATGCATATGAATGATCTGGGAACATACATGTACAAAAATAAATAAATAAATAAATAAAAGAAAAAAAAAAAAAGAACGAAATGAGATGATGAATCCAAGTAGCTAATGTAAGAGATAGTTTGTTAGACTTAATAGACAACGGGTTAGAAGAACTAATCAAGCACCTACGATGTGGTACAAATGTCACTGAAAAGATGCCCACAAAAGAGGGCAGCTGGCAGCATCACTCACACAGCCAGTGTGGACTTTGTTTCCAAGGTTGGGCAAGATCTTGATTGTAGACCCAACTGTACTGTGACCCCCACTTTCCCCACCCTCACATGCATTTGCCTCCTTCTTTGTCCTGCCTTGTGCCCCATGGATCTGACCCCAGGTGTTCATGTTCTCTGGCTCGCAATTGGGCAATGGGTGCTCAATGACAAAAAAGTGAGAAGAGATGAGGACAGAACATCCATTGCCTGCTCTCTTGTTTGGGGCTGTGATTTCCGGCCATGGCCATGTCTCTCTTGGGCTACCATCCCTGCCCTGGCAGAGCTCCAGTTCCCCATGTTTCCCCTGCCCTTTTCAAGACTAGTGGTAACTGCATCCACCACCCAGTTAGTCTCTTGGATTTGTTATACCTTGTTATTGCCCAGTCGCTAAGTCACGTCCAACGCTTTGGGACCCTATGAGCACACCAGCCTCCTCTGTCCTCCGTCATCTCCTGGAGTTTGCTCAAACTCATGTCTATTGAGTTGAGGATGCCATCCAACCATCTCATCCTCTGTCATGCCCTTCTCCTCCTACCCTCAATCTTTTCCAGCATTGGGATCTTTTCCAATGAGTCAGCTCTTTGCATCAGGTGGCCAAAGTATTGGAGCTTCAGTTTCAGCATCAGTCCTTCCAATGAATATTCAGGGTTGATTTCCTTTAGAATTGACTGGTTTGATCTCCTCACAGTCCAAGGGATTCTCAAGAGTCTTCTCTGGGCACCACGATTCAACAATTCAAAAGCACCAATTCTTCGCCACTCAGCCTTCTTTATGGTGTAGCTCTCACATCTGTATCTGACTACTGGAAAAACCATGGCTTTGACCATATGGGCCTTTGCCAACAAAGTGGTATCTCTGTTTTTTAATATGCCACCTAGGTTTGTTATAGCTTTCCTTCCAAAGAGCAAGTGACTTTTAATTTCTTGGTTGTGGTCACCATCCACAGTGATTTTGAAGCCCAAGAAAATACAATCTGGCAGTTTCCACTTTTCCCCCTTATATTTGCCATGAAGTGAAGGGACAGGATGCCATGATTTTACATATATATATATAAGCCTCTAAGTCATCATTTGTTTCTTCATCCATTTTTTTTTTTATTCTTCGGCCTCTGTGGGCCTCCCATTGAAGTGGCCTCTCTCATTGCAAAGCCCTGGCTCTGGGTGCATGTGCTCCACAGTGCTGGCTTATAATTGGACACACAGGCTCAGATGCTCCGCAGTCCATGGGATCTTCCCCGGCCAAGGATCGAACTGGTGCCTCTTGCACTGCAAGGTGGACTGTTTACCCACTGGACCACCAGGGAAGCCCGATCTTACTTTTCAATGTTGAATTTTAAGCCAGCTTTTTCACTCTCCTCTTTCATCCTCATCAAGAGTCTCTTTAGTTCCTCTTCACTTTCTGCCATGTAAGAGGTATCATCTGCCTATCTGAGATTGTTGATATTTCTCCCAGCAATCTTCATTCCAGCTTGTGATTTATCCAGGCCAGGATTTCCCATGACGGGCGCTGCATAGAAGTAAGCAGGGTGACAATATTACAGCCTTGTTGTACTCCTTTCCCAGTTTTAAACCAGTCAGTTGTCCCATGTCCTGAGCTTCCCAGGTGGCTCTGTGGTAAAGAATTTGCCTGCCAATGCAGGAGACACGGATTCAACTCGTGCGTGGGGAAGATTCCCTGGAGAAGAAGATGGCAACCCACTCCAGTACTCTTGCCTGGAGAATCCCATGGACAGAGGAGCCTGGCGGGCTACAGTTCATGGGGTCACGAAAGGCTGGACACAGTGAGTCCACATACATCTGCATCATAATGCCTTGATCATGCCATTAAGGTCACTAAGGAGACTCTTGATGAGGGTGAAAGAGGAGAGTGAAAAAGCTGGCTTAAAATTCAACATTGAAAAGTAAGATTGGGCTTCCCTGGTGGTCCAGTGGGTAAACAGTCCGCCTTGCAGTGCAAGAGACACCAGTTTGATCCTTGGCCAGGGAAGATCCCACGGACTGCGGAGCATCTGGGCTTCCTGGAGGAAGGCCCTTCACTGAAGACCCTTGAACCATGTGAGAGGGTAGCTATGTCCTCCAGAGACTCTGATCTGTAGGCCCACCATAGCAATGAATAGTTTGGAAAATGGCCATTTTCTCATTGCAAAACTGCCATAACGAAACTATTATAGACTTGAGGGCCTATAAACAATAGAAATGTATTTTTCACAGTCCTGGAGACTGGAAGTCTGAGATCAGAGTACCAGTATGATCAGATGAAGTCCCTCTTCTGTGCGGCAAACTTCTCCTTGTGTTCTCATATGGTGAAAGGGCTGAGGGAGCTCTGCAGGGTCTCTTTTATAACGGCACTGATCTTCATTAGGGCTCCACGCTTATCATCTTTGCACCTCCTGAAGACCCCTCCTAATATCATAACATTGGGAGCTGCAATTTCAACATGAGAATTTTAAGGGGGACACAACACTCGGAAAATAGCAGTCATACATATTCTTAAAAACAATGCATACAGGATGCATATCGGTACAGATAGATATATACCGTATATACATAAGGGCTTAGGAGACCTAGGTTTGATCCCTGGGTCAGAAAGATCCCCTGGGGAAAGGAATGGCAACCTACTCGAGTATTACATACATGTTATTTTATATATTATATCTACATATTATTTTATATCTACTCCTCATCCCTCTTTCCTAATACTTAGAAACAGCACACTGGCTGTATTTTTGAAATAACCCTAAAGAAACCAGTCTCTCACTCACTGGCCAGGCTTACAGCTGTGCCCCCTTTCTCTCCCACTGACACCACGGTGCCTACAATTCTATAGATTGGCACGGAATGCACTGAGCCCTACAAAGCTTCCTGGAGGCATCTACAGGTACTAGCCCTCACGGCCTCATGCTGTCCACTCATGGCAACAGCTGGGCCCATACCTTAGGTTCAGATTAGTCTGTTTCCTTCCAGCTTCTCAGTTGTTCCTTGTCTTCAGGCCTAGGGAGGAGTCAGCTGTGGGTAGCTTAAAAAGCAGTCTCGCCAATTGAACCGTCATTCCCTGGGAGGTGGGGGCGCCGGGTGCGTTCATTCTTCAGCATTTATTCATTCGATGTTGTTTCTGCTCAACATGATGCAAGGTGGCCACAATGCCAGGCTTTGGGGCCCCAGCGACGAACTGGGCCAGACAAAGAATGAGACTTTGAGTTCTTTGGGGGAGGGAAAGAGAAAAGAGAGGAGAGGAAAACTGCCATAACGAAACTATTATAGACTTGAGGGCCTATAAACAATAGAAATGTATTTTTCACAGTCCTGGAGACTGGAAGTCTGAGATCAGAGTACCAGTATGATCAGATGAAGTCCCTCTTCTGTGCGGCAAACTTCTCCTTGTGTTCTCATATGGTGAAAGGGCTGAGGGAGCTCTGCAGGGTCTCTTTTATAACGGCACTGATCTTCATTAGGGCTCCACGCTTATCATCTTTGCACCTCCTGAAGACCCCTCCTAATATCATAACATTGGGAGCTGCAATTTCAACATGAGAATTTTAAGGGGGACACAACACTCGGAAAATAGCAGTCATACATATTCTTAAAAACAATGCATACAGGATGCATATCGGTACAGATAGATATATACCGTATATACATAAGGGCTTAGGAGACCTAGGTTTGATCCCTGGGTCAGAAAGATCCCCTGGGGAAAGGAATGGCAACCTACTCGAGTATTACATACATGTTATTTTATATATTATATCTACATATTATTTTATATCTACTCCTCATCCCTCTTTCCTAATACTTAGAAACAGCACACTGGCTGTATTTTTGAAATAACCCTAAAGAAACCAGTCTCTCACTCACTGGCCAGGCTTACAGCTGTGCCCCCTTTCTCTCCCACTGACACCACGGTGCCTACAATTCTATAGATTGGCACGGAATGCACTGAGCCCTACAAAGCTTCCTGGAGGCATCTACAGGTACTAGCCCTCACGGCCTCATGCTGTCCACTCATGGCAACAGCTGGGCCCATACCTTAGGTTCAGATTAGTCTGTTTCCTTCCAGCTTCTCAGTTGTTCCTTGTCTTCAGGCCTAGGGAGGAGTCAGCTGTGGGTAGCTTAAAAAGCAGTCTCGCCAATTGAACCGTCATTCCCTGGGAGGTGGGGGCGCCGGGTGCGTTCATTCTTCAGCATTTATTCATTCGATGTTGTTTCTGCTCAACATGATGCAAGGTGGCCACAATGCCAGGCTTTGGGGCCCCAGCGACGAACTGGGCCAGACAAAGAATGAGACTTTGAGTTCTTTGGGGGAGGGAAAGAGAAAGAGAGAGGAAGAGGATGTGCCAAGGCAAACCAGTTTGCTGAGACCATATTTCTTTGCAGGAGGAACAGCCTGAGGGAAAACGGTAGGTATCCTCCACTCCACTCCACGGGCAAGGGACCCAAGGGATGTTTTGCAGAATCAGGAAGGCCCTGGGGTGGCATCTGAGGACCAGCCAGCCAGTCAGATCTTCACCACTCAGTTGGCTGCTAACAGCTGGGCATTGCTCCTGAGGGGCTGGGGCAGCTCCGAGCGGTGATACTGATATTCAGAGAGCGATATTCACATGGTTAATTATGGGATGATCAGCAAGCTGAGGAATGAAGATACATGTTGTTCAACAAGAAAAATGAGTTGTATGTCCTCACCGGTGTCCGGGGAGCTGGTTCAAGGTTGCCCCACACCTTTCCCTTGATTTATCGCCCCTTTCGATCATGTCCACGATTGCAAAACAGAGAAGGTGTTATCATTCTCATCTGCCCACGGCATCTGATCAGAGATAAGACCAAACACATCAGTTTGTTGAACAGCATCCCATGCCCGGAAGCTTACTTCTGGGTACAGGCTGCTCCATGGCAGGGCGTATCCTGAAAGACTCATCCAGGCAGTGATCAGAAGAGCCGATAAGAGAGCTGGTTTCTGTAGTCACAGTCTGTTCAGAAACTCTGCAGTGGTCACAGGTTCGGGGGAAATTCTCGCCCTCCCTCCTCGGTCAGGTCGGTGCCTCAGGTCACAGGTAGGGAGGGGTCCTTGGGGGGAAGATTGCACAAGGAGTGCAGTGGCGGCACACCTACCATCCCGGAGGCGGAGCGAAGCCCGAGAGACAGGCGTCCCAGCCAGGCAGAAGCAAATAGATAGACCGTAACAATGGCCTCTTCTAGAGCGCCAGGGCCTCTGTAATTTAATTCCTAGGGCAGATGAAATTTGAAAGGCTACAGCGTGGATCAAGAGAGACCGTCAGGTGGGTTTAGCAAAGCTGCTGGCTTTCTGAGTCAAGGGAACGAAGGAGAGGAGGAAAAATGATATTGACTCAGCCACCGGAGGTTAAAAGTAAATAGTGTCAGTGTAAATAATTAGGCTTTTAAGGGGAGCCTTGTACATCACTTCACGGGCACCCATGGGAGTTGGGAAGAGGAAGTTAAGATGGGCATAAATCACTGAGAGCACCGTTCTCTTTTCCACTCCGTCTTTAGGCGTTGCTAAGAGGAGGATGGAGAGAGTGGCCGGGGTCCAAAGACCCCCTGACTTGTCTGCAAATGGGCAGGAGTGGTATCTTATACATACAGGCATAGGTGTGAGTTTGACAGGGGGTTGTGCTCTTCCCTCCTGAGGTTTTTAAGAACCCACGTCTAAAAATGAGTAAATACAGAAACAGGAAAAACAGGCATTTGGGTCCATGATGGCTGGAACTGCATCTATCTCAGTTGTCCCTGGGTTCCATGTAACAGGGTGCTTGGCACGAAAAGAGGTTCTGGAAATGTTGAGTGACAGCAAGAAACCAACAAATAAACAGGCCCCCGCATGGGTCCACCTGGCCCAAAGCAACCCCCGCCAGCATCTCTTGGGCAGCTTCTAGGGGGAAAGCACTTTTTGTCCCTTAATCCACTCCATCCTCCTAGTGTTGTTGCAAACAGGATCTGTTATACCCATTTTACAGATGAGAAAACTGAGCTTTAGGGAGGGGAAGGGACTTGTCCAGGCCATCCAGCTGGTTAGGAGCAGCAGCAGGATTTGAACCCACAGCCGCCTGCTCAAAAGCTTAGAGCTATCCAGAGCTGAGGGAAAGGGCAGTAGCAGGGGCCATTCCAATGTCCCACAGAAGTGTCCTCGTCTTCAGGAACACAGAGCCAGATGTCCAACCTGTCATACAAGGTGGTGTCCATTTCTTTCTCCAGGGGACCTGCCGCTTTCAAGAGATGCTGAAACCATCTCTCAAATGTACACACTCTAACATGCGCTGAGGGATCTCGGGGCACAGATACGGAGACTGGGACATGCCCTGAGACGTCCCCAAGGACTCCAGAATGCTGCCTGGGTCTCCCAGAAGTGCCCAAGGTGATCGTGAAGCCACAGACGATGCTGTCACGTCCAACAAAACTCACAAAACAGTGTCAATTGCTGTGCTTGTAGCTAAGGACCACTCTCTCCTGCCACGTGTGCTGCTCCGAGGCCCAACCTTGAACTTTCTGCTTTCTAGCTTCACGGAGACGCCCTTAGCAGCAAACAAGGCCAGGTGCCTGATGTTGCACCAGATGACAAGAAAGCGACCAGGAAAGAACTGGGTGATCTTTGCATCTAAACAGTGGGGAGCAACTTGCTGGGATCTGCAGGATTCTCCATGGTGAGGGACCTTGGAAAAACATTCTGCCCAGATCCCCATGGTGGCTGGGAGGTGGCCAAAAAAATATATCATCGGATATTGAGGGTCCATTTGACCCACGTCTAAAAATGAGTAAATACAGAAACAGGAAAAACAGGCATTTGGGTCCATGATGGCTGGAACTGCATCTATCTCAGTTGTCCCTGGGTTCCATGTAACAGGGTGCTTGGCACGAAAAGAGGTTCTGGAAATGTTGAGTGACAGCAAGAAACCAACAAATAAACAGGCCCCCGCATGGGTCCACCTGGCCCAAAGCAACCCCCGCCAGCATCTCTTGGGCAGCTTCTAGGGGGAAAGCACTTTTTGTCCCTTAATCCACTCCATCCTCCTAGTGTTGTTGCAAACAGGATCTGTTATACCCATTTTACAGATGAGAAAACTGAGCTTTAGGGAGGGGAAGGGACTTGTCCAGGCCATCCAGCTGGTTAGGAGCAGCAGCAGGATTTGAACCCACAGCCGCCTGCTCAAAAGCTTAGAGCTATCCAGAGCTGAGGGAAAGGGCAGTAGCAGGGGCCATTCCAATGTCCCACAGAAGTGTCCTCGTCTTCAGGAACACAGAGCCAGATGTCCAACCTGTCATACAAGGTGGTGTCCATTTCTTTCTCCAGGGGACCTGCCGCTTTCAAGAGATGCTGAAACCATCTCTCAAATGTACACACTCTAACATGCGCTGAGGGATCTCGGGGCACAGATACGGAGACTGGGACATGCCCTGAGACGTCCCCAAGGACTCCAGAATGCTGCCTGGGTCTCCCAGAAGTGCCCAAGGTGATCGTGAAGCCACAGACGATGCTGTCACGTCCAACAAAACTCACAAAACAGTGTCAATTGCTGTGCTTGTAGCTAAGGACCACTCTCTCCTGCCACGTGTGCTGCTCCGAGGCCCAACCTTGAACTTTCTGCTTTCTAGCTTCACGGAGACGCCCTTAGCAGCAAACAAGGCCAGGTGCCTGATGTTGCACCAGATGACAAGAAAGCGACCAGGAAAGAACTGGGTGATCTTTGCATCTAAACAGTGGGGAGCAACTTGCTGGGATCTGCAGGATTCTCCATGGTGAGGGGACCTTGGACATTTCTCTCCTCCCACCCCACACATTCTGCCCAGATCCCCATGGTGGCTGGGAGGTGGCCAAGAGATATAAATATATATGGACAGAGAAAGCCAAAGTGAGCAGGCTGGGTCAGGTGGACAGCAGTCTTGCTGGTCTCCACATCCACAGGAAGGAGCCATCCCAGCTCTGGCACTGACGAAACCCATGCGTTATCTCTAACCAGCAGACCCATGCTTTCATGCATGTCCCCAACCTGAGGATCTGCAGAAAGAACCAGCTGATACACAGATGAACATCTCTTTACTTCAAGATCATACATATATTCTTTTCCTAGTTCTTGTAGGCGTTAGGTTACGTTGATCATTTGAGATTTTTCTCTTTTCCCGAGATAGGTTTGGGTCACTATAAATTTCTTTCTTGGAACTGTCTTTGTTGCAGCCAATAGGTCTTAGAACATGGAGTTTTTCATATTCATTTGACTCTAGGTATTTATAAATGTGTGTGTGTGTGTGTGTGTGTCTGTCTGTCTGTGTGTAACATGCTATAACCAGACCCACGCAGGGAGTGGAGAATGCAGGAAACCTGGGAAGGAGGTGTGAGAACACTTGTAGCTTGGAGAACGCAGAACTGCTGCCTTTGTCAGCTGGCCTTCCTGCTGACTGCTGGCAGAGCTGGCCTGCTGCGTCCACAGTCAGTGCCAGCATCTCCTCCGTCCCTGCCTGTCCTGGTGCTGCCCTGTGCCCAAGGAGCGATTTATGCCATTCAGCCAGGCTCTCCAGGTGGCCTCCCTGCTGCTCAGAGGCAGGCAGGGGTAGGGGAAGAGGATGCTCTCCCACCTTACCTCTCCTCGCTTGGCCCAACTTCTTGCCTTCTCCTGGAAACCTAGAGGGAACTCGTTGGTGGACATGACCTGACTCATCTGGCATTAGACAGCAAGAGATGGGTGGAAACATCAGCCCTTCCCACTTCCCATTCTCTGTCCACACCTCCGGCCCTGAGAAGGCAATCTGAAACGTATGGATCCCTTCGGACATTGGGCCACGGACTTCACACAGCCTTGCATCTAAACAGTGGGGAGCAACTTGCTGGGATCTGCAGGATTCTCCATGGTGAGGGGACCTTGGACATTTCTCTCCTCCCACCCCACACATTCTGCCCAGATCCCCATGGTGGCTGGGAGGTGGCCAAGAGATATAAATATATATGGACAGAGAAAGCCAAAGTGAGCAGGCTGGGTCAGGTGGACAGCAGTCTTGCTGGTCTCCACATCCACAGGAAGGAGCCATCCCAGCTCTGGCACTGACGAAACCCATGCGTTATCTCTAACCAGCAGACCCATGCTTTCATGCATGTCCCCAACCTGAGGATCTGCAGAAAGAACCAGCTGATACACAGATGAACATCTCTTTACTTCAAGATCATACATATATTCTTTTCCTAGTTCTTGTAGGCGTTAGGTTACGTTGATCATTTGAGATTTCTCTTTTCCCGAGATAGGTTTGGGTCACTATAAATTTCTTTCTTGGAACTGTCTTTGTTGCAGCCAATAGGTCTTAGAACATGGAGTTTTTCATATTCATTTGACTCTAGGTATTTATAAATGTGTGTGTGTGTGTGTGTGTGTCTGTCTGTCTGTGTGTAACATGCTATAACCAGACCCACGCAGGGAGTGGAGAATGCAGGAAACCTGGGAAGGAGGTGTGAGAACACTTGTAGCTTGGAGAACGCAGAACTGCTGCCTTTGTCAGCTGGCCTTCCTGCTGACTGCTGGCAGAGCTGGCCTGCTGCGTCCACAGTCAGTGCCAGCATCTCCTCCGTCCCTGCCTGTCCTGGTGCTGCCCTGTGCCCAAGGAGCGATTTATGCCATTCAGCCAGGCTCTCCAGGTGGCCTCCCTGCTGCTCAGAGGCAGGCAGGGGTAGGGGAAGAGGATGCTCTCCCACCTTACCTCTCCTCGCTTGGCCCAACTTCTTGCCTTCTCCTGGAAACCTAGAGGGAACTCGTTGGTGGACATGACCTGACTCATCTGGCATTAGACAGCAAGAGATGGGTGGAAACATCAGCCCTTCCCACTTCCCATTCTCTGTCCACACCTCCGGCCCTGAGAAGGCAATCTGAAACGTATGGATCCCTTCGGACATTGGGCCACGGACTTCACACAGCCTTGCAGGTAAGTCACGGAAAGTCTATGGGCCCACACACCAGCTGACCAGCGCTGCCCTGATGGGCCCAGCGCTGCTCCTTCCGTGTCCTTTCACCTCCTCAGAGAGGTGGCCCCAGCAGGATTGCCACACTCTCTCTTAAGAAATTCAGGGAGCACTCTATCTCTGCCTTCAGGGGCTCCTCGAAAATAAACTTCGAAAGGAATCTGTCTTGCATGGAGCACCAAATGTCCTTGGAGGGGGCCCAAGATTAACTTGCCTTATCTTGAAGTCTGCCTGATGATCAACTGGGTCATGGCAATATTCCACTGCAGCCAAAGAAAGTAGACTGTCCCAAGCACCTGTGCCCCCTACCAGATCCTTCTGAGGCGGGGGCAATGACTGACCTCCTCACAACCCCAGCCCCGCAGCAGGTGCGGGTGCTCAGGTCTGTCGGGCATCTGTGTCCTCTGACCAGCAGGGCTTGGGGCCTCCCCACCCACATCCGGGCTGAGACCCCGGCACATCAGGCTCCTCTGGGAAAGAGAGAGATGGGAGAGAGTGTTAGGGAGATGGTCGGGCACCCCAAACCCTGGGGAGTCACTGAAAGGCTGAAGAGGAGACGTTATGTCTGAGCAAGTCCCTGGCCTCAGGATGGGTAAGGTCTTAACTGAAGTACTCACAACAGTGTGAATTGAAACTGGCACAAGAATAAACAGGCTGTAGGAACAGAGAAAAGACGGTCCCCAAAGAGACGTATTTATGAGTAGAATACAGTGAAAGTGTGTGTGTATGTGCTCAGTTGCTCAGTTGGATCCAACTCTTGGTGACCCCACGGACAGTAGCCCACCAGGCTCCTTTGTCCTTGGGATTTTCCAGGCAAGAATATTGGAGCAGGTCGCCCTTTCCTAACCCAGGGGATCTTCCTGACTCAGTACAGGTGGCTAGCAAACTGATTGTGGGGGTGGGGGTGGGGGAAGATCTCGTTTGTATATGATGCTGGGAAAACTGGTTAACCATTTGTTAGGAGAAATAAAGTTAACTCATTTCCTACCCACTCCCCACCCCCACACATAAATTAATTCCAGATCCATTAAAAAGCTCATGGTTTTAGAAATGGTCTGAACATTGTGTTCAGTGAAATAAGCCAGTCACAAAAAGGACAAATCTTAGAAGTGATACACACTTACCTACGCTTACCTAGAAGAGTCTCAGTTCACAGAGACAAACAGTAGAATGCTATTGCCAGGGTTTGGGAGAAGCGGGGCCTGGAGAGTTATTGTTTAATGAGGACGGAGTTTCAGTTTGGGGAGATGAAAGTATTCTGGAGGTAGATGGCTGGAGGCAATGGTTTCACAATCCTGGGTACTTAATGCCACTGAACTGGACACTTAAGCGGGTTGAGATGGTAACTTTTACGCTACATGTAATTTTAGCACAATTAAAAAATGAAAAATTGAGGGGCTTCCCTCATGGTCCAGTGGGTAAAGAGTCTGCCTTGCAGTGCAAGGGGAGTCGGTTCGATCCCTGGCCTGGGAAGATTCCACGTGCCACGGAGCGGCTGGACCGATGTGTCCAATTATGAGCCAGCGCTCTGGAGTGCATGCGCCCAGAGCCCGTGCTCTGCAACGAAAGAGGCCACTGCAACGGGAGGCCTACACAGGCCAAAGAATAAACATGGATGAAAATAAATATAAATTTTAAAAAAGACATGATGGGGAAAAGAAAAAATATTTTATAAAAAAAATAATAAAAATTTAAAATGTCCTATTTAAAAAAATTGTAGGTATTATTAGAGAATAATGCCATAGTCTGCGTAGCCTTAGAATGAGGATGTCCTTTTCAGGGTCATAAGCAAGGTGTGAAATCTGAATTCAAAAAAGAAAAGGTTGACAGAGTTAAAAGGGCAGTTACAGTCAGTGACCAGGATAACTCAGGAATGCTTTAATGACGGAAGAAGAACAAAGAGTCACAACAGATCTCTTGCTTCTGGCGGCAGAGCTCCAAGAGTTTCTAACCCTTGGCCGCCTTTGGGAGCTGGGCCTTTTCATACAATATCTCTTGTATTCTTTGCCTCTTTTTCCTTTATATGCCTAACGACTTAAGTGAGGAATGCTTTTCATGCAATTAAACGCACACACACATTAAGTGTCCATTCCCAGGAGTTCTGACAGATTTAAATAGTCGGGGAACCACCTCTAAATCTAGAGACAGACACTTCCCATCATCCTCCAGGTCCCGTCACTTCCCACCTCTTCCGGCTTCCCAGGGTTCTATTGGTTTACCGTCGCAACAACTTCCCTTTTGAGAGAAGATCCTAGAAATGGAGCCACGGAGTGGCAGTCTTTGGTTTCTGATTTCTCTCACTCAGCACAAAACTGTTGAATCTCCTGGTGCTGTTGTGTGCCTTGAGAGCACGTCCCTTTTCATGACTGGGGTGTTCTCCATCGTATGGCGTCTCCTTTGTTTGGCATCACCCATGAATCTGTTCCCCTGTCGATGGATGCTTGGATGGTTTTCATTTGGAGGCGATTACAAGCAATGACAGCTAAGAACATTTGCCTGTAACAGGGGCTTTCGCTTCTCTTGGGTAAACACCTAGGAGTGGAATGGTTGGGTCATATGGTCTATGTTTTGGTTTTTTTTAATGTGTGTTTTACACTAATTTTTAGCTTCATTTTGAAAGAAGTTAAGAGTCACGACTATAATGAAAAGGCGGTATCCCCTGCTATAGGGTAAAGTTTCCCATAATAGTAAAAACTTCAAGATTTAAATGGACACCGAGCTCTTGTGTTTTGTAAAAGCAAATTTCAAGGCTGATGAATAAAATTTTAAAAAGACATATTTTATAAAAAAAATAATAAAAATTTAAAATGTCCTATTTAAAAAAATTGTAGGTATTATTAGAGAATAATGCCATAGTCTGCGTAGCCTTAGAATGAGGATGTCCTTTTCAGGGTCATAAGCAAGGTGTGAAATCTGAATTCAAAAAAGAAAAGGTTGACAGAGTTAAAAGGGCAGTTACAGTCAGTGACCAGGATAACTCAGGAATGCTTTAATGACGGAAGAAGAACAAAGAGTCACAACAGATCTCTTGCTTCTGGCGGCAGAGCTCCAAGAGTTTCTAACCCTTGGCCGCCTTTGGGAGCTGGGCCTTTTCATACAATATCTCTTGTATTCTTTGCCTCTTTTTCCTTTATATGCCTAACGACTTAAGTGAGGAATGCTTTTCATGCAATTAAACGCACACACACATTAAGTGTCCATTCCCAGGAGTTCTGACAGATTTAAATAGTCGGGGAACCACCTCTAAATCTAGAGACAGACACTTCCCATCATCCTCCAGGTCCCGTCACTTCCCACCTCTTCCGGCTTCCCAGGGTTCTATTGGTTTACCGTCGCAACAACTTCCCTTTTGAGAGAAGATCCTAGAAATGGAGCCACGGAGTGGGCAGTCTTTGGTTTCTGATTTCTCTCACTCAGCACAAAACTGTTGAATCTCCTGGTGCTGTTGTGTGCCTTGAGAGCACGTCCCTTTTCATGACTGGGGTGTTCTCCATCGTATGGCGTCTCCTTTGTTTGGCATCACCCATGAATCTGTTCCCCTGTCGATGGATGCTTGGATGGTTTTCATTTGGAGGCGATTACAAGCAATGACAGCTAAGAACATTTGCCTGTAACAGGGGCTTTCGCTTCTCTTGGGTAAACACCTAGGAGTGGAATGGTTGGGTCATATGGTCTATGTTTTGGTTTTTTTTAATGTGTGTTTTACACTAATTTTTAGCTTCATTTTGAAAGAAGTTAAGAGTCACGACTATAATGAAAAGGCGGTATCCCCTGCTATAGGGTAAAGTTTCCCATAATAGTAAAAACTTCAAGATTTAAATGGACACCGAGCTCTTGTGTTTTGTATGCAAATGCTGAGTCTGCAACCTTCTGCAAGGCAGGCCTGAGAGATCCTTTCTCCCGCCCAAAGCTCTGGGCCTTGGGTTAGTCCCAGAGAATTCTCTCTGCTGAAACAAGGAGCTTACCACCAGATGTTTGAACGGTGTTCAGATGAAGGCCAAGTTGACTGAGAAAGAGGGAACGTTACTTAATGTCAGGCACACATGTCACCTATACCCACTACCTGAGCCCGAAGGAGGGATAGCACCGTGATTTTGCATAATTCTGAGGTCAAGGACAAAGCCCTTCAGCTACGTATAGCTATTTATTTAACAAAAATTATAAAGTGCATATTATGGCCCAGCACCGTGGCAAGCGCTTTATGACTATTAGTTCAGGAATGATAGATAGGGTAGAACCATTTTGGGGGCAAGGTGAAACACACACCTGGCTGTTCCTAATGAGAATAAGAGGTTTTTTAACTTATTTTATTTAAGTAGAGTTGATTTACAATGTTGTGTTAATTTCTGCTGTGCAGCAAAGTAATTCAGTTAAACACATATATATATATATATATTTCTCATTTTCTTTTCCATTATGGTTTATCACAGGATATTAAATAAGGTCCCCTGCATTCTGGAGTTTTGGGACCCACTTAAGTGGCATTCCAAGTAATATGCACATAGGTGGTGGAGCCCCTGCTCAAATCAGAAGCCACCGCAGAGGGGAGCCTGACCGATCATGATGCTTTTCGGCCCCTTTGAACCTTACACGTAGAAGCTCAAAAGCCAGCCCTTATAATGTGGTAGCAGTGACCCCAGCACGGCCCACAGCCACGGATCTGCCATCAGTGTCCAGGGCCTGCCAGGATCGGGCGTGGAATCCTAGGCAAACAATTTAGTCACTCTGTGCCTCAGTTTCCTCATCTATGAAATGGGAATAAAAAACAAGAATTTGCTCAGGGGGCTCTGTAGGTTAATTGGAAGAATGGCACAAAGTAACAGGAGAAAAGCTCAGTGCCTGGCAATTAGCCCTCGATGAATGTCAGATGTTCTAGCTGGCGTTACAACAATAATATCACTGCTAGTACATCGGGTGCTCTGCTGATTCAGGAGGCTATGGTTAACCTGCCAACAAACAGTGATTGTCAAACAGCCACTGTGTGCCTGAGACTGCCTTAGGCTCTGGATCCTTTGTCGTGGAAAAGGAAACACAGGCCTCATGAAGCTTGCACTCAGTGGAACACAGCAAATAAGCATGGCAATAATAGACAAAGTTCATCTGGGGCTCCAGTAAGAGCTAGGAAGGTCACAAGCTAGAATGATGTGATACAATGAAAGAGTATTTTTCCTGGGCTACCACCAGATGTTTGAACGGTGTTCAGATGAAGGCCAAGTTGACTGAGAAAGAGGGAACGTTACTTAATGTCAGGCACACATGTCACCTATACCCACTACCTGAGCCCGAAGGAGGGATAGCACCGTGATTTTGCATAATTCTGAGGTCAAGGACAAAGCCCTTCAGCTACGTATAGCTATTTATTTAACAAAAATTATAAAGTGCATATTATGGCCCAGCACCGTGGCAAGCGCTTTATGACTATTAGTTCAGGAATGATAGATAGGGTAGAACCATTTTGGGGGCAAGGTGAAACACACACCTGGCTGTTCCTAATGAGAATAAGAGGTTTTTTTAACTTATTTTATTTAAGTAGAGTTGATTTACAATGTTGTGTTAATTTCTGCTGTGCAGCAAAGTAATTCAGTTAAACACATATATATATATATATATTTCTCATTTTCTTTTCCATTATGGTTTATCACAGGATATTAAATAAGGTCCCCTGCATTCTGGAGTTTTGGGACCCACTTAAGTGGCATTCCAAGTAATATGCACATAGGTGGTGGAGCCCCTGCTCAAATCAGAAGCCACCGCAGAGGGGAGCCTGACCGATCATGATGCTTTTCAGCCCCTTTGAACCTTACACGTAGAAGCTCAAAAGCCAGCCCTTATAATGTGGTAGCAGTGACCCCAGCACGGCCCACAGCCACGGATCTGCCATCAGTGTCCAGGGCCTGCCAGGATCGGGCGTGGAATCCTAGGCAAACAATTTAGTCACTCTGTGCCTCAGTTTCCTCATCTATGAAATGGGAATAAAAAACAAGAATTTGCTCAGGGGGCTCTGTAGGTTAATTGGAAGAATGGCACAAAGTAACAGGAGAAAAGCTCAGTGCCTGGCAATTAGCCCTCGATGAATGTCAGATGTTCTAGCTGGCGTTACAACAATAATATCACTGCTAGTACATCGGGTGCTCTGCTGATTCAGGAGGCTATGGTTAACCTGCCAACAAACAGTGATTGTCAAACAGCCACTGTGTGCCTGAGACTGCCTTAGGCTCTGGATCCTTTGTCGTGGAAAAGGAAACACAGGCCTCATGAAGCTTGCACTCAGTGGAACACAGCAAATAAGCATGGCAATAATAGACAAAGTTCATCTGGGGCTCCAGTAAGAGCTAGGAAGGTCACAAGCTAGAATGATGTGATACAATGAAAGAGTATTCTTTGGTTTGGTCAGCAAAGGCCTGTCAGAGCGTCTAATGCCCTAGACGGCAACGAAGAGTCAGAAGAGGCTTTGAAAAGATGGGAGAGGGAGATGGAATGAGAATGCGCTTTCCTAAAAACAAAAAATTAGCCTGTGCAAAGGCCCTGGGGTTACTGGGTTAGAGGGCGAAATAGGCCAGAGGAAGAGGTAGGTGAAGGTCTGATGATCAAGGGCCTACAAAGCCATTGGAGAAGTTTATATTTTATTCTGGTTGGAATGGAAGTACTTAAAGTATTTTAAGCCAGGGAAAGAAGCAATTGGATTTGAATTTCAAAAGGATCACTCTGCTGTGCAGAGGACGAACCGAAGGGAGCCCAAGTTGTAGGCTGTTGAAGGCATCCAGTCAACAGATGTTGGTGGCTGGGACCTGGCTGGTCACTGTGTAGTTGGTGAGAAGCAGCCCTGTACAGGGTGCCTTTTGGAGCTAAAGAGAGCAGTACACTGATGGCTTAGAGAGAGTGTGAGCGGATGAAGGGACTCCAGATGAGCGCTAGATTTTTGGCTGCAGCAACTGCTGGATGTGTTGCCACTTCCTGAGATGGGTAGCAATGGGAGAAGAACAGGTACATTTGGAACGCTGAAAGTTTGAGATGTCCGTTAGACTGGTGTAACGGGAATGCAGTATCTGGAATCTCTCAGGGGAGATATCCAGGTTAAAAATGAACATTTCTGATGAAAATACAGTATATTCCAAAGCAATTGTAGCAGAAGGCATCACCCAGAGACAATAAGTAGAGAAGACAAGTTAAGCTCTTCAACACTGAGCAACCCAATAGAGAAACGCATATGAGAAATGTTACATACCACATTCCCGTCTTGGAGACCCCCAACATCCACCCCAGCACATTAAACGCACTGATAAGTCCTGCAGTTAGAAAAGAAGGCTGCTTGTATTCCTTTAACTTAGAACTTCCCAAATGCACATGATCGTGGAAACCTTTTTGTGTATGAAACCGATTAACATGCCATGGAGTGTCGAGCAGATCAAGAACTCAAGCTGGGTCCTCAAAGATGAATGGAATTAGGGTGATTTATGTTTAGGAGAGCATTGAGAACAGGCCAGATTCCTTTGTGAAGAGCCAGATAGGACAGATTTTAGGCTTTGTGGGCCATATGGTCTGTGCTGCAATTACTCAGCTCTGCCACGGCAGCACAAAGGCAGCCACGGACAATATGCAAATGAACAGGCAGGGCGGCGTGCCAGGAAAACTGTGTTTCCTAAATCAGGCGGCAGGCCAGATGTGGCCCATGGGCCATAGGTTGTTGACGTCAGCCCGGGGTCTAGGATAAGGAGATCTAAAACCGGCCAAAGGCACAGAGAGATGCGATCCAGAGGAGAGAACGGGGCAGAGCGGGGAGGAAGCAGAAGGTCCAGGGAAAAATGAGGCATTGATCTAACTGGAGAGGGGCCCTTCTCTCTTCTGTGGGTCACTCAACAATCTAGGAGAAGGGTCCCAGGATCCCTGTGTACAGACAGAGAAGCTGAGGCTCGGAGGTTGAGCAGCCTCCCCAGCGGGGCCCCCAGCCCACATCACCTGGCGCGGAGCACGCTGCGAGATGACCTCCCCACGTGAGCGAGGCGCAAGAAGGCAGTCCCGCGGCCAGGTTCCGCCCTGCTCCCGGGATGGAACTGTATCAGAGGCCGGCCCCTCACCCCGATCGAATGGCTGTCCAGGTCCATGCCAGCCTGCCAACCTGCGCCGCCACCTCCCCCCGCCCCACACTCCCCCTGATGAAAGGCAGCCTTGCCTCACCAACAGGGGAGATAGGTGAATTAACAAATGCCAGCGCCTCCGGTGCCAAGATAGCAGAAAGAGATCCAAGGAAACACTGATATTTATTTATCGGGTGTTTTCTTTCAGATCTAGCAATGTGACAATAACACGTGTCCCTGTCAGCCCCGGCCCTGCCGGCAACACCTTGAAACCTATGTGGAGGTTCAGAAAATCAACAGCAGTCGCTCTGATTCCAGTGATAAAATACCAGTGTAAGGAGAGCCTCCTGGGATCCATAATCTAGAATTGTCAGGGGATAAGAATTGTCTGTCTTTTTGATAAAAGATGTCAGCTACCCTTCTGGGTTTTAAACAGAAAGGAACACTTCTGATTATGAGACTGGCTGTATATCACGAAGTCTGTTGAAAGAATCACTGTGTGCAATGAGCGTACTTCCCTTGCCCATCAAGGTCCTGAAAATTTCCTTATCAGAAGGAAATTCAGCCAAATCAGAGTTCCAGAAAGTACACAACTCTGAAAGTGCCTTGTTTTGCTCTGAGCCCTTGCCTCGTGAAGGCTGAAGTTTCCTGATTACTATTCAGTTCAAACAGCCTTCAAAAGACTGCTCCAGAATCCGCAATTATTATTTTTTTTAAGGCTTAGGACTAATTAGCCTCATGAAAGATTGTTTTGTTGTTTGTGGTTTGCGGTTGTTAGATGGCTTGTTTCGCCTTGAAAAAAATGCTGCAATTGCTTTTTTCTTTCTCAATTGAAATTCAACAGGGGAAAAAATAGCCCAATTAGGAATCATCAGTGGACTGCCTCACACATAATAAGCCCGAATAAATAAATATTTATTGAATGAGTGAATGAATGAATGAATATTAAATAGCTTCCCATCCTGGGATGGACTAAGGATCCAAAAGAAGAATTTAAATAACCATCGATACCTGTTGATCAAGGCAAGCGAGAGGACCAGGCTTATTAATACTTGTCAAGCCCAGTGGGCTGCCAGGACACTGCGAAAGTTCATAGATTCGTTCAACAAACGTTCAAGGAGTGTTCACTGCTGCCCCAGGCTTCTGCTAGCGGCTGAGGGTACAGCGCGGGAACAGGATGCTAAACAGCCCCTGACTGCCGGGAGCACATATTCTACTGCGAGGAAGGCAGACAAAATACAGGTACACAAACCAAGGAAGGAATTCAGGTTTAATAAGTGTGGGGCTTCTCTGGTGGTCCAGTGGGTAAAGAGTCCACCTTGCAGTGCAAGGGATGCCGGTTCGATCCCTGGCCTGGGAGGATCCCTTGTGCCTTGGAGTGGCTGGACTAGTATGTCCAATTGCGAGCCAGCGCTCTGGAGTGCATGCGCCCAGAGCTGGTGCTCTGCAGCAAGAGAGGCCACTGCAATGGGAGGCCCACACAGGCCAAAGAGTAAAGATGGATGAAAAATAAATGGATAAAAAAATCAATAAACAGGGGCTTCCCCTGGTGGTCCAGTGGGTAAGGACACCGCCTTGCAGTGCAAGGGGCGCCAGTTCGATCCCTGGCCTGGGAAGATCCCACGTGCCGCGGAGCAGCTGGACTAGTATGTCCAATTGCGAGCCAGCGCTCTATAGTGCATGCGCCCAGAGCCGGTGCTCTGCAGCAAGAGAGGCCACTGCAATGGGAGGCCCACACAGGCCAAAGAGTAAAGATGGATGAAAAATAAATGGATAAAAAAATCAATAAACAGGGGCTTCCCCTGGTGGTCCAGTGGGTAAGGACACCGCCTTGCAGTGCAAGGGGCGCCAGTTCGATCCCTGGCCTGGGAAGAACCCACGTGCCGCGGAGCGGCTGGACCGATGTGTCCAATTACCGAGCCGGAGCTCTGGAGCGCATGCGCCCAGAGCCGGTGCTCTGCAACAACAGACGCCACCGCGCTGGGAGGCCCACAGGAGCCAAAGAACGAAGACGAATGAAAAATAGAGAAATATAAAAGACCAATAGAAGTGGCCCGCCCACTCCCCTCCCTCCCCAACCCGACCCCCGCCCAAAGTAAATAAATAAATAAATCTTTAAAAAAAAAATCAATGAACAGAGGTCAAAAAAAATTTTTTTTAAAGATTTATTTATTTATTATTTTGGTGGGGGTGCAGCCCCAGGCCAAAATTTTTTTAAAAAATTTAATAAAGAAAAATAAGTTAAGTGTGTTGGAGGTTAACAGGCAGGTTAAAGGATCTCGTTAGGGAAGGGGTGTGTGTGTGTGTGCTCAGTCGTGTCTGACTTTTGCGACCCTGAGGACTGTAGCTTGCCATACTGTTCTGTCCATGGGGTTTTCCAGGGAAGGATACTGGAGGCTGGGGAGCCCCAGTTCAAGAGGTGCATTTTGGTCTGAGCTGTGAAATATGAAAATGTATCAGCCCCGTGAAATCACACATGTCTGTGGGATATGAAGTAACTAATCCTCAGAATGTATTTGGGGGCTTCTCTGGTGGCCCAGTGGGTTAAGAATTCGTCTGCCAATGCAGAGGACACACGTTCAAAGCCCTGGCCCAAGACGATCCCACTTGCCACAGGGCGACAAAGCCCATGTGCCACAGCTACTGAAGCTGGTGTGCCCTAGAGCTCCTGCTTTGCAACAAGAGATGCCACCACATTGAGAAGCCCGTTTTTGTTGTTCTGACTTTTGTGACCCTGTGGACTGCCAGGCTTCTCATTCCACGGGATTCACCAGACAAGAATACTGGAGTGGGTAGCTATTCCCTTCTCCAGGGGATCTTCCTGACCCAGGGATCGAACC
The DNA here is from genome assembly GCA_022376925.1 of Tragulus kanchil. NCBI lineage: Eukaryota > Metazoa > Chordata > Mammalia > Artiodactyla > Tragulidae > Tragulus > Tragulus kanchil. Next base: position 145,747,953 of record JAIOJX010000031.1, on the reverse strand, counting down.
TGGGTCTCCTGCATTGCAGGTGGATTCTTTCCTGTCTGAGCCACCAGGGAAGCCCTGTACCACAACAAAACATAGCCCCTGCTCGTCACGAGAGAGCCTGTGTGCAGCAGTGAAGACTCAGCACAGCCCAAATAAATAGATACAATTTTTCCATCAATAAAAAATAAACAGAATGGATTTGTTCCCTGTGGCTGCTGCAACAAATTACCATAAACTTGATGGCTCAAAAACAGCAGAAAGTTATTCTCGCCAGTTTTGGAAGCCAGAGTCTAAAATTCGCATCATTAGGCTGAGATTAAGGTGCGGGCAGCTCCCCGCTCCCTTTGGAGGTTCTAAGGGAGAGTCCTCTCCTTGCCTCCTCCAGCTCCGGAGGCTGCCAGCATCCCTTGGCCTGTGGTTGCAGCCTTCCAACCTCTACCTCTGTCTCCACATGATCTTGTCCTTTGTATGTTTCTCCTCTTCTGAACCCTCACTGGAAGGAACTTGAATGTCTGTATTTTGGCCAACAGTCTGATTAAGATGATGTAGGCTCTTTCTCTCCTGTGCCTCAAAATTCTTCCAGCTGCCACCCATGATTCAGTGCCAGAGCCTCCTCCACCTGTTCAGACCTTCGTTATAGGAGCACTCCATTTCTCTGCTGCTAGTTAAAACATTTCCTGAGTTCATCCATATGCTTATAGAATGTCTGTTGTTGTGTAGTCACTAAGTCATGTCTGAGCCTTTTCCAAACCCATGGACTGTAGCCCTCCAGGCTCCTCTGTCCACAGGATTCTCCAGGCAAGAATACTGGAGTGGGTAGTCATTTCCTTCTCCAGGGGATTTTCCTGACCCAGGGATCAAATCCATGTCTCCTGCTTGACAGGCGAATTCTCTCCCACTGAGCCACTAGGGAAGTCCTTATAGTTCTGGGCTGGCCAAAAAGGAAGATCAGACAGAAAAGCCCAAATGAACTTCTATGAGCAATCCAGTGCAGTCAGTCTGGACTGTCTGCTCAAGGGTCAGGTCATGATAGAATGTTTTAGAGGTCATATGATGTATTCTTTTAGCACCTTATTTTTATTATTATTATTTTAACCATCCTTGCAGGTAGGGGGATACACCAGCAGTGTATTATGTTGCTCAGTATTTTCCAAAACAAATAATACTCACTATAACTTTATCTTTCCTGGCTAACCCTGGGGTTATTAGGATGAACTTCTATTACTGCAAGAGAACATGGGTCTACCCTAAAAGCTATTTAAGGGCAGCCCTGGGGTCCCCACACTAAATGTTTCCAATCTGCCAGATTTTGTGCCTAAAAGTAGAGGCCCTCCACCTCAAGTTGCTTAGAAAATCTTTTTTTCCCCCACTTGGTTTTCTCCTAGGATCCACGCACCAGGGTCTCACCCTTGTGGCTTCCATGTTAGAAGTTACTCAGCCCTGGGCTTCCCTGGTGGCCCAGTGGGTAAGGACACCACCTTGCAGTGCAAGGGGCGCCAGTTCGATCCCTGGCCTGGGAAGATCCCACATGCCGCGGAGCGGCTGGACTGATGTGTCCAACTACTGAGGAGGAGCTCTAGAGCGCATGTGCCCAGAGCCGGTGCTTTGCAATGAGAGAGACCACTGCGGTGGGAGGCCCACACAGGCCAAAGAACAAAGATGGATGAAAATAGATAAATGAAAGACCAATAGAAGTGGCCAAAAAAAAAAAAAAGGTACTCAGCCCTTTCTGGAAGCTCTGCCACAAAGAAACCAGTTTGGGTCACTGTGGTCTTTGTCAAACACAAATGGATGTGTCACTGTCCTCTCTCCACCTTTACCCTCCTCCCCGATCTGAGGGTTTAAAATCATTTAATAGTTTCTTTTTGATGAAGCCTTACACTCTCCTTGGCCTTAATAGGACCAGCAAGACCCAGCCTAGCGAGGCCCCTGCTGATTCTCCAGACCCACCCCAACACTCGGTCCTGCAGGCACCCCCACCTCTCCAGGCCCTGCCATCTGCCACACTCCGCTCTGCCACAGGGCCCTTACACAGACAGCTCCCACCTCTAGGAGTGCCCTTCCTTCCCCATCTCTCCCTGGTGCATCAAGTTCTTCTCATGATTCAGATCTCAGAGCCAGTTGCTCTTCCTTGGGAAAATGTCTCCTGACTTCTCGACCAGACTTTTCTTCCCTACATGATCCCAAAGCACTAGGTTGCTTTTCTCTATTGCTCTCATCTCGGATGAACACATTTGCATTTATTCCTGTGGTAACGGAACTACAGGCTTTCCCCTTTATCTAGAACATTCACCCCAGGGGACTCCTCCCTCTGCTGTCTTCCATACATCACACCGCCACTGCTGGAGACTTGTTGAACGAGGGAACGAGACAGTGAATGAAGGAGTGACCTGCTTCCATCCTAGATCGCCAGTGGCAAAGGATGACTTTTAAGAGCATTGCCTTTATCTCCTTGAAGAGAAGGTGAGTCACCTTTATTTCAGAAGACTCTCAAGAAAGTTGGGCTCCACCTTCTACAACACACACCTCTGTCCCAGCCTGGGCAGGCCTGGGCCTGCCACTTTCCAAGAAAATGACGTGAGTCTTGCCCTCTTGTGTGCCAACCAGGGCCCTAGCCCCAATCCATACAGGAGTCCCCAGTCCCAATGGACAAGCAACAACTCCAAGTTCCATTAAACCAGATTCCTGTCCTTCTAGCTACACTTGCTGGCAAGGTCATCCCATCATGCTCCAAAGGGGACAGGAGATGAAGAACCATGTCCTGCTGGGTGGGGCAGCACCTGAGAAACCGCAACCATGGCCCCAGTTCACCCAGAAGGAGAAAAGGAGCAGGTAGCAAGGTCCCTGCCTGGAAAGAAAAAGCGCTTCTTCCAGCACCAAGGAGGCTGAGCCACCTTCTCAGAAAACAAGGCCCAGCTTGACCAGGCCCCAGGCATCATCTCCCAGCAGTGAAGAAGGGAAGGCTTGACTTGGCGAATAGGAAGCCCTGTGTGCAGGACCCAGCTCTCCACGGCTGTCAGGATATGGACTCCAGATGGCAGACGCCTGCATCCTCTCCAGGCCCTGCCATCTGCCACACTCCGCTCTGCCACAGGGCCCTTACACAGACAGCTCCCACCTCTAGGAGTGCCCTTCCTTCCCCATCTCTCCCTGGTGCATCAAGTTCTTCTCATGATTCAGATCTCAGAGCCAGTTGCTCTTCCTTGGGAAAATGTCTCCTGACTTCTCGACCAGACTTTTCTTCCCTACATGATCCCAAAGCACTAGGTTGCTTTTCTCTATTGCTCTCATCTCGGATGAACACATTTGCATTTATTCCTGTGGTAACAGAACTACAGGCTTTCCCCTTTGTCTAGAACATTCACCCCAGGGGACTCCTCCCTCTGCTGTCTTCCATACATCACACCGCCACTGCTGGAGACTTGTTGAACGAGGGAACGAGACAGTGAATGAAGGAGTGACCTGCTTCCATCCTAGATCGCCAGTGGCAAAGGATGACTTTTAAGAGCATTGCCTTTATCTCCTTGAAGAGAAGGTGAGTCACCTTTATTTCAGAAGACTCTCAAGAAAGTTGGGCTCCACCTTCTACAACACACACCTCTGTCCCAGCCTGGGCAGGCCTGGGCCTGCCACTTTCCAAGAAAATGACGTGAGTCTTGCCCTCTTGTGTGCCAACCAGGGCCCTAGCCCCAATCCATACAGGAGTCCCCAGTCCCAATGGACAAGCAACAACTCCAAGTTCCATTAAACCAGATTCCTGTCCTTCTAGCTACACTTGCTGGCAAGGTCATCCCATCATGCTCCAAAGGGGACTGGAGATGAAGAACCATGTCCTGCTGGGTGGGGCAGCACCTGAGAAACCACAACCATGGCCCCAGTTCACCCAGAAGGAGAAAAGGAGCAGGCAGCAAGGTCCCTGCCTGGAAAGAAAAAGCGCTTCTTCCAGCACCAAGGAGGCTGAGTCACCTTCTCAGAAAACAAGGCCCAGCTTGACCAGGCCCCAGGCATCATCTCCCAGCAGTGAAGAAGGGAAGGCTTGACTTGGCGAATAGGCAGCCCTGTGCGCAGGACCCAGCTCTCCACGGCTGTCAGGATATGGACTCCAGATGGCAGCTGCCTGCATCCTCTGGCTTTGGTGGAACCTTCAGCATTTACAGACTCTCCAAGGCATCCGTTTCCTCATCAGGAAAATGGGCTTTAAAATAAATCGATGTCACAGAGTTGATAGTTAGTTAATCAGTACAGTATTAGTTGCTTAGTTGTGTCTGACTCTGCCGCCCCAAGGACTGTCGCCCACCAGGCTCCTCTGTCCTTGGCATTCTCCATGCAAGAATATGGGAGTGGGTTGCCATTTCCTTCTCCAAGGGATCTTCCCAACCCAGGGTTCAAACCTGGGTCTCCTGCATTGCAGGTGGATTCTTTACCTTCTGAGCCAGCAGGGAATGATGTAAAGATGAAATAAGTTGGCACAGGTAAAGTACCAGGGCCGGACACACAGCTCAAGTGCTACAGGTCCTGTAAGATTAGCTATTATGATTATTATCAACTCCTACCATTACTGGTGGAGTTGACACGCCGTGAATTCCATTCTCCCCTCGAGCATCCGAATGGTCAAGGCGTAAGTCGAGGGGAGGAATCCAGTTTTCTAGGCTGGGAGTTCATCTCTGTGCGTATCAATTTGCAAACTTTGCATTATTTGTATTTTATAATTTGCACACTGGCTCAAGCTCTTTGATGAGTCGAAAAGTTGTTTCAGACTCTTTAGGGTCCTTGAAGGGCCTGGGAGTCCTTTGAAGGACTTGGGGGTTCCCAAGGCCCTGATTTGGGGAACACGGTGTGAAATGAACATCGCAGGCTCGGCAGCCAGACGCGCCAGGTTCAAGTCCCGGCCCTGCCCTTCGTCCGCTTCCTGTGCTCTACCGTAGACCTTTCCCTGACCTCATTTGGAAAATGGGATAATACGAGCACCTTTGCCGCAGAGTCATCGTGAGTCTTTAATAAGATAATTGACTCAAAAGCATTGAGCCTTTTTTTCAGCGCAGAGTAAGTACGTGATAAATGTTTGCCTGTATTTGTTAGGGTTGGACAGAATTCAGCTAGAGAAGCCCAGTGGGATGCAGGACTTGACTTGGCGAATAGGAAGCCCTGTGTGCAGGACCCAGCTCTCCACGGCTGTCAGGATATGGACTCCAGATGGCAGACGCCTGCATCCTCTGGCTTTGGTGGGACCTTCAGCATTTACAGACTCTCCAAGGCATCCGTTTCCTCATCAGAAAAATGGGCTTTAAAATAAACCGATCTCACAGAGTTGATAGTTAGTTAATCAGTACAGTATTAGTTGCTTAGTTGTGTCTGACTCTGCCACCCCAAGGACTGTTGCCCACCAGGCTCCTCTGTCCTTGGCATTCTCCATGCAAGAATATGGGAGTGGGTTGCCATTTCCTTCTCCAAGGGATCTTCCCAACCCAGGGTTCAAACCTGGGTCTCCTGCATTGCAGGTGGATTCTTTACCTTCTGAGCCAGCAGGGAATGATGTAAAGATGAAATAAGTTGGCACAGGTAAAGTACCAGGGCCGGACACACAGCTCAAGTGCTACAGGTCCTGTAAGATTAGCCATTATGATTATTATCAACTCCTACCATTACTGGTGGAGTTGACACGCCGTGAATTCCATTCTCCCCTCGAGCATCCGAATGGTCAAGGCGTAAGTCGAGGGGAGGAATCCAGTTTTCTAGGCTGGGAGTTCATCTCTGTGCGTATCAATTTGCAAACTTTGCATTATTTGTATTTTATAATTTGCACACTGGCTCAAGCTCTTTGATGAGTCGAAAAGTTGTTTCAGACTCTTTAGGGTCCTTGAAGGGCCTGGGAGTCCTTTGAAGGACTTGGGGGTTCCCAAGGCCCTGATTTGGGGAACACGGTGTGAAATGAACATCGCAGGCTCGGCAGCCAGACGCGCCAGGTTCAAGTCCCGGCCCTGCCCTTCGTCCGCTTCCCTGTGCCCTACCGTAGACCTTTCCCTGACCTCATTTGGAAAATGGGATAATACGAGCACCTTTGCCGCAGAGTCATCGTGAGTCTTTAATAAGATAATTGACTCAAAAGCATTGAGCCTTTTTTTCAGCGCAGAGTAAGTACGTGATAAATGTTTGCCTGTATTTGTTAGGGTTGGACAGAATTCAGCTCTGTAAGGCTCAGGGTTCACTCATAGTGGCCGAGGACGTGGGACATGCAAGCCGGATCTCTAGGGTTTTTAACCCTAAACTCTATGCCTTCATGTTTTTCTACCTGTGTTTTTCTTTTCTATATATATATATATATAAATACATATAGAAAACAAGAACCCAAAGAACACTGGGGGACAGAAATCAGCTTGCTGCCTGGGTTCTGGATCAGCAGGACTTGACAAGATTGTTCAGACTTCGGACAGAGCAGCCCTGCCTGGCCGCAGTGAAGGAGACTCGTCATTTGGTTTCGAGTCGGGGATGGTTCCCCTTTCCTTTTGGACCTGCCTCGAATTCGGGCCAAAGCGTATACCAGCCACCCGCGCCCCCCGACTGGCTCAGCAGGTTTCTACCTTGATGAGAAGCAATTTCATAAACTCAAACGGGGCCCGTTTCCTCCGCGATCTATTTAGCTTAACAAGTTAATCAGAGTGCACGAGCCCAATTTGTCATTGTGCTGTTTTCTTTCGCTTGCTGGTCCAATTGTATAAATATGCCCAGAGGTTTGATGAAACTTCTGATATATCAAACAACAACAAATGGGCCCCTTACGGAGTGTGGTGTGGCTATTCGAAGCAGGGTATGTCCCTCTTGAAGCTGGAGGTTTCCATCCACCCCAGCAGCCTGACACAACTGGGCTCCCCCTTGTTGGAATTAACCTGATCCCGTGGTCTGGACCACGGCAAGCAGGGAGGAAGGGGCGGGGAAGGGATGCTGCAGAACACAGCTGTCTCTGACACCCGGACTAACTTCACACGACACTTAAATCCTGCCCTCTCCCAGATCTTCTCTGTCTTTGGGATTAGGCAGAAGGGCGAAGGGTGAGAGCTCGATGCCTCTGGGGTCCAGGCCTTTTCTATCAGTTTCTCATCAGAACCGCTTTCAGCGCCTGATTTATGAAAATGCTCGTCCTAAAGCTGTTGGGCTGGTCCCTGGAAACTGATCATAAATCTAAGGCGCGGATCACAGGTGGTAAAGCTCTTTGAGTTGGATGGCAGGGAGAAAGTTTAGGAAACCGAAACGAATGCATCCGCAGTTGCTTCTGGAAGTGTGTGACTTTTCAGGATTTCCTTTTTTATTTATTTTGAATTCCCTCCTGTAGGAGCTAAACCTTCCTTGACGTTCGTGTTCACATTTCAACCTATAAATTTCATTTTAATAAAGGAGGTGTCTCACAAGGAGATAAAACGTTCTCTAAGACAGAAAACGTCTGTCCCCACCCCCGCCCCCATCTTTCACACATTTTTGTCTCAAGCCACAGATGTTTCCTCTGCCTTATCGGTGTGCTAGAAAGAAACCTAATATGCCAGGCTTTCAAATTTTCCGCCGCTGCAGAAACATAAGGCAGCAGGAGGGGAGCAAGGCCTTGCTTTCCTTGGAGCAGGGAGAGCCCAGAGGGAGATGGGAAAGGGCCAGGTGTCCCGGGACAGGAGCAGGGACTCCGGCTGCCCTGGCTCACCCCTCACCCCCAGCTGAAACCGTTCAACCCATCGATGCTCCATCCACCTGTCGGGGCGAGGCTGCAAATGCCTCCCCGATGTCACATTCCGAATGTTCTACCAGGGTTCTGGTTACAGGCCGAGCTGGGACTGTGCCCTTGGTCACATGGAGCCCCACTTGCCCCACCTTCCCCCAGCTCCTCGGCCTCCCTCGTTGGGAACTTCCATTACCCTGCAATGTTCATTTCCCAGCCTTGATTCAGGGTCCAGGGTCCTGAGCCAGAACCCTTCCTGACACATCCAGGAAGCTCCCCTGGGACCAGGTCCGCTGCCCCATCCCATCCCGCTGTCGTCAATGTCTAAGGACTTTATTTAGGATTTTAATATACTCAGGATAACTTGTAATGCTCACACTGTCAGGGAATGAATGTCTCGTCCCCCAGGCATTTCAAAGCAGCCCCTTACCCGCTCCCAGCCACGCGGAACACCGCCCTGTTGCCAAAACCTCTTAAATGGCTCTCCTGTGGTCCCCTTCCGTCTCTGGTCATGGTCACTGCCTTAGTTCACACAGTCACCTCTCATTACTCCCCAACAGAGGCAAATGCTCTATTTTAATAGACAGGTAGGTGTATACATGTGCAATAGAAAATAAAGTGCTTTTTCATTTATAACCGTGAGGGCTCTCTTTTTGAACGAATATGTCTAAATCCAGAAGTAAGTCCATGTACACTTTGAAAATGTATATAGACGAGCCCGCCTTCCTGGTGGACAGATTGAGCGCACAGGTGAAGAACAGACGCCTGAGTCTGAAACCCAACTCTTGCCATTGCCCGGCTGTGTGACCTCTGGCAATTCCTTAACCTCTCTGTTTCTCTCAGGATGATGGAGAGGATCAAGTGAGTTGTTGCTTACCTTTCACAGGGTGAGTGACATGCAGCATGGCTGCATGACTGCTGGGAAATTCTGAACTAGTGCACAAGGCTTCTCCGTGCCTCCTAGAGGGATGCTTCTGCAGAATTTGAATCAGAGCATATCACTTCTCTACTGAAAACCCTTTCTGTTGCCTGAAGGAGGAAGTCTGAGCCTCTCAGAATGCACCCCCCACCCTGCCCCATTTTTTGCAGTCTATCTCCAGCCAATCTCTACATCTCTTTCCTCTGCAGTTTGTCCTCTGTACTCAGTGATCCCTGCAATATCAGGCTCCTCACCGCCTGCCACATGCGTCTCATTCGTTCATGCCTCAGTGCCTTTGCACGTGCTGTGCCTTCTGTCAAGCGTACCGTTTTCCTGTCTTTTCCACTGGGCAAATGTCTCCTCTTCACATTTCATTTCCTTAAGGTAAGTTCCCTTCTACTTCTTTCCCTGACAGCGTTAGACACTCTGAAACATCAAAAAGAAAAAAAATGCCAACCCTAGAACCCTTCCTGACACATCCAGGACTGGCTCCTCTGCCCCACCCCCTCCCGCTGTCGTCAATGTCTAAGGACTTTATTTAGGATTTTAATATACTCAGGATAACTTGTAATGCTCACACTGTCAGGGAATGAATGTCTCGTCCCCCAGGCATTTCAAAGCAGCCCCTTACCCGCTCCCAGCCACGCGGAACACCGCCCTGTTGCCAAAACCTCTTAAATGGCTCTCCTGTGGTCCCCTTCCGTCTCTGGTCATGGTCACTGCCTTAGTTCACACAGTCACCTCTCATTACTCCCCAACAGAGGCAAATGCTCTATTTTAATAGACAGGTAGGTGTATACATGTGCAATAGAAAATAAAGTGTTTTTTCATTTATAACCGTGAGGGCTCTCTTTTTGAACGAATATGTCTAAATCCAGAAGTAAGTCCATGTACACTTTGAAAATGTATATAGACGAGCCCGCCTTCCTGGTGGACAGATTGAGCGCACAGGTGAAGAACAGACGCCTGAGTCTGAAACCCAACTCTTGCCATTGCCCGGCTGTGTGACCTCTGGCAATTCCTTAACCTCTCTGTTTCTCTCAGGATGATGGAGAGGATCAAGTGAGTTGTTGCTTACCTTTCACAGGGTGAGTGACATGCAGCATGGCTGCATGACTGCTGGGAAATTCTGAACTAGTGCACAAGGCTTCTCCGTGCCTCCTAGAGGGATGCTTCTGCAGAATTTGAATCAGAGCATATCACTTCTCTACTGAAAACCCTTTCTGTTGCCTGAAGGAGGAAGTCTGAGCCTCTCAGAATGCACCCCCCACCCTGCCCCATTTTTTGCAGTCTATCTCCAGCCAATCTCTACATCTCTTTCCTCTGCAGTTTGTCCTCTGTACTCAGTGATCCCTGCAATATCAGGCTCCTCACCGCCTGCCACATGCGTCTCATTCGTTCATGCCTCAGTGCCTTTGCACGTGCTGTGCCTTCTGTCAAGCGTACCGTTTTCCTGTCTTTTCCACTGGGCAAATGTCTCCTCTTCACATTTCATTTCCTTAAGGTAAGTTCCCTTCTACTTCTTTCCCTGACAGCGTTAGACACTCTGAAACATCAAAAAGAAAAAAAAAAAAATGCCAAAGGCAACTCCATTTATAATTACAATACAGCTAACAACATGCAAAGTTAAAATATCTATTAAAAATCACAAACACAATCATGTGTTAATGATGCAGAAGGGTTTGGTTTATAAGCTTACCTTGAGAAAAATGAAAGACGAATTATTTCCAATACATGTATCTGATGTTTAACCACATCTAGGCTATAATTATAACTGTGCATTAATTCTGAGAACAAATTCCTCTTTTTCATTATAGTTCTTATAAAATCATACAAGTCAATCAATGACTTTCACTTCTTATTTGACCTTGACAGCATGATTATTTCAAAAGGTCATGCTTTGAACACATCAGAGGATTTCAGTCATTTTCTCGGGAAACTCTCAGTCCTGTGGTAGTCACTTCCTCCTCTCTCAAAGCCCTCACCACACCATCCTCTCTGTTCCTTTTGCCTTTTCTTTTGCCCATCCCTCCACTTCCACGGCCAGCTCTTCTTTGAACACTGGCTTTGAGAATGACTCCAAAAAGTTCACACTCACTTTCATCTGCTTCGGGAAACCCTGTGTCTTTTACAAAGACTGCTGATTGCGGTTCACAGTTGTATCAGAATGCATACAGCATAGGGGTATCCCCAAAGGAACGGTCACATAGCAAGGACTCAGGTCTCCCTTGTGTCTCTTACCATCCTGTGTGTCTTAACTGGACATGTGTACCTTGGGGGTGCACACACAATGTATCCTTCAGCCAATCTCATCAGTAAGTTTACTTTTAATTCCATAAATAGTACATGAGTACATTCATTTGTAAAATTTATTTTCAAATAGTAGATAAAGCTGGGGATCTCCTTCACCACCTCCCCCAGTCCCAGGCCCCTGACCAGAAGTGACTACTCTCATTGGTTTAGCGGCTTCCCTTTCAGAAAGGAATCTTTTTAAATAGATCTTTTAAGCAGAAATCTTTTAAAATAGATTTTTAGGCACCTATAGAAGCCCATGGTATTGCTTTGGGTCTGCTCTATAGTTCGGGTTGTTGGTGAAATATTACTTTTACATAGCTGATTTCATACTGTTTGGACCTTACTGCATCTTAATTTTTTTCACCAACAGAAAGTCTTAGAGAATTTTCTAAACTTGTACATCAAGTTCTACCCTATGGCCATCCTGTTGACCAGAGGGGACGTGGGACATGAAGGAAACCCCAGGGAGGTGACGACTGCCACAGAGCATCATTGCACCATGACCTTTGGATGGACATTTTAGTTGTTCCTAATTGCTTACTAAATGATGCTACAATGAACATCTTTGTGCAAAGTGCAAATACTTTCCTAAGCTAGCTCGACACTGAGAAGTAGAATTGCTGAGTCCAGGAACATGGCCATGCACCTTTTTAATTTTTGTAAATCCTGCCAAATTTCCTCAACCAAGCTACACTCTCACTTAAATTAAAAAAAGAAAACCATTTCCCCCACAGCATGCAATTCTGAAATTGCATAATGTACAATTTTCTAAATTATTAAACATGTACATTATTTGCACTGTGGTAGGTGAACAAACATATGATTTAAATTTTAATTTGCACTTCCCTAATAACTTGTGAGTCTGAGTTATTTTTTTTCTCTTTCCTTTTTTTTTTTTTTGGCCAGTTTTATTGTCTCACATTATTCAATGAAGACACAGAGCCTGTGGTGGCCATTGCTTCTCCAGGGTTCTTTCGTGTTTTCTGTCCCTTGTGGTTACTATAAACCCTCAGGGATGTTCAGTGGTTGAGCATCACAAATTCTGTGGTTGACCTGTAACAGGAATGCTGGACATGGGCTTTGACTCCTGGACTCAGAGGTGATTTCAGGCAAAGGAGTGAATTCTCCACCATCTTTAATCAGGGCAGGCTTCTTGAGGGGAGAAGCTAGCCAGGCTGTGTTGTGAGCCCAGGAGCATCCTCAGAAGACCATAGGCTGGTGTCTAGCCCTGGTCCCTCTGCACCACTCCAGGCCCTATGCTGAGCTCTCAGGCCCACTGAGAGCCTGCTGCATTTGGGCTTAGCCCTCCCAGACCCAGTCCCCCTCGGAGAACTGGCACCAGCCCCGGGAGAGGGCACAGCTGTGAAATAAGCTAATGTTACAGGTAATTTTGGCAATTAAGACTCATGTTCAATTAAACAGATTTATAGAATGTTACTTGGGAGGCCCGGCATCTGGGATGAATCCAAATAGAATTAAGCGTGGAGAACCCAAGTTCCAAGCCCAACTTCTCCCCTGCCTGTTTTGCTCAAAAACGCCTTTCATGCTCCCTGCCCAAAAGCTCACAGCCAAAGGAACACTTGACCACGGATCTCCCTGCCCTACTGACTATACCTCTAGCCAGAGAGCGGCAACCCATCCATGTGTGCCATCCACCTTGAATCTTTAAACTACCCTTTGGGGCCCCTTGCATTCTAAAGAAACGGAGTCTCAGAGAACAGAAGAATCCTACTCAAGGACACTCATGAGATGACTAAACTCATATTGTATGATCTGTAGGACTCTCCCACACACCACTTTTTTTTTTTAAGACTTTCTTTTATGTTGACCATTTTTAAGGTTTTTATTGAATTTGTTACATATTGTTTCTGTTCTAGGTTTTGTTTTTTGGCCACAAGGCATGTGAGACCTTAGCTCCCCAATCAGGAATCAAACCCTGGCATTGGAAGCTCTACATTGGAATCCCTGGACCATCAGGGAAGTCCCCATGTACCAAGATTTAACATTTCTTGTTTTTCTTTTTCAATTTGTAATCGGCTGTACCATTATTTGCTTAATATTTTTCTTTAAATCTATTTACTTATTAAAACGTATATACCTTTCTCTAAGTGGAATATGTCTTTCCTGTCTTCATATGGTGAAGAATCTGCCTGCAATGCAAGAGACCTGTGCTCGATCCTTGGGTTGGGAAGGTCCCCTGAAGAAGGAAATAGCAACCTACTCCAGCATTCTTGCCTGGAGAATTTCATGGACAGAGGAGCCTGGTGGGCTATAGTCCCTGGGGTAGCCAGGCTGTGTTGTGAGCCCAGGAGCATCCTCAGAAGACCATAGGCTGGTGTCTAGCCCTGGTCCCTCTGCACCACTCCAGGCCCTATGCTGAGCTCTCAGGCCCACTGAGAGCCTGCTGCATTTGGGCTTAGCCCTCCCAGACCCAGTCCCCCTCGGAGAACTGGCACCAGCCCCGGGAGAGGGCACAGCTGTGAAATAAGCTAATGTTACAGGTAATTTTGGCAATTAAGACTCATGTTCAATTAAACAGATTTATAGAATGTTACTTGGGAGGCCCGGCATCTGGGATGAATCCAAATAGAATTAAGCGTGGAGAACCCAAGTTCCAAGCCCAACTTCTCCCCTGCCTGTTTTGCTCAAAAACGCCTTTCATGCTCCCTGCCCAAAAGCTCACAGCCAAAGGAACACTTGACCACGGATCTCCCTGCCCTACTGACTATACCTCTAGCCAGAGAGCGGCAACCCATCCATGTGTGCCATCCACCTTGAATCTTTAAACTACCCTTTGGGGCCCCTTGCATTCTAAAGATGAGAAACGGAGTCTCAGAGAACAGAAGAATCCTACTCAAGGACACTCATGAGATGACTAAACTCATATTGTATGATCTGTAGGACTCTCCCACACACCACTTTTTTTTTTTAAGACTTTCTTTTATGTTGACCATTTTTAAGGTTTTTATTGAATTTGTTACATATTGTTTCTGTTCTAGGTTTTGTTTTTTGGCCACAAGGCATGTGAGACCTTAGCTCCCCAATCAGGAATCAAACCCTGGCATTGGAAGCTCTACATTGGAATCCCTGGACCATCAGGGAAGTCCCCATGTACCAAGATTTAACATTTCTTGTTTTTCTTTTTCAATTTGTAATCGGCTGTACCATTATTTGCTTAATATTTTTCTTTAAATCTATTTACTTATTAAAACGTATATACCTTTCTCTAAGTGGAATATGTCTTTCCTGTCTTCATATGGTGAAGAATCTGCCTGCAATGCAAGAGACCTGTGCTCGATCCTTGGGTTGGGAAGGTCCCCTGAAGAAGGAAATAGCAACCTACTCCAGCATTCTTGCCTGGAGAATTTCATGGACAGAGGAGCCTGGTGGGCTATAGTCCCTGGGGTCACAAAGAGTTGGACACAAGCGATTTTCGCTCACGCTCACTCAAGGAGACGTATTTAGGAAATTGTGATTTAAATGTATGAACTAGATATGTTTGCTTATATACCCATATGGCTATGGAATGCAAAGAAAATGTGCATTTTGTACACTATCCTAAAGTCTCCTCTGTGTGTGGCCAGGGCACTGTATTTGTGCCTCATCTTGGAAACATCTCCTGATACCACACTTCTCCTTGGGAAGCATAACCCCCCATTTAAGAGGTTGCTTCCCCTCTGGTTGGGAGCAGGGGGATAAAGGAGGTACAAGCTCTGGGCTCAGGCAGATAGGAATTCAAATCCTGACCTTGCCACTTCACTAACTTTCGGAAGTTGGCCAAGATTCTTAGTCTCTCTGAGACTATAAAACGGGGCTAATAACAGGAGTGCTCTCTGGGAAGGGCTGCCAGGGTAGCTCAATGAGACAACGCATGAGATAAGCTGGACCCTTGGCAGCGCTCGTGATGCTCCTTCGTTTGGGGAAAGGAGAAGATACTGACTGATTGCTTCCTTCAAGAGGCCAGGGCAGAGCTTGAGTTCCTGGTTGTCTGGGAGGGCCAATGTTTTTACCTTCAAGGTGATCGTCCCTCTAGGTGAACAATGCCGTCTTCAGGGCTGCCCTGGTAGCTCAGTGGTAAAGAGGTCACCTGCCAATGCAGGAGACATGGGTCTGATCCCTGATCCTGGAAGATCCCACATGCTGCGGACCAACTGAGCCCATGAGCCTTAACGATGGAGCCTGTGCTCTAGAGCCTCAGAGCCACAACTATGGAGCCCATGTGCTGCAACTACTGAAGCCTGTGTGCCCTAGAGCCTGAGTTCCACAGCAAGAGAAGTCACCGCAACAAGAAGCCTGCTCACCTCAATGAGAGAGGAGTCCCCACTCCCTGCAACTAGAGAAGAGCCTGTGGCAGCAGTGAAAACCCAGAATAGCCAAAAATAAATAAATAAATAACAATGCCGTCTTCAGGCAGTGCTGCCTTGGCCTCCAGTCTCTGCTTGGCTAAACCTGGAGCTCAGTCCTGGTGGGAAAAGTAAGGACTCAGAGCAGGTGGTCTGTACCCTTACCCCCTGCCCACCTGTATAGGGCAGGCAAGACTGGGAAATTGAGTCAGATAAGCAGGCACTTGGGGTCACTGCCCTCCCTGTGGACCACCTCCCTAAACAATTCAGGGTGCATGTACTCACTTTGGTGGTGGCCTGCACCTGGGGTTCTTAGGAAGCTGGAATCTTCACACATGCCTAGGAGTAGGGGAGTGTGAACAGGGCCACATCATGATGCTGCTACTGGGTTTCAGACAGTCTTGCTCTTATGGGCCCCTTCCTCCCTAAAAAGAAAAAATGAAAACATATTTTACAATGATGTTGGTATAAAGATCAACTGAATTGAGGCTGGAGTCGCTAACTTTCGGAAGTTGGCCAAGATTCTTAGTCTCTCTGAGAATATAAAACGGGGCTAATAACAGGAGTGCTCTCTGGGAAGGGCTGCCAGGGTAGCTCAATGAGACAACGCATGAGATAAGCTGGACCCTTGGCAGCGCTCGTGATGCTCCTTCGTTTGGGGAAAGGAGAAGATACTGACTGATTGCTTCCTTCAAGAGGCCAGGGCAGAGCTTGAGTTCCTGGTTGTCTGGGAGGGCCAATGTTTTTACCTTCAAGGTGATCGTCCCTCTAGGTGAACAATGCCGTCTTCAGGGCTGCCCTGGTAGCTCAGTGGTAAAGAGGTCACCTGCCAATGCAGGAGACATGGGTCTGATCCCTGATCCTGGAAGATCCCACATGCTGCGGACCAACTGAGCCCATGAGCCTTAACGATGGAGCCTGTGCTCTAGAGCCTCAGAGCCACAACGATGGAGCCCATGTGCTGCAACTACTGAAGCCCGTGTGCCCTGGAGCCTGAGTTCCACAGCAAGAGAAGTCACCGCAACAAGAAGCCTGCTCACCTCAATGAGAGAGGAGTCCCCACTCCCTGCAACTAGAGAAGAGCCTGTGGCAGCAGTGAAAACCCAGAATAGCCAAAAATAAATAAATAAATAACAATGCCGTCTTCAGGCAGTGCTGCCTTGGCCTCCAGTCTCTGCTTGGCTAAACCTGGAGCTCAGTCCTGGTGGGAAAAGTAAGGACTCAGAGCAGGTGGTCTGTACCCTTACCCCCTGCCCACCTGTATAGGGCAGGCAAGACTGGGAAATTGAGTCAGATAAGCAGGCACTTGGGGTCACTGCCCTCCCTGTGGACCACCTCCCTAAACAATTCAGGGTGCATGTACTCACTTTGGTGGTGGCCTGCACCTGGGGTTCTTAGGAAGCTGGAATCTTCACACATGCCTAGGAGTAGGGGAGTGTGAACAGGGCCACATCATGATGCTGCTACTGGGTTTCAGACAGTCTTGCTCTTATGGGCCCCTTCCTCCCTAAAAAGAAAAAATGAAAACATATTTTACAATGATGTTGGTATAAAGATCAACTGAATTGAGGCTGGAGTCGTATATTTATTACTACCACTTTCCTTTTCCCCTTCTGATTTTAAAAAGAGACTCACAGTAAGACCCTTCCAAGCACTCCTAGAACTATGATGAGCCTGGACACTGTATGTACCTGAAGGATATGCTGTCTCAGGTGAAGGGGATCAGGCGGAGAACATCCAAGACATGGTCCCCAGGGTTGAACACAAAGGGAAAACACCCTTGGAGAAGATGCTCCCAAATGGACTGTCAGGTACTCCCTGGTAAATATGGCTTCCGCAAATACTCTGGAAGGGACTGGCCTCCCCTAAATGGTGGGACCAGACCCAAGACTGGGGAAAGTTCTCCCAGCTGAGTCTGGGGCACAGACCCCAGATTCCAGCGGCATTCTCCATGTTTAGGATGGAAGGAGAAACGCAACCAAGGGAGGAGTTCAGGAAACATAATAATAACAGGTAAGCCTCCTACCTGGCCAACTCTGCACCAAACACTCACTAGATTGTTTTAAGCAGAGCTCTTGGTTGAAAATGACAAACCCCACCCAAGATGCTACAAGGGGGAGGTTTATCACAAGGCTTCAGAATGTCTCCGGAAGCCAAAGGCAGGAAAACACTGCTCCTTTGGGACCAGAGCTAAAGAGAAGTCCCAAGGAGCATCTCGATATGAATGTATCTCAATACATTTCATTTTGCTTCCTCTACAATCTGGGCCAGAGGCAACATATGGTGCCCCATGGCTCTCAAATCTATGAGTTACCATTGTAGACATCCTCAGATATCACTGGGCTGCCTCTTCATCTTGAATTTCTCAAGGAGAGAGAAGCTGATTGGTTCAGCTTGGGTCAGGGGTCCTGTCAAACAAAGTAGGAAACATCCAGGGCACCTTTGCCCTATGGGTGAAAGTACAATTTCCATAGAAAGTTGCAGTAGGGGCAGGGGGCTAAATGAACTAGGTCACCTCAGGAGTTCTGTCAGTTTTAGTGTATTCAGTTTAATCATTTAGTTCATTAGAAGCAGAAGAAATGGGGCTTCCCTGGTGGTCCAGTGGAGGAGAATCCACCTGGCAATGCAGGGGCCATGGGTTTGATCCCTGGGTTGGGAAGATCCCACATGCCATGGGGCAACAAAACCCCTGGACCACAATTACTGAGCCCATGCCCTCTAGAGCCAGTGCTCTGCATCAAGAGAAGCCACTGCAATGAGAAGCCCATGCACCATAACTAGGGTAACTACTGCAACTGGAGAAAGCCAATGGGCAGTAATGAAGACCCAGCACAGCTAAAAATTGATTAATCAATTAATTTTAAAAAGAGGAGGGCTTCCCTAGTGGTCCAGTGGGTAAGGACACTGCCTAGCAGTGCAAGGGGCGCTGGTTCATCCCTGGCCTGGGAAGATCGCACGTGCCGTGGAGCGGCTGGACCGATGTGTCCAATTATCGAGCCGGAGCTCTGGAGCGCATGCGCCCAGAGCCGGCGCTCTGCAATGAGAGAGGCCCCTGAGATGGGAGGCCCACACAGGCCAAAGAACAAAGATGGATGAAAATAAATAGATGAAAGACCAATGGAAGTGGCCAACAACCAAAAAAGAGGAAACAGCAGAAAGAATGGAAGTTGTCGGTATCAAAAACATATCCAGTTTGCAGGTTGAGTCCAACCATGGGAGAGCGATGGGCAAAGCCCACTTGGCACGGCCATCAGTACTGATGTTACTTGCAATCCTTCAACCAGAGTGTGATATTTACCCAACAGCTGCCCCCTGGGGTCTTGGTCACAAACACACGATCAGGACCAGCCCATGCATGGCGGCTGCAGGACTCCCATTTATGCCTAGGGGCAACACACTTTCCAAGCTGAGGACGGCTGCCTCTTAGACACCCCTTCTCCATAGACCCCCTAGGTGGGACAGGGCAAAAGAAAAGCAGATCAGGGCTGGGTGGACCTCAGATATAGGCTGGAGATGGCAACAGCCATTCAACAGCTCAGCGCTGGGCAGGGGCTGAGTCTCCAAGCCAAGAGAAGCGGCAGCCAACATACCAGCATCCCAGACACCAAGCAGATGACACTTCTCCTCTGCCATCTCTCCCAGGGAGCCTGCCAAGTCCCCAGGCCCAGCCAGTGCTGACATTTAAAGCAAAGTGTGTGTCAACCATATTAAACAATATACCAAGCTGTGGGTTATTACGTGCAGGGTAAATTGACCACAGCAATTAAACTGAGATTAGACAGTCATAAAGCCAGAATCCCAGGCCACCAATGCTGTAACATACGGAGGCCTGACTAGGACAAAGAGTGAAAGCCACATCAGAAACTCAGTGACATGGCCCTGAAAGAGGAATTGCCCAATCACCCCAGTGCCCTGCTCTGACTCCCCATCTTTGGTCCTGTTACAATCTGACCCCCTCCAGAAGACATAGCTCATACCCAGCATGCAGGAATGACTGAGGATGGCCACGTAGCAGGGTGTGTCCTCAAAGAAGCATCTGATGTGCTACGGCTGAATGCTTTTTGCCTTTTTCTCAATCTGGATGATTGTGTGACCTATGTGCTTGCCCAGAGTACCAAAGGCAGGGCAAGGGACCATTCGCAGCTCACCGGTGCCAGGCACCTTGTAGGCACCAGGCAGCCTCAACAGCTAGAGACCCCACAGGCAGGACCAGCCAGGAGAGTCCCAGGTGGGGCCAATTCCATCCAGTATCTAGTGGGCAGAGCTCGAGGGCGTGGGGAGGATTTCCTGGCCCTGGGACACAGGACGCACATCTTGAAAGGAGCATGCCTGCCCTTTCGAGTCACAAGCTCCAATGCTCTGGGTCACAGGGCCACGGCCTTGCCAACAGCCTGCCAGCCTGTTCTCCAAGCCTCTGGCCAGCTCCTGACATTCAGATGCTCCTTGGTGTGTGAAGGCGGGTGGAGAGGGAGGGCTTCAGAGGCGGCTTCTCCTCCAAGGCTGGGTCTGAGCCCCAAGCCCTCAACAGAGCTGCCTGTTTTCGCCCAGAGGTTCCCCATGCCCTGAGACGGGCTTAGCTCCAGAGCCCACTGTCCTGGGAGCCTCAGTGGGTTAGAGCCCCACGGTCAAGGACATGGGGCATGCAGTCAAATGGACGGCAGTTCGCATTCTGATTCTACCTCTTGCGCACTACATGACTCTGGGCAAGTGAATTGCTTTCTCTCGGACTCAGCTTTCTCCCCTATAAAATGGCCCCAAGGAAAATGTCCGAGTAAGCCTGTATACATACCTATTCAATCTTGCAGAAGAATTCTACCCATCGAAGGCTCTGTCTCTCTGGTGGTGGTAGGTAAGGATGGTGAAGATGAGGATGATGAGGATTCCAGGAGAAGTTGGCACTGAAGTTTGTTGTTACCCCTGACCTTGAAAAGTGAAGTGTTCCATCAGTCATGTCTGACTCTTGGTGACCCCATGGACTGTAGCCCACCAGGCTCCTCTGTTCATGGAGTTCTCCAGGCAAAAATACTGGAGTGGGTAGCCAGTCCCTTCTCTAGAGGATCTGCCCAACCCAAGGATCAAACTTGGTTTCCTGCCTTGCAGACAGATTCTTTACCATCTGAGCCATCAGGGAAAAGTGAGTTTATGTTCTGGGCTCTCATATAAAATGTTGCCAGGGGGTTCCTTCCGTGGCCAGGGGCCAGCTTTGTAAACACGTCTATCATCCGCCCTTCCTCCACTCGGCTCCAGAACTGGGTGTTAGGCTGGCTAACCCTGCAGGCTGCTTGTGGTTTCAAGACTCCTATAAAACCCAGCTCCTGAGGAGTCAGCTGCTGGGAGGCCCTGTGGGAGCCTGGAGGGTGGGGGAAAGGATAAAGCTAGAGTGTTTCACCCAGAATGCTCTCTCTCTCTGCCTCAGGGGGCTTCCAGGAGAAACTGCGTCTTCTCTGTGACTCAGGCTCCCTCACGACAGTCTGACATGGCTGCAGCTTCCCCTGGGTGATCCTGGTCCCGATGGATTGAGAAACACAGTGTCTGCCCTTCATCCCTCCAGCCTGGAAGGCTGGGAGCGGGAATGGCATCCAGCTGCTCCAGATCTCCATCTGGATTATCTCTAGGCGTTTCCCTTCCTCCCGCCCCCGGAGGCATCTCCACTCTTCTTCTGACTGTAATCAATTTCCTGGATTCATCCCTCTCCTTTGAAAACACTTGAGGAGTTCTTGGCATCCTGGCTGGGTCCTGACTGGTCCACTCCCCTCTCCAAAGTATCTTTGTAGCATTCAGAGAGAGGAGGGTCCTGCAGAACTCAGCCTTTTGAATTTGAATAGATACTGTACCCAAACACACACGCACTGGCAATCTCTATGAGGAGACCTGGGACTCTTCGGTTAACCCTTGCATCCCCAAAGCCCAGAAGAGTGCTGACACAGAGTAGGCACCCTATGCGTGCTTGCCTATTCAGTTGCTTCAGCCGTGTCCAACTCTTTGCAACCCCATGGACTGTAGCCCACCAGGCTCCTCTGTCCATGTGACTCTCCAGGCCAGAATACTGGAGTGGGTTGCCATGGATTGCCATGCCCTTCTGGAGCTTATGCCTCCTGCATTGCAGGCAGATTCTTCACCCACTAAACCACCTGGGAAACCCTAGGAATCTTATAAATATACACTAAATAGATAAACTAACAAACCAAAAAAGAGCCCACTGGGAGGCGGCCCCCTCAAGGGGGTAAGAGGAGGTTCTGCGATCACTTTTGAATTGATTGAGGGAACAGATGGACCTCTGTCTCGTAGTTTCTTTTTTTAATTTTTTTTTTTTTGTGGGGGGGTGGGTTGGGGAGGGAGGGAGGCAGGCAGGCCACTTCTATTGGTCTTTCATTTCTCTATTTTCATCCATCTTTGTTCTTTGGCCCCTGCAGGCCTCCCATCGCAGTGGCCTCTGTTGTTGCAGAGCACCGGCTCTGGGCGCATGCGCTCCAGAGCTCTGGCTCGGTAATTGGACACATGGATCCAGCCGCTCCGTGGCACGTGGGATCTTCCCAGGCCAGGGATCGAATCGGTGCCCCTTGCACTGCAAGGGGGTGTCCTTACCCACTGGACCACCAGGGGAGCCCCTCATTGCTTTTTTGTTAGTAGAAATAACAATGATGATATTTATAAGCTTAAAGAAGCAGATTCCATCTAAGCTTCCAGAAGGGCCCAAATCAACCCCTGGATGGAGTCAGAGGTAGCCAGCCCACTGTTGAACATAAATTGAGGGACCACACTCAGGGCTGAGCCTGAGTTCTAATTGAACATTATTCCACACTCTTGATTCTGTTCCTTCCTTTGCTCTTTAAGGGGCGAGGGGCTGGGGGAGAGAGGAAGTGGTGGGGAGATCATCTTGTTTGATGTAACATATCCTTCCTTAAAAACTGCCCAAAGTCTTTTCTTAGCAGTAAAAAAATTAACTGAAATCCTCTATGAGGAGACCTGGGACTCTTCGGTTAACCCTTGCATCCCCAAAGCCCAGAAGAGTGCTGACACAGAGTAGGCACCCTATGCGTGCTTGCCTATTCAGTTGCTTCAGCCGTGTCCAACTCTTTGCAACCCCATGGACTGTAGCCCACCAGGCTCCTCTGTCCATGTGACTCTCCAGGCCAGAATACTGGAGTGGGTTGCCATGGATTGCCATGCCCTTCTGGAGCTTATGCCTCCTGCATTGCAGGCAGATTCTTCACCCACTAAACCACCTGGGAAACCCTAGGAATCTTATAAATATACACTAAATAGATAAACTAACAAACCAAAAAAGAGCCCACTGGGAGGCGGCCCCCTCAAGGGGGTAAGAGGAGGTTCTGCGATCACTTTTGAATTGATTGAGGGAACAGATGGACCTCTGTCTCGTAGTTTCTTTTTTTAATTTTTTTTTTGTGGGGGTGGGTTGGGGAGGGAGGGAGGCAGGCAGGCCACTTCTATTGGTCTTTCATTTCTCTATTTTCATCCATCTTTGTTCTTTGGCCCCTGCAGGCCTCCCATCGCAGTGGCCTCTGTTGTTGCAGAGCACCGGCTCTGGGCGCATGCGCTCCAGAGCTCTGGCTCGGTAATTGGACACATGGATCCAGCCGCTCCGTGGCACGTGGGATCTTCCCAGGCCAGGGATCGAACTGGCACCCCTTGCACTGCAAGGGGGTGTCCTTACCCACTGGACCACCAGGGGAGCCCCTCATTGCTTTTTTGTTAGTAGAAATAACAATGATGATATTTATAAGCTTAAAGAAGCAGATTCCATCTAAGCTTCCAGAAGGGCCCAAATCAACCCCTGGATGGAGTCAGAGGTAGCCAGCCCACTGTTGAACATAAATTGAGGGACCACACTCAGGGCTGAGCCTGAGTTCTAATTGAACATTATTCCACACTCTTGATTCTGTTCCTTCCTTTGCTCTTTAAGGGGCGAGGGGCTGGGGGAGAGAGGAAGTGGTGGGGGGTTCATCTTGTTTGATGTAACATATCCTTCCTTAAAAACTGCCCAAAGTCTTTTCTGGTTGGAGGCAGATCTGAAAAAAAATGAATGTAATAATACTGTGACCCAGAGCTATTGTGGGTTGGGGAAATGGTTGAACCCGATGCACTGGGTATATTTGTAAATGGGCCCCTGAGGTTAAGATACCACTGGCCAAGTTTTCTGAGCATTTTTGGGTTCTGAATGGTCAGGAAGGACGAGGAATCTCTTCCCCTAAACTCAGTGGGTTTCAAATCATAAAACCATGGCTCTGTAGAAAGGTATATATTTGATGTCCCTGGTAAGGGGAATGGTGCAGTCTTCAGGCTCACCTGGCTCCTCAGCTCCACCTCCAGCCACCCTGGAGATGACTTTAAAGGGCTCCAGGTTCTTCTTTACCCTGAAACACAAGCTATCTGCCCCTTGACTTTCCCAGCAGTCCCTGCTCTCAGCTAGCTACCACACCGAGATAAACTAGTTCATCGTAAAGTATGAACAGTTCTTCGTAAGCTTAAGATGTCTGCCGATGAACATGAAAGGTGTCTTTTAAGGTCCTTTGGGAAAGACTCTCACCATGAATGATGTCATCTGGGAGATTTCTAGAAGGGAAATCTTTTTGCTAATAGTCTGTTGACTTATCATCCACGATTTCTTCCTGGTTACACTTCAGCTACATCGTTTTCCTGAGCCCCTGATTTTCCTTCGGTTACTTAAATGGGTTGAAAGTGGCTCTGTCGTAAGGAATCCACCTACCAATGCAGGAGATGCAGGAGACACAGGTTCCATCCCTCGGTTAGGAAGATCCCTGGAGGAGGAAATGGCAACCCACTCCCATATTCTTGCCTGGTTAGGAAGATCCCTAAGGAGCTGAGGAAATAACAATGATGATATTTATAAGCTTAAAGAAGCAGATTCCATCTAAGCTTCCAGAAGGGCCCAAATCAACCCCTGGATGGAGTCAGAGGTAGCCAGCCCACTGTTGAACATAAATTGAGGGACCACACTCAGGGCTGAGCCTGAGTTCTAATTGAACATTATTCCACACTCTTGATTCTGTTCCTTCCTTTGCTCTTTAAGGGGCGAGGGGCTGGGGGAGAGAGGAAGTGGTGGGGAGATCATCTTGTTTGATGTAACATATCCTTCCTTAAAAACTGCCCAAAGTCTTTTCTGGTTGGAGGCAGATCTGAAAAAAAATGAATGTAATAATACTGTGACCCAGAGCTATTGTGGGTTGGGGAAATGGTTGAACCCGATGCACTGGGTATATTTGTAAATGGGCCCCTGAGGTTAAGATACCACTGGCCAAGTTTTCTGAGCATTTTTGGGTTCTGAATGGTCAGGAAGGACGAGGAATCTCTTCCCCTAAACTCAGTGGGTTTCAAATCATAAAACCATGGCTCTGTAGAAAGGTATATATTTGATGTCCCTGGTAAGGGGAATGGTGCAGTCTTCAGGCTCACCTGGCTCCTCAGCTCCACCTCCAGCCACCCTGGAGATGACTTTAAAGGGCTCCAGGTTCTTCTTTACCCTGAAACACAAGCTATCTGCCCCTTGACTTTCCCAGCAGTCCCTGCTCTCAGCTAGCTACCACACCGAGATAAACTAGTTCATCGTAAAGTATGAACAGTTCTTCGTAAGCTTAAGATGTCTGCCGATGAACATGAAAGGTGTCTTTTAAGGTCCTTTGGGAAAGACTCTCACCATGAATGATGTCATCTGGGAGATTTCTAGAAGGGAAATCTTTTTGCTAATAGTCTGTTGACTTATCATCCACGATTTCTTCCTGGTTACACTTCAGCTACATCGTTTTCCTGAGCCCCTGATTTTCCTTCGGTTACTTAAATGGGTTGAAAGTGGCTCTGTCGTAAGGAATCCACCTACCAATGCAGGAGATGCAGGAGACACAGGTTCCATCCCTCGGTTAGGAAGATCCCCTGGAGGAGGAAATGGCAACCCACTCCCATATTCTTGCCTGGAAAACTCCTATGGACTGAGGAGCCTAATAGGCTACCATCCATGGGGTCTCAAAGAGTCAGACAGGACTGAGGAACTGAACACACATTTAAGTGGGTTGAATAAAATGGCCTCTTAGGACTTGGCACTCAAAAAGGGGATTCCTTGAATCCAAATATCTTAGCTCCACTTTAAAATCTTTCCATCCAACAACACTAAAGTTAGCTTTATTCTTCCCCACTCCCTGTAGGGCCACCAGACCAACCACATTAACAAAGCCATTAATAATCATATAATTGCTGGTGTTTCTCAAGTACTTATATGCCAGGCACAACTTGG
Source organism: Tragulus kanchil (assembly GCA_022376925.1). NCBI lineage: Eukaryota > Metazoa > Chordata > Mammalia > Artiodactyla > Tragulidae > Tragulus > Tragulus kanchil. The sequence continues at coordinate 145,722,451 of JAIOJX010000031.1, read as the reverse complement.
AGAACTTTTTCCATTTGACCCTCCCAACAATCCTAATAAAACCATTCCCATTTTACAGATGAGGAAGTGAGGGCTTGCATCACTTACACAGCAAATAAGGGCTGGGACTAGGGTTCGAAGCCAAGCAATCTCTGCCAGCCATGACATCATGCTGGTAGACTGGTTCCCTGAACAAGTCCCAGGTACCCTTCTCATTATGCAGATGTGAAAACGAGACTCAGAGAGGTTAAGTAACTTGGTCAAGGTCACGCAAGCCATAAGGGATCTCTGAAGCACTTTCCTTGGGCTGCACCCTGTTCCCACTGGGTCCTGAGATGGGGGCCCTTCTGGCAACCTGTCCCCATCACCCTAGAGGTACCTCCTTCCCTCTCTAAACACAAGCTATCTGCCCTTGACTTTCCCAGCAGTGCCTGCTCTCAGCTAGCTACCACACCGAGATAAACTAGTTCATCGTAAAGTATGAACAGTTCTTCGTAAGCTTAAGATGTCTGCCGATGAACATGAAAGGTGTCTTTTAAGGTCCTTTGGGAAAGACTCTCACCATGAATGATGTCATCTGGGAGATTTCTAGAAGGGAAATCTTTTTGCTAATAGTCTGTTGACTTATCATCCACGATTTCTTCCTGGTTACACTTCAGCTACATCGTTTTCCTGAGCCCCTGATTTTCCTTCGGTTACTTAAATGGGTTGAAAGTGGCTCTGTCGTAAGGAATCCACCTACCAATGCAGGAGATGCAGGAGACACAGGTTCCATCCCTCGGTTAGGAAGATCCCCTGGAGGAGGAAATGGCAACCCACTCCCATATTCTTGCCTGGAAAACTCCTATGGACTGAGGAGCCTAATAGGCTACCATCCATGGGGTCTCAAAGAGTCAGACAGGACTGAGGAACTGAACACACATTTAAGTGGGTTGAATAAAATGGCCTCTTAGGACTTGGCACTCAAAAGGTGATTCCTTGAATCCAAATATCTTAGCTCCACTTTAAAATCTTTCCATCCAACAACACTAAAGTTAGCTTTATTCTTCCCCACTCCCTGTAGGGCCACCAGACCAACCACATTAACAAAGCCATTAATAATCATATAATTGCTGGTGTTTCTCAAGTACTTATATGCCAGGCACAACTTGGAGAACTTTTTCCATTTGACCCTCCCAACAATCCTAATAAAACCATTCCCATTTTACAGATGAGGAAGTGAGGGCTTGCATCACTTACACAGCAAATAAGGGCTGGGACTAGGGTTCGAAGCCAAGCAATCTCTGCCAGCCATGACATCATGCTGGTAGACTGGTTCCCTGAACAAGTCCCAGGTACCCTTCTCATTATGCAGATGTGAAAACGAGACTCAGAGAGGTTAAGTAACTTGGTCAAGGTCACGCAAGCCATAAGGGATCTCTGAAGCACTTTCCTTGGGCTGCACCCTGTTCCCACTGGGTCCTGAGATGGGGGCCCTTCTGGCAACCTGTCCCCATCACCCTAGAGGTACCTCCTTCCCTCTCTATTTCTCTCCCTCCTTAGACTGCTTGACCTGCCTCCCCGTCACTGACCTGGAAAAACAACAGAAGATCTGAGGGTCTGGCAGATTCAGCAAAGGCAGCAAGTTGCTCCTCTTTCATGAAAATACAAATCAGGCAACCCAAAATCTTTTCATCTGACCCAGAAAATAAACTTCCTTCCTTCTGGGCTGGGGAGTAGATGCCAAGTTCTACCTCAGGCCTTTAGAAAACCAAACCAAACCAAATACAGCTAAGCCTTAAACCCTTCTATGATTCTGTTTATAATAAAAACGTGGACTTCCCCTCTCCCCTGGTGGGGCAAATCACTGCGGTGAGCGAAGCTGTTTTCACAGTCAGCTAATTACCCCCTTAAAGATGGCTGATGATCCAACTCCCCGCCTTCTGCTTGGCCTGAGAGCTCCCCCCGCTTGCCTCCAAAGGGCTAAGTGGAAGAGAAGCAGGCTCGAGAGGGTGGGAAGGGGCAGGTGGGAAGCCCTCAGGACCCCCACCTCCTGGCGCCTAGAACAAGAACCGTGGAGGCAGAAAATCAAGCCTCCAAACCTACCTCTGCTAGCTCCTGTCTGCACAAAGGATACTACCTTTCTGAGGTTCAGTTTCCTCATCTGTAAAATGGGGACACCAGTGGTGCTAGGACAAACCACAGGAAAAGCACAGGATCGGGTACAAAGGGAGAGTTCGGTTGGTGCTGAATGAGTCATCTCTTTCCTGTCCTACTCTCCCGTTCTGCCTGGAACTACCCAAGTGTTTCTCATTTTTGCCAGGCACAACTTGGAGAACTTTTTCCATTTGACCCTCCCAACAATCCTAATAAAACCATTCCCATTTTACAGATGAGGAAGTGAGGGCTTGCATCACTTACACAGCAAATAAGGGCTGGGACTAGGGTTCGAAGCCAAGCAATCTCTGCCAGCCATGACATCATGCTGGTAGACTGGTTCCCTGAACAAGTCCCAGGTACCCTTCTCATTATGCAGATGTGAAAACGAGACTCAGAGAGGTTAAGTAACTTGGTCAAGGTCACGCAAGCCATAAGGGATCTCTGAAGCACTTTCCTTGGGCTGCACCCTGTTCCCACTGGGTCCTGAGATGGGGGCCCTTCTGGCAACCTGTCCCCATCACCCTAGAGGTACCTCCTTCCCTCTCTATTTCTCTCCCTCCTTAGACTGCTTGACCTGCCTCCCCGTCACTGACCTGGAAAAACAACAGAAGATCTGAGGGTCTGGCAGATTCAGCAAAGGCAGCAAGTTGCTCCTCTTTCATGAAAATACAAATCAGGCAACCCAAAATCTTTTCATCTGACCCAGAAAATAAACTTCCTTCCTTCTGGGCTGGGGAGTAGATGCCAAGTTCTACCTCAGGCCTTTAGAAAACCAAACCAAACCAAATACAGCTAAGCCTTAAACCCTTCTATGATTCTGTTTATAATAAAAACGTGGACTTCCCCTCTCCCCTGGTGGGGCAAATCACTGCGGTGAGCGAAGCTGTTTTCACAGTCAGCTAATTACCCCCTTAAAGATGGCTGATGATCCAACTCCCCGCCTTCTGCTTGGCCTGAGAGCTCCCCCCGCTTGCCTCCAAAGGGCTAAGTGGAAGAGAAGCAGGCTCGAGAGGGTGGGAAGGGGCAGGTGGGAAGCCCTCAGGACCCCCACCTCCTGGCGCCTAGAACAAGAACCGTGGAGGCAGAAAATCAAGCCTCCAAACCTACCTCTGCTAGCTCCTGTCTGCACAAAGGATACTACCTTTCTGAGGTTCAGTTTCCTCATCTGTAAAATGGGGACACCAGTGGTGCTAGGACAAACCACAGGAAAAGCACAGGATCGGGTACAAAGGGAGAGTTCGGTTGGTGCTGAATGAGTCATCTCTTTCCTGTCCTACTCTCCCGTTCTGCCTGGACTACCCAAGTCTGAAAGGCCTGGCCAGGCAGTTGCCTCTTCCACCATGTCCCACCTCGATCATAACAGCCGTAATCATTACTACGAGCATTGAATGAGCAGTGCCAGCCAGAATGGTGGATTCCTTACTGTTGGAGCCACCAGTGAAGGCCTCGGTGGTTACAGCTGTTATCTTTTTTAATCCTAGGAGCAATCTTAGGAGGTAAGTCCTATTTAAAAAAAAAAAGTTTTATTTTGTACTGGGGCATAGCTGATTAACAATGTTGTGATAGTTTCAGGTGGACAGGGAAGGGTCCCAGCCCTACAAGCCTGTGTATCCACCTTCCCCCAAACGCCCCTTCCACTACACTGAGCCAAGGTCTGCGTGCTCTACCACAGGTCCTTGAGACAAGTCCTGTATTGTGCCCACTTTACAGAGGAAAGAGTTGAGCATCAGAGAGGTCAACTTATTCCACTAGGAAGTGCTGCAATCAAATTATTATTTATGATCATATGTCAGCTACATGGGAGCTTTTGTGTTTGTGTGTGCATGTTTCATCTCATTTCTGGAAAAAAAAAAAAAACTGGATAAAGAATTTGCTGGATATTGGGCTTCCCTGGTAGTCCAGTGGGTGAGGACACCGCCTTGCAGCGCAGGGGGTGCCGATTTGATCCCTCCCGAGGAGATCTAACATGCGGTGGAGAGCCTGGACCAGGGTGTCCAATTAAGAGCCAGCTCCCTGGAGCACGTGAGCCCAGAGCCGATGCTCTGCAACGAGAGAAGCCAGTGCGATGGGAGGCCCGCATGGGCCAAAGAATAAAGATGGATGAAAATCAATCAATAAAAAAACCAATAAAAGAGGTCAAAATTAAAAATATACATATTAAAAAAAAGAATTAGCTGAATATTGAATTCTGGGATGAGAAGGATCATCTCAGTTTAAAGGCCAAATTGCAGCATCTTCCAACTTCCACTGTTGCTGTCGAGAAGTCTCTTGCTATTCTTATCCCCAATCCTCCCAGTGTGATGTGTTTTATCTCTCTGGAAGTCTTTATAAGAATGTCTTTTTATTTGTGATGATCTGAAATGTCATCATAATGAGCCTTAGTGGCACCCTTTGTTTCTTCATCACCCTGGAAAGCCATTTAATCTGAAGATTTCTAGGCAGTGTACTTGCCTTTTTTTATTCTGTGTTTCTTTTCTGTGTGCACTGTTCCTAAGCTTCACACAGTGAGATAAAGGCCACATGGGTTTCACCTCTCGTTTCTTAAAAATTTTCCCCTCCTAGTAACTATGTTTTTAGTTTTTTAAATTTAATCTTCTGAAAGATTTTCTCAAACTTCGTCTTCCATCTCTTCCTTTAAGTTTTTTTTATTTTCACTATTATATGTTTCATTTCTAAGAATTCTTTCCAATAAAAGGGGCTCTTTCCAAGACCAACACATTGACTTTCCTAGACACAATATCACTCTGGAGATAATATAGGTGTCTGGTTATTTCCGTGCTTCTGGCTCCAGCTTGTCTTTATTTCCTGTCTTCATGTCTTTGGAGGAGGGTGGGTGTCTTTGCTTTTCTGTATTGAAGCCTTTTGTCACATGTCTGAAGCTCCTCTGCAGGTTGTGTACATCTGATGGACAGGCTCTAAAATGTGACCAGGAAGCTCGATGCATTTTGATAACTGGACAAAGGTCATGTTGTGTTTTTGGAGACCCCCCAGTTGTCAGGATCTGTTGGTCTCCCCTTGGGGCCACTCACATTCTCCAAGGAATTTCTTACCTCCTGCGGAATGGCAGTCGGAGGAAAGGAGGAATGGTGATAAGACAAGAAGCTGGAATTCAAGGAGTAGAAGAGAGGACTGAGAATTTCCTGTACTAAATGTGATGTGCTTGGGACTTGCTGGGAAGACTTTGGGAACAGGGAGAAGAAAATGGGTTGAAAGAAGGATCTTACTGATATCTTGGCTAAAGCTTATTATCTAAAAACTCCAACACTTTTTTTTTGGAAAACTCCAGCGCTTTCATCCACACAATCCCTGTTGTGATTTCCATATCAAATGGCATCCGATAGGATGTTTTCGTTTTGTCCCATTTTCCCCTTGAAACTTTTTTGAGAGATGCTCCTATTGGAAATAATATAACTGTTTGAAAGTATTTTTAAATATCTCTATCTTTAAAAAGACACAGCTTTCATATTTAAACTCCGTAACTTTTTTTCCTGGTATCTATATACAGTTCTAATCTGATTTTCTCACTTAAAATTTCAACATTTCTGCCATTAAAAAGCCTTCAATAATATTACTTTTAATAGCTTTCTAATATTCCATTACATATGCACAATTTATATAGCTATTTTTATTGTGGGTTTTTTTTTTTCAATTTTCATCTTTTCTACTAAGAATCAGGGTTGCTATTGAATGATTGTTCCTGAGTTTTCCCCCCTTTTAAAAGTAACTATGTTTTTAGTTTTTTAAATTTAATCTTCTGAAAGATTTTCTCAAACTTCGTCTTCCATCTCTTCCTTTAAGTTTTTTTTATTTTCACTATTATATGTTTCATTTCTAAGAATTCTTTCCAATAAAAGGGGCTCTTTCCAAGACCAACACATTGACTTTCCTAGACACAATATCACTCTGGAGATAATATAGGTGTCTGGTTATTTCCGTGCTTCTGGCTCCAGCTTGTCTTTATTTCCTGTCTTCATGTCTTTGGAGGAGGGTGGGTGTCTTTGCTTTTCTGTATTGAAGCCTTTTGTCACATGTCTGAAGCTCCTCTGCAGGTTGTGTACATCTGATGGACAGGCTCTAAAATGTGACCAGGAAGCTCGATGCATTTTGATAACTGGACAAAGGTCATGTTGTGTTTTTGGAGACCCCCCAGTTGTCAGGATCTGTTGGTCTCCCCTTGGGGCCACTCACATTCTCCAAGGAATTTCTTACCTCCTGCGGAATGGCAGTCGGAGGAAAGGAGGAATGGTGATAAGACAAGAAGCTGGAATTCAAGGAGTAGAAGAGAGGACTGAGAATTTCCTGTACTAAATGTGATGTGCTTGGGACTTGCTGGGAAGACTTTGGGAACAGGGAGAAGAAAATGGGTTGAAAGAAGGATCTTACTGATATCTTGGCTAAAGCTTATTATCTAAAAACTCCAACACTTTTTTTTTGGAAAACTCCAGCGCTTTCATCCACACAATCCCTGTTGTGATTTCCATATCAAATGGCATCCGATAGGATGTTTTCGTTTGTCCCATTTTCCCCTTGAAACTTTTTTGAGAGATGCTCCTATTGGAAATAATATAACTGTTTGAAAGTATTTTTAAATATCTCTATCTTTAAAAAGACACAGCTTTCATATTTAAACTCCGTAACTTTTTTTCCTGGTATCTATATACAGTTCTAATCTGATTTTCTCACTTAAAATTTCAACATTTCTGCCATTAAAAAGCCTTCAATAATATTACTTTTAATAGCTTTCTAATATTCCATTACATATGCACAATTTATATAGCTATTTTTATTGTGGGTTTTTTTTTTTTCAATTTTCATCTTTTCTACTAAGAATCAGGGTTGCTATTGAATGATTGTGCCTGAGTCCAGCCACATTGGTGCACTACAAGTGACACCAATTCTGATTTCTTGGTGCCCTGGCCATAACAATCATTAAATATTCTGCATATCAAACTTACAAACAATATGGGAGTGACTATCATCGGAATTAAATCTTACTGCGAGATAATTTAGGGTTCCTTCCTAGAAAAGGACTGGCTATTTACTAAGTATTCATGTTCTTGACAAGCATTGTGAAATCAGTTTCTCAAAAGGCAATAACAATATTTAATCCTACTAGCAGAATAGGAGAGTTTCTCTTGTCTACAAAGGAACTTTATAATAAGTAATCCTGAATTATTCACCTCAAGAAATATTTAGGACCCGTGTAATCTAGTCTCCCTCTTGAGTGCTGCGTAGAAAAAAACTCCGGTAACACAAGCCAGGAGTGCAGCCTTTGAATTAACCTCCTCAACATGGACTCCGCCAACACCCACTGTAGGATGTATGCTTAGAAAAGAGAATTCTGTGGTCAAATCAATGTAGGCGATGCTTGTACTGTCATCCCTCTTTAATTATTCCGGAGCTCGCCAACACAATAAGAGCACTAAAAAGACCTGCATTCCGTTTAGAACCTTTTACCTCTTTAATCTACAGTTTCTCAAACAAAATCCATTCTTTAAGTAAGGTCTTATAGAGACTCATATAAATAGGTCTTCAGAACAAGTTTGGGGAATCTGGTCTAACGTGTGTCCAACAAGCTTCCCTGGTGGACCAGTGGTAAAGAACCCATCTGCCAATGCAAGAGACTCAGGTTTGACCCCTGGGTCAGGAATATCCCCTGGAGAAAGACACAGCAACCTACTCCAATATTCTTGACTGGGAAATCCCATGGATGGAGGAGCCTGGCAGGCTACAGTCTATGGGGATCCCAAAAGAGTCAGACATGACTTAGCAACTAAACAATAGCAATCACTGTACAATAGCGTAGTATTCACACCCTGTAATCCCACCACTAAACAGCATGATAAACATAAGCAAGCAATTGAAATTGCTAGCAAGAAATAGAAAAACTTTCATATGAGGACAAGCTTAAAAAAAAAAAAATGAAGGGGCTTCCCTGGTGGTCCAGTGGGTAAAGAGTCCGCCTTGCAGTGCAAGGGACACCGGTTAGATCCCTAGCCTGGGAAGATTCCACGTGCCGCAGAGTGGCTGGACCTCTGTGTCCAACTACTGAGCCGGAGCTCTGGAGCACATGCACCTAGAGCCAGTGCTCTGCAATGAGAGAGGCCACTGCGATGGGAGGCCCACACAGGCCAAAGAATAAAGATGGATGAAAATAAATAAATAAATAAAAAGCTATAAAAGAGGCCAAAAATTTAAAGAAAAAAAAAAGAAGACTACTAATTCTGGGAAAATGGATGATGGAGGAGACGTAGCTGAATGGATAAGGGGCTTTCTATGTTCTGACATATGACATTGACAGTCCACAGAGGATGAGGGCCCTTGTTTAACCTTCACAGGGGGACTTCCCTGGTGGTCCAGTGGGTAAGGACCCTGCCTTGCAGTGCAAGGGGCACCGGTTCAATCCCTGGCCTTGGAAGATCCCACGTGCTGCGGAGTGGCTGGACCGATGTGTCCAACTACTGAGCCAGAGCTCTGGAGTGCATGCGACCAGAGCCGGTGCTCTGCAGCGAGAGAGGCCACCATGATGGGAGGCCCACACAGGCCAAAGAACAAAGATGGATGAAAATCAAAAAAATAAAAAGCTATAAAAGAGGCCAAAAATTTAAAGAAAAAAAAAAGAAGACTACTAATTCTGGGAAAATGGATGATGGAGGAGACGTAGCTGAATGGATAAGGGGCTTTCTATGTTCTGACATATGACATTGACAGTCCACAGAGGATGAGGGCCCTTGTTTAACCTTCACAGGGGGACTTCCCTGGTGGTCCAGTGGGTAAGGACCCTGCCTTGCAGTGCAAGGGGCACCGGTTCAATCCCTGGCCTTGGAAGATCCCACGTGCTGCGGAGTGGCTGGACCGATGTGTCCAACTACTGAGCCAGAGCTCTGGAGTGCATGCGACCAGAGCCGGTGCTCTGCAGCGAGAGAGGCCACCATGATGGGAGGCCCACACAGGCCAAAGAACAAAGATGGATGAAAATCAATGAATCAACAACCAATAGAAGTGGCCAAAAAAAAAAAAAAAGCTTTTAAAAAAAAATTAAAAAAAAAAAAAACAACCTTCACAGGGGACAACAGAGTTGAGGAACTCATTACCCCATTCAAGTTCAAGGAACGTTTAGGCAAATTAGTGGATGTCAGGTTCAAAATGGATTACTTGAGGAAAGCCAAGGATCTGGACGAAGAAAACATCTCTGACCTTTGGAAGCTGACATCACAGAAGGAAATTATTGTGTGCCTTCTTGGAATCTGCCAGTCATCCCTTAGCCTTTTCCTTAAAGGTCTCCAAGGGGAGAGCCCCTTGGGTCCTCTAATAACCTGTCTCATGCTACCCCATCATTAATTGCTAAGAAAGATCATTCTCAAGCCCATCAAAGCCCTTTAACTTCTTTCCTCTCTGGAGCTTAAAAATGAAAATTTATAATTCCTTACTTTTATTTATTAATATAAAAACAGGGGAGGAGGGTTAGAGTGCAAGGAAGATCCAGAAAACTTACTCAGTATTGATTTTCGGCCACCTTCAAGGAGTCATTTTGAATTTCGAACTTCCAGAAAGACGTATTTAGCATTCACACTGAATAAAGGCATAGGTTCCTACAACACCCTCCTGTTTTCAATGGGTCCTAAGTAATATAATACATTTGATGAAGATGGTATTCTTCTTGTAGGATCTTACCTGATCCACTTTTCTTTATCTATGCAAGAAATGAACCAGAAGAGGATGGGATTTGCTCCAAGTTGCAAAGTTATAAATGAGCATGGCTGGGATGAAAAACTTGGGTGTCCTTCGGCGAAGAACTCTAGCCATCAGCTTCTAGGTCGCTTACACCGAACACCTTTGCCACCTTTATAAGGTGCAGTCAATGGGTCCGAGGGTCTAGGAAGACTCCTTTCATAAAGAGGGAGTCCCTGGACCCCCAGTCTGTAGAAACAATGGAACTTCCGTGCTGGGTTTTGAGGTCTTTGTCCTGTGTGTGTGTTAAGAGTTAAGCCTTTGACCTGATATGGACTCTTCCAGCGCATACCCCCCAACTACCTAGCAAGACTCTTCCAAATATGCCCTCCTTAATTATACAGAAAGCATCTTTCTTGCTAGTTTGCCAAATGCGCTGGCAGGGACTAAGACGGAGCTGGGGCTTGTTTTCTTCTGTTCCCTTAACTGTCCATCCTTAGCCTGATTTTAAATTTCTCCATCTTCCATTGGTATTGGCAACCGTGGATTAGTAATGCCCCATGTTTAAATTCCCAAGTTCAAGGAACGTTTAGGCAAATTAGTGGATGTCAGGTTCAAAATGGATTACTTGAGGAAAGCCAAGGATCTGGACGAAGAAAACATCTCTGACCTTTGGAAGCTGACATCACAGAAGGAAATTATTGTGTGCCTTCTTGGAATCTGCCAGTCATCCCTTAGCCTTTTCCTTAAAGGTCTCCAAGGGGAGAGCCCCTTGGGTCCTCTAATAACCTGTCTCATGCTACCCCATCATTAATTGCTAAGAAAGATCATTCTCAAGCCCATCAAAGCCCTTTAACTTCTTTCCTCTCTGGAGCTTAAAAATGAAAATTTATAATTCCTTACTTTTATTTATTAATATAAAAACAGGGGAGGAGGGTTAGAGTGCAAGGAAGATCCAGAAAACTTACTCAGTATTGATTTTCGGCCACCTTCAAGGAGTCATTTTGAATTTCGGAACTTCCAGAAAGACGTATTTAGCATTCACACTGAATAAAGGCATAGGTCCCTACAACACCCTCCTGTTTTCAATGGGTCCTAAGTAATATAATACATTTGATGAAGATGGTATTCTTCTTGTAGGATCTTACCTGATCCACTTTTCTTTATCTATGCAAGAAATGAACCAGAAGAGGATGGGATTTGCTCCAAGTTGCAAAGTTATAAATGAGCATGGCTGGGATGAAAAACTTGGGTGTCCTTCGGCTAAGAACTCTAGCCATCAGCTTCTAGGTCGCTTACACCGAACACCTTTGCCACCTTTATAAGGTGCAGTCAATGGGTCCGAGGGTCTAGGAAGACTCCTTTCATAAAGAGGGAGTCCCTGGACCCCCAGTCTGTAGAAACAATGGAACTTCCGTGCTGGGTTTTGAGGTCTTTGTCCTGTGTGTGTGTTAAGAGTTAAGCCTTTGACCTGATATGGACTCTTCCAGCGCATACCCCCCAACTACCTAGCAAGACTCTTCCAAATATGCCCTCCTTAATTATACAGAAAGCATCTTTCTTGCTAGTTTGCCAAATGCGCTGGCAGGGACTAAGACGGAGCTGGGGCTTGTTTTCTTCTGTTCCCTTAACTGTCCATCCTTAGCCTGATTTTAAATTTCTCCATCTTCCATTGGTATTGGCAACCGTGGATTAGTAATGCTAAAAAATTTATCTTTACAACCTATTGTCTTGAGTAAGATTGTATCAACAGCTCCAGATGGACCAATCTCTAAGAATAATTTCACTTCTCCTTATCACTGACAGGAATCACATTTACATATTCTCCTGGTCGGTGAGATAATGCAGAGATGATTAATGTCCCTCGATGTACAGATACCTGTAGACTGTTTGATCAATGTCTCCCCAAGAAAGTGTCTTTCATTCTGGAAGCTCCGAGTCCAAAAACGCGCTGTGATTAATGTAACTAAATGTTTGGGGTCGGCAGAAGCTGCAGGCTCTGTTCCTGTGTCCCCGTCCCACTAAAGAGAGGTCACAGGAGACTGGATCAGTCATGTGGAGAAAAACTCTATAGGGCACTTCGGAGGGGTGAGGGTGGGGGTTGATTTCAAACGTCCCTTTAAAGAAAGAAGCTGAACAATGACATGCGCCACTTTTCATATAAGTATTGCTACCCATTTAAAAACCAAGCTGGTCTGACCTTGTGTGTTGTTTTGGAGTTGGAATCTACTCTGATTATTTCACATGTTTGTTCATCAGAAATATCTGGTTTTTCCAGGTTATTCCTTAGAGAGGCCCTGGAATCAGCTGGAATGATGTACAAAAGGCATGGCTAGGCATTCACCATGTATTATACGTTGTTATTATACATTGTTTTCTCAGCCTCTAGATTTATGTCTTGGGTTCCAAAATCACTGCAGACAGTGACTGCAGCCATGAAATTAAAAGACGCTTGCTCCATGGAAGAAAAGTTATAATAAACCTAGACCACCTATTCAAAAGCAGAGACAGCACTTTGCCAACAAATGTTTGTCTAGTCAAAGCTCTGGCTTCCCCAGTAGTCATGTATGGATGTGGAAGGTGGACCATAAAGAAGACTGAGCACCGAAGAACTGATGCTTTTGAATTATGGTGTTGAGAGTCCCTTGGACGCAAGGAGATCAAACCAGCGATCTTAAGAGAGATCAACCCTCAATATTCATTAGAAGAACTGATGCTGACGTAAAAGCTCTAATACATTGGCCACCTGATGCAAAGAGAGGACTCATTGGAAAAAAGCCTGATGTTGAGAAGAATAGAAGGAGAAAGGAGAAGGGGACGACAGAGGACGAGATGATTGGATGGTATCTCTGAGTCCATGGAGTTTGAGCAGTCTCTGGGAGATGGTGAAGGACAGGGAAGCCTGCTATGCTGCAGTCCATGGGATCTCAAAGAGTCAGACATGACTGAGCGACTGAACTGAACTGAACTGAAATTTATTTCAGCCTTTCCTCTGGGGTGCCCTGGAAGGTGACTCAGTGTTAGGGTGCCAATGTCTGGAGTCCAGATAGAGAAGAGGTTAAACAGGGACTCTGAAGCCATCTTGAGGCACCTTACCCCTCAACCTTTTTTTAAAATTTGATTTTATTTTTTATTTTTGGCTCTATAAGTCTTAGTCACAGGACACGGGCTCATAGACTTCTCTCTAGTTGTGGCCCTTGAGTTCAGCTGCCCCGCAGCATGTGAGATCTTAGTTCCTCGACCAGGGCTCCAACCTGAGTTCATGGCATTAGAAGGCGAATTTTTAACCTCTGGACCACCAGGGGAGGCCCTTGATCCTTAGACCGGGTGAACTTGGGGTATGTTTGAAATCCATCCATGCCTCAGTTTGCCTGTGTGCATGCTCCTTTGACTCCTTAGAACTCTACACTATAGCCTGCCAGGCTCCTCTGTCCATGGAATTCTCCAGGCAAGAATACTGGAGTAGGTTTCTCTGCCCTCCTCCAGGGGATCTTCCTGGCCCAAGGATGGGAACTCTGTCTCTTATATCTCCTGCATGGGCTGGAGATGCCACCTGGGAAGCCCATGCCTCCGTTTACTCATCTAGGAACCTGGGGTAATCAGTGTAAGTATCGTTTGGGTTGCTGGCAAGCTTAAATGAGAATGCATTCTTCACAGGCTTCATTCAGTGCTAGGCACTTGGCAAAAGAATTCAATAGATTCTCGCTACTGTTATTGTCATCATTAATTCTACAAATAGTTTATTGAAATGTCTCCTGCTCATGCCTGCCTCCTGCCGCTCCCTGCTAACAATGAGGTGAGGTTTTCTTCAGGTACTGTCTGGCTAGGTTCCTCCTGCAGGGAGACCTATTTTTCCACTGGAAAATATTTTTAAGGAAATCATATTCAATTCAAGTACATTTACATAATAATATGCATATCTAAAACCTGACTTCGCCAGACTGCCCCTAGCTGTGGGAGCTGAAGAGGCCATATTTAAGAATACAAATGACTTCAGGAATGTGTTTCAGTGCCCTGGGCTTCTCCCAAGGAACACACGTGGGGCCCGATTCAATGGCAAGACTGGAAAATACTGGAGGAATTAAGAAAGAGAGTCCGGAACCACACACCGTGCTCAAATTCAAAAGATGGAGTATGGGGAAGATAAGCCTGTAGTGGGGGAGTGGCAGGAATTTCTCAAAGTGGTGGGAAAGGCCATCTGAGTCCCCTGCTCATTCAGACATTTACTCACTCAGCAGACACTGACGGAACGCCAGAGACCACTCTAGGTGTGGGGATAATGCTGTGAACAGGTCAGGCCTTGTTTTTTCTTTCATGAGTTTACATCCCAACAGGGTGAACAGACAAGGACAGGCAGATAAAAATAAGGTGATTTTGGCCAGGCGTAAATATGGCAAGAAACTGGAGCCCGCCATGCCGTTCCCTCTCAGAGAAATGAGGAGATGCTTCATGGAGACGCTGCTCAAAGGCATCTGAGGAGCCTGGGGACCCTGTCCTCTTTTCGATCCTGTAGGACTTTGGAAAAATCAGACCCTCACTGGAGCTTTCATCCCTCTGGAATGTGAGACCCATAGTTCCAAGTCCCCAACGTGGAATCCTTTGAAACACAGGTCATTCAACACTTACACAATCCAGGCCAGGTTATGTCTGTTGCCCAGTCTCCCATCCTGAGCCCATGGTAGGCATCACCAAGCCATTATGATATTGCTCAGCCACAGTTTAACTCCAGGCAGACTCTATCAATCCATCATAATGGGCATGAGTGGGCTAGCCCTTGGCTTCCACCCAGGGTGGAAGCTGCCTGGGAAGCCCAATGGGCTTCAGTATTCAACAAAGAGGGTGATCATTACATGAGCTCCTACTTTCAAGGCCTTGTACATGGCTCAATAATTGGTATGTATCCCTATCCTTATTATTGTTGTCTGTTAACAGGAAGGATGGACAGAGGGAATAAAGAACGGAAGGAAAGATGGATGGAATGAAGGAAAGAAGAGAGAGAGGGAGGGAGGAATGAAGGAGGAAAGAAAGAGAGAGAGAGAGAAAGAAACAAATCCACGGGAGAGAGTCACTGGGACAAAAACGCCTATTGCCTGCTAAATAATGCAGCGTGTTTGCCCTTTAGACTGTAAAGGTTTAGAAGAAGGTTTATGTGATTTTGCATTTTTCTCCAACAGGGAGAGAGAGGCAGGAGAGAGGAGGGCAGCAGGGGGACGTGTCTCTAACAACAACAACAAAAATCCACATTCAATAAATGGGAAAATTATTTAAATAAGCAATCCTGAGGAAAAAAATACAGAAGCCAATTTTATTCATAAAACAACTGATTTACAGCGTTCTAGCTAAGAGCAGCTTTTAACTCAAGCCTCTGAGATCCTATTTATTATTCAGCAAAATATTCAAGATTAATAAAGGTATCTTTAATACTAATATTGCAGCAAGAGCTAATATATGTAAAATAATTATTATGAAAAGTATTATCAATATTTGGGGGAATAATGTACATGCATAATGAATGAATTTTGCCCCTGGGTTTAGGCTTATATCTTGGCCTGATTTTGCATGGAGAAATTCTGCATTATAATGAAAGGCAAAATGATCACACATTATAACTGCGAGTTTTTTATCACTGCTTAGAAGGATCCTAAAACTGTCACCTAAACAGGAAAAAAAAATATATATTCCACATAAGTATGTATATGGTGAGATGTATCATTCTTTAAATGGCTGGAAACACCCAAACACTCAGCTGCTTTCAAAAATGACAATTATCAACCCCAAAGAAGTAAATAAGAAATGTTATGATAGTTCCAAATTACAAAAATTGACTAAATTTAAGGCAAAAGAAGGGCTATTCAGATTTATTTTTCAGTCTAAACATTTCTGAAGGTGAAATCTCCAGGGACCTCTAAATGGCATAAAGAAGCTAAATCACATAAAGAATGATTTTTCATCTTCAAAAGCCATTGAGGACCTTTCAAACTTGAAGAGAAGATCCTTCTCCACCTCTACCTTCACCCCAAACTTCTGAAATAAAAATCAAATCTTATTCAACAAATGAATGGACATCTCCCCATTCACCAAACCTCGTGAAAGCACAAAGAAAAATCTGGAAGGATGCTTTTTTCTTCTACAACAGAGAATCATAAAATCAAACACAAAAAGGGGATCTCAGCAATGAGACATCTAATGTATTCCCTTATTTTATTTAAAAAATAAATAAAAAGAAAGCTGAAGCCTAGAAATGTCAAACTCGTGCATTTTCCTACTTCTAAAATAGTAAAATTTCCACCACACTCCACGCCCCAACCAAGTTCAGCCAATGAAGATGCAGTGTCCACTGATGACGTCATCTGTTTCCATGTGGTATCTATACCTTCTCCACTGAGGCAGCAGGAAGGTACCTTGGGGGCCAAGCCAAAAATTACCCTTCGCCTGCCTCAGCACAGACCCCAATGTGAACAACAAATCGACTGATCCTGATTCCATACTTTGCACGAAGCCTGATGTTGGCTTCACTCAACAGCCTCTGTTCGTCCATTGACATTTCAGTCCTAAAGGTTTCTGCCTTCAGTGATCCCTAAGATGAGGCAGGCATGTTCACCATCACCTAAAGAAAACAAAAGTTTCCAAATGCTTGCTAGCTCTTGAATTTATGTGTAAGAACTCATGTTTGAAAGGTTTTATTTTTTATGTTAAATGACTATACCATAAATCTCACCCACGGCATAAATCAGACTTGACGCCAGCCCCAGGAGTGAGGCTGGGACCAATTTATGATGAGGCATGAGAGAGGAACAGTGTGTTTTATTTGTTTTACCACCTGGCATTTACACCCTGAGGAGCCTGGGGAACTGGCCTGTACAGGCTGGGGAATGGTCCACCAAGCTACCATAATGACAATTATCAACCCCAAAGAAGTAAATAAGAAATGTTATGATAGTTCCAAATTACAAAAATTGACTAAATTTAAGGCAAAAGAAGGGCTATTCAGATTTATTTTTCAGTCTAAACATTTCTGAAGGTGAAATCTCCAGGGACCTCTAAATGGCATAAAGAAGCTAAATCACATAAAGAATGATTTTTCATCTTCAAAAGCCATTGAGGACCTTTCAAACTTGAAGAGAAGATCCTTCTCCACCTCTACCTTCACCCCAAACTTCTGAAATAAAAATCAAATCTTATTCAACAAATGAATGGACATCTCCCCATTCACCAAACCTCGTGAAAGCACAAAGAAAAATCTGGAAGGATGCTTTTTTCTTCTACAACAGAGAATCATAAAATCAAACACAAAAAGGGGATCTCAGCAATGAGACATCTAATGTATTCCCTTATTTTATTTAAAAAATAAATAAAAAGAAAGCTGAAGCCTAGAAATGTCAAACTCGTGCATTTTCCTACTTCTAAAATAGTAAAATTTCCACCACACTCCACGCCCCAACCAAGTTCAGCCAATGAAGATGCAGTGTCCACTGATGACGTCATCTGTTTCCATGTGGTATCTATACCTTCTCCACTGAGGCAGCAGGAAGGTACCTTGGGGGCCAAGCCAAAAATTACCCTTCGCCTGCCTCAGCACAGACCCCAATGTGAACAACAAATCGACTGATCCTGATTCCATACTTTGCACGAAGCCTGATGTTGGCTTCACTCAACAGCCTCTGTTCGTCCATTGACATTTCAGTCCTAAAGGTTTCTGCCTTCAGTGATCCCTAAGATGAGGCAGGCATGTTCACCATCACCTAAAGAAAACAAAAGTTTCCAAATGCTTGCTAGCTCTTGAATTTATGTGTAAGAACTCATGTTTGAAAGGTTTTATTTTTTATGTTAAATGACTATACCATAAATCTCACCCACGGCATAAATCAGACTTGACGCCAGCCCCAGGAGTGAGGCTGGGACCAATTTATGATGAGGCATGAGAGAGGAACAGTGTGTTTTATTTGTTTTACCACCTGGCATTTACACCCTGAGGAGCCTGGAGGGAACTGGCCTGTACAGGCTGGGGAATGGTCCACCAAGCTACCATAAATCCACCTGTGACTGGCAACTCACCTTGGGTTAAGAACTTGAGCTCAAATAACCACAAAGACAGACTGTCTGGTGGAAGATTTTTGATCCTGAGTAGAAATACTGTTGAGTTGGGAATCCATTGTGACCCTTATCATGTCTTACCTAGCTTCAAACATTGCTAATTACTATGAATAAAGTCCTTTACAGACTTTTCTGTCTTTATTGTTGGGAAATTCAAGATCAATAGGTACCATATTAAAGGAAATTTTTACAAATCTTTAAATTATGGAAATTTTCCTTCAAGAGGACCAAGCCTTGAAAAGCCTCTTAGTAAATCTTGTCTCTGGGATAACAGTCATTTATTAAATGCTTAATGAACATCTACCATGGGGCAGGTCTACCCTCTTGTGAAGTTTAGCAACAGAAAATTAGAAAAAAAAAAAAAGATAGGCCCAAGAAGAATAATCGCTCCAGAGAAAAATAAAGCTGAGGGTGAAGGGATGGTCAAAGGACATCTCCTTGATAAGTGAACATTTCGTTAGAGACCTGAACGAAGTGAAGGAAAGAGGCCCTGTGTCAACAGCGGTAAGAGCATCCAGCCAGTACAAAGGCTGGAAGGGGGAGCAAGGTGAACATCTTCAAGGAGCAGCCCGTGGCAACCAGGATGGCTGGCAAGGAATGAGAGAGTAGAGGTTTCCCTGCTCTTTGAAAGGAGAGCATTCCTACGAAACCTTTGGATGTTGAAACCACGTTGGACAATGTTCACCATCACCTAAAGAAAACAAAAGTTTCCAAATGCTTGCTAGCTCTTGAATTTATGTGTAAGAACTCATGTTTGAAAGGTTTTATTTTTTATGTTAAATGACTATACCATAAATCTCACCCACGGCATAAATCAGACTTGACGCCAGCCCCAGGAGTGAGGCTGGGACCAATTTATGATGAGGCATGAGAGAGGAACAGTGTGTTTTATTTGTTTTACCACCTGGCATTTACACCCTGAGGAGCCTGGAGGGAACTGGCCTGTACAGGCTGGGGAATGGTCCACCAAGCTACCATAAATCCACCTGTGACTGGCAACTCACCTTGGGTTAAGAACTTGAGCTCAAATAACCACAAAGACAGACTGTCTGGTGGAAGATTTTTGATCCTGAGTAGAAATACTGTTGAGTTGGGAATCCATTGTGACCCTTATCATGTCTTACCTAGCTTCAAACATTGCTAATTACTATGAATAAAGTCCTTTACAGACTTTTCTGTCTTTATTGTTGGGAAATTCAAGATCAATAGGTACCATATTAAAGGAAATTTTTACAAATCTTTAAATTATGGAAATTTTCCTTCAAGAGGACCAAGCCTTGAAAAGCCTCTTAGTAAATCTTGTCTCTGGGATAACAGTCATTTATTAAATGCTTAATGAACATCTACCATGGGGCAGGTCTACCCTCTTGTGAAGTTTAGCAACAGAAAATTAGAAAAAAAAAAAAAGATAGGCCCAAGAAGAATAATCGCTCCAGAGAAAAATAAAGCTGAGGGTGAAGGGATGGTCAAAGGACATCTCCTTGATAAGTGAACATTTCGTTAGAGACCTGAACGAAGTGAAGGAAAGAGGCCCTGTGTCAACAGCGGTAAGAGCATCCAGCCAGTACAAAGGCTGGAAGGGGGAGCAAGGTGAACATCTTCAAGGAGCAGCCCGTGGCAACCAGGATGGCTGGCAAGGAATGAGAGAGTAGAGGTTTCCCTGCTCTTTGAAAGGAGAGCATTCCTACGAAACCTTTGGATGTTGAAACCACGTAGGGTGAAGAAGCAATAACCATAGGACACATCTTGCTAAGAGATGCACTAAATAAATCTAGATCAAGCACGGATGCTTGAACAAAACTCTGGCAACCAAATGCTGAGGCTGAATGTAGTTCCCATGAAAGGAGCTTGGTGGCACCACGTTCTCTCTGCTCTAGGTGTGCGCCCCCTCCATCGTGACTTCGGCAAAGTTAACTCTGAAAGTGAACTTCACTTTTTTTTATTTCTGCAAAGTTTCTGTCACTGATCAAAAACAGGTACTAAGGTAGTTCCTTCATCAAACGTTCAAAAAACAGGGAATGCCTATAATATCTGTTCAGATTCAAGACTGTGCGTGTATGTAAGTCGCTTCAGTTGTGACCCTACAGACGGTAGCCTGCAGGCTCCTCTGTCCATGGGATCCTCCAGGCAGGAATACTGGGGTGGGTTGTCATGTCCTCCTCCAGGGATCTTCATGACCCAGGGATCAAACCCTCATCTTGTGTGTCTCCTGCATTAACACTGCGGTTCTTTACCTCTAGTGCCACCTGGGAAGCCCAGATCCAAGGCTACGGGGCACCAAGCCCATGGAAGACTCTGGGCTTTACCCCTGAGTCAGATAGGAAACTTAAGCTTGAGCAGAGAAGTAACATGATGTGACTTGTGTTTTTGGAATGTATCTCTCTCTTGTTGGAGATCAGAGTGTTGGAAGGCGGGGATAGAAACCAAGAGGTCAGTTAGCATACGATTACTGCAACAGTCCAAGCCACAGATAAGGCCAAGGTTGACACATTCCTTTACTCTCCTCTCATCTCAACGTCAAGCCTATCAGAATATTAGGCCGAGGGTGAAGGGATGGTCAAAGGACATCTCCTTGATAAGTGAACTTCGTAGAGACCTGAACGAGTGAAGGAAAGAGGCCCTGTGTCAACAGCGGTAAGAGCATCCAGCCAGTACAAAGGCTGGAAGGGGGAGCAAGGTGAACATCTTCAAGGAGCAGCCCGTGGCAACCAGGATGGCTGGCAAGGAATGAGAGAGTAGAGGTTTCCCTGCTCTTTGAAAGGAGAGCATTCCTACGAAACCTTTGGATGTTGAAACCACGTAGGGTGAAGAAGCAATAACCATAGGACACATCTTGCTAAGAGATGCACTAAATAAATCTAGATCAAGCACGGATGCTTGAACAAAACTCTGGCAACCAAATGCTGAGGCTGAATGTAGTTCCCATGAAAGGAGCTTGGTGGCACCACGTTCTCTCTGCTCTAGGTGTGCGCCCCCTCCATCGTGACTTCGGCAAAGTTAACTCTGAAAGTGAACTTCACTTTTTTTTATTTCTGCAAAGTTTCTGTCACTGATCAAAAACAGGTACTAAGGTAGTTCCTTCATCAAACGTTCAAAAAACAGGGAATGCCTATAATATCTGTTCAGATTCAAGACTGTGCGTGTATGTAAGTCGCTTCAGTTGTGACCCTACAGACGGTAGCCTGCAGGCTCCTCTGTCCATGGGATCCTCCAGGCAGGAATACTGGGGTGGGTTGTCATGTCCTCCTCCAGGGATCTTCATGACCCAGGGATCAAACCCTCATCTTGTGTGTCTCCTGCATTAACACTGCGGTTCTTTACCTCTAGTGCCACCTGGGAAGCCCAGATCCAAGGCTACGGGGCACCAAGCCCATGGAAGACTCTGGGCTTTACCCCTGAGTCAGATAGGAAACTTAAGCTTGAGCAGAGAAGTAACATGATGTGACTTGTGTTTTTGGAATGTATCTCTCTCTTGTTGGAGATCAGAGTGTTGGAAGGCGGGGATAGAAACCAAGAGGTCAGTTAGCATACGATTACTGCAACAGTCCAAGCCACAGATAAGGCCAAGGTTGACACATTCCTTTACTCTCCTCTCATCTCAACGTGCGCTTCAAGAATATTCCCCACTAATCATTGAATCCATTTAAGAGAGAAGCACAGTTAAAGCCAGAGCCTGAGAACTCTGGATCATTTGGGAAAAAGAACAGGTTCTGAAAATGTTGGTGTTAAGACCAGGGGACGTAAGTTCTTTTTCTTTGGAGACATGTTAAGGATATTGCCGTTGCACTCATTCTGTGATCTCACTAGGACCTGGATGCTTCCTTGAAGGACAGACTTCTTGCTGGTGATCTACCTAAGACCAAATGGTTACCGGGTAGTCTGGGCTCCTGGAAAAGTCTGCTCTAAACCCGTGTACTGCTGTGTCAAGAAGATAGTGCTAGAGACCTCTTTGGACTTAATTAAAGCCAAACTGGACTTCATAGAGAGAAGGGAGAGAAAGAGGACCAAAGAAAGGAAGGGGTGGGGGCTCCTCGGCCACATCCTCTTCCCGCAAATTGGTTTCTAGTCACATGAGCGTATTGGGAAGAACACTTAGCCGTGATTACTAAGAGAGGAAGGTGGGGGGTGTGTGCACGGCCAAGACAGTGAAGGATGGGGCCAAATGGGAGGGAATGGACAAATTAATGATTAAGGAAGATTTTTTTCTTCCAGGAGTCGTGTCCAGCCTGGCCTCCCAGATTTGAGCCATCTTTCACTGTCAAGAGAGGCTGGGAGATTGATTCAATTAAGATTAGCAGAGTCGAAAAAATGGCATGGGTTAGTTTTGATTAGTGATGTCTTGTCTCTCATCTCAGCGGCGGTGGTGGCCAGAACACAGGCGGAGTGTCGCTCCCTCCGGTCACGGGGAAGGCCAGGCAGGCTTCCGAAGCGGGGTACGTGGACCAGACCCTGGGGTGGAGAGGTGGTGTTTCTTTGTGATGTGCCTCTGAGGTCTCTTCCATTTGTCCTTCTTGGGGATGACGTTTTATAATTAGCTACACTGTAACATGATGTAATTCTCTCTGTTGGAGATCAGAGTGTTGGAAGGGGGATAGAAACCAAGAGGTCAGTTAGCATACGATTACTGCAACAGTCCAAGCCACAGATAAGGCCAAGGTTGACACATTCCTTTACTCTCCTCTCATCTCAACGTGCGCTTCAAGAATATTCCCCACTAATCATTGAATCCATTTAAGAGAAGCACAGTTAAAGCCAGAGCCTGAGAACTCTGGATCATTTGGGAAAAAGAACAGGTTCTGAAAATGTTGGTGTTAAGACCAGGGGACGTAAGTTCTTTTTCTTTGGAGACATGTTAAGGATATTGCCGTTGCACTCATTCTGTGATCTCACTAGGACCTGGATGCTTCCTTGAAGGACAGACTTCTTGCTGGTGATCTACCTAAGACCAAATGGTTACCGGGTAGTCTGGGCTCCTGGAAAAGTCTGCTCTAAACCCGTGTACTGCTGTGTCAAGAAGATAGTGCTAGAGACCTCTTTGGACTTAATTAAAGCCAAACTGGACTTCATAGAGAGAAGGGAGAGAAAGAGGACCAAAGAAAGGAAGGGGTGGGGGCTCCTCGGCCACATCCTCTTCCCGCAAATTGGTTTCTAGTCACATGAGCGTATTGGGAAGAACACTTAGCCGTGATTACTAAGAGAGGAAGGTGGGGGGTGTGTGCACGGCCAAGACAGTGAAGGATGGGGCCAAATGGGAGGGAATGGACAAATTAATGATTAAGGAAGATTTTTTTCTTCCAGGAGTCGTGTCCAGCCTGGCCTCCCAGATTTGAGCCATCTTTCACTGTCAAGAGAGGCTGGGAGATTGATTCAATTAAGATTAGCAGAGTCGAAAAAATGGCATGGGTTAGTTTTGATTAGTGATGTCTTGTCTCTCATCTCAGCGGCGGTGGTGGCCAGAACACAGGCGGAGTGTCGCTCCCTCCGGTCACGGGGAAGGCCAGGCAGGCTTCCGAAGCGGGGTACGTGGACCAGACCCTGGGGTGGAGAGGTGGTGTTTCTTTGTGATGTGCCTCTGAGGTCTCTTCCATTTGTCCTTCTTGGGGATGACGTTTTTATAATTAGCTACACTGTCTACAGGAACACAAAGGAGTTGGGAAGCCTCGGAAACGTGGGGGGTCATGGTGGGGTACCATTCCTCAAAGCAAATGAATGTAATTGGAGGTCTCATTAATTCTGAGGCGATGCCTGGGTGCCCTCTCTGCGCCATCAGGAGGGTGGTGGAACGCGCCAGGAGGTGGGAGCATGTTGGAAACAGAGAGGCAGACAGCTCCCGCATCTGCTGGCAAAGAACCTCCCCAGGATTGGGGGTCCCAGGGTGGAGAGATGTAGGGAACACACCATTCTCACTTCCTCCCCTCTCCACACCGATAAACCAAAACACACCAGTGCTGGTGGTCTCCGCCCCTTCAGGTCTCTGCGTTCTAGGGGGAGCAGCCTGCGAATGCTTGAAATAACCGTGCCTTGCAACGTACCGGCGCCTCTAACTTCGTATGCAGACCCTGTTGCTGGATAAGTTTAATGAAAGTGGTACTTTTCACAAGGTCCCTGGTGGCATTAGTTCACATTACAAAATCATTATACATAATTTGACACTATTGTGCACCGTTAGCTTAGAAAAAGAGCTTGTTTTACAGCTCTGGGGACAGAGGTCCCTCCAGATAAGATTGGGCTTATGAGAGAGGGAGAAAGGAAGGAAGGGCCTCCCTCTGGTTCATAATGAAGTCTTTGATGTGCAATGCAGCTACTCCTCTGATGCTCATCAAGACAGATATGTAGTCCAAGGGAAAAAAAATTACCCAGTGAGTCTCTTAAAAGGCAGCTGTGGACCAGACACGAAGCTCTAGGACTCTTAAAAGCAAGTATTTCTTCTGTGTGCTCAAGGCCTCTCCCAGTGCCGCCAATCCCCAGTGGATTTTGTTGTTGTTGCTCTGAAAGCTCCTATTTCTGGGGACTTGGCACAACTTGTCACAGACCGTTCCACCCTGTCCCACGCAGCCACCCGGGACCGGCATTCACCCGAGCTGCACAAGATGTGCAGGTGAGCCCACTTCTCAGACACCCTTACCCTTCTCCTGGCACCTCCAGATGCTCTCATGGCCCAGCAGGCAACAGGTTAATATCTGGCTCTTTAGGGGACATGCCAAATGTTACGGATATCCCCTCCCTCCCAAAATTCATATACTGGTGCTCCAGTTTCACATGAGGCTATTCCTTGGGGTCCAGTGGTGACGAATCTGCCTGCCAAGGCAGGGGACACAGGTTTGATCCCTAGTCCAGGAAGATCCCACCTGCCACAGAGCAACGAAGCCCACAGCTGTCGAAGCCCACTCACCCAAACTCCAAACAAAAGAAGAAGGAAAGAACATGGCAAGGAGAAGCCCACACATCTCAACAAAGAGTAGCCTCCACTCGCCACAACTAGAGAGAGCCCGCCCACAACGAAGATCCAGTGCAGCCAGAAATAAATAAATAAATTTAAACATGAGACTCTATTTGGGGACAGGGCCATTTGAGGAAGTAGTGAAGGTTAGATGGGGTCATAAGGGTGGGGCCCTAATCCAATATCACTAGCATTTTTTTTATTATTTGACTTTTTACTTTTACAGAGTTCTGTTGTTTACAGATATGTATGATCCCAGATTAGTCATGTGCATATCTCCCCCATCCAAGGAAGAGGTGCCTGAGATTGCTCTCCAGAGAGAAGACCCCGTGGAGATGCAGGGAGAAGGCAGCAGCTACAAGCCGAGGAGAGGTCTTGCCAGAAACCAGCCCTGCCAGCACCTTGATCTTGAACTTCCAGCCTCCAGGACTGTGAGAAAATGAATTTCTCTTTAGGCCACTCAGTCTGTGTTATTTTGTTATGGCCATTCTGATGGGTTGGCTCCCGTGCCTCCTACCATTTGGTGAATACTTTCTTATCACCTGCTAACAGTCTTTCCTAGAAGAAGTCACTGCTTCCCTTTAGTTAACTTCCAAAGATACACAGTCCACAATGAAAGTTCATTCACAACCCATCTGCCCAGGTGACGTTTTGGCTGCAGGTATCTTGACGCCTTTCTCTTCCTTGAACCCCTTGACCCAGGGGTCAGTCACCCAATCCCCTGGAGTCCCTTCCCCTTGATGCCTAGCCTCTGTCCCTTCTTTCCTCCTGCCAAGATGCCCCCTGGGCTCCAAAGACATCATCTTTCCCCCTGACTCCAGATGCTGCTCAGGCCCAGCAGGCAACCGGGGGTTAATATCTGGCTCTTTAGGGACATGCCAAATGTTACGGATATCCCTCCTCCCAAAATTCATATACTGGTGCTCCAGTTTCACATGAGGCTATTCCTTGGGGTCCAGTGGTGACGAATCTGCCTGCCAAGGCAGGGGACACAGGTTTGATCCCTAGTCCAGGAAGATCCCACCTGCCACAGAGCAACGAAGCCCACAGCTGTCGAAGCCCACTCACCCAAACTCCAAACAAAAGAAGAAGGAAAGAACATGGCAAGGAGAAGCCCACACATCTCAACAAAGAGTAGCCTCCACTCGCCACAACTAGAGAGAGCCCGCCCACAACGAAGATCCAGTGCAGCCAGAAATAAATAAATAAATTTAAACATGAGACTCTATTTGGGGACAGGGCCATTTGAGGAAGTAGTGAAGGTTAGATGGGGTCATAAGGGTGGGGCCCTAATCCAATATCACTAGCATTTTTTTTATTATTTGACTTTTTACTTTTACAGAGTTCTGTTGTTTACAGATATGTATGATCCCAGATTAGTCATGTGCATATCTCCCCCATCCAAGGAAGAGGTGCCTGAGATTGCTCTCCAGAGAGAAGACCCCGTGGAGATGCAGGGAGAAGGCAGCAGCTACAAGCCGAGGAGAGGTCTTGCCAGAAACCAGCCCTGCCAGCACCTTGATCTTGAACTTCCAGCCTCCAGGACTGTGAGAAAATGAATTTCTCTTTAGGCCACTCAGTCTGTGTTATTTTGTTATGGCCATTCTGATGGGTTGGCTCCCGTGCCTCCTACCATTTGGTGAATACTTTCTTATCACCTGCTAACAGTCTTTCCTAGAAGAAGTCACTGCTTCCCTTTAGTTAACTTCCAAAGATACACAGTCCACAATGAAAGTTCATTCACAACCCATCTGCCCAGGTGACGTTTTGGCTGCAGGTATCTTGACGCCTTTCTCTTCCTTGAACCCCTTGACCCAGGGGTCAGTCACCCAATCCCCTGGAGTCCCTTCCCCTTGATGCCTAGCCTCTGTCCCTTCTTTCCTCCTGCCAAGATGCCCCCTGGGCTCCAAAGACATCATCTTTCCCCCTGACTCCTCTGATAGCTTCGTAAAGGCTGGCCTCCCTGTCCCGGCTTTCTCCCTCCCATCCAATCACCTCTCTGCGGTTGACATGACTTTCTCAAAGTCTGAGCACCTCCCTACACTGCTTGAAACTTCAGTGGCTCTTCCTCAGCCTCAGACAGCATCTGACAGTGCATGCAGGCCCTGCAGAGTCAAGCTTTATCCTGTCAGCTTTGGTGTGTGCATGTCCTTGTGCCTGAAACAGCCCTCCCATGCCTTTCTCCAGGTCAGCTCTTGTCCAGCATCCTGG
The DNA here is from genome assembly GCA_022376925.1 of Tragulus kanchil. Classification (NCBI taxonomy): domain Eukaryota; kingdom Metazoa; phylum Chordata; class Mammalia; order Artiodactyla; family Tragulidae; genus Tragulus; species Tragulus kanchil. Next base: position 145,695,417 of record JAIOJX010000031.1, on the reverse strand, counting down.
TAAGGGAACCACTGTCTCCTGGGCTGTCATTCTGATGTTCTTGGATACTTCCAGGGACGGGGGACTCATCTCCTCATGCCGCGTCATCTCACGGAGCTGGCTCCTAGATTGAGTGGTCCATCCTATGATAGACCTGAAGTCACATCCACATAAACTCTCCTCACTGGTCCCCCTTCTCCTCACTGTCCCCCAACAATATTTATAGCCTTTTAGATTTTCTTACGTCCTTGGGGCTGAAACAATGCTATCCTTATTCACTGCCAAATTTCCAATACCTGCTATGCCTAACTGGCTTCCCTGGTGGCCCAGATGATAAAGAATCCACCTGCAATGAGGGAGACCCGGGTTCGACCCTGGGTTGGGACGATCCCCTGGAGGAGGGCATGGCAACCCACTCCAATATTCTTCCCTGGAGAATCCCATGAACTCAAGAATCCCAGGATTCTTGCTTGGAGATTTCTTGGTAGGCTGCCATCTATGGGGCTGCCAAGAGTCAGACACAACTAAGCACACACAGCTAAGCTTGGGACACGGTAGGTTCTGAGTCAATTTGCCATGAATAAATGAAGGAATACTTGGAGTAGAAGAACAGAGCTAGAGGATCACGTTTCCCTTCCTTTTTTCACAGAGGCCCAAACCAGGGCTTATCCAAGAAAAGAGAAGGGTGCAAGGTCACAGGACAAGAGAGTGGCCAGACCAGGCTAGAATCTATAGGTCTAAGAGGCCTCAGAGCAAACTGGCAGACTCTGGTCCATCTTCAGATTATCTGAGCCGGAAGTCGATAGGTCCTTTACCCAAGTGCGTCTTTGGGATCAGGCACCCTTAAGCAAATGTCTGTGCCAAGTCCACGGCTCTTTATTCGAGGAACTGGGTGCAAGATGGATGAGCCTTTAAATGGTGTCGCATCCAGGGCATTCATAACTTGGACTGGAGTGCAGGAAATCCTGTTTGTCTCACAGAGGGAGACAAATGGGCTCTGGAAAATTCCTGGAGGAAAGGAGGGCATCACGGGGAATCTTCATCTACATGGGCCAGTCTCAGCCAGACAAGAGAAAGGGATCCAGGGTGGTTCCTTCACATTCCAGAAGTTTCTCTGGGACAAGTCCGTGTGGCAGAATGGGCATGCCAGCTAGAGAGTGGAATAAGGAGACGTTAATAGAGACTGCTCTCATTCACCAGAGAATGGCTTCACCCCAAAGGGTCTCTCCCCGCTCTCCGCTTGAAGCTCCACTCCCTCGAACCAAAGCATAGCAAAGACTGCCTTCAGGGACTCAGAGAAAACCTCCCATCCCCAACCGAGAGCGAGGGAAGGAGGGAGACTCTCGGAGATTCAAAGAGAGAAAACTGGATTCCAAGAGAGACAGATGGACAAAGTGTGTCTAATCAAAGCAAAGGGGTGGAAAGGGAGACAGACACCTGACGGCTTTCAATATATGCATAAAGGACAGTCCCTTCCATGAAAACCTTATAAAACAGAAAGACCCCCAAAAAGATGCATCACCTTTCTCCTTCCTGCCCTCTTCTTCTTTCTCCTCTTCTCTCTTTGGAGTCAGAGTTCATGGGGACTCCAGGTGAGAGGTTCAGCCGTGTGCAGGAATGGGTTTAATCACAAAAGCAAAGCACCATAGGAATACCAGCTAGCAACGTCCGCTATTGATGGAGCACTTAAGACATAAACTGTTCTGAGTGCCTGGGGTGGATTTCCTCGTTGAATCCTCACCATCCTAGGCCCTGGGCTCTGGGAGGGTTCTCCTGTTACAGGGGAGGACAGAAAGGCTCGAAGAAGTTTCCATCTGCTCAGGGTCTCAGAGTTAGTGCTGTGTGGAGCCAAGAGTTACGGGAATGTCTGGTTTGGGTTCCCAGAGCCCCTCCTCTCTGTCCCGGCTGGAACTTGGACCCTCAGCCTTGAGAACCCGCAGTCATTTCAAAGTAGTTCCTCCTCCCCTTCACACCTACCCTGATAGCTGACAGTGCCTTTCTTCCTCTGACATCTCAGTTGATAGGGATGGGAGACTCCGTTTTGCAGACCAGCTAGTGGGCTACTTCAAGAGGATGTCAAGCTGTCCCCATGCCAGGTGACCAAGGGAATCCTAGAGGTTTCCTCCAAGCTCCCCTATAGGCAGAGGAAGTGAGAGAGTTAGTCAGTCGTGTCTGGCTCTTTATGACCCCATGGACTGTAGCTCACCAGGTTTCTCTGTCCATGGAGCTCTCCAGGCAAGAATCCTGGAGAGGGTTGCCCTTCCCTTCTCCAGGGGATCTTTCTGACCCAGGGATCAAACCTGGGTCTCCCGCATTGCAGGCCGATTCTTTACCATCTGATCCACCAGGGAAGCCCATAGGAAAGTAAGCAAATAGTTCTGGGATGTCTAGTGTATGCGAAGAAGGAGCAAACAAAACTCCAACATGTGGAATGTGCTATCTCCATGCTTCTCTTCTATAAAAGTTCCTTTTTACTCTGAAAATGTCATGGGGGCTTTACTCTAGACTCTAGAATGTATCTGTCTTTGAGAAAACAGAGCAATAATGTTTTTAATGACTTGTCTTGGCATAACAAGACACATCCCCTGGCTTAATCCCAAGGCAGAGAAATGTCAACTTGGAGAAGCTCAGGAGCTAGTCCAGGTCTTATCTCACTCCTACCATGTTTCAGGAGCAGAGATGGAGGCCCAGAGAGGTGAAGTGATTTTCCGAAGGCTGCACAGCAGGGCCGAGTCTCCAACTCACTTCTCCTGAAGCCTAACCCAGAACTCCTATGCCACATCCATCCCACACAAGGGTGAGGAGCACAGGCAGTGGAACTGGCGAGGCTGGGTGAGAGTCCCAGTACAACCACGAAGTCACACAACTGTAGGGTGGCTCTCCCAATGGAACTGATGTGTTTGGCAACTCTCAGGGTTGGCAGTGCCTATAGGCCGTTCACATCACCCCTCTCTGTGCTTCAGTTTCCATATTGATAATTCTCCTAACACTGAAATCATAATAGTATCAGCTCTGGCATTTTGACATAAGCAAATGCCTGGCATTTAGTAGGAGCTCAATCAAATGTAACCCTTGAGGCAGGCCTCCTCTTTCCTCAAGATAAAGGAGTCCCCTTCTTCTTTCATGATTCCTTTCCAAGACCAGTGACCCAGGGAAGCTTTACAAGAATATCTCTTTTTTAAGAAAAGTCTTTATTGAATCTGTTATAACATTGCTTCTGTTTATGTTTTGGTGATATTGGCCACGAGGCACATGGGATCTTAGCTTTCCAACTAGGGATCGAACCCGCAACCCCCTACATTAGGGGGCAAAGTCTTAACCACCAGACCTCCGGGTGAATCTCCAAGAATGCCTTTTATAGCTACAACAATGTTACTCCATCTCCATGGGTTGGTGTGGGGCTAAATGGACACCTGCGATGCACCTGTAACAGGTGCAATGCACCTATAATACCGGTATAGCGAGCACTAAGCAAGAGCTGCCACTCCCATTATACGGAGCTCTGTAGAGACACACGGGGATGCTGACTCTAATTCAACAGGCATTTATAGATTTAGGAACAACTTTTGCCTCCATATATAAAGCCATCCCTCCAGGCTTCACTTCCTGCAGCATCATCTAGGTGGTTGCTCCGAGCACATCCTTTCTGAGTGAGAAGTAACGAGCTTTCAGGGAAGACGGCATGGAGAGAGTAGTTTTTCCTGGTGTCACAAGCGAGAAACTTCTTAATCCAGACCGCGTTGACTTTTCCCCTCCCAGAGCCGCCCAGATCCCCTCTCCTTGAAGCCCTGCAGCAAAGGCAGCTCCCAGAGCCCTCTGGCTCCATTCAAAATCCCCTTTTCAGAGCCGTGGCAGTTTTATGGCCTTTAATGACCCCCTATTGTACCCTGATTGCCAATCAGGGCACACGTAATGACCAAGCAGCATCACTTAGCCCTTATTCCGATGACAATGGCCAGAGCGGCCAGCTCGCTGTTTTGACATGAGCAGGGTCACAGGGAAAGTTTGCAGGCGGGTGATTTAAGGAGGCCGGACCAGCCAGCACCCTGGACTCCTCCGTTGCCGGGACTTGGACAAAAGAGTGAACTCTGAACTTTTCCTTTGACGGATGGAGGTCATTAAAACCATGATGGGGGCCCCTTCAAAGGCAGGTGTAGACCAGGCTGTCCCTCACAGTGCCTAATAAAGAGAGAACAGGCGATTGTGTGGGATTCAGAGAAGGGGGGAACTTCTGAGAGATTCACTCAAGTGGTTCAAAGAAATCAATGAGCCGCTCTGGCCGATTGACAGGGGCCAGAACTGCCACGCCATTCCCTCCACCACCCGTTCAAAGGGGGGGGCTGCTCGATTGTTGCCAAACAGGGGCCCCCATAATAAATGCTTGGGGTCCTTTCATGGGTACCCGGGGCTCTGGGACCTTAGACCAGCATGAGAATCCAGCGTAAGCTACACCACCAACTCCCCTTTTAAATTCCATCCATTTTAATAAAGTGTCGAGAGACCTCCAAGGAGCTTAAAATATTAAAGGTTTCTTTTAAACATCTGGAAGATAACATCAAATTACTAGATGGTGCTCTCAGTTATTAATATGTAATCAGAGCTAATCCAACCAACACAAACAGCAAACAAAAGCACTTCCCCTGGCAGAAACATCTAAAAAAGAAAACCCCAAAACACCTTCACTTCCTGCAGCATCATCTAGGTGGTTGCTCCGAGCACATCCTTTCTGAGTGAGAAGTAACGAGCTTTCAGGGAAGACGGCATGGAGAGAGTAGTTTTTCCTGGTGTCACAAGCGAGAAACTTCTTAATCCAGACCGCGTTGACTTTTCCCCTCCCAGAGCCGCCCAGATCCCCTCTCCTTGAAGCCCTGCAGCAAAGGCAGCTCCCAGAGCCCTCTGGCTCCATTCAAAATCCCCTTTTCAGAGCCGTGGCAGTTTTATGGCCTTTAATGACCCCCTATTGTACCCTGATTGCCAATCAGGGCACACGTAATGACCAAGCAGCATCACTTAGCCCTTATTCCGATGACAATGGCCAGAGCGGCCAGCTCGCTGTTTTGACATGAGCAGGGTCACAGGGAAAGTTTGCAGGCGGGTGATTTAAGGAGGCCGGACCAGCCAGCACCCTGGACTCCTCCGTTGCCGGGACTTGGACAAAAGAGTGAACTCTGAACTTTTCCTTTGACGGATGGAGGTCATTAAAACCATGATGGGGGCCCCTTCAAAGGCAGGTGTAGACCAGGCTGTCCCTCACAGTGCCTAATAAAGAGAGAACAGGCGATTGTGTGGGATTCAGAGAAGGGGGGAACTTCTGAGAGATTCACTCAAGTGGTTCAAAGAAATCAATGAGCCGCTCTGGCCGATTGACAGGGGCCAGAACTGCCACGCCATTCCCTCCACCACCCGTTCAAAGGGGAGGGGGGCTGCTCCGATTGTTGCCAAACAGGGGCCCCCATAATAAATGCTTGGGGTCCTTTCATGGGTACCCGGGGCTCTGGGACCTTAGACCAGCATGAGAATCCAGCGTAAGCTACACCACCAACTCCCCTTTTAAATTCCATCCATTTTAATAAAGTGTCGAGAGACCTCCAAGGAGCTTAAAATATTAAAGGTTTCTTTTAAACATCTGGAAGATAACATCAAATTACTAGATGGTGCTCTCAGTTATTAATATGTAATCAGAGCTAATCCAACCAACACAAACAGCAAACAAAAGCACTTCCCCTGGCAGAAACATCTCAGAAAAACATAGAAAAGCCCCCGACCCAATTTCCACACCTCCCCACCCGCCCTTTCCCACCACAGCACAAGCAGCTGGGACCACATGCTGCCCCCCAGAGGGACAAATCCAGAAACTGTTGATGCCCTGGCAATCGGCAGGACAAGTCAGCTAAATAGATTGTCTGCAGATGACTTGAGTCATCGAAGTTCAACCATGAAGGGAAATGAAGGCTCAGGGAATTTCACCTCCCTCTTCTACTTTTTTTTTTTTTTCTTCTTCTTTCAAAAGGTGTTTTGGCTTTTTGCAGAAGGGTCAGAAATGTTGATCCCTAAGGTCTGAGTGGGAATATAAATGGATGTGGAGAAGCTGGAAGCCGGCTCTTGGGGGAGTGATTGCTGAATGCCTCATTAGGATCTCTTGCCAGGCATGTTACACACACAGGCGTGCAGGAGGCCGTATTCGGCACCCCTCTCCTGCCAGGGCAATGGTTATTAAGGGTAATGCGATCGGATGAGAAGGCGGCACACGGGCAACCACAGAGCCCAGAGGAAGCAGTTGTGCAGACAAATAAACGAAGGTCCCGCCTCCCTAAAATGAACCCACAAGACAGAGCCACATCCTTTGCATTGTCCCAGAACAAATCATTGCGGCTTCTCCAGCAGTTGGTTGTGTCAGCAAGGCTGAAGGAAAATGTGATGACTTGCCTGCCCTGGGAAGAGGTACCGGAAGTGCCTACCCGAGGGACGTCCACGTTGACCCTCCCAGCTCTCCTTCTCCAACAATGAAATGGAGACAAAGAGGGAGGTCAGCTTCACTGAACGCTAGAAAGAAAAGACTAAAGAGCCATGAGGAATAACAGGGACTTTTCTCTCTCTCCAGATCGCTAAGGAAAATGATCAGGTGCATCCTACTAGCTCACTATAGTGCGTGCTGTGCTCACTTCAGTTGTGTCCAACTCTTTGCGACCCCATGGACTGCAGCCTGCCAGGCTCCTCTGTCTGAGGGATTCTCCAGGCAAGAATACTGGAGTGGGTTGCCATCCCCTCCTGCAGGGGATCTTCCCAATCCAAGGATCGAACTCTTGCCTCCTGCATTGGCAGGCGGATTCGTTACTGCTGAGCCATGAGGACGCCTCACTATAGTGCAATAAACATCTTTCGAACATCCTAGGGGTTGGGATGACGTGGTGAATGAGACTGATATAGCCTCTGTCTTCGTGGAAGACAGAAAATTACTGAATCATGAATGTTTTGAGAGGTTCAACCATGAAGGGAAATGAAGGCTCAGGAATTTCACCCCCTTCTACTTTTTTTTCTTCTTCTTTCAAAAGGTGTTTTGGCTTTTTGCAGAAGGGTCAGAAATGTTGATCCCTAAGGTCTGAGTGGGAATATAAATGGATGTGGAGAAGCTGGAAGCCGGCTCTTGGGGGAGTGATTGCTGAATGCCTCATTAGGATCTCTTGCCAGGCATGTTACACACACAGGCGTGCAGGAGGCCGTATTCGGCACCCCTCTCCTGCCAGGGCAATGGTTATTAAGGGTAATGCGATCGGATGAGAAGGCGGCACACGGGCAACCACAGAGCCCAGAGGAAGCAGTTGTGCAGACAAATAAACGAAGGTCCCGCCTCCCTAAAATGAACCCACAAGACAGAGCCACATCCTTTGCATTGTCCCAGAACAAATCATTGCGGCTTCTCCAGCAGTTGGTTGTGTCAGCAAGGCTGAAGGAAAATGTGATGACTTGCCTGCCCTGGGAAGAGGTACCGGAAGTGCCTACCCGAGGGACGTCCACGTTGACCCTCCCAGCTCTCCTTCTCCAACAATGAAATGGAGACAAAGAGGGAGGTCAGCTTCACTGAACGCTAGAAAGAAAAGACTAAAGAGCCATGAGGAATAACAGGGACTTTTCTCTCTCTCCAGATCGCTAAGGAAAATGATCAGGTGCATCCTACTAGCTCACTATAGTGCGTGCTGTGCTCACTTCAGTTGTGTCCAACTCTTTGCGACCCCATGGACTGCAGCCTGCCAGGCTCCTCTGTCTGAGGGATTCTCCAGGCAAGAATACTGGAGTGGGTTGCCATCCCCTCCTGCAGGGGATCTTCCCAATCCAAGGATCGAACTCTTGCCTCCTGCATTGGCAGGCGGATTCGTTACTGCTGAGCCATGAGGACGCCTCACTATAGTGCAATAAACATCTTTCGAACATCCTAGGGGTTGGGATGACGTGGTGAATGAGACTGATATAGCCTCTGTCTTCGTGGAAGACAGAAAATTACTTGAATCATGAATGTTTTGAGAGGTACTACAAAGGAAAGAAGAGCGTCTTCTAAAGACCTAGAACAGAGACCGGGTTCCAATGCGGTGGAGTGGAAAAGCCTGAGGGATAACCAGGGCTGGGATGCTGGCAGGATGCTGGTGTGAGGAGAGATGGTTAAGACATGGGGAACAGCACATGCAAAGGTCCACAGCCAGGAGGAGGCGATGGCACGAAAGGCCCAGCCAGAGTAACACAGACTTCCATCCTGGCTCTCTCCGTTTCTTCTCAAAGTTTAAACCTCAGGGTTCGAACAGTAGGTGGGCACCTCCGAGCAGAGAACAGAAGGGCAAGCTGCTATGGGCTGTTAAGACTTCCCAGCAGAGGGCTTCCCCTGGTGGTCCAGTGGGTAAGGACACCACCTTGCAGTGCAAGGGGCACCGGTTCGATCCCTGGCCTGGGAAGATCCCTTGTGCCGCGGAGCAGCTGGACCGATGTGTCCAATTACCGAGCCAGAGCTCTGGAGCGCATGTGCCCAGAGCCGGCGCTCTGCGACGACAAAGGCCACTGCGATGAGAGGCCCACAGGAGCCAAAGAACAAAGACGGATGAAAATAGAGAAATGAAAGACCAATAGAAGTGGCCCACCCATCCCCCTCCCTCCCCATCCCTCCCCCCAAAAAGATAAATAAATTAAAAAATTAAAAAAAAAAAAAAGACTTCCCAGCTGAGCCAAGTTTAAGTTGGAGGGGGACGATGGCGGAGGAAGGAGGGGCAGGGGGCGGAGGAAGGCTAGAGAAGCCAATTGGGTTCGTTGGTCGATTCAACCCTGACAGAGATCTTGGTGGAAACACCTAGAAGGTGGCGATCTATCCACTTCCTGGTTCTGCTAGATCCTCCCTGGGCAAAACACCACCAACAGCTTCTGCTCTGAGTTCCTCTCATCCCATCCCACCTTCTCTAGGTGGCGAGGAACAGGTGTCCCGTTCCTCGGTCAACCTAAGCTTCTTGCTTCTCACCATCCACTGCTAACTAGTTTTTTATCTTAAAAGTAAGATGCACTAACTTGACCTCTATGGAAAACGAACATCTCCTCACCATTTTCCACAGGTCAGGCACGGTGCCACCAGCCTCAGCCTCCTTTACTTCTCTTGATTTGGGCTTCCCTCAGGGCTCAGACGGTGAAGCATCCGTCTGCCTGAGGAAGACCTGGGTTTGATCCCCGGGTTGGGAAGATCCCTTGTAGGAGGGAATGGCTCCTCACTCCATTATTGCCTGGAGAATCCCCATGGACAGAGGAGCCTGGCTGGCTGCAGTCCACGGGGTTGCACAGAGCCAGACACGACTGAGCAACCAAGCACATCACAGCACTCCTCTTGAAAGGGGAGATGAGGTTTCTTATTATACCCATATCACAGATGAGAAAACTGAGGTTCCCAAAAGCTCCCGAGGCAAAGTCACACAACACTCCACTGAAAAAAGTGGATCTGGAACTCACACCCAGGTAGACTGGCTTCAACATCCTTTCCTTAAACCAGGGCACCTTCCTCCTGAGAGACAGGAAATATAGATTTACATCAGGCTTCATTCAGATGTTCTTTCTGCTCAGGATGGAGAAACACGGTTTACTGAGAGACAAGAGTAGTCAAATGGTGATTGTGGGGGTGTGGAGGGGGGGAAAGTTTTCCGCTTCTGATGACCCCGGCGTGGGCATCATCTAGGTCGTAAGGACGAAAAGGACCGCTCCGTGTTTTCGGTTTGAGGTGGCCCTGCTTTCTTTCCAGGAAACATCTCAGTGAAATATGCAAGTGTGTTTAATTGCAGGGGCTCGGGCAACGTGTTTATCTTCCTTAAACACTGCCAGGGTGGCTCCCGTTTGTTATCTGGGGTGTGAAATGGAGGTTGACAACAATTAATACCTCCTCCCAGGCAGCTCAGGCGGCGCGCTGACGGGAAGCGGTGTACTTCCGAGCAGGCGGCCGAGGAGGAGGCGGCGGGCGCAGCCGTCACTCAGCGTCCGAAGGGGAGAGCGACAGCGGCAGCTGACGGCCCCTCCCGCGGCCTCCGGAGAGGCCCCCATGATAAAGCGTCCTGCTTTGTGGTGTAATCAACTTGCTATACATGCATTACCTCCTAATGAGTGCCGTGTTTAAACAAGTGTATAGAACACATCTGTCCGGGCCTGGAGACTCCAGGCTGTGTGACCAATTTCAGCATCTGAAAGTTAAATTAATGGTAAAGGGTTTAATTGTGAGTAAACAATACTGCATTAAGGAGCGGTAAACACAGCAGTGGGGACCCACCGACCGGGTCTGCCATCACAGATGCGGCTGCCTCCGTGTGACCGTTAATAGTCTCCCCGCCTCCCCGGACTTTCTGACAGAGTCTCCAAGCCCATTTGTCATCTAAATGCCCTGTCCCTCCTCAAATGTAATTTTGGCCCATGGTCCATGCACCGGGCCTGCAGGGTCCGTGGTCTTTGGAAGGTGGGCAAAAGAAAAAGAAAAAAAAAACCAAAAAACAAAAAACACCACCCAGGGCCAGTGGAGAGGGTCTGGAGAAGATCCAGCTTCTACACGGAGGCTCCGGGTGGGGTAGGAGGGGGACAGACATCCCCCTTATAACCAGGCAACCAGCCTCGGTCCGCCGCAGCGAGGCCGCCTTCAACTCCAGGCTTGAATGGCAATGATTCCAAACCTGGTTTTAAAACACCCTAGGGTGTCTCCATGAACAAAGGATGCCTCCAAAGCAAATTAAGTTCCCTTTAATTAAAGATCATAACATACGCCACAGAGCATTCCGTCACGGTAGGGGAAAGGAAGAGACTGTCACATAAAATAATAGGGCTCCACTACTCAAAAAAATTAAGGATTACACAGCGAGGGCTCCGCACCTTCTGGACGCGTTAACAGCCATCAGCGCGGCCGCTGTTGGAAACTGAGTCCGGCCGTCCCAGCGTGGGGCAGACAGGCTCTGCCCGTGGGCATGCGTGGGGAATGAAGGCGTGGCCTCGGGAAGCGGAAGGGCAGGTGCTCTTTGTCTTTCTCTCCATCACCAGCAGCCAGGTCAGGAGGGAGCTGTCACAAGGGGGCGTGGTCTTGACTCAGGACGCCCTGTGCACAGAATTGTGCTCTCCGGAGATGGGCGTGGCCTCGCTCTCTCTGCACCTTTAAAAAGGTGAGAAAGCAGGCAAGTAGGCCCCCTGAAACTTTCCTTCTGTTGGTCTTCCCTGAAACCTGGGAGCTGCCAGGCAGCCCAGCCCCTCTCAGCAGAGCACTGAATCTGGGTCTGTGCGCCCAAAGTCTCAACTGTGAACAGAGGAGCCCTTGACTTGCTTGTGGGCGTTTCTTGAGGTCCTCCCAGAAAGAGGGACTGAAATGGCCATGACCAGCCATCAAAGGCTTCTCTCTCACTTCCTTCAGAGGTAGAAGTACGTGGTTTCAAAGACAATATGGTCTCACGTTTGCCCACCCACACTCACACCACTAAATCCTGCCTCTGCCATTTTACCTCTTTGTACCTCAATGTCCTTATCTGCGAAACGGGTTGCTGAAGGGACTGAGTCCATTCATACATGTCAAGGATTTCGAATGGCATGAAGCGCAAGGCAAGGAAGTGCTCAATAAATGTTGAAAGCTTTACAATGAGTGTGTGACAAGTACCCTTTTTAAAAAAATTTTTTTTGGCCACTTCTATTGGTCTTTCATTTTATTTATTTTCATCCATCTTTTCTCTTTGGCCTGTGTGGGCCTCCCATCGCAGTGGTCTCTCTCACTGCAGAGCACTGGCTCTGGGCACATGAGCTCCAGAGCTCCAACTGGGTAATTGGGCACATTGGTACAGCAGCTCCAAGGCATGTGGAATCTTCCCAGGCCAGGGATTGAACCGGTGCCTCTTGCACTGCAAGGTGGTGTCCTTATCCACTGGACCACCAGGGAAGCCCCACAAGTACCCCCTTTTAAATAAGACCTAATCTAGCAGACATGCGGGCTTTCCCAGGTGGCGCTAGTGGTAAAACCACCCCTGGGGACAGAAGACATACGGGTTCAGCCCCTGGATCGGCAAGATCCCTGGACGAGGCATAGCAACCACTCCAGTACTTCCTGGAATCCATAAGACAGGCTCTGCCCGTGGGCATGCGTGGGGAATGAAGGCGTGGCCTCGGGAAGCGGAAGGGCAGGTGCTCTTTGTCTTTCTCTCCATCACCAGCAGCCAGGTCAGGAGGGAGCTGTCACAAGGGGGCGTGGTCTTGACTCAGGACGCCCTGTGCACAGAATTGTGCTCTCCGGAGATGGGAGTGGCCTCGCTCTCTCTGCACCTTTAAAAAGGTGAGAAAGCAGGCAAGTAGGCCCCCTGAAACTTTCCTTCTGTTGGTCTTCCCTGAAACCTGGGAGCTGCCAGGCAGCCCAGCCCCTCTCAGCAGAGCACTGAATCTGGGTCTGTGCGCCCAAAGTCTCAACTGTGAACAGAGGAGCCCTTGACTTGCTTGTGGGCGTTTCTTGAGGTCCTCCCAGAAAGAGGGACTGAAATGGCCATGACCAGCCATCAAAGGCTTCTCTCTCACTTCCTTCAGAGGTAGAAGTACGTGGTTTCAAAGACAATATGGTCTCACGTTTGCCCACCCACACTCACACCACTAAATCCTGCCTCTGCCATTTTACCTCTTTGTACCTCAATGTCCTTATCTGCGAAACGGGTTGCTGAAGGGACTGAGTCCATTCATACATGTCAAGGATTTCGAATGGCATGAAGCGCAAGGCAAGGAAGTGCTCAATAAATGTTGAAAGCTTTACAATGAGTGTGTGACAAGTACCCTTTTTAAAAAAATTTTTTTTGGCCACTTCTGTTGGTCTTTCATTTTATTTATTTTCATCCATCTTTGTTCTTTGGCCCGTGTGGGCCTCCCATCGCTGTGGTCTCTCTCACTGCAGAGCACCGGCTCTGGGCACATGAGCTCCAGAGCTCCGGCTGGGTAGTTGGACACATTGGTCCAGCAGCTCCAAGGCACGTGGGATCTTCCCAGGCCAGGGATTGAACCGGCGCCCCTTGCACTGCAAGGCGGTGTCCTTACCCACTGGACCACTAGGGAATCCCCACAAGTACCCCCTTTTAAATAAGACCTAATCTAGCAGACATGCGGGGCTTTCCCAGGTGGCGCTAGTGGTAAAGAACCCACCTGCCAGTGAAGGAGACAGAAGACATACGGGTTCAGCCCCTGGATCGGCAAGATCCCCTGGACGAGGGCATAGCAACCACTCCAGTATTCTTGCCTGGGAAATCCCATGGACAGAGGAGCCTGGCAGGCGAGGGTTCACAAGGCCACAAAGAGTTGGACACGACTGAAGCGACTGAGCACACCCAGCAGACATGGTGCCACAGCTTGAGGAGAAGCAGAACCACTACTGTGTGTCTCGATCACCCCGAGACACGAGGTTTCTAGAAGGACCCTGTGTACAGGCACCGAGGCTTTCTGCCTGCACTGCCTGGTCCGCGCTTTCCAACTGCCACGTACGCACTGCAGCCCTGGACGTGGAGGTTAATGACCCACCCTCCCTGCCTGACCCGGGCTGGCCTTCCACACGCCTCAGAGTTCCAGGACTCAGCTTCCCCAGCCGGATAAGTAACTTCTTGCTTCTTAAAACCAACTCCAAGTCAAACCATCCCTCTAGCTCCAGTCAAGTTTTTAGAGCTACATTTCTAAGCAAGATTTCCCAGTGTGTTGACTTCTTTTACACATTCTAAGTACAGGTGATCTTACATTTCTGACACCGCTCTTGCCAGTGATCTTTGTCTCCCCCTCTTTTTAATGAACTCGTGCAGGCTTTCTGTATTTGCGCTGGGCGAATCCGTATACCACTTGCAGACCCCGGAAACTCTAACGTGCGTGGTGAGCGTTTGCTGGAAGAGGGCGCTAGGGGACCTGCCTGAAAGGGCATTAGGGAGCACCAGCGGCTGGGGGCGGAGGGTTTCTGCCTGAGTCCTGCTCCTCCCTCCTCCACTCCTCCTCCAGGCCACCCTTGCGGTCCCCATCTATGGAAGCGCTGGTCTCTCCAAAAGAAGCCCAGTAAACTACTGCCTCCTCACTTTGTCAGTGAGATTGGATGAGAGTTCTGTTACCACTGAAACAGCAATACCGTGTGTTTGCTGTTGTCTCGTGGTCTGAACGTTCCCTGGTTCGATACGTATGTCCTCTTCTTCCACCCCTGACAATCAAGCTCATGACACGCAGAGAGAGAGAGAGAGAGAGGCACCAGGCTGAGATGCCCCGCTGGTGACTGAGCCGCCAGTGTTTCCAGGAATAGGCAGAGCCAGAGTGCACCGCCCACCTGCTAACCTAGCACTCTCTCTACTTCTGCTGGTCCCACCCTCGTCACCGGAAGAAGGCAGGATTCGTCCAGGCTGGCATTTCAGCAGTAACTTGTAGGCATGCAGAATCTCTCTGTACCCTCTGAGAAGTGGAAGGAAATTTGGAACCCTCTTTTCCAGTGATTTTTCCCCCTAAACTTTATCTTTGCTGTGAAATTCTAACTTCATATGAAGTCTTTTGCAGACATTAGAGTAATAGACCTAAACCACCCACCACCCCTGACCTTGATTTCCACCATGATGCATTCATTGGCACACCTGCTGTGGTTTCTCACTACAGAAAAGGTCTGACTCCATTTTCCAGTTGAAAAGACTGTGGCCCAGAGAGGGGCATAGACCAGAAGAAAGTAACACAGCAGCAGTCAGTGGACAAACATTTCAAACACACCTGCAGTGTTCCTGGGAAAATATAAGACCCACCCCCAAACACCATCATATTCATTGTTCTCTGTGGCCCAATCAAATGATGATCCCCCCTCCGGAGGTCTTGTCCAAGGGACACCCTATTTATCTTTAAGAGGGAAATTCACTCATTGTCTCCCCCCTTGTTTTGTCTTTTAAAACAATTGGGTCCCCAATTCAGCCATCCTAAGTAAGAAGGGAAAAGAGAATCCACAGAGGCAGAAATCCTGCCTTCCTCCTCCTCCTCTGTGACTTTAGTTTCCCTTTAAAGCCCATTTTCACCACTTATTGATTTTAGTTTGCTACTGGTCTATGAATGACAACTTGAATTAAGACAACACAGGCTGAGGAGCCATGAGGCAGTGCTAAATGCTGTCCTTGCTTCTTGGTGCAATGCCTCATGACCCTGCAGCCTCCTGCCCAGCCCCCATTCTCTCAAGGAGCAGGCAGAGCCTGCTCCTGACTGCTTGGCACGGGGTCCAGGGGAGTGAGGACAGAGCTCCAGGCTGAGGGGGGAAACTGAGACCTCATCTCAGAGCTGCGAGCCCCACCCAGCCTCTTCACGGACAGAGGCAGGGGCTGTGTGTTTGATAAATGTCTCTTAAAAGAGCCAAAAGGTTCACCCCTACCACTGCCACCCTGAGCAGGAAAACTAAGCCTAGTTTTCTTAGTTGCTCCAGATTCGCCTTTGCAGAGAGAAAACTCACCAAATCACCCTAAAGTATCTCAACTCTGCCCCCCTTCCAAATCTCCTCACCTAGGACAACCTCCAGACTGAAATACCACGTGACAACACCTTAAAATTTGAGTTGAAGATCTATCCTAAACCTTAATCTGTACTATCATTTTTTAAATTCCACACACACCCTTTAGTTCAGAAATTCTGCTTTTACAAGTGCATCCTAAGAACAGAATTGGGTAAGTGATAACATTTGGAGAAGGACACTTCCTTCAGCACTGTTTATAACAGACACATTTATAATAGACATTTAGATGCTGGAAACAACATTTAAAGATCTAGCGAGAGGGAATTGGTAAGTAGCTTTGGGTAAATCTATTCAATTAAAAACTCTACAGCCACTGAGAATGATGATGTGAACAATGTTTATTTACATGGAGGGATGTGTTCACTCTATATTGCAAAGCAAATAAGACAATTAAGAGACCATGTGTCTAGTCCAATTCTTGAAAAACAAAACCAACAACATCTTCCTAGACCTCTTCTTATAGTTATCTGCACAGAAAATAAAAGAAAATTGAAATAAGTCAAAACATTAAAGCTTGGAGGAGGTTTTTAATTCCCATCTGACTGGTTTCTGAATATATTCATTTACCATCAGGAAAGAAAAATGATAGAGTTTCAGGTGGGCTGTGGAGTTGCACAAGCTGAAATGGGCTTGCATCCTGCTCCAGGCTTTCTAATGTCGCTCGAAGAGGATTTCTGTCATGTCAGACTGGAAGGTCCCACCTCTCAAAAAAACAGCACCCCAACCAACACCAGGCACTTTCTATTTCCTCCTATCTTCCAACACCCAGTGGGAAGCATTGCATGGGTTAGATTCATTTAGAAATCCCATTCACAGTCATCTTGAAAACAAGAGATTGCCGGTTTTCTCTCCAACCAAAAATCAGAAAAGACGGGTTTACCCTCTTAAAAGGGGGCTGTGTGTTTGATAAATGTCTCTTAAAAGAGCCAAGGTTCACCCCTACCACTGCCACCCTGAGCAGGAAAACTAAGCCTAGTTTTCTTAGTTGCTCCAGATTCGCCTTTGCAGAGAAAACTCACCAAATCACCCTAAAGTATCTCAACTCTGCCCCCCTTCCAAATCTCCTCACCTAGGACAACCTCCAGACTGAAATACCACGTGACAACACCTTAAAATTTGAGTTGAAGATCTATCCTAAACCTTAATCTGTACTATCATTTTTTAAATTCCACACACACCCTTTAGTTCAGAAATTCTGCTTTTACAAGTGCATCCTAAGAACAGAATTGGGTAAGTGATAACATTTGGAGAAGGACACTTCCTTCAGCACTGTTTATAACAGACACATTTATAATAGACATTTAGATGCTGGAAACAACATTTAAAGATCTAGCGAGAGGGAATTGGTAAGTAGCTTTGGGTAAATCTATTCAATTAAAAACTCTACAGCCACTGAGAATGATGATGTGAACAATGTTTATTTACATGGAGGGATGTGTTCACTCTATATTGCAAAGCAAATAAGACAATTAAGAGACCATGTGTCTAGTCCAATTCTTGAAAAACAAAACCAACAACATCTTCCTAGACCTCTTCTTATAGTTATCTGCACAGAAAATAAAAGAAAATTGAAATAAGTCAAAACATTAAAGCTTGGAGGAGGTTTTTTTAATTCCCTTCTGACTGATTTCTGAATATATTCATTTACCATCAGGAAAGAAAAATGATAGAGTTTCAGGTGGGCTGTGGAGTTGCACAAGCTGAAATGGGCTTGCATCCTGCTCCAGGCTTTCTAATGTCGCTCGAAGAGGATTTCTGTCATGTCAGACTGGAAGGTCCCACCTCTCAAAAAAACAGCACCCCAACCAACACCAGGCACTTTCTATTTCCTCCTATCTTCCAACACCCAGTGGGAAGCATTGCATGGGTTAGATTCATTTAGAAATCCCATTCACAGTCATCTTGAAAAACAAGAGATTGCCGGTTTTTCTCTCCACCAAATCAGCAGAGAAAACAGAGGCTCAGAGAGGGAGAGACTGGGTTTAACCCGACATCACACAATAAACCAGGCCCAAAGCTCAATCAGGTGCTTCATTGCGTTCCCAAAACCAGAGACCCAAGCCCCGGAGGCAAGACGGATAGGAGACCCCTCCCATCTAAGAAGCTCCAAAGAAGACATTTGGAACCCACTTCGGGGTCATGGACAAATTTAGGAATCTAATGGAAATTACAGCCATCTCCCAGAAATATACATGCAAACATAATTTTGTAAAGAGTTCAGGAGCTTACTGACCTCCCTGGTGGCTCAGATGGTAAAAGAACCTGAGTGCAGTGTAGGAGCTCCGGGTTCAGTCCCTGAGTCGGGAAGATCCCCCGGAGAAGGGAATGGTCACTCACTCCAGCATTCTTGCTTGGAGAATTCCATGGACAGAGGACCCTGGCAGGCTACAGGTCGTGGGGTTGCAAAGAGTCAGATATGACTGAACGACTTTCACTTCCGGGGCTTAGGGGTCATCCACTGCCCTTCCCTGACCAGCGGGTGAACCATGGAAAGGCTCTCATCAATGGGGACCTATCTCTATTTGATCCCAGCACTGATTCTGAGAAAAGCTTGCCCACACAACTTGCCACATCTTCCCATCCACCACCAAGGACCAGACTCCTTAAAGACAGGACATCAGGACCTCTGGAGTAGCCAGATGAGGGCCAAGAGGGAGGGGCCGATGATGGGGAGGCCATGGGCAGGGGAGCCAGAGTCGAGGTAGTGAAGCTCTGCCCCTAGCACCTTCTGTTCTGATAAGGAGGGTGCCATCTTGCTACTCCACAGCTGCCTGGCGAGACCTCCTCCGAAGCCTGAGAGCATCTTATGTGTTTTGCAAGGGTGTTAAAGAGGGCCATTAAAGGATACCACAAGTCAGACCTCGCGCATGCAGAAGAGCCTTCCAGATCCAAGGGAGGCCTATTTCCTCCTATCTTCCAACACCCAGTGGGAAGCATTGCATGGGTTAGATTCATTTAGAAATCCCATTCACAGTCATCTTGAAAAACAAGAGATTGCCGGTTTTTCTCTCCACCAAATCAGCAGAGAAAACAGAGGCTCAGAGAGGGAGAGACTGGGTTTAACCCGACATCACACAATAAACCAGGCCCAAAGCTCAATCAGGTGCTTCATTGCGTTCCCAAAACCAGAGACCCAAGCCCCGGAGGCAAGACGGATAGGAGACCCCTCCCATCTAAGAAGCTCCAAAGAAGACATTTGGAACCCACTTCGGGGTCATGGACAAATTTAGGAATCTAATGGAAATTACAGCCATCTCCCAGAAATATACATGCAAACATAATTTTGTAAAGAGTTCAGGAGCTTACTGACCTCCCTGGTGGCTCAGATGGTAAAAGAACCTGAGTGCAGTGTAGGAGCTCCGGGTTCAGTCCCTGAGTCGGGAAGATCCCCTGGAGAAGGGAATGGTCACTCACTCCAGCATTCTTGCTTGGAGAATTCCATGGACAGAGGACCCTGGCAGGCTACAGGTCGTGGGGTTGCAAAGAGTCAGATATGACTGAACGACTTTCACTTCCGGGGCTTAGGGGTCATCCACTGCCCTTCCCTGACCAGCGGGTGAACCATGGAAAGGCTCTCATCAATGGGGACCTATCTCTATTTGATCCCAGCACTGATTCTGAGAAAAGCTTGCCCACACAACTTGCCACATCTTCCCATCCACCACCAAGGACCAGACTCCTTAAAGACAGGACATCAGGACCTCTGGAGTAGCCAGATGAGGGCCAAGAGGGAGGGGCCGATGATGGGGAGGCCATGGGCAGGGGAGCCAGAGTCGAGGTAGTGAAGCTCTGCCCCTAGCACCTTCTGTTCTGATAAGGAGGGTGCCATCTTGCTACTCCACAGCTGCCTGGCGAGACCTCCTCCGAAGCCTGAGAGCATCTTATGTGTTTTGCAAGGGTGTTAAAGAGGGCCATTAAAGGATACCACAAGTCAGACCTCGCGCATGCAGAAGAGCCTTCCAGATCCAAGGGAGGCCCCGCCTTCCTGACCCTCTCGGCTGGTGCAGAACGGGGGCCAGCAACAAAAGGTGTTAATACCCTGATGAGGAGCTGATAGATGACCCATTATGGTGATCGCTCTTGTGCGAATGGCAAATAGGTTTGATCAATTAGATTTTAATGTAAAGTGGGGCCTGGGGGAGAAAAAACAGCAACGGAGAGAGGGAAGACCCTTTGTTACTAATGTGTCTGAAAAAAGCACTTAATTGAGGTCATAATAATATTAGCAGTTCTCATCATCAATAATTCAGCCTTATTTATTACTAGCCGATAAAGTCCTGTCAGGTGGAGAATGTAGGGGGCTTTTGTTAAAGACAGGATGCATGGGGTTTGTTCTCTCTCTCTCTTCTTTCTCTCACCAGCTGCAGCTGCTGGACCACAGAACATCTAACTCTCAAAATGCTTTCTAGCTACACTCTCTCGGTAGAAATGAGGGACAGAAAAATACAAGTTTTCCATGATGTATAATCTAACCCTCTCCTGTATTTCCTTACTCAAAAATGTTTTTAACTCTTTTCGCTGCAACTGATTAATCTGGCTTCAGAAATGTCAGGAGAAACACCATTTCTATTCTCGCACAATTTGGTACCCTAAAGAACACCATAAATTTCGTCTTTTCACACACTTTTAGTCACCTGTGGTTTTTTATCTTTTAAAGCAAAAGAGAGAAAGCGAGCGAGCGCGTGTGCTAAATGAATGTATAATTGTACAATTAAAGATGCTAGCTCCAGTGGTAACATTTAAAATGTATTAGTCTCATAAAACCGCCTCATTACTCTCCGTGTCTTAAAGGACACACTTGTCCATAATGAGGCAAACGCAGGAAATGGCACCGGGGTGAGAGCGAGGGGAAGGAGGAGGTATTTGAGCTGGCTGCCATTTCATTTTTCAGAAAGGGGGAGGAAAAACACTTAATAAAGATAATTGGGCTGGTAGTGCCTGTTCCCATCTGGAATCTCAACACAGACAGACCCCAGGGCAGACGATCGGTCATTAACCAGGAAAATAACCTATTTGGAAGGGGTCCGTTTGTTTTATAAATGATGCTCCACTTGAGAACAGCTTAACCGCAATCATAATAAAAGTTCCTCGAAAACCCAGCCAGGGGACGGTGCTGAAATATCGATCCAGCTTCTACTGATAATGGCTGGACTGGGTTTCCACTCAGCTTGCAGGAAACAGTCTTTGAAGTTGGCTTTTTTTTTTTTTTTTTTTTTAAGTCTAAATAGAATTTAAACTCCCCTCAGTGATCAGTGGCTATTAGTGGCCCGGGTTAAGACATACTGAGTCAGGGGGCCAGAGGAGGTGGTCAGGCTGCGGATGGAAGAGGGAAGACGAGCCTGGGTGGAGAAAGAGGAGGTCAGCTCTGAGCTCCATCACCGGAAACAGATGCTGCAGAGGGACCGTCTGGCCTGCCAGCCAGCCCAGGGACAAGGACTGGGATGGATGAATTACCCTCCCTGCACCAGCTTGGCCACCGTGCTCCCCACAACCCCACCCCCCCCACACACACTATACATGTGCGAGCATGCATGCACAAGAACGCGTGGACACACAGAGGTGAGGCAGAAGCCGTCAGAAAAGTCATTCATCGAGGCCACACTGGAATTGTATAGATCAAGGCGTTGAGAAGCAGCCCAGCGCCTGATCCTGCCGCCCTGATGGTGCAGACAGGGGGAGCGATTACTATAATTAGAAATAAGGTTTCAGTGGCAAAGCTCCTCTGAGCCATCTATTTCCAAGGAAGGTTGCTCAGCGGCTTAGGAGGGCGTGCGAAAGAAAGCGAGGTCTTCGGAGACAAAGGAAAATGGAGGGGTGGGGATGGGACTTACATGCAACCTGCCTTTTAAGGAAAAGGAGGAATCTGGGTTTTGAAGGACCCAAGTTGACCCCAGCGGCTCTCTATTAGAATGATTCCTACCCCTCTTCCCCTTCTAGGGTCAGGTATGTGGCCATGTCACACCCTGCGAGAGTGGCCCCTGAGATCTGTGGTGTAGGGGCCAAGGAGGACGTTGAACATCCCAGACTGTACAGGACTGTCCGATCCTTCACCAGCCCCCTCCCCGCCCCCACAACAGAATCATCCAACCCCACAGATGTCCATAGACCCAATCTGAGAAGCCCTCCTCTCTACTCAGATCTCATTGAGTTTTCACTGGAAAACAAACCCACTCTCCAGTTCCCTCTGGCCCCCAGAACACCAGCCCCTGTCCTCACACCCCACCTCTCTCTGCTCTCAGTCTGTCTGTCTCACTGACTAATATCCTTCAGCAGCAGAACATATGAGAGTTTCTCGCAAATCGGGTTCCAGACATCCCTTCTTGAAGGTGTTGGTCTCAATCTGGCAGCCAAAGTTGGAAAGAGGATGAAAATTCCTCTGTGACACACCAGGCCCCACGGGCCCTCCATCTCAGGACATAGTGTCCTTCATGACTTCACAAGGTCACATCTTTTTCTTTTCCTGGCTGCACCTTGCAGGATCTTTGTTCCCCGACTGGGGATCCCTGACCTGGGATGGAACCCAGGCTCCCTGCCATGGAAGCTCAGAGTCTTCACTGCTGGATGGTCTCAAGGTCACATCTTGAAGGCACCATCTGTAAAATGGGTATACACATTGTGCTGCCTCCCAGGGCCACTAGGAGAAAATGAGAAAAGATGTAGCCCAGCACCATACATGTATTAGATGCTCAAGCAGGAAAAGAGGAGAGGAAGGAAGGGAGAGAGGGAAGGAGATAAATAGAGAAGGGGGAGGAGGAAGAAGAAAGAGCCAGGGAGAGAGAAAGAAAGAGAGAACTAGTGTGTGTGTGTGTGTGTGTGTGTGTGTTGCCTTCCAGCCAGTGCCTGAAAAAATCACCACCATCCCTTCTACCCTGGGAGTGTCTATCACCCATCAAGGGACGAAGGCTGCCATTTTTCCATCATAAAGAAGAAGCTAACGCCCAAAGCTCTTTGGAATGATCATTCCCATCATCTGCCAAACGGAAGTGTCTGTCTAAGCAAAGCCCCATTCACCTTTCTCCTCTCCTCTACCTTGCCTCTAGAAAGAGGAGCGGGGAGGGCGGGGCACGGCCTTACCAAATTTCTCCCTACATGCTCGAGGGCCAAGGAGGAACGTTGAACATCCCAGACTGTACAGGACTGTCCGATCCTTCACCAGCCCCCTCCCCGCCCCCACAACAGAATCATCCAACCCCACAGATGTCCATAGACCCAATCTGAGAAGCCCTCCTCTCTACTCAGATCTCATTGAGTTTTCACTGGAAAACAAACCCACTCTCCAGTTCCCTCTGGCCCCCAGAACACCAGCCCCTGTCCTCACACCCCACCTCTCTCTGCTCTCAGTCTGTCTGTCTCACTGACTAATATCCTTCAGCAGCAGAACATATGAGAGTTTCTCGCAAATCGGGTTCCAGACATCCCTTCTTGAAGGTGTTGGTCTCAATCTGGCAGCCAAAGTTGGAAAGAGGATGAAAATTCCTCTGTGACACACCAGGCCCCACGGGCCCTCCATCTCAGGACATAGTGTCCTTCATGACTTCACAAGGTCACATCTTTTTCTTTTCCTGGCTGCACCTTGCAGGATCTTTGTTCCCCGACTGGGGATCCCTGACCTGGGATGGAACCCAGGCTCCCTGCCATGGAAGCTCAGAGTCTTCACTGCTGGATGGTCTCAAGGTCACATCTTGAAGGCACCATCTGTAAAATGGGTATACACATTGTGCTGCCTCCCAGGGCCACTAGGAGAAAATGAGAAAAGATGTAGCCCAGCACCATACATGTATTAGATGCTCAAGCAGGAAAAGAAGAGAGGAAGGAAGGGAGAGAGGGAAGGAGATAAATAGAGAAGGGGGAGGAGGAAGAAGAAAGAGCCAGGGAGAGAGAAAGAAAGAGAGAACTAGTGTGTGTGTGTGTGTGTGTGTGTGTGTTGCCTTCCAGCCAGTGCCTGAAAAAATCACCACCATCCCTTCTACCCTGGGAGTGTCTATCACCCATCAAGGGACGAAGGCTGCCATTTTTCCATCATAAAGAAGAAGCTAACGCCCAAAGCTCTTTGGAATGATCATTCCCATCATCTGCCAAACGGAAGTGTCTGTCTAAGCAAAGCCCCATTCACCTTTCTCCTCTCCTCTACCTTGCCTCTAGAAAGAGGAGCGGGGAGGGCGGGGCACGGCCTTACCAAATTTCTCCCTACATGCTCGACTGTTTCCTCCTGACAGCGTTTGACTCTGCTTATTATTTCCAGCAAAGCCCTTATCATTTTCAATGTGAATTTCAAATCACACTGATCCAGCCCTTCTTAGCTAAAGTCAGCTTTATCAACCACAAGAGATGTGGGATTTGAGAGAGATCTGAGTAAATTCACATTGTTTGGATAAACTCATTCAGGGAGCTCAACAAATCAAAGCCGAAATGGATATGTATTCCAAAGAGACTTGAGAACTGCTGGGGGAAAGAAAAAAAGGGGAAAAAAAAGGTACCATTAACATTTTTATTTCTTTATAAAAGAAAAAAAAACCCATAGCAGTTGCTTTTTAATGAGTGTGTTCACAGCCTCTTTTTGAACCATTACCAGGGCTCTGTAGGACATCAGGTGAAGGGATAGGAACTGTAAGGCTTATTATTGACAAGAGAAGCAAGTAAGTCAGGGAAAATCATACCCCCACCCCCGACTGCCACCCCCCACTTTGGTCATCTAGACCACTATCAAATATAGTAATGGGTGAATTTATGCATTATCCCATAATTTAAGGAACTGTGTGTATCATGTATATTTAAAACTATTTCTCTGTAGTTTTAATTATCTCAGTCTGCAGGGGCAGAAAGAAAAAAAGCAGGCAGCTCCCTTGCCTAAGACCAAAATGAAAGCATTAGCCTGCTGACAGCTAAGACGTCTGTCCTCGCTGGTTGAGATTTCCTAAGAAATTTGCATTGGAAAGGCAGCTTTAAGTATACTTAAAATAAAAAAAAGGGGGCATTTGCATCTAATTTGCTACACTTGCAGTATTAGAGTTTTATCTGAATAAAGACACGTCAACTGGATTTATATAGTTAAGCTGATAGCTGGGAAAAGTCAACACCGAAAACATCAGCTAAATGCAACAGAGTTGGAGAGCAGCTAAGAGTATTTACAAGTTTGGGGTCTTTTTTCCCTCCCCCATCCACTGATGACTTTAAAACGGTGGCAAATTATCTTCTTTTCACACAAGTCTGGCAATTACAAGGTTTTAATGAAAGGCTTTAATGAAAGGATGCCTTCTCTCTCCCCCACCAACACACCCAAGCGTTCTTATTACAAGGAGTAGTCTTAAAACGTGGTGTCCTAAAAACGTTGGAATCCTGACTCAGCCAATTACTGGCTTATTGGGCCAGTCCTTCCTTAGCCTTAGTTTCTCCTCATCATTTTCAATGTGAATTTCAAATCACACTGATCCAGCCCTTCTTAGCTAAAGTCAGCTTTATCAACCACAAGAGATGTGGGATTTGAGAGAGATCTGAGTAAATTCACATTGTTTGGATAAACTCATTCAGGGAGCTCAACAAATCAAAGCCGAAATGGATATGTATTCCAAAGAGACTTGAGAACTGCTGGGGGAAAGAAAAAAAGGGGAAAAAAAGGTACCATTAACATTTTTATTTCTTTATAAAAGAAAAAAAAACCCATAGCAGTTGCTTTTTAATGAGTGTGTTCACAGCCTCTTTTTGAACCATTACCAGGGCTCTGTAGGACATCAGGTGAAGGGATAGGAACTGTAAGGCTTATTATTGACAAGAGAAGCAAGTAAGTCAGGGAAAATCATACCCCCACCCCCGACTGCCACCCCCAACTTTGGTCATCTAGACCACTATCAAATATAGTAATGGGTGAATTTATGCATTATCCCATAATTTAAGGAACTGTGTGTATCATGTATATTTAAAACTATTTCTCTGTAGTTTTAATTATCTCAGTCTGCAGGGGCAGAAAGAAAAAAAGCAGGCAGCTCCCTTGCCTAAGACCAAAATGAAAGCATTAGCCTGCTGACAGCTAAGACGTCTGTCCTCGCTGGTTGAGATTTCCTAAGAAATTTGCATTGGAAAGGCAGCTTTAAGTATACTTAAAATAAAAAAAAGGGGGCATTTGCATCTAATTTGCTACACTTGCAGTATTAGAGTTTTATCTGAATAAAGACACGTCAACTGGATTTATATAGTTAAGCTGATAGCTGGGAAAAGTCAACACCGAAAACATCAGCTAAATGCAACAGAGTTGGAGAGCAGCTAAGAGTATTTACAAGTTTGGGGTCTTTTTTCCCTCCCCCATCCACTGATGACTTTAAAACGGTGGCAAATTATCTTCTTTTCACACAAGTCTGGCAATTACAAGGTTTTAATGAAAGGCTTTAATGAAAGGATGCCTTCTCTCTCCCCCACCAACACACCCAAGCGTTCTTATTACAAGGAGTAGTCTTAAAAACGTGGTGTCCTATGAATCTCAGTGGCTTGGGACTTGGGCAGGTTGGAATCCTGACTCAGCCAATTACTGGCTGTGTGACTTTGGGCCAGTCCTTCCTTAGCCTTAGTTTCTTCACCTGTAAAACGGGGATTGTGATAGCTGTGATTCAGGCCACAGTGCAGTTGGGCAGTCTTCGAACTGAGCAAAGATGCCCCAGCAAGGGGCCAACGGGGACTAAAATCGAGCTCCCATCCACTTGGCATCCAGGGATGCGGGCTTGGACCACAACCTCCCAGAAGGAGCATCTTTTCCTCACTCAGGTGCTAAAGGGCCAGCAGCACCAGCGAACCTCACAGGGAAATTAGGAACTTTAAAATGAAATGATGAGGGCTTCTCGGGGGGGTTCAGTGGTAAAGAATCTGCCCACCTATGCAGGACACATGGGTTGTGTCCCCAATTTGGGAAGATCCACATGCCTTGGAGCAACCCAGCCTGTGTGCCGCCACACCACCATCGGGGAGCTGGCACTCCTGAGCCCACTCGCTGCAACGACTGAAGCCCACACACCCTACAGTCCATGCGCTGCCACAAGAGAAGACATCACAATGAGAAGCCCATACGCCACAACGAAGAGTAGCCCCTGCTCACTACAACCAGAGAAACCCTTGCACAGCACGGGGAGACCCAGCTTGGCCCATTTTTTTTAGTTAATGAAATTATTTTTAAAAAATAAACTGATAAAAGCTGAAACTGCCGTGGCCTCTGGTGCAGAGTAAATCCCCGAAGAACATTAGTTTGACAGTGGTGATGATGATGAAAATGAAGAGTCCACAATGAAACGCCATACCAGTGACGTATTTGCTGTTTCGGAGGCAGTCGTAGCATTGTCTCCGCCCACTTTGAAGGCTCTATTGCCAAGACCTGTTCCCTGGGAACCAGGATCTGGAGTGATGGGTCCCAGGTGATTGGTTTTCTCTGGATCCCCAGACGGGCCACATTGAGTCCCCACGTATCAGGAGACAGAGTGCCCGTCAGACTTGGTGCTTTTCCCTCAACACCATCTCTTTAGCTGGCTGGAGTGCAGTAAATCCCAGGTTCTCACACAGCTTAACGCAGCTGGGAACAGATTCCTGCAGGCTGCGAGGCCCCTTCAGCCACCACCTTTCTTTCCCTTCTCACAGCTTGGAAGGAAGTGCCCCTCAGGGCATGATGCCCCCCTCTCTCTGTTGGCTTTCCCACCTTATCATTCACTGAGACCCCTCCTCCACCCTGTCGCAGTCCGGTTTCCCAAGACCCCTAACTGCCTCTCCACATCACGCGAGCCCCACCCTGTGACTCCCACCTCCGTTGCCTGAGACCAATCCAAGCTTCAAATTGGGGCTCTCCAGTACCCACCCGGCTACACTAAAGCAAGTCACATTCCCTCTCTGAGCCTCCGTTTCCTCATCTGTAAAATGGGACTAGAAAGAACATCCACCTCTCAAAGGTGTTGTGGTGAAAAGTAGCTGGTGGCAAATCAGAGAGGAAAGGACAAGGTCAGCCTGTTCCCAGTCCTGGCCACGCGGGACACCTGCTGCCCAGCCCCAGAGCAGCGGCTCAAAGTCCTGACCACAGCCCACTGAGCTCAGAGCTCCTCGTCCATTTCAGGGGCAGGTTGAAGAGCCACTGCCCATTCTAGATGTCCACATGGATACAAGGTAAAGAGACCCCCATCCCTCTCGCTCTCGTTTGCCAAAGAATGCTGTCTGGGGGCACCTGCAAGTTGTCATGTTTCAGTAGGGGGAAAAAAAGGTTGCTTTCCCTCATTTCACAGAGGCCGATGTGCGGGTCCAGAACTCAGTGCCCCTCAGCAGGAAGCTTCATCATGGTGTGTATGAGGATAGCTTTGTTTCCAAAGTGCATCACTTGGGAGATGCTCTGGGCCCCGTGCTCAGGTGGAGTGCTCTTGCTTGGGGATAACAGGTTCCTGGGTTTACGTCACCAGACCCAAGGAGGCTGCTATGTAAAAACTAGAAGCGAATGAGAACCTACTGTGTAGCATGGGAGGGAAAGAAGGTGTGCCATCTGTTTGCAGGACATTTACTAAGTTAACCTTAAAAATGAATTCCAGGGCTTCCCTGGTGGTCCAGTGGGTAAAGAGTCTGCTTTGCAGTGCAATGGGCACCGGTTTGATCCCTGGCCTGGGAAGATTCAAATAATTTTTTTTTTCAATTTTCAGATTATATGACTCTTTCTTCTAATATTCCATATGGTTTTAACAAAATAGATGCAGTTTTGAATCTCACATGTTGCAAACAATCTGTTTATACTCTCCGTAAGTTTCTATAAAGACATTGAAATGTGCAAGGGTTTCCCTGGTGGTCCAGTGGGTAAAGAGTCCACCTTGCAGTGAGTGCAAGGGTCACCGGTTTGATCCCTGGCCTGGGAAGATCCCACGTGGCATGGAGCGATTGGACCAGTGGGTCCAGTTATGAGCCAGCGCTCTGAAGCGCATGTGCCCAGAGCCAGTGCTATGCAGCGAGAGAGGCCACTGCGATGGGAGGCTCACACAGGCCTAAGAATAAAGATGGATGAAAATAAATAAGTAAAAAAAAAAAACAATTAAAGAGGCCAAAATTAAAATAAATAAAAAAAAAACAATTCCAGTGCACATGAGGTGCTGTGCTGTGCTTAGTCACTTAGTCATGTCTGACTCTTTGTGACTCCATAGACTGTAGCCCGCCCAGCTCGTCTGTCCATGGGGTTTCTCCAGGCAAGAATACTCGAGTGGGTTGCCACGCCCTCCTCCAGGGTGTCTTCCCAACCCAGGGATCAAACCCAGATCTCCTTCATTACCAGGAGTTTCTTTGCCAGCTGAGCAGTAAGAGAAGCCCACATAAATACTGTTTGACTCTACTTATACAAGGCACCTTGACTAGTCACATCATAGATTCAGAAAACACACTTATAGATGCCAAGGGCTGAAGGTGGGGAGGTGAGGAGGGAGGATGAGGAGGGAGGGTTTAATGCGGAGAGAGTTTTGAAAAATTCAGGAGGTGGATGATGCAGAGCATTATACCACAATGTGGATGTATTCAGTGCCACCCAGCTATACAGTTAAATACAGTTTAAATGGTATGTTTTATGCTCTGTGACTTTTACCATAATAAAAGAAATTTTTTAAAATAATGAAAAATAAACACTATAAGTGGTGTGATCCACTACCACATCTCTTCCTCCAATAAGCCCAGGCACTTGTTATCCCCAAGCAAGAGAACGCCACCTGAGTCCAGAGCCCGGAGCCTCTCCCAAGTGATGTGCTTTGGAAACAAAGCATACTGGGAAAGATTGGGTGCCCAGGTGTATTTGAAAGGTGACCTTGGGACACACTGTGAGGGGTGAGGAAGTGAGGGGAGAAGGGAGGAAAGCCTAGAAAGAGTGTGTTCATGGGTCAACTACAAGCATGGGCAACAGGGGCTCAACCTTGCTGGGCACCCTCTGAGAAAGGAGGTGCAGGATACCACAAGATGGTCCCACTGTAGACCAAGAAGCTGGGCTATTTACACCAATTCCCATGGCTCGGTGGTTGAGGGTGTTCCTTGGGTCTTCAACTCTGGGGACTGTTCCCCTGACAAGTCATGAGATACCCAGTCTTTGGCAAGCAGGGGGATGGACTAGTGGGGACCTCCCAGTGGCAGCCCCACTCCAGTTATCTGAGATTGCTACTATTCTTAGCCCCATTGTGTAGATGGGAAAACTGAGACCCCAGATGGCCTCACAGACACACATGGGGAAAACCATAAATCTGAGACCTGGGCCCAGTCACCACTGCCTCCAGAGCCCATGCTCTGACCCACCAGCCTGCACTGCATTTCCTGTGGAAGTCTCCAAACAGAACGATGAAACATGATATAAAATACAAGTAAGGGCTAATGTCTGTCAAAAATAGAAAAAAATAGATCAGAATAAAATAACGCCTGCTTGTGACTGTGAAACAAGTGCTTGGCACACAGCAACTACTCAACAGGAGTTCCTTTCTGTGCTTCCAACTCTTTGAAGCTTCTGTCTAACTGACATGCAAACAACATCCCTTTGCAGGAAAACACAGCTGCTCAGAGGACCAAAAGGCTGGCATGCTCTTCTATAGCAGCCAAGACAGATGCAGAAGAGATGAAGACACCCCAGATACGGGTCCTACCCTTGCCCACCAGGACTGCAGAGCATTATACCACAATGTGGATGTATTCAGTGCCACCCAGCTATACAGTTAAATACAGTTTAAATGGTATGTTTTATGCTCTGTGACTTTTACCATAATAAAAGAAATTTTTTAAAATAATGAAAAATAAACACTATAAGTGGTGTGATCCACTACCACATCTCTTCCTCCAATAAGCCCAGGCACTTGTTATCCCCAAGCAAGAGAACGCCACCTGAGTCCAGAGCCCGGAGCCTCTCCCAAGTGATGTGCTTTGGAAACAAAGCATACTGGGAAAGATTGGGTGCCCAGGTGTATTTGAAAGGTGACCTTGGGACACACTGTGAGGGGTGAGGAAGTGAGGGGAGAAGGGAGGAAAGCCTAGAAAGAGTGTGTTCATGGGTCAACTACAAGCATGGGCAACAGGGGCTCAACCTTGCTGGGCACCCTCTGAGAAAGGAGGTGCAGGATACCACAAGATGGTCCCACTGTAGACCAAGAAGCTGGGCTATTTACACCAATTCCCATGGCTCGGTGGTTGAGGGTGTTCCTTGGGTCTTCAACTCTGGGGACTGTTCCCCTGACAAGTCATGAGATACCCAGTCTTTGGCAAGCAGGGGGATGGACTAGTGGGGACCTCCCAGTGGCAGCCCCACTCCAGTTATCTGAGATTGCTACTATTCTTAGCCCCATTGTGTAGATGGGAAAACTGAGACCCCAGATGGCCTCACAGACACACATGGGGAAAACCATAAATCTGAGACCTGGGCCCAGTCACCACTGCCTCCAGAGCCCATGCTCTGACCCACCAGCCTGCACTGCATTTCCTGTGGAAGTCTCCAAACAGAACGATGAAACATGATATAAAATACAAGTAAGGGCTAATGTCTGTCAAAAATAGAAAAAAATAGATCAGAATAAAATAACGCCTGCTTGTGACTGTGAAACAAGTGCTTGGCACACAGCAACTACTCAACAGGAGTTCCTTTCTGTGCTTCCAACTCTTTGAAGCTTCTGTCTAACTGACATGCAAACAACATCCCTTTGCAGGAAAACACAGCTGCTCAGAGGACCAAAAGGCTGGCATGCTCTTCTATAGCAGCCAAGACAGATGCAGAAGAGATGAAGACACCCCAGATACGGGTCCTACCCTTGCCCACCAGGACTGGAACCCAGGAGTCCAGATTCAAGGCCAAGAGCATACTAGAGAGGGCTGTACCCTGGGACCCAAGGACCGGACTAGGCTGGAGAAAAGAAGGTGAACTTACAGAACTCAGAGGACAAGAGGCCCACCAGAGGAACATTCCCTGTGTGACTCTGAAAGCCTAGTGATGAAGCTACCCTCTAAGAACTTTCCTGTTTAATAGCCTAGTGCTCTCGTTGGCTGTATAGTCAAAGCTATGGTTTTTCCAGTCGTCATGTATGGATGTGAGAGTTGGACCATAAAGAAGGCTGAGTGTTGAAGGACTGACGCTTTCAAACTGTGGTGCTGGAAAAGACTCTTGAAAGTCCCTTGGACAGCAAGGAAATCAAGCCGGTCCATCCTAAAGGAAATCAGTCCTAAATATTCATTGGAAGAACTGATGCTGAAGCTGAAGCTCCAATACTTTGGCCCCCTGGTGCAAAGAGCTGGCTCATTGAAAAAGACCCTGGTGTTGGGAAAGATTGAGGGCAAGAGGAGAAGGGGGCAGCAGAAAATGAGATGGTTGGATGGTATCACTGACTCAATGGATATGAGTCTGAGAAAACTCAGGGAGACAGTGAAGGACAGGGAAGCCT
Source organism: Tragulus kanchil (assembly GCA_022376925.1). NCBI lineage: Eukaryota > Metazoa > Chordata > Mammalia > Artiodactyla > Tragulidae > Tragulus > Tragulus kanchil. The sequence goes on along the minus strand of JAIOJX010000031.1, from coordinate 145,663,539 downwards.
GGCGCGCTGCAGTCCATGGGTCAAAAGAGTCAGACACGACTTAGCAACTGAACAACACTAATGGTCTGAAATGTTCTATGAGCCTAATTTTCTTCCGCTTGGATGCTTCCTAAGTCTGAACTGCCACATTTATATCTGAAGATGGTCACATCAGCCCATATCACTCTTTTGTATGGCCAAGCCCACCTCCAAAGGAAGTCTGGATGTTTAATTCTGGATGCTGGAGCCAAAGCTTGGCAGTTGCTTGGCATTGTGGGCACCCCTCTTGGCAACTGACCAACTACAGTTGTTATAGACAGAGGCATGGGAGTCACATGGACCTGGGTTTGAATCCTGTCTCTGCGCAACTGGACGCATTTACCCAGCAAAAACCCGAGCAGGAACCAAAAGGCTGGCATGCTCTTCTATAGCAGCCAAGACAGATGCAGAAGAGATGAAGACACCCCAGATACGGGTCCTACCCTTGCCCACCAGGACTGGAACCCAGGAGTCCAGATTCAAGGCCAAGAGCATACTAGAGAGGGCTGTACCCTGGGACCCAAGGACCGGACTAGGCTGGAGAAAAGAAGGTGAACTTACAGAACTCAGAGGACAAGAGGCCCACCAGAGGAACATTCCCTGTGTGACTCTGAAAGCCTAGTGATGAAGCTACCCTCTAAGAACTTTCCTGTTTAATAGCCTAGTGCTCTCGTTGGCTGTATAGTCAAAGCTATGGTTTTTCCAGTCGTCATGTATGGATGTGAGAGTTGGACCATAAAGAAGGCTGAGTGTTGAAGGACTGACGCTTTCAAACTGTGGTGCTGGAAAAGACTCTTGAAAGTCCCTTGGACAGCAAGGAAATCAAGCCGGTCCATCCTAAAGGAAATCAGTCCTAAATATTCATTGGAAGAACTGATGCTGAAGCTGAAGCTCCAATACTTTGGCCCCCTGGTGCAAAGAGCTGGCTCATTGAAAAAGACCCTGGTGTTGGGAAAGATTGAGGGCAAGAGGAGAAGGGGGCAGCAGAAAATGAGATGGTTGGATGGTATCACTGACTCAATGGATATGAGTCTGAGAAAACTCAGGGAGACAGTGAAGGACAGGGAAGCCTGGCGCGCTGCAGTCCATGGGTCAAAAGAGTCAGACACGACTTAGCAACTGAACAACACTAATGGTCTGAAATGTTCTATGAGCCTAATTTTCTTCCGCTTGGATGCTTCCTAAGTCTGAACTGCCACATTTATATCTGAAGATGGTCACATCAGCCCATATCACTCTTTTGTATGGCCAAGCCCACCTCCAAAGGAAGTCTGGATGTTTAATTCTGGATGCTGGAGCCAAAGCTTGGCAGTTGCTTGGCATTGTGGGCACCCCTCTTGGCAACTGACCAACTACAGTTGTTATAGACAGAGGCATGGGAGTCACATGGACCTGGGTTTGAATCCTGTCTCTGCTATGTACAAGCTGAGCAACACTGGACTTGTTGTCTATCTTCTCTGAGTCTCAGAGAGCGGTTTCTGTGGAGAAGATGGTGGGTGATGATGGGAAGGGGGTGCATAATGGCATTTAATAAATGGAAGCAAGCATTACTAGTGCTCACAGCAATAATGAACAATACTAGAAATATTTAAATCTCAGCTCTACCTCTGTTACAATCATGTTACCTACAGTAAATCATATAATTTCCAAGATCCTTGCTTTTCTTGTCTTAAAAGTAGGATGTGGGGGCTTCATCACTGGTAGCTCAGTGGTGAAGAGTTCACCTGCCAAGGCAGGAGTCACGGGTTCGATCCCTGATCCGGGAAGATCCCACATGCTGTGGAGCAACTAAGCCCTGAGTCACAACTATGGAGCCTGTGCTCTAGAGCCTCAGAGCCCCAACTATGGGGCCCATGTGCCGCAACTATTGAAGCCCGTGTGCCCTAGAGCCCGAGTTCCACAACAAGAGAAGTCACAGCAACAAGAAGCCTGCTCACCTCAACTACAGAGTAACCCCCACTCCCTGCAACTAGAAAAGAGCCTGCAGCAGAAGGGAAAACCCAGACTAGTCAAAAAAAATAAATTAATTAATTAATTAATTAAAATAATAATAAATAAAGTAACTCTTGGGATAGTTTAAACCCAAGCATCACTTGTCTAACCTCAAAGTGATACTTCTAAAAAAAAAAAAATAGGATTTTGGTAAAGCTTAAGTGAGATGATACAAGCAGAGCATTTAGCACACACAGTATCTGGCATTTAATTGATGTAAAATCAATGTTGGCTACAAAAATCAAGCCCTTGCTGGGCCAGTGCAGGAGGGATGAGGGTCCAGTTCATCTTCCATGAACTTCAGAATCTCATTGGAAAGCTCAGTTCAGCTCTCTACCAGTAAAAACTATTTCTCTGGAAAATTCCAGCCGAAGGCTGACATATACAGATGTTTTAAGAAAGAAAATTGAGTGGAAACCCATTTCACAAACTGGCCCCAGGCCACTTCCATTTCTGGAGACCACACTCCCCACAGTATGCCCATTCAATGAAGAAATATGAATCTAATCATCTTCCCTGCAGTTACCTTCTGCTTGTCACTTGGCCGAGTGGCACGCGGTGATCACAGTGGGGCCTCAGAGAGATGTGGTGAAGTTAGCAGAGTGGGTTAAAAAGCAGAGACGCAGGACTTCCTGGGTGGTCCAGTGGCTGGGAATCCACCTGCCAATGCAGGGGACAAGGGTTCCCTCCCACGTGCCATGGAACAATGCAGCCCGTGACCCACAGCTACAAAGCCTGGGCTCCAGCATCCATGAGCTGCGACTACAGAAGCCTGTGTGCCCTAGAGCCCATGCTCTGCCAAAAGAGAAGCCACAGCACTGAGAAGCCTGCACACCACAATGAGGCACAGACCCTACTCACCACAACTACAGAAAGCCCGTGTGCAGCAAGAGAGACCCAGCTAGCCAAAAATGAAAACGTAGAATTCAGAAAGGTGAATGACCTGTTCTGACATACAGCACACACATGCGACTGTAGAGCTCGAACCCAGGCTTTCTGGTCCACACTACTATCTCCCGTCTAGGCCCTGGCCATGAACTCCAAATCTCTCCCTCCACATTGTCAGAATAAATGGCTTTTTAATTTTCCAGTTCTCAGCTCAAACGGCCCTTCCTCTGAGACATCTTCCCTAAAAACCACCTGTCATTTAATTCTCCATCACTGCACCCCTTCCACTTCCAAAGGAGCATCCTCCATCACTCCCAGTTCCATGCAGTGTGCTGCTTATTGGTTTAATGCCTCTCTTCACCAGAGCATCACCCAGTGCTACCAGAGTGCAGGGCATGTGCTATTCATTCAATAAATGTCTATGGAGTGAATACATCTCAGTGAACTCATGAAGTAAAGTGGACACTTTTATACGACTATCACTAATAATGTAAGTACCGACTCCATCACTTAACCAGGCTCAAAAACTAAATACACTACTTCTTCCTAGAATGCTTCCCCAGCCCACATTGAGTGATGACCAGCTAGACAAAAAGCATTGAATGAGTAAAGGGAACAGTTCAGAAGTAGGACCATGAGGCCCCAGGCCACTTCCATTTCTGGAGACCACACTCCCCACAGTATGCCCATTCAATGAAGAAATATGAATCTAATCATCTTCCCTGCAGTTACCTTCTGCTTGTCACTTGGCCGAGTGGCACGCGGTGATCACAGTGGGGCCTCAGAGAGATGTGGTGAAGTTAGCAGAGTGGGTTAAAAAGCAGAGACGCAGGACTTCCTGGGTGGTCCAGTGGCTGGGAATCCACCTGCCAATGCAGGGGACAAGGGTTCCCTCCCACGTGCCATGGAACAATGCAGCCCGTGACCCACAGCTACAAAGCCTGGGCTCCAGCATCCATGAGCTGCGACTACAGAAGCCTGTGTGCCCTAGAGCCCATGCTCTGCCAAAAGAGAAGCCACAGCACTGAGAAGCCTGCACACCACAATGAGGCACAGACCCTACTCACCACAACTACAGAAAGCCCGTGTGCAGCAAGAGAGACCCAGCTAGCCAAAAATGAAAACGTAGAATTCAGAAAGGTGAATGACCTGTTCTGACATACAGCACACACATGCGACTGTAGAGCTCGAACCCAGGCTTTCTGGTCCACACTACTATCTCCCGTCTAGGCCCTGGCCATGAACTCCAAATCTCTCCCTCCACATTGTCAGAATAAATGGCTTTTTAATTTTCCAGTTCTCAGCTCAAACGGCCCTTCCTCTGAGACATCTTCCCTAAAAACCACCTGTCATTTAATTCTCCATCACTGCACCCCTTCCACTTCCAAAGGAGCATCCTCCATCACTCCCAGTTCCATGCAGTGTGCTGCTTATTGGTTTAATGCCTCTCTTCACCAGAGCATCACCCAGTGCTACCAGAGTGCAGGGCATGTGCTATTCATTCAATAAATGTCTATGGAGTGAATACATCTCAGTGAACTCATGAAGTAAAGTGGACACTTTTATACGACTATCACTAATAATGTAAGTACCGACTCCATCACTTAACCAGGCTCAAAAACTAAATACACTACTTCTTCCTAGAATGCTTCCCCAGCCCACATTGAGTGATGACCAGCTAGACAAAAAGCATTGAATGAGTAAAGGGAACAGTTCAGAAGTAGGACCATGAACTTCTCTTACCTGCTACCTTTCTGTTTCTAAGCCCCTCCTGGAACAGAAGAAGCAAGACCTGTAAGCATTCAAATAAATCCATCCCTGGAAGGTATCTCTCTCCTCCAGGTCATCATTCAATTAAGTGAATAAAATGAACATGAACACAACCATTGGATGATCACCATGTTAGGGGTCTTCCTGCATAGCAACCTCTGTTCCTAGCTCTAGGAATCTGCTGAGTCCCATCCCATCTCTGGATGGAATGGAGGAAGGGACGGCATGGAGGAGAGAGAGGAAGGAGGTGGAAATATATTGTTAAAAAAAAAAAAAAAAAAAAAGAGGGGGGGGGAAAGAGAATGAAACAGTGTAAGGTTGGTCACACATTTGTCATTAAGTCAAAGCTGAATGCCAGTGTTTGTGTGAGGTGGAATTATCTCATTCTTTTAGCCTGGGAGTCTCTGTGATGCACCAGTCAAGTATGTGATTGGATTTCAGCTCAACAAAACCTTAAATTACACACCTATTGTGCCTGAGCTAAGCCTAGTTTCACTGCAGTGGAGAACGCTTCTCCCAGCCTCCTTGGCCGTGTTCGATCCAGGGCTGTTCTCATCTGCTGGTTGATGAATGAGTAATAGGATTAGAAACTCATCTCGAGCCAACAGGGTAATTGTCATGATGGGTATAGGGACAAAGGCTAGGGTGACGGATAGGGGCTACATGGTGGAGATGGGGAAAGGGGCTGCATGGTGGAAATGGGCCTGTTCCCCCAAATGACCTAGAGGAACAGGCCAAGGTAACTCAGCTGGTAAAGAATCTGCCTGCAATGTAGGTGACTCCGGTTCAATTCCTGGGTCAGGAAGATCCCCTAGAGACAGGATAGGCTACCCAGTCCAGTATTCTTGGGCTTCCCCAGTGTCTCAGACAGTAAAGAAACCATTTGCAATGGGCCCTTAGGGGAAAACTCAAGGGTTAGACCCTAGGTTGGAAATCACTGGAGGAGGATCTAAATACACTACTTCTTCCTAGAATGCTTCCCCAGCCCACATTGAGTGATGACCAGCTAGACAAAAAGCATTGAATGAGTAAAGGGAACAGTTCAGAAGTAGGACCATGAACTTCTCTTACCTGCTACCTTTCTGTTTCTAAGCCCCTCCTGGAACAGAAGAAGCAAGACCTGTAAGCATTCAAATAAATCCATCCCTGGAAGGTATCTCTCTCCTCCAGGTCATCATTCAATTAAGTGAATAAAATGAACATGAACACAACCATTGGATGATCACCATGTTAGGGGTCTTCCTGCATAGCAACCTCTGTTCCTAGCTCTAGGAATCTGCTGAGTCCCATCCCATCTCTGGATGGAATGGAGGAAGGGACGGCATGGAGGAGAGAGAGGAAGGAGGTGGAAATATATTGTTAAAAAAAAAAAAAAAAAAAAAAGAGGGTGGGGGAAAGAAAATGAAACAGTGTAAGGTTGGTCACACATTTGTCATTAAGTCAAAGCTGAATGCCAGTGTTTGTGTGAGGTGGAATTATCTCATTCTTTTAGCCTGGGAGTCTCTGTGATGCACCAGTCAAGTATGTGATTGGATTTCAGCTCAACAAAACCTTAAATTACACACCTATTGTGCCTGAGCTAAGCCTAGTTTCACTGCAGTGGAGAACGCTTCTCCCAGCCTCCTTGGCCGTGTTCGATCCAGGGCTGTTCTCATCTGCTGGTTGATGAATGAGTAATAGGATTAGAAACTCATCTCGAGCCAACAGGGTAATTGTCATGATGGGTATAGGGACAAAGGCTAGGGTGACGGATAGGGGCTACATGGTGGAGATGGGGAAAGGGGCTGCATGGTGGAAATGGGCCTGTTCCCCCAAATGACCTAGAGGAACAGGCCAAGGTAACTCAGCTGGTAAAGAATCTGCCTGCAATGTAGGTGACTCCGGTTCAATTCCTGGGTCAGGAAGATCCCCTAGAGACAGGATAGGCTACCCAGTCCAGTATTCTTGGGCTTCCCCAGTGTCTCAGACAGTAAAGAAACCATTTGCAATGCAGGAGACTCAGGTTTGATCCCTGGGTTGGAAAGATCTACTGGAGGAGGGCATGGTAGCCCACCCTAGTATTCTTGTCTGACAAATCCCCATGGACAGAGGAGGCTGAAGGGCTACAGTCCACAGGGTCGCTAAGAGTAGGACACAACTGAGCAACTAAGCACACAGCACCAAGGACCTCAGGGAGGGCAGTGGTAAGTTCTGGGAAGAGGCCAGCTCCATTCAGCAGTAGTCTACTAGCATCAGTGACATGCTGGGTATCTGCATACATGTATCTATCTCACTGAATGTTCATAACTGCTCTCTGGGGGCTTCTCTGGTGGTTCAGTGGGTAGAGAGGCTACTTTGCAGTGCAAGGAGCATCGATTCAAAGATTCCACATGCTGTAGAGCAGCTGGACCGGTGTGTCCAATTACAAGCCAGTGCTCTGGAACACATGTGCACAGAGCCGGTGCACTGCAATGGGAGGCCCACACACCAAAGAATAAAAAAGATGGATGAAAATAAATATAAATAAAAGAGGCATGATGGGGGGGAAATTTTTTTAAAAAACTGCTCTCTAAAGTATGTGAGGGAACATCTTTTGTATTTTTTCCTTCGTCACTTCCCTACTTCTGGGTCCAGGAAGTTTGGTTCTCTTTCCACGGAGAACCAAACCATCCCATTTTCAGAGATAGGCTCTGATGGAACGCCACATCCTGGCTCCCAGAATGGTCATAACAGCATACCAGACAATCAGAGGCATGAGTCTTCATTGTAGAACCATGATTAGTATCCCCAGGAACCAGCCATGGTCTTTCCCTGGGTCCAGGGAAAGGACGAGAACATGATGATCTGGCCCCTGGGGGGATGAAGTTGGGCAGAGGCATTTGGAAATATGGGGCCGCCATGTTTTCTCTTTATACGAACACCTCTACCTCTGAGGCTAAAGCCAGATCTACCCATTGGACTTCATTTGGGCTCCAGATAGCTCAACCTGAATTTTCTGTCCACCCGAATTCTCAAATGAGGAATCCTGGCTCACAGAGGTCACACAGCTAGTAAGCGCCAGGTCTGGGATTTGAGCCAAGCTTTTTTATTCTAAGCCCTGTGCACTTTCCTATATACTGGCCATTCCCATCAGATCATCATGGGCCTGCTTCGTGGAAGAGCTTCAAGACTCTGCTACCCTGAGGAAAGAAAAAACAGCAACCCAGGAGACTCGGGGCACATGCTGGGGTGAAGAAGGTTCCTTTCTACCAAACCTCTGCCTGACCACTGTTCACGTTGTCTGCCAGAATGAACAGAGGCTTGAAACAGAGAAAATAACAAGGGCTTGGAGACAGACCTACATTTGGATTCTGACTCAGCTGTTTATTCTGGCTGTGTGACCTTGAACAAGTAACTAATCCTCTCTGAACATGAATTCTCTCATCTATAATGGGGAAATAACTATACTTGGGTGATTATGAGGATTAACCAGATAAAATAGATGTGGTTATTATGCTTCTTGGCTTTAAGGAGCAGAAAATCTCATTTACTGTGACTTCAACAAAGAAGAATAACAAAGCATCAAGAGTGTTCACCTTCAGGGTTAGCTCAGTGACTCTGCAATCTTCTTGTCTTTCTTTCACCTTATTATAGTCACAGGGAAGATGCAGGAGCCCTTGATGCAGAACCTTCAGCATAGAGAACGCCCATTCCCACACCTCATTTTTTTAAAAAAGAGAGTACCCAGCATACTTCTTCCATCTCATTGGCCAGACTTGGGTCACATGACCACCCCTAGCTACAAGGGATGCTGGGAAGACAAATATTAAGGAAAAAGGAATGAGGTACCTATCTCACGTTATTCTTTGGTCCTCTATTAGCAGGAATAAGGAGAAGGGAGGAGTGTCCACTCCAGGAGAATAATCAACAGCAGTCACCAGATTATATAAAGTACTCTGGGCAGAAGAATCTGGCATTTATAAAATACTCTGCAACTAGAACTGTTATTATTATGACATTAAATGTTCTGCCAATTACACCGAAAGTGGCTGTTTCAGCCCCCTCCCCCTCCTCAGTGTCAGGCTTCAAGAAGCACAGCATTTGCAGGCTTTCAGCTCAGCCTCCCCTAATGCACCCACACAGCCATCCCAGGAGGAGCTAGCAAGAGCATGCTGGAAGGAGCCTCAGCCATGTGCACTTTCCTATATACTGGCCATTCCCATCAGATCATCATGGGCCTGCTTCGTGGAAGAGCTTCAAGACTCTGCTACCCTGAGGAAAGAAAAAACAGCAACCCAGGAGACTCGGGGCACATGCTGGGGTGAAGAAGGTTCCTTTCTACCAAACCTCTGCCTGACCACTGTTCACGTTGTCTGCCAGAATGAACAGAGGCTTGAAACAGAGAAAATAACAAGGGCTTGGAGACAGACCTACATTTGGATTCTGACTCAGCTGTTTATTCTGGCTGTGTGACCTTGAACAAGTAACTAATCCTCTCTGAACATGAATTCTCTCATCTATAATGGGGAAATAACTATACTTGGGTGATTATGAGGATTAACCAGATAAAATAGATGTGGTTATTATGCTTCTTGGCTTTAAGGAGCAGAAAATCTCATTTACTGTGACTTCAACAAAGAAGAATAACAAAGCATCAAGAGTGTTCACCTTCAGGGTTAGCTCAGTGACTCTGCAATCTTCTTGTCTTTCTTTCACCTTATTATAGTCACAGGGAAGATGCAGGAGCCCTTGATGCAGAACCTTCAGCATAGAGAACGCCCATTCCCACACCTCATTTTTTTAAAAAAGAGAGTACCCAGCATACTTCTTCCATCTCATTGGCCAGACTTGGGTCACATGACCACCCCTAGCTACAAGGGATGCTGGGAAGACAAATATTAAGGAAAAAGGAATGAGGTACCTATCTCACGTTATTCTTTGGTCCTCTATTAGCAGGAATAAGGAGAAGGGAGGAGTGTCCACTCCAGGAGAATAATCAACAGCAGTCACCAGATTATATAAAGTACTCTGGGCAGAAGAATCTGGCATTTATAAAATACTCTGCAACTAGAACTGTTATTATTATGACATTAAATGTTCTGCCAATTACACCGAAAGTGGCTGTTTCAGCCCCCTCCCCCTCCTCAGTGTCAGGCTTCAAGAAGCACAGCATTTGCAGGCTTTCAGCTCAGCCTCCCCTAATGCACCCACACAGCCATCCCAGGAGGAGCTAGCAAGAGCATGCTGGAAGGAGCCTCAGCCATCGAGTGCCTATCCTCTCCCTTGCCACAGAATGTGAGAATCATAGCAATCTCTCCAGAGAGAGATCTGAAAGAGATAGGAGAGAAGACACCTGAAGCTGAATGTTCCCACGGAAGGCCGGTGTGGGAGGTCAGGTCCAACAGGGGAACAGTTCAGTGGTTGCCAAAGCCTCTCTGGGGGTGTTGTCCTTGGGGCTGTTTTGAGCCACAACTCACAGCCCACTGCTTCCGCCATGCAATCCCCCCTTCCTTTCCCATCCATTCCTTACCTACGTCTTCGCCTTGTTTACAGGAAAGACTGAAGCTACATCTTCTCCCATTCGAAAGAAAAAGACAGATGACAAGATGCTCAGGAGAGTAGTTCTCTCCTGGAATACACAGGACATGCCCATCTCCTGGGCTTCCCAGGCAGCGCTAGTGGTGAAGAATCCACCTGCCAATGAAAGAGACATAAGAGACACAAGTTTGTTCCCTGGGAAGGGAAGATCCCCGTGAGGAGGGCATGGAAACACACATAGGTATTCTTGCCTGGAGAATCCCATGGACAGAGGAACCTGGTGGGCTTCGGTCCGAAGAGTCACGTGGAGTCAGACATGCCTGAAGGGACTTAGCAGGCATGCGTACACTCGTCTCCTAGTGCCTCCATGCTCCCTGGGTCCCCAGGGACTGGGGCTTTCATTCATTAATTTGGTCAGTTCTATGTTCAACCCATAGCTTTGAATGCCTTCTAGGTGCTGGGGCTACAAGCCAGTAGTAAACATACATACTGCCTTCCTCACCTTTGCGGGGACATGTCCCCAAACCTCCAAGGGCTGTACCCTGAGACGTATCTGCCAATACTGCAGTTCTCCCCGATTCAACTCACGCTTGGGTCTCCTAGTCACAAGCATCACCTAGTGCCTATCTCCAGCTCCTCAAGGAAGACGCTAATCAAAAAGATGGACAATAAAGCGTGGAGCCACTGGAATCCTCACACACGGCTTGTGGGAACGGAAGACGGTGCCAAGGCTTGGGAAACAGTCTGGAAATCCCTCCAAAGGTTGAGTTCTCCTCTGACCCAGAAATTTCACTCAAGTGCATTTGCCCAAGAGAATTACAAACAGATGTCAACAGAAACTTCTACACAAACGCTATGCACAGCATTAGTCTTAAGGACTCCAAAGTGGAAACAACTGAAATGTCCGTAGACATTTCTTTGGTCATAGAAAGGCTGGATACAGGCTACAACATGGACGAACCTTGAAAACATTGGGCTGAGTAAAAGAAGTCAGACCCCCGAAGGCCCCATGTTGTAGGGTTCTACTTATGTGAAATGCCGAGATTAGACAAATCGATCAAGACAGCAAGTAGATTCGCGGTCAACAGCGGCTGAGACGAGGAGAGAATAGAAAGTGACTGCTAACAGGTCTGGGATTTCTTTGCGGGGTGATGAAAATTCCTTGGGGGTTGATGGAATTAGACAACAGCGATAGCTGCACAACTTTGTGGGAAGAAAAAGACGCTAAGTCACACACTTTAAAAGGGTGAATTTTATGATATGTGAATCATCAAGAAAAAAAAGAAAACCAGCCCTGACTGCCATTAGAAAATAAACATTTAGCTGGAGAAGCAGTGGCCGCCCTGCTTATTACACTTCCTGTCTTCTCTGGCATCAGCCCAGGCGATGAATCCTCCTGGAGAGGTCTGGTCCTTCACGCAAAAGCCCTCAGCCTCCTGCAGACCCGCCAAGAGCTGGCAGGCAATGCCTGTCCTGCCGCCCTCCTCTGCCCTGAGTTCACTGCCTGTCGGAGCAGCCGTGGTGGACACGGGGCATGTCCTTGCAAAGAACACCGAGGTCAAAGCCTCAGAGGCACCCTGTCACCCACCAGCTTGGCCTGACTGTATTATTCCAAGAAGGAGGAGAAGAGGAACATGAAACAGCCACCAGTGCTGCTGGAGGTGACAAGGATCACAACCCTTGCCCCATTGGAGGCAACTCACCTGCATGAAAGAGTTATCAAGGGTTTAATGTCTGTTCATTTTCTTTTTAAAAACTATGCAGTGAGTTGCACTGTCATTAAAAGAAGTGACTGGTTGGAATTTTCTTGTGTGCACACACGGCTTGTGGAACGGGGGGTGGAAACAGTCTGAAATCCCTCCAAAGGTTGAGTTCTCCTCTGACCCAGAAATTTCACTCAAGTGCATTTGCCCAAGAGAATTACAAACAGATGTCAACAGAAACTTCTACACAAACGCTATGCACAGCATTAGTCTTAAGGACTCCAAAGTGGAAACAACTGAAATGTCCGTAGACATTTCTTTGGTCATAGAAAGGCTGGATACAGGCTACAACATGGACGAACCTTGAAAACATTGGGCTGAGTAAAAGAAGTCAGACCCCCGAAGGCCCCATGTTGTAGGGTTCTACTTATGTGAAATGCCGAGATTAGACAAATCGATCAAGACAGCAAGTAGATTCGCGGTCAACAGCGGCTGAGACGAGGAGAGAATAGAAAGTGACTGCTAACAGGTCTGGGATTTCTTTGCGGGGTGATGAAAATTCCTTGGGGGTTGATGGAATTAGACAACAGCGATAGCTGCACAACTTTGTGGGAAGAAAAAGACGCTAAGTCACACACTTTAAAAGGGTGAATTTTATGATATGTGAATCATCAAGAAAAAAAAGAAAACCAGCCCTGACTGCCATTAGAAAATAAACATTTAGCTGGAGAAGCAGTGGCCGCCCTGCTTATTACACTTCCTGTCTTCTCTGGCATCAGCCCAGGCGATGAATCCTCCTGGAGAGGTCTGGTCCTTCACGCAAAAGCCCTCAGCCTCCTGCAGACCCCGCCAAGAGCTGGCAGGCAATGCCTGTCCTGCCGCCCTCCTCTGCCCTGAGTTCACTGCCTGTCGGAGCAGCCGTGGTGGACACGGGGCATGTCCTTGCAAAGAACACCGAGGTCAAAGCCTCAGAGGCACCCTGTCACCCACCAGCTTGGCCTGACTGTATTATTCCAAGAAGGAGGAGAAGAGGAACATGAAACAGCCACCAGTGCTGCTGGAGGTGACAAGGATCACAACCCTTGCCCCATTGGAGGCAACTCACCTGCATGAAAGAGTTATCAAGGGTTTAATGTCTGTTCATTTTCTTTTTAAAAACTATGCAAGTGAGTTGCACTGTCATTAAAAGAAGTGACTGGTTGGAATTTTCTTGTGTGCACAAAAGCTGGGGTAGAAACACCAGGGAGTCCTCAGCCTGCTCCGCCATTTTTAGGAGGCCAGTTAACAAGACCTATCCTCCTTAGAGGGCTTCCCTGGTGGCTCAGCGGTAAAGAATCTGCCTGTAATGCAGGAGACGTGGGTTCAATCTCCGGGTCAGGAAGATCCCCTGGAGAAGGATATGGTAACCCACTCCAGGATTCTTGCCTGGAGAATTCCATGGACAGAGGAGCCTAGAGGACTACAGTCTATGGGGTCACAAGAGTCAGACATGACTTAATAACTAAACCACCACCACCCCCCTCCTCCTTTGAAGTCACTTAAGTAGCATTTCCCTCTTCCCATTAGGTATATGATCTTCATTTTTTATTCTCTAGCTGTCATGGGCGCAAAGAAAAAAAAAAAAAAAAGCTCAGTTCCCACATTCCCAAGGTGAAGGAGGCTGTGCTTCCCAATAGAACTCCTGCTTCTCATCTCATTTCCCACTCCAGAGCCCTTCCCCATGCAACCCTGAGGCGTGTGTGAGGACGCCCCTGCCCTATGAAGGGATATGAAAATCTGGCTTTATGGGGAGGTTTGGATCAAGAGGATAATTCTAGTGGCTACCTGCTTTCTTTGGGTATAATAATGACAGAATCAAATGAGGTTGAGGCTCAACACAGGCGACTGCCACATTGGCATGGGATGTTTCTGAACCTGGAAAATGATACTGTCGAGATGGACCAACAGGGAGCCATGGGAGTCCCCAGCTCAAGGCCACTCTTCCCAAATAGGAGAAAGGAGGCACATAGGGGAGAGGTCTCCAGTCTCATAAAGGAAACGGGAGTGACCCTTAACTCTGTCCTTCTCCCCGTGGTCTCCACTAAATATCCAATAGAGAACCATTTAACCTGGATCATGAAACAGCCACCAGTGCTGCTGGAGGTGACAAGGATCACAACCCTTGCCCCATTGGAGGCAACTCACCTGCATGAAAGAGTTATCAAGGGTTTAATGTCTGTTCATTTTCTTTTTAAAAACTATGCAAGTGAGTTGCACTGTCATTAAAAGAAGTGACTGGTTGGAATTTTCTTGTGTGCACAAAAGCTGGGGTAGAAACACCAGGGAGTCCTCAGCCTGCTCCGCCATTTTTAGGAGGCCAGTTAACAAGACCTATCCTCCTTAGAGGGCTTCCCTGGTGGCTCAGCGGTAAAGAATCTGCCTGTAATGCAGGAGACGTGGGTTCAATCTCCGGGTCAGGAAGATCCCCTGGAGAAGGATATGGTAACCCACTCCAGGATTCTTGCCTGGAGAATTCCATGGACAGAGGAGCCTAGAGGACTACAGTCTATGGGGTCACAAGAGTCAGACATGACTTAATAACTAAACCACCACCACCCCCCTCCTCCTTTGAAGTCACTTAAGTAGCATTTCCCTCTTCCCATTAGGTATATGATCTTCATTTTTTATTCTCTAGCTGTCATGGGCGCAAAGAAAAAAAAAAAAAAAAGCTCAGTTCCCACATTCCCAAGGTGAAGGAGGCTGTGCTTCCCAATAGAACTCCTGCTTCTCATCTCATTTCCCACTCCAGAGCCCTTCCCCATGCAACCCTGAGGCGTGTGTGAGGACGCCCCTGCCCTATGAAGGGATATGAAAATCTGGCTTTATGGGGAGGTTTGGATCAAGAGGATAATTCTAGTGGCTACCTGCTTTCTTTGGGTATAATAATGACAGAATCAAATGAGGTTGAGGCTCAACACAGGCGACTGCCACATTGGCATGGGATGTTTCTGAACCTGGAAAATGATACTGTCGAGATGGACCAACAGGGAGCCATGGGAGTCCCCAGCTCAAGGCCACTCTTCCCAAATAGGAGAAAGGAGGCACATAGGGGAGAGGTCTCCAGTCTCATAAAGGAAACGGGAGTGACCCTTAACTCTGTCCTTCTCCCCGTGGTCTCCACTAAATATCCAATAGAGAACCATTTAACCTGGATCTGCAGTTTCTCCAATACTCGGGGGACAGGGTCGGGTTGGGGGTGGAGTAGCCCAGAGTCCTCGCTGAGTCCATTAGTTCCTGCGACACTTCATTTGTGGAATGGCATCTCTTCTCCCAGGGGCCTCACTGGTACGACAGGCACTTTTTACCCCAGATTTACTCTCCTCTCAGAGCAGGTGTGAAGTGCAAAAAAGATCACAAATGAAACTCCCGTGAATGTCCCAGAATACCACAAATCTAAAGATAGAATATCTATGGAGAAAGAAATTGCAACCCACGCCGTATTCTCACCTAAGAAATCCCATGGACAGAGGAGCCTGGTGGGCTACTGTCCGTGGGGTCACGAAGAGTCAGATACAACTGAGCAACTGTACAGTAGCACACAGTCAGGCAGACTGTGATTTGGGCAAACACTTCTTGATGGAAATGTAGCATAAAATGGAGAAGAGGGAAGTGACCTAGCAATAGGGAATATAGAGTTTTTTAAGAAATGGAAGTTTGTGCCTAGGATAATAGTTGCAAATAGTCGAACAACAAAGTCTGCGGTTAAAGGGGAAACAAATAAAGATGGAAAATCTGGAAGGGAAAACCCATTTGTCAAAAAGAGTTGCTCAAAGAGGTAAGAAAGCCCTCTGTGTTCAACTCCACTCACTCTGAGAATCCCTTGGTGTGTTCCCTGGATTTACTCTGTTTTCTGACGTTTCCAAAAGAAGCTTCTAGAGGAGAAAGCCTATAAATACCCAGACATCGAGCTGAGTTATTATGATTTTATGACTCATTTCTTCCCTCAAATATTTATTAAACATCTACAGATGCCAGACCCTGAGCCAGACACTGGGCTGTGGATGGGAAGCACTCAGTTCCTGACCCCTTCCAACAGGATGAGTAGACAGACACATAAAAAGAACAGTTACATGACAGCAGTGGAGGCTCTTGAATGGCATTCAGGGTTTCCTGAGGACACGACTAAGTTCTAAGAGGCTGGAGGGAGGAAAAAACCTCAGAGAGGAGTGTGAGCCCATTGCTGTCAAAGAACTAAGCTGTGAGGCCAGACTTACCTGAATTTCAATTACAGCTTCTCTGGTTGGTGACCCGGGGCAAATGACAAACTCTCCCAGCCTACATTTCTCCACCTGTAATGAGAGAAGGGAACTGTATGTACCTTACAAGGCTATTAGAAGAATTAAACAAGCAATGCATATGAAGCATTCAAGAGGGTACCCGAAGTGTGGTCAACGCTCAATAAATGGAATGGTGCTACATTGACTTTTTTTTTTCATCTTTTGGCCAAGTCAAGGCATGTGGGATCTTAATTCCCTGCCCAGGGATCAAACCTACGTCCCCTGCATTGGAAGCACTGGGTCTTAACCACTTGACCATCAAGGAAGTCCCGCTACATTGCCTCTTGAAAAATGGCTAAATGTTCACCGTTGAGTTGGAGAAGTAGAGAGATGGGTAGGTAAGGGAAACATACGTGGTCTCGAAAGACCCAGAAGTTTAGTGCCCTAGGACAGCTGGGAATTGATGAAGCACCTACCAGGCTCCTCCATCTGTGGAGTTTTCCAGGCAATAATACTGCAATGGATTGCCATTTCCTTCTCCAGGGGATCTTCCCTACCCAGGGACTGGCTCTTGCGTCTCCTGCACTGGCAGGCAGATTCTTGACGGCTGAGCCACGTGAGAAGCCCAACAATCAGCATTAAGTCCAAACTGGTTCTGCTCCAGCTAATGTGCACCCATGAAGTCCCCACCCCATAGCCTCTCCTCCAGTCTGTTCAGGGAGCAGATGGCTGGGAAGTCAAGTAATGTGATCAAACAAGCGATGTCCAAAGAATGTGACCGGATTAGGAAGGGGAGCCTCGGGGGTGTGGGGGGACGGCAGGAGACAGGGTGTCCCTCCTGAGTTGAGAAAATTCCCCTTTGCCACCGTTTTCATGGAATGAGAAACTGTTCAGTTGCTGAATAAGTTCCCTGAAGAAATTCTCCTGTGGCATTGCACCATCCCCAGCTGGTACGTCTTGGCTGCTAAAGCCGGGTAATAACCATGTTGAAATGGCCCACCACCTTGTAGGAACAGGGCAGGACTTGTCAACTTCCACCTACCCGCACAGCCTCCGCCCCTGCTGCTCCATGTCTTCCCCCAAGCAGCTGGGGGACAACTCCCTCCCTGGGCAGATTCTTCAGCTTGACATCAGAGAGGAAGGGCGGCAGCCTGAGCCAGCTCCAAGACAAATGGCCACCAGCTGCCTATCAGCTCCCCTGCAAATGCCACAGCCCCACCTCCTCCTCCCTAAGCCCCGCCCACGCTCAACTCCACCCCCAGGGTACTTGGGCAGATTTGAAAAATCTGCCTAATAAATTACCACCTCTACATGACCTGACAATAGTCACAGATAATCCAGGGTTATTAGAAGGCTTGTTTACAACCCTTCTAATTCCAGGTTGTGCAAATCTCAGCAAGTCAGGAGAGGTGTTAACCTTTCCTCCGTGAATGGCATAACTTGTATTCACAAATTATATGTAATTGATCCAATGAGGTTACAGACATTTTAAAAACAAAACCATGCCCACTCCCTCCCAACCTCTCCCTCTGGGAATTTATCTGTAAGAGAACTACAGTGAACCATGGCCACAAAAAAAAAAAAAAAAAAAAAACCACAGGGCTGTTCTTTGCCGTGTTATTTATAAAAAACAAAAACTTCAGAAACAACCTATGTGCACAACAATAGGGGATTAGCTAAACAAACCTTCAAACATGCCTACAATGAGATACTAAACAGCCACTTAAAATAACATTGAAAAAGATAATGTGTTGTTAAATGAGGGAACAGAAGCAGGTTACCGAACAATGGCTACAGTTAATTCCATTAGAATGTCTTCTATAAATATATTTACTTGACTAGTGTAAAGACATGGGTGTGCTTTGCAGGCAGACAGACAGGTTTGAGGTTTGACTCTTAAAAGCTTTGCCGCCTTGGGCAAGTTATACTACCTCTCTTTAAGCCTCCGTTCCTTCGTCTGTAGAATGCAGAGAAGTCTTACTGTATAAAACTGTGATGATACTCAAGTAAATGATCTATGTAAAGTGTTCATCTCTGTATCTGATACAAACTGAATGTTCCATACTTGGTGGCTCTTGCTATTGTTATTGTTAGGTAAAAAGGGTTAAGGTCAGGTGGCAGAATTACAAGTCCTTTCTCCATTTGGGGGTTGTTTTGGCTTATCTCTCTCCCAGAAGGTATGACTCTGGTAATGACCACCTCCCTCCCAATTTTTTTAAACTGATAAAGTTGTCGAGGGAGGGGTTATAGTTGCGTTTTTTTTTTTTTTTGGCCACTTCTATTGGTCTTTCATTTATCTATTTTCATCCATTTTTGTTCTTTGGCCCGTGTGGGCCTCCCATCGCAGTGGCCTCTGTTGTCGCAGAGCACCGGCTCTGGGCGCATGCGCTCCAGAGCTCCAGCTTGGTAGTTGAACATGTCGCTCCAGCTGCTTCACAGCACGTGGGGTCCTCCCAGGCCAGGGATCGAACTGGCACCCCTTGCACTGCAAGGTGGTGTCCTTACCCATTGGACCACCAGGGAAGTCCTATGGTTGCTTTTAAAGAGGGAACCTGGAAGTGATGAGAGGCAAGGTAGGTTTGTGACCTCAACAGATGAGAACCTCATTCTCATAGATCCTGCCCCCCAACCCAGGAGATGAGTACAGAGAACAACAGGGTTCTCACGGACCTGCATCCAAGTCAGGGGTCTGGAGGAAGCTGGGCAGAGATGGTTGCAGACACTGGAAAACAAGGTGTGTGTGCCTGGTGCCCTCCACCACGTTCCCTCACCCATCTCGCTTCCCACAGGCGTTTAGCTGACAGAGGGCTTGAGCCCTGCTTGGAGTGACAAGGAGGATGGAGAGGGCTATTAATAAAGGAGATGAATGGACTTCCTTAGGAGTCCACTGGCAAAGACTCTGCACTTCCAAGACAGGGGGCACAGGTTCAATCTTAGTTGGAGAACTAAGATCTCGGGTGGGGCCAAAATAAAATAAAATAATGGAGTTGAAGGAGGAGCCGGACTGGGTGGAAGGACTGGGAAGTGTGTTCTGATGAAAAGGGACTGCAGGTGGCTTAGAGCTCATGCGAGTCAGTGTTTCACCAAAGCCACCTTGGATGGCCATTGCCTTGTCCAAAGAACCCAGAAGGTCAGACACAAGGTCTCAAAGCTCTACGCATCTGTTGTGTCCAAAGCCCCCTGCCACTCTCCCATCTACCCAGCTCCGTGTCCAAGCAGGCACCCTGGGCCCTTGGAGGCTCTTGAGTTAGACCTGGCCTTCCAGGTCCCAAAGGGCATGGCAGCCATGCGGAGGGCAGGGGAAGGGCAGAAGACCACCAAATCCCAAACCAGCCTCCCCCGCCAGAGCCGAGAGGAGATCAATGACAAGGACAGAGGTTCCTCAGTGTCACAGACATCCGTCCGAGGACCAAAAGCTGGGCACAGGCTAAGACCTATGATGGTGGGGGGCGCTGGGTTTGGTTCTCAGACAGACAACGGGGGAATGGCGTGAGGAGGATGGAGCCCTGGGGTTCTGAGAGAAGACTGAGGCAGGAGAGACTGTTGAGTGCAAGCTGGTCCCTTTCTGGGTGACCATGGTGAGGCCCACCTTCTCAGCCTGGCCTGGGTCTCTTCACTCCCCAAGGTGAAACTCCGCAGCAGCTGATGGGAGACCCAGGAGCTTTCTACGGGAAACCCTGGCCACTCTACCTGGCCCTCCACCCCACCTGCCATCATGGGGGCAGCAACATGGTGCAGAAAAGGCAGGAGCAGAAGAGGATCCCAATTTCTCTCACGATAGGGTCTTTAGTACTTCTCTGGTGGCACAGGGGATAAGAATTCACCTGCCAGTGCAGGGGACATGGGTTCAATCCCTGGTCTAGGAAGATCCCTCATGCCACGGAAACACTCAGCCCCTTCACCGCACCTACTGAGACTGAACTCTATGGAGTCCGCAAGCCACATCTACCAAGCCTGCGTGCTGCAACTACGGAAACTCGAATGCCTGCAGTGCCACCGTGCTCTGCAACAAGAGAACCCACCCAAGAGAGAAGCCTGTCCACTGCAGCTAGAAGGAGCCTCCACCCTCTGAAACTAGAGAAAGCCAGGGTAAAGCGAGGAAGGCCCAGCATAACCAGAAAGAAAGAAGTATCTTCAGAGTCCACACTTCCCCCGAGCCCCAGGCTTGAGGGAGGGCAGACTCAGGAGAGGGAGTTTCCACCAACCTCAGAGGCCCCAGCTCTGGCGGGATGAGGGAGGAACCTGGGTGGGGAGAGGCACACCTGCCTGCTAGCATCTCTGCAGGGAACATGCATAGAACACATGCTCCAGAACAGGCAGCGCTGGTTCCTGGCTGGTCAGCATGACACAGCCATTCCTCAGGAACGTGACCCACTCAGACCCCTAAAACCATTGCCCTCCGTGTCACTGCTTACACATAAATTATAAGATACCACTTCACACCTACTAGGACGGCTAGAATCCAAAACATGGAAAATAACGTGGGTGGGTGAGACGTTGGAACCACTCTACAAGGCTGGTGGAAACAAAGGAAACACGGAATCACTGTATAGCCCAGACAGACAACGGGGGAATGGCGTGAGGAGGATGGAGCCCTGGGGTTCTGAGAGAAGACTGAGGCAGGAGAGACTGTTGAGTGCAAGCTGGTCCCTTTCTGGGTGACCATGGTGAGGCCCACCTTCTCAGCCTGGCCTGGGTCTCTTCACTCCCCAAGGTGAAACTCCGCAGCAGCTGATGGGAGACCCAGGAGCTTTCTACGGGAAACCCTGGCCACTCTACCTGGCCCTCCACCCCACCTGCCATCATGGGGGCAGCAACATGGTGCAGAAAAGGCAGGAGCAGAAGAGGATCCCAATTTCTCTCACGATAGGGTCTTTAGTACTTCTCTGGTGGCACAGGGGATAAGAATTCACCTGCCAGTGCAGGGGACATGGGTTCAATCCCTGGTCTAGGAAGATCCCTCATGCCACGGAAACACTCAGCCCCTTCACCGCACCTACTGAGACTGAACTCTATGGAGTCCGCAAGCCACATCTACCAAGCCTGCGTGCTGCAACTACGGAAACTCGAATGCCTGCAGTGCCACCGTGCTCTGCAACAAGAGAACCCACCCAAGAGAGAAGCCTGTCCACTGCAGCTAGAAGGAGCCTCCACCCTCTGAAACTAGAGAAAGCCAGGGTAAAGCGAGGAAGGCCCAGCATAACCAGAAAGAAAGAAGTATCTTCAGAGTCCACACTTCCCCCGAGCCCCAGGCTTGAGGGAGGCAGACTCAGGAGAGGGAGTTTCCACCAACCTCAGAGGCCCCAGCTCTGGCGGGATGAGGGAGGAACCTGGGTGGGGAGAGGCACACCTGCCTGCTAGCATCTCTGCAGGGAACATGCATAGAACACATGCTCCAGAACAGGCAGCGCTGGTTCCTGGCTGGTCAGCATGACACAGCCATTCCTCAGGAACGTGACCCACTCAGACCCCTAAAACCATTGCCCTCCGTGTCACTGCTTACACATAAATTATAAGATACCACTTCACACCTACTAGGACGGCTAGAATCCAAAACATGGAAAATAACGTGGGTGGGTGAGACGTTGGAACCACTCTACAAGGCTGGTGGAAACAAAAGGAAACACGGAATCACTGTATAGCCCAGAAATTCCACTCCCGAGTAAATGCACGAAAGAACTGAAAGGGGAACCCACACTAATGCATACGTACCCACAGCAGCATTATTCAACAGGCAAATGGGGAAAACAACCAAGAGGACCATGGAGGGATGGATAATTGAGTTTTCTTGTTTGTTTTTAGGTGGTCGACGGTGGTTCAGTTGGTAAAGAACCCACCTGCAATGCAGGAGACCTGGGTTTCATCCCTGGGTCAGAAAGATCTCCTTGAGAAAGGAATGCCAACCCAGTCCAGTATTCTTGCCTGGAGAATTCCATGGACAGAGGAGCCTGGTGGGCTACTGCCCATGAGGTCACAAAGAGTCGAACACGACTGAGCGACTAACACACACTATGAATGAAATATTATTGTCTTGATAAGGAGTGAGCTTCTAAAACATGCGACAACCTAGGTACATCTCTGCACCATAGATAAATGCTAAGTGAAAGCAACCAGACACCAAAGGTCACACGTTGTGTGAATACACTTCTATGAACTGTCCAGAATAGGTAAATCCTTGGAAATAGAAAGGATATTAGTGGTTGTCAGGAACCAGGGTGGGATGGGGACTCAGAAGCAACTGCTTTATGGGTACAAGGTAATAAAAAAAATGTTTTGGAACTAAATAGACGTAATGGTCATGCAACATTTCGATGTGCTATATGACACTGAGATTTAAGTATAAAATGTATGTAATTCTTTATGTAAATTTCACCTCCATAAAAATAAACAGATCATAGCCAGAAATGTCTTCTTCATGCCAGGCCTATGGCGGGATGAGGGAGGAACCTGGGTGGGGAGAGGCACACCTGCCTGCTAGCATCTCTGCAGGGAACATGCATAGAACACATGCTCCAGAACAGGCAGCGCTGGTTCCTGGCTGGTCAGCATGACACAGCCATTCCTCAGGAACGTGACCCACTCAGACCCCTAAAACCATTGCCCTCCGTGTCACTGCTTACACATAAATTATAAGATACCACTTCACACCTACTAGGACGGCTAGAATCCAAAACATGGAAAATAACGTGGGTGGGTGAGACGTTGGAACCACTCTACAAGGCTGGTGGAAACAAAAGGAAACACGGAATCACTGTATAGCCCAGAAATTCCACTCCCGAGTAAATGCACGAAAGAACTGAAAGGGGAACCCACACTAATGCATACGTACCCACAGCAGCATTATTCAACAGGCAAATGGGGAAAACAACCAAGAGGACCATGGAGGGATGGATAATTGAGTTTTCTTGTTTGTTTTTAGGTGGTCGACGGTGGTTCAGTTGGTAAAGAACCCACCTGCAATGCAGGAGACCTGGGTTTCATCCCTGGGTCAGAAAGATCTCCTTGAGAAAGGAATGCCAACCCAGTCCAGTATTCTTGCCTGGAGAATTCCATGGACAGAGGAGCCTGGTGGGCTACTGCCCATGAGGTCACAAAGAGTCGAACACGACTGAGCGACTAACACACACTATGAATGAAATATTATTGTCTTGATAAGGAGTGAGCTTCTAAAACATGCGACAACCTAGGTACATCTCTGCACCATAGATAAATGCTAAGTGAAAGCAACCAGACACCAAAGGTCACACGTTGTGTGAATACACTTCTATGAACTGTCCAGAATAGGTAAATCCTTGGAAATAGAAAGGATATTAGTGGTTGTCAGGAACCAGGGTGGGATGGGGACTCAGAAGCAACTGCTTTATGGGTACAAGGTAATAAAAAAAATGTTTTGGAACTAAATAGACGTAATGGTCATGCAACATTTCGATGTGCTATATGACACTGAGATTTAAGTATAAAATGTATGTAATTCTTTATGTAAATTTCACCTCCATAAAAATAAACAGATCATAGCCAGAAATGTCTTCTTCATGCCAGGCCTATGTTTCACCTCCATGATTTCATTTCACCCTCAGAACAAGCCCAGGAAGCTGAGATTTATTATCCCATTTTACTGATAAGAAAACTAAGGCTCTGAGAGATGATATAATTTGCCCAAGGACACGTAGCTCGTGCTCTTGTCATGCCCGAGCAGAGCGCTCACTCACTGCAAGGAGGCTGTCCCAGAATGACCCAGAAACTCTTCAGGGTTGAGGAAGTCAGCTCAGCAGCGTGCTGGGACCAGGCATCCTGACCTGGATGGTGAGAGATCAAGGGGTCTCGGGGATTCTGTGCAGCATTGGGAGCTGGGATTCTGAGAACAAGGGCAGGGAACTCTGATGGGGAGGGAGGCCTCAGGTAGAGAGCTGTCTATGAGGGTTGGGGAGGGGGTGGCCAGACAGAGACTGGGAGATCAAGACTGCGCCCTCAGGGAACCCAGCATCTCGGGTGGCAAACTGGCCTTGATCCTTCAGACCAACTCTGCCTTGATGTGCCAGCCCTCATGGTGAAAACCTAGCTCAGAACAGAGGCTACACAAGGAAGTCAAAAGAGCACAGCTTTGACGTCACAGCCACTGAGAGCCCTTGGATGTCGAGAGGTGGAGCTTCTTCTTTTACGAGTTCTCTTCCTCCTCCTCCTTCTCTGCTCTCATTAGCTACTAAATAAGATGTATTGATGGGCTTCCCTGGTGGTCCAGTGGGTAAGGACACCGCTTTGCAGTGCAGGGGGCGCCGGTTCAATCCCTGGCCTGGGAAGATCCCACGTGCCGTGGAGCAACTGGACTGATGTGTCCAACTACCGAGCCGGAGCTCTGGAGCGCATGCGCCCAGAGCCGGTGCTCTGCGACAACAGAGGCCACCGCGATGGGAGGCCCACACGAGCCAAGGAACAAAGATGGATGAAAATAGACAAATGAAAGACCAATAGAAGTAGCCCGCCTGCTCCCCTCCCTGCCCACCCCACCCCCCCCAAATAAATAAATAAATAAATCTTTAAAAAAAAAAAAAAGATGTATTGAGCACCTCAAAGGCTCAGTGGATAAAGATTTGTCTGCCATGCAGGAGGCACAGGAGACGTGGGTTCGATCCCTGGATTGGAAAGATCCCCTGGGGATGAAAATGGCAACCCCTTCCAGTTTTCTTGCCTGGAACATCCCATGGACAGAGGAGCCTGGTGGACTACAGTCCATGGGGTCACAAAGAATCAGATACAACTAAGTGACTAAGTGTGGACTGAGCACCTACTCTGTGTCATGCCCTGTCCCCGACACTTGAGTGTGGCTCTCAGTTAATCACAGTGGTTGCCTTGACATCATCCAAATGCTCCTTCCCACCCCCCAACTCCCCATCCACCCCACTGCTCATTGTGCTGAATCCAGACCAGGTTTGGCTACCCCATCCCCCACGGTCTCTATGGAAACACAAATAAGCATGAGTCCTGGGTTTCAGTCGCTGAGGAAGACCAGGTCTTCTGAGAAAGGCTTCTGAAGAGACGGTCCCTCCTTGTCCTCTGAACATTGTCACGTCTGGATACGACGTGAGGGGCTGGGCAGCTGTTCCACCTCCAGCCTGAGGATGAAGTTCATCTGCAGGTGGCACAGCAGAGAGACATCACTGAGACACAGCTGATGCAGGGTTGGCACCTCCAGTTCTGTGAGAGACTAAATCTCCTGACGGTTTGAGCTGGGGTGTGCGCACGTGTGTTCAGTTGCTCCATTGTGTCCCACCCTTTGCTACGCTGGGGGTGGTAGTCCACCAGGATCGTCGGTCCATGGGATTCTCCAGATAAGAATACTGAAGTGGGTTGCCATTTCCTCCTCCAAGGGATTTTCCCAACATAGGGACTGAGCCCACGTTTCCCGCATCTCCTGCATTAACAGGTGGATTCTTTACTGCTGAGCCACCTGGCAAGCCTGGTGTTTGCTCTTCCTTGCAGACGAAAGGATCCTCACTCACAGGGACAGGATACAAATAAGAACGCTAAGGCTTGCAGAGATTAAGGAACTGGCCCCAGCTCCCACAGGTGCTGGACTGGGCCTTGAGCCCAGACCATCTGGCCCCAAGCTCCACCCTTCACCAGTGGGAGGTGATGCCTACCTCTTTGGGTGGTTGCCACTGCAAATAGAGTGTCTGGCACCAGTGAGGATAAAACTACCTACTGCCCAGGAAAGGATAAAAACATCTGCCCCACAAGAGAAGCAAAGGGTCCAAGATGGGGTGGCCACTCAAGGAACGTGAAATCCATGCCCTGTTTTTCAGCCTTGACTCTGTGTTCATTTATTCCCAAAGGCTCAGAGGCTAGACTGCCTCCACGCTCCTGCCAATTCATGTCCCTCTAAGAAGAGCACCGGTGGCCAAACTCTGGCCCCAGCCGCCTTTTTCCTGGCAATCTTTCTAGATATTCTGTGCATTCCCCAGCCCCACCCGTAGTCACCTGCTGGTCATCCCACACAGGCTTCAGCGATTCTGAAATGATCTATTGCCACAGAGCAGCCAGAGGGATCTTGCAAAAATCAGATCAAAGTTGTGTTCATTCCTCTGCCTAAAACCCTCTCACTTCTTTCCACTGCAGACGGAGTAAAACCCAAACTCACAAGCTTGGGCCACCAGCACGTCTGGATACGACGTGAGGGGCTGGGCAGCTGTCCATGCGAGTGAAGTTCATCTGCAGGTGGCACAGCAGAGAGACATCACTGAGACACAGCTGATGCAGGGTTGGCACCTCCAGTTCTGTGAGAGACTAAATCTCCTGACGGTTTGAGCTGGGGTGTGCGCACGTGTGTTCAGTTGCTCCATTGTGTCCCACCCTTTGCTACGCTGGGGGTGGTAGTCCACCAGGATCGTCGGTCCATGGGATTCTCCAGATAAGAATACTGAAGTGGGTTGCCATTTCCTCCTCCAAGGGATTTTCCCAACATAGGGACTGAGCCCACGTTTCCCGCATCTCCTGCATTAACAGGTGGATTCTTTACTGCTGAGCCACCTGGCAAGCCTGGTGTTTGCTCTTCCTTGCAGACGAAAGGATCCTCACTCACAGGGACAGGATACAAATAAGAACGCTAAGGCTTGCAGAGATTAAGGAACTGGCCCCAGCTCCCACAGGTGCTGGACTGGGCCTTGAGCCCAGACCATCTGGCCCCAAGCTCCACCCTTCACCAGTGGGAGGTGATGCCTACCTCTTTGGGTGGTTGCCACTGCAAATAGAGTGTCTGGCACCAGTGAGGATAAAACTACCTACTGCCCAGGAAAGGATAAAAACATCTGCCCCACAAGAGAAGCAAAGGGTCCAAGATGGGGTGGCCACTCAAGGAACGTGAAATCCATGCCCTGTTTTTCAGCCTTGACTCTGTGTTCATTTATTCCCAAAGGCTCAGAGGCTAGACTGCCTCCACGCTCCTGCCAATTCATGTCCCTCTAAGAAGAGCACCGGTGGCCAAACTCTGGCCCCAGCCGCCTTTTTCCTGGCAATCTTTCTAGATATTCTGTGCATTCCCCAGCCCCACCCGTAGTCACCTGCTGGTCATCCCACACAGGCTTCAGCGATTCTGAAATGATCTATTGCCACAGAGCAGCCAGAGGGATCTTGCAAAAATCAGATCAAAGTTGTGTTCATTCCTCTGCCTAAAACCCTCTCACTTCTTTCCACTGCAGACGGAGTAAAACCCAAACTCACAAGCTTGGGCCACCAGGCCACATCTGTCCAGCCTTTGCCTTACTCGTGACTTCACCTTGTACTAAGCTCCTCCTCCCTGATTCCACAGCGGCCACGCCAACCTTTTTAGTTTCTCAAGCCTGAAACACCTACTCCTTGGAAGGGAAGCTATGACAAACCTAGACAGCATATTCAAAAGCAGAGACATCACTTTACCAACCAAGATCCATATAGTCAAAGCTATGGTTTTCCAGTAGTCATGTATGGATGTGAGAGTTGGACCATACAGAAGGCTGAGAGCAAAAGATTTGATGCCTTTGAACTGTGGTGTTGGAAAAGATTCTTGAGAGTCCCTTGGGCTGCCAGGAGATCAAACCAGTCAATCCTAAAGGAAATCAACCCCAAATAGTCATTGGAGGGACTGTTGCTAAAGCTGAAGCTCCCATACTTTGGCCACTTGATGTGAAGAGCCAACTCATTGGAAAAGACCCTGATGCTGGGAAATACTGAGAACAGGAAGAGAAGGGGGCAACAGAGGATGAGGTGGTTGGATGGCATCACTGACTCAATGGACATGAGTTTGAGTAGGCTCCGAGAGATGGGAGAAGACAGAAAGGCTGGCACGCTGCAGTCCATGGGGTCACACAGAGTCAAACACGACTTGGTGGCTGAACAACAAGCCCAAGGCCTTTGTCCTTTCTGGTCCTTTTGTAGGACTAGCAGTCTTCCTGCTAGGTCTTCCTGCATCACCTTCTCTCAACATCCAGGGTTCCGAAGAGACCCAGCCCCTCTATGTCTCCATCTCTATCGTCCCACCCAATCTTATTTCTCTGTGTTTCCCTTAGGCTGGTCTGATTCAGTTTCTTTTTTGTGCAACTTGAATTTTTTTTCCCACTTAGAAGAGCCCTCATGCCAGCCTTTTTCCTGGCAATCTTTCTAGATATTCTGTGCATTCCCCAGCCCCACCCGTAGTCACCTGCTGGTCATCCCACACAGGCTTCAGCGATTCTGAAATGATCTATTGCCACAGAGCAGCCAGAGGGATCTTGCAAAAATCAGATCAAAGTTGTGTTCATTCCTCTGCCTAAAACCCTCTCACTTCTTTCCACTGCAGACGGAGTAAAACCCAAACTCACAAGCTTGGGCCACCAGGCCACATCTGTCCAGCCTTTGCCTTACTCGTGACTTCACCTTGTACTAAGCTCCTCCTCCCTGATTCCACAGCGGCCACGCCAACCTTTTTAGTTTCTCAAGCCTGAAACACCTACTCCTTGGAAGGGAAGCTATGACAAACCTAGACAGCATATTCAAAAGCAGAGACATCACTTTACCAACCAAGATCCATATAGTCAAAGCTATGGTTTTCCAGTAGTCATGTATGGATGTGAGAGTTGGACCATACAGAAGGCTGAGAGCAAAAGATTTGATGCCTTTGAACTGTGGTGTTGGAAAAGATTCTTGAGAGTCCCTTGGGCTGCCAGGAGATCAAACCAGTCAATCCTAAAGGAAATCAACCCCAAATAGTCATTGGAGGGACTGTTGCTAAAGCTGAAGCTCCCATACTTTGGCCACTTGATGTGAAGAGCCAACTCATTGGAAAAGACCCTGATGCTGGGAAATACTGAGAACAGGAAGAGAAGGGGGCAACAGAGGATGAGGTGGTTGGATGGCATCACTGACTCAATGGACATGAGTTTGAGTAGGCTCCGAGAGATGGGAGAAGACAGAAAGGCTGGCACGCTGCAGTCCATGGGGTCACACAGAGTCAAACACGACTTGGTGGCTGAACAACAAGCCCAAGGCCTTTGTCCTTTCTGGTCCTTTTGTAGGACTAGCAGTCTTCCTGCTAGGTCTTCCTGCATCACCTTCTCTCAACATCCAGGGTTCCGAAGAGACCCAGCCCCTCTATGTCTCCATCTCTATCGTCCCACCCAATCTTATTTCTCTGTGTTTCCCTTAGGCTGGTCTGATTCAGTTTCTTTTTTGTGCAACTTGATTTCATTATTCTCCCTTATCCCCTTAGAATGAAAACTCTTCCAGAAACAGAGAGATGTCCGTTGGATTCACTGCCAAATCCCCCCCACCTAGAACAACACGTCATCCACTGCAGGTTCTCAATCAACCCTCACAGAAGGAGTACAACTTCCTCTCCACGTGAAGTGTGGCTGTCTTGGTAAGAGAAATATGGCTCCATGATGGACACGTGTATTACACATACTCTTATCTCAACATTTCAGGAGCCTTGTAGTTGTGAGAAGATGCTTTTCTCAGATTCACCGCGAAAAGCACAGACGTGGCACTCTCAACCTCAGCTCTGCCAGTTTCTCATGATGGGACCTTGAACAAGTCACGTAACCTCATTCTGTGTGTCTCCGCAGCCCTGACTGTCAACCAGAAATGATTATTCTCATGGTAATATTGCAAGGAACATGGGAGAAAATATGCTGGCATGAAGCATAGCATCTGGAACACAGCGCACTCAGTATAAAGGCACTGACATGGTGTGTTGGTTGTACCAGAATGTGAAAGTGGGGTGGGGGAGAAGAAGGAGGGAGCAGTCAGGGAGGAAAGGTGGGAGGGATGGAGGGAAAGCAGCATCTGAATCTTAGCTGCAGGTACTGTGGCACGCACAGAGCCTACAGCATTTTGAGATGGGCCTGGGGAAGAAGCAGACGAGAGGTCTGGGTAGACACCAGCCCAGGCCTTTCTCGTGGGCTCCATGAGAGGGCCAGGCAGTGCTGGTGCCCAGAACACGACACTCCCCCGCTACCCCCAGGCCTAATCTGGGGTGTTAATTTGGGGACACCAGGGGGAGAGGCAGGAAATCCACACTGAGTCCCCAGGCGCTCAGCAGTGGCATCTGCGGCTAGGTGAAAGCCTCATGCCAGAATGAGCACGGTCTTAATAGCTGCTAATTGGTCACAAGGCAAACGGGGGAAGGTATTAATGAGCATTCATTCCATTTGGCTCCAAGTGAACGGATTGTAACCCAGAAGGATTTTATTGGTCTGTTTCCGCTTTTTAAGAGTGTTCATTTCAGAAGTGGCTTGGTCCTAAAATGGTCTACTGTGAACGAAGCTGAATGATCATGGAGGAAAGATCTGAGGACAGGTTTCAAGCACCTGCAGTCCACCCCTCCCGTCTTCCTGCTGTGTGTGGAGTCCTTCAAAGCCTGAGGTCACCCCACCCACTCATAGCCTCTCAGGCCCTCCTTCTCACCCACCTCACTGAGCCTTCCAGGAGGAATTATCTCCACTCTAACAAAGCATCCGCCCTCGTTCATACCCTTGATAGTCAGAAAAAGCAATGCTCTCTTTAACTGAGAATTAGCACATCTAGTACACATGGGGTACCAATTTTCTTTTTCTCTTCCTTTTAAAAATGGTTCTTAGAGCAATGTATAATACTTAAAAATTCAACAGACAATATCAAGTAGAAAATGAAATACACTCTTCCCCCATAATCTTACTCCTCAGAAATAACTACCATTAACATTTTGATATAAAGCCTTCCAGATGGTTGGATGGATAAATCTTACTTTGATAGTATTTCAGAGATTGATGTAATGAATATCCAAGAACACACCATCCATCTTAAGAAATAAAACATTACAAACAAAATTAATAGTCCTGTGTCTTTTCCTTGTATCATTCCCTTCCTCCCCACTCCCGCCGAAGTCACCTTTGTCTGGAAATCATCATTTTGATACCCCAGTTATATTTCTACTATATGTATTTGTAGTCATAAAATAACACATAACACTGTTTCATTCGATGCAGTTCATTATAGACATAGTATTATTGTAGATGAAGCCTTCTGCAGCTTGGTCTTTTCCCCATTCTACATTGCTTTCAGGTTCTCCATGTAGTTACATTGCAATATTGCTTTATTCTTTTGTAACCCAGTATCATATTTTATGGGGCATCCCCTGGTGGTTCAGCGGTAAAGACTCTACCTGCAATGCAGGAGTCACAGGAGCCACAGGTTTGATCCCTGGGTCAGGAAGATCCCCTGGAGGAGGGCATGGAAGCCCTCTTCAGTATTCTTGCTTGGAGAATCCCATGGACAAAGGTGCCTGGTGGGCAGCAGTCCATAGGGTCTCAAAGAGTTGGACATGACTGCAGCAATTTAGCATGCCTCATATTTAATGGTGTCATAGTACCACAATGTATTTATACATTCTCCTTTAGAAAAATACTGGCGTTGTTTCTGATTTTCTCTCTTTGCAAACAATGCTTCAGTGAACATTTTTGTATCCATCTCCTTGAGTGTTGAATACATAGGCATACGTTTCTTCAGTAACAGAGCTAGTTGGAATGTCTGGCTGTGAGCATCTTCCTCTTTACTGAACATTTCACAAATGGCCATCAGAATGGCTGCCCTAATTTGCATTCCATCCATTAATATTAATTAGTAGAATATTAATTCATTGAATCACTTCAGAGAACAATTTTACAATATTCACTAGTGTAGGAGAGTTTGTGTTGCTCTGAATTCTCTGCCAGCAACACAGTGTAGCCAAACTTGGGCTAATTGACTGCGTGTGAACTGATATTTCATGGTGGGTTTCATTGTGTTTCCATGGTTACCAACGAAATTGAACATCTCTCATTTGTTTATTGGCCTTTTCTGTTCCCTCTTCTGTGAACTGCCTTTTCATATTCTGCCCAATTTCAATGACTATGTGGATAGATAGACAGGAATGATATATATAGAGAGATGGATGATTGATGGATAGATAAATGACAGGTAGAGGTAGTTTTCAAAACAATTTTAAATAGCCCATCATAAAACATTTCCTGACTGTTAAGAAATATATATAATGTGATTCTATATAATATTCTGAAACAGGCCTTCTATACTCTTACGACAACTAGTACATCTTATCAGGCTAGTATTTTTTCATATTATTTTGCAGTGGTGTGATATGGGAACATCATGATTTAATTAATCATTCCTTTATTGACATTTTGATTATTTTCATGTGCTTCCAGTATAAACAGTGACTATTTCTGTAGCATCACAGCCTTCACAGCTGTTGCTATGGAAGCCACAAAGGTTTGATCCCTGGGTCAGGAAGATCCCCTGGAGGAGGGCATGGAAGCCCTCTTCAGTATTCTTGCTTGGAGAATCCCATGGACAAAGGAGCCTGGTGGGCAGCAGTCCATAGGGTCTCAAAGAGTTGGACATGACTGCAGCAATTTAGCATGCCTCATATTTAATGGTGTCATAGTACCACAATGTATTTATACATTCTCCTTTAGAAAAATACTGGCGTTGTTTCTGATTTTCTCTCTTTGCAAACAATGCTTCAGTGAACATTTTTGTATCCATCTCCTTGAGTGTTGAATACATAGGCATAAGTTTCTTCAGTAACAGAGCTAGTTGGAATGTCTGGCTGTGAGCATCTTCCTCTTTACTGAACATTTCACAAATGGCCATCAGAATGGCTGCCCTAATTTGCATTCCATCCATTAATATTAATTAGTAGAATATTAATTCATTGAATCACTTCAGAGAACAATTTTACAATATTCACTGGTGTAGGAGAGTTTGTGTTGCTCTGAATTCTCTGCCAGCAACACAGTGTAGCCAAACTTGGGCTAATTGACTGCGTGTGAACTGATATTTCATGGTGGGTTTCATTGTGTTTCCATGGTTACCAACGAAATTGAACATCTCTCATTTGTTTATTGGCCTTTTCTGTTCCCTCTTCTGTGAACTGCCTTTTCATATTCTGCCCAATTTCAATGACTATGTGGATAGATAGACAGGAATGATATATATAGAGATGGATGATTGATGGATAGATAAATGACAGGTAGAGGTAGTTTTCAAAACAATTTTAAATAGCCCATCATAAAACATTTCCTGACTGTTAAGAAATATATATAATGTGATTCTATATAATATTCTGAAACAGGCCTTCTATACTCTTACGACAACTAGTACATCTTATCAGGCTAGTATTTTTTCATATTATTTTGCAGTGGTGTGATATGGGAACATCATGATTTAATTAATCATTCCTTTATTGACATTTTGATTATTTTCATGTGCTTCCAGTATAAACAGTGACTATTTCTGTAGCATCACAGCATCACGTCAATCACAGCTGTTGCTATGGAAGCCTGTCCATTCTCAGTAAATGGTAAGTAGTGATATATAAGAAAGAGAAAATTAGAATTCAGTAAAAATTCAGAGAAATTAATTCCACATTAACTTTCTTCTAACCTTAATTCCTCCTCTTAAAAAATGCTTACCAATTCAAAAAGTAATCTATGAGTAACTTCTCACTTTGGAAACATTTGCCAAGATCTACTAACATACACATACACCTTGCTATGACTCAGCAATTCCATTCCTGGGTATCCACCCAACAAAAATAAGTTCTTATATCCATGAAAAGACACGTATGAGAAGGTTCCCAGTGGCTTGATTCATAAGTAATTTAAAATTGGATATGACCCAAGTGTGTATCAACAGATGTGTACAGGCACATAGAGGGATTTGAAGACACTGTCTCGAACTGAAAACTCCAGACACAAAAGACTTACACTCTATTATGTCATGTATATGAAGTTCAGCAATGGGCAAAACTAATCTACAGCATTAGAAATAAGAATAACAGTTATCTCTGTGAGTGAGGGTATTGATAGGAAAGAGGCACAATGGACCCCTGAGAGGTATCCGAATGTTCTCTATCTTGATCCGAGTCATGAATATATTTGTAAAAATTCATTGTTTCACCTTTAAGAGGTATATACTTTTTGTGGTGCCGGAGAAGACTCCTGAGAGTCCCTTGGACTGCAAGGAGATCAAACCAGTCAATCCCAAAGGAAACCAACCCTGAATATTCTTCGGAAGGACTGATGCTGAAGCTGAAGCTCCAGTACTTTGGCCCCCTGATGTGAAGAGCTGGCTCATTGGAAAAGACCCTAATGCTGGAGAAAATTGAGGGCAGAAGGAGAAGGGGGCGACAGAGGATGAGATGGTTGGATGGCATCACCGACTCAATGAACATGATTCTGAGCAGAGAGGAGATAGAGAAGGACAAGGGAGCCTGGTGTGCTGCAATCCAGGAGGTCACAAAGAGTTGTACATGACTTAGCTACTGAACAACAACAGCTCTAGGGTAAGCCTAGAGAGTACTGTGCTTAGTATTGTGCTGAGAAAGACACACACTCGTTATCACTTAAGTATGGAATCTGAAAAATGAAGCAAATGAAAATATATAAGAAAACAGAAGCAGGGCTTCCCTGGTAGCTCAGTGGTGAAGAGCTCACCTGCCAATGCAGGAGACATGAGTTCGATCCCTGATTCCAGAAGATCCCACATGCTGAGGAGCAACAAAGTCCGTGAGGCACAACCATGGAACCTGTGCTCTAGAACCTTGGAGCTGCAACTATGGAGCCCGTGTGCCGCAACTACTGAAGCCTGTGTGCTCTGGAGCCCGAGTTCCACAACAAGAGAACTCCCCGCAACAAGAAACCTGCTCACCTCCACTAGAGAGTAGCCCCCACTCTCTGCAACAAAAGAAGAGCCTGTGGCAGCAGTGAAAACCCAGAAGAGCCAAAAATAAATAAATAAATAAAGTTAAAGAAAACAGAAGCTGACTCCAGATACAGAGAATGAACTAATGGTCAACAGTAAGGAGATGGGAAGGAGGAAGGCAAGAAAGGGAGAGAATATTGAGAGATACAAAGTGCTATGTATAAAATAAATAAGTGGGGTTTCCCTGGTGGTCCAGTGGCTAAGACTCCGTGCTCCCTGTACAGGGGCCAAGGTTCGATTTCTGGTCAGGGAACTCGATCCCACATGCCACCACGAAGGTTCACAGGCTGCAACTAAAGATCCCACAGGCTGCAAGGAAGAGAGAAGGTGCGGAGTGCTACAGCTAATCATCCCCATTTTACAGATGGAGAAATTGCGGCACAGCCAGTCATCTTCCTGAAGTTTGTGGTTATTGCTGTTTAGTCTCAAAGTCATATCTGACTCTTTCTGTGACACTGTGGACTGTAGCTCACCAGGCTCCACTGTCCACGGCATTTCCCAGGTAAGACTACTAGAGTGGGTTGCCATGCCCTGCTCCAGGGGATCTTCCTGACTCAGGGCTTGAACCCACATATTCTGTATTGGCCAGCGGATTCTTGACCACTGAGCCACCAGGGAAGCCCTTCCTGAGTCTGCATGGGCAGTCACTGGAGGAGCTATGATCTTCTCGTTGCTATGTGATTCCAGTCTTGGTTCTGGGTTCTCTAGCTCCAAGGCAGCACGTGAAATTTGCCTCGTGCAGGTGATGCTGTGGACTCTCTTGCTTTGGTGACACTGGCAGCTGTTCGCTTCATTTCAAGGTCTTCTGATGGAAGCTTATGTTCCTCTGTTGACTTCTTCTTCACACTCACTCATCTGTTTCGAGAGTCAGAAAACAGACCTATGAAGCATGCAAGCCCAGACGTTCCAAGATAAATTAGCAGGCAGTTCTCCCCAAGGCAGAGGGGAGCTGGCGAAGAGGGGAGATACAGAATTCCTCCTGTTGTCCTCTGCACGGAGCCAGGCCTCACCACCCCAGACCTCAGGGGTCCCAGCACAGATAGTAAACCAGCAGCAAGGGGCTTGTGACTACATGTTGGTTGAAGAATTGGCTCTCACCTCGAGACCACAATTTAAGGGAACACATATAGCTTGATGGAAGTAAACTTTGGAGGTTGTGAAGAAGTGGTGATTTAAGTCAACAGGACCAGTTAGCCATCCTGGGAAGAGGGTCAGTGGTAGAAAAGCCTCCACAAGGGTGGAAAGAAGACGAGATCGGGTGGGAGGGGTGACGGTCAGGAAAAGAGGGAAGATGCCTGACCACCACCAAGTTAAGTCCACTGAACCAACCTGTTACACAGCCCACCCTCCTCACTGCTGTTCCCCAGACACAGGGGTTCCATCTCAGGCCGCGATCGTCAGTGCCAGCTGATGGACCATTTCTGCAGAGGGAGGAAGAAGCCCCCATCGCTGGACATCTCCAGCCGTCAGAGTCACATCAGAGTGAGTCACCAGATATGTGCCCCATTCCCCCATCTCTGTAGGGTAGGTGGGTTCCCACTGGGATGTTGGAACCCAGACCAGTGAGTGAGCCCTCTAGAGGGCTCAGAACAGCAGAACCGTTCCATCAACCCAGAGACCCATGAGCGCACACAAGCACACACACGCACAATGTTTCTTGGCCTATATGGCTGGGTTTCTGACTGTTGTTACACAGCATCATTGGGGTCACAGATAACAGAGGCACTCCTCCATATCCTATCATTTACCAAATGGATGCTCAGTTTTAAGAGGGTGACATTGGAACCCCATCTCCCAGTTTCAAATCGCATCTCCAACTCCTCGTTGACTGTGTGAACTTGGCCAAGTTATGGGAATGACTGTAGAAGAACTTACCTCACAGAGTGGTTGTGATGATTAAATGAATAAGTTGTGTAAAATGCTTAGGACAGCGCCTGGTGTGTATTTAATGTGATACACGAATTTGATCATAATAGTATGCTGTCTACTAAATACATCGCTCTTGTTGTTCAGTGGCTTGGTTGTGTCCAACTCTTTTCAACCCCATGGACTGCAGCACACCAAGCTTCCCTGTCCTTCACTCTTTCCCGGAGTTTGCTCAGACTCATGTCCATTGAGTTGGTGATGCCATCCAACTGTCTCATCCTCTGTCACACCCTCCTCTTCCTCATTCAATCTTCCCCACCAACAGGGTCCTTCCCAATGAGTTGGTTCTTCGTGTCAGGGGGCCAAAGTACAGGAGCTTCACCTTCAGCATCAGTCCTTCCAATGAATATTCAGGGATGATTTCCTTTAGGACTGACTGGTTTGATCTCCTTGTAGTCCAAGTGACTCTCAAGAGTCTTCTCCAGCACCTCAGCTCGAAGGCATCCATGCTTTGCTGCTCAGCCTTTTTTTATTGTCCAGCTCTCACATCTTACATGACTACTAGAAATACATTATGAATCCTTTTCTCTATCCTTCACTGATATCACCTGAACCCAGGACATTTACTGGATGCTTTTCTGCCCTATTCTACTCCCATTAATCCACTCTCTCGAAAGAAGCCAGAGAAATCTTCCCAAAGTGGAAACCCAGTAAAGTCAGGCTTTGATTAAAACCCTCAAGGGTTACCCTTGGGATAGAGTGAATTCCCCAAATGACTACAGGGCCTGCGTGAACCCACCCCTGTTTAATCTCTGGCTTCCTCTTCCCCAGTTCCCCACTGTCCTCAGTACTAAGAAGAGTAATGGGGTGGGGGGGGGAGCGGGGGAGGGCAGAGCTTTTCTGGTGGTACAGTGGTACAGTGGTTAAGAATCCACCTTCCAATGTAGGGGACATGGGTTCGATCCCTGGTCAAGGAATTAAGATCTGACAAACTAGGGAACAACAAAGCCGGTGCTAAGCAACTAGAAAAGCCCACACACCACAGTTACTGATCCCGAGTACTCTAGAGCCTGTGTACTGCAGCTAGAGAAACCTAGCACTGCAATGAAGAGTTAGCACAGTCATTAAGTCCATAACAGGAGCAGGACTGAGCACTTACTCAGTGCCAGACTGGATCCGAAGCATGTTGTTACCTTATGCCATTGATTGATATTGTAACCATCTTGTGTGATAGATATAATCCCTATTTTACAGATAAGGAAAGGAGACTTGACCAGAGTCATCCAGCTCGCGGCAGAGAAAGGATGCAAAGCCCACCCCTGCTTCTCCAGCCCTAGGAGCCAGGCTGCTCCGCAGAGACATCTTCAGATGAGTCAGAAATTCTTGAGGAGGCAAAGCTCCTTTCTGCTCTACCCTTGGCTTTGGACCCGGATCCCACAAGAGCAGCACTCCAGAAGACACATGAGGGTGAGGAAACCTCCCTGTCATGATTATGGATTTTTTTCATTCCATACAGTGCAATGAAGTCAGCAGAGAGTGAGGAGTCACAAGCAGCAGCCTGGCTGGCTGGCAAGGCTTTGCTGACCCCAACAGCCCCAGTCCAGCACAGAGCTGACCTGGGACTCATGTTCCTGTGCACCTTGCAGCCTGATTCATAATAGACATTCAGTGCCACGGGTCACAGAATTAAAGCAATGCCTACAGAGAGCTCACTGTGTGCCAGGCACCTTCCTACAGCATATTACATACACGGACAATTTAATCGTGACAACAAATGTTGTCAGCAGGCACTGTCATTGTCCCTGTTTGAGAAACTGAGAGTCAGAAATGTTAGAATGTTTCCTTGGTCTCAGATTCAACCCAGGAAATCCGGCTCTAGAATCTGTGCTCATCAGCACTGCACCGCCCTCCATCTGGAGAAGGTCTAAGACAAGTTCTTCCGAGAGGGCTCCATGAGACACAGCAGGGGAAGGAGGGCATAGGATGAATTGAGAGAGTGGCACGGAAACATACACACTCCCGTAGGTCAATGAGATGACCAGTGGGAAGCTGCTGTATAGCACAGGGAGTTCAACCTGGTGCTCTGTGATGACCGAGAGGGATTGGATGGGGTGGGGTGGAGGCTCAAGAGGAGGAGGACAGTATACTATGAATGATTCACCCTTTGGGTGCTCGTGAGCACTGCAATGAAGAGTTAGCACAGTCATTAAGTCCATAACAGGAGCAGGACTGAGCACTTACTCAGTGCCAGACTGGATCCGAAGCATGTTGTTACCTTATGCCATTGATTGATATTGTAACCATCTTGTGTGATAGATATAACCCCTATTTTACAGATAAGGAAAGGAGACTTGACCAGAGTCATCCAGCTCGCGGCAGAGAAAGGATGCAAAGCCCACCCCTGCTTCTCCAGCCCTAGGAGCCAGGCTGCTCCGCAGAGACATCTTCAGATGAGTCAGAAATTTTTGAGGAGGCAAAGCTCCTTTCTGCTCTACCCTTGGCTTTGGACCCGGATCCCACAAGAGCAGCACTCCAGAAGACACATGAGGGTGAGGAAACCTCCCTGTCATGATTATGGATTTTTTTCATTCCATACAGTGCAATGAAGTCAGCAGAGAGTGAGGAGTCACAAGCAGCAGCCTGGCTGGCTGGCAAGGCTTTGCTGACCCCAACAGCCCCAGTCCAGCACAGAGCTGACCTGGGACTCATGTTCCTGTGCACCTTGCAGCCTGATTCATAATAGACATTCAGTGCCACGGGTCACAGAATTAAAGCAATGCCTACAGAGAGCTCACTGTGTGCCAGGCACCTTCCTACAGCATATTACATACACGGACAATTTAATCGTGACAACAAATGTTGTCAGCAGGCACTGTCATTGTCCCTGTTTGAGAAACTGAGAGTCAGAAATGTTAGAATGTTTCCTTGGTCTCAGATTCAACCCAGGAAATCCGGCTCTAGAATCTGTGCTCATCAGCACTGCACCGCCCTCCATCTGGAGAAGGTCTAAGACAAGTTCTTCCGAGAGGGCTCCATGAGACACAGCAGGGGAAGGAGGGCATAGGATGAATTGAGAGAGTGGCACGGAAACATACACACTCCCGTAGGTCAATGAGATGACCAGTGGGAAGCTGCTGTATAGCACAGGGAGTTCAACCTGGTGCTCTGTGATGACCGAGAGGGATTGGATGGGGTGGGGTGGAGGCTCAAGAGGAGGAGGACATATGTATACTATGAATGATTCACCCTGTTGTATGGCAGAAGCCAACACAATACTGTAAAGCAATTATCTGCCAATTAAAAAAAATGTAAGGGCTCCCCTGAGAAGCCCACAAAGGGTTAGGAGGGGGTCCCAAGCAGGAAGAAAGTACGTGGGCTGAGAAGAGCTGTACAGAAAGGACCAAAAGCCTGGGGACTTCAGTGGGATGCAGCATAACCACCGTCACCAGGACCTACTTCTCTTCTTCTCTGAGACACGGGAAGAGTGGTAATTCGTTGGCTCTAGCACTAGGCATTGAGACCATTGAGTCACCAACATTGAGTTGGTTAATGCATCACCAACTCAATGGACATGACTCTGAGCAAACTCCAGGAGACGGTGAAGGACGGGGAAGCCTAGCAGTCCATGGGGTCTTAAAGAGGCAGACAGGACTGAGTGAACAACAACAGCAGCACTAGTCATGGCCAGTGAGATGTGAGCAAGCTCAACTCTCAAGCCATCGCTTCCCTGGGTGTGAAAAACCTGGAAACTTTGTGTGGAGATGCCAGTGGAGATAGCTGATCTCTTCTCTCAGCCTGAGCCCTGAGTGGTGAACCACATGGAGGAGAATCCCCCTCCTCAACCCCGCATTCCACACAGAGCCCTGTCATACCTGAGTTGTGAGTGAGCATTGTGTGTGTGTGTGAGTGTGCTCAGTCAGTCATTCATGTCCGACTCCTTTCAACCCCATGGATTGTAGCCCACCAGGCTCCTCTGTCTGTGGAATTTTCCAGACAAGAATATTGCAGTGGGTTCACATTTCCTTCTCCAGGGGATCTTCCTGAACCCAAGTTTCTTGCATCTCCTTCATCAACAGGTGGATTCTTTACCACTGTGTCCTCTAGAAAGCCTCCATGAGTGAGTGATAAACCTTTGTTTAAAGATAGTGATGGGCTTCCCTGGTGGTCCAGTGGGTAAGGACACCACCTTGCAGTGCAAGGGATGCCAGTTAGATCCCTGGCCTGGGAAGATCCCACGTGCCGCGGAGCAGCTGGAGCGATGTGTCCAACTACTGAGCCAGCGTTCTGGAGCGCATGCGCCCAGAGCCAGTGCTCTGCAGCAAGAGAGGTCACTGTGATGGGAGGCCCACATAGGCCAAAGAACAAAAACGGAATAAATGAAAGACCAATAGAAGTGGCCAAAAAAAAAAAAAAAGCCAGTGACATGTGATAAGGTGGGGGTGCTATTTGTTATGACATTGTAACCTTGCCTCTCCTGACTGGTATAACCTGGCCAGGCATGTGAGAAAGGAGGCCATTTCAGGTCCCTCGACTCCGGCAGCCTTTAGGGGTTTTATGTGGCAGGGAGGGAGGAGAAGAAGGAGGATTCTCAGAAACTGCTTGGTCTTGTTACTTAGATTTCAGTGGGAATAGGATGTTCTTTCCACAGATGAGCAGACAGATCTTTCCAATCTGAGCAGAACACGATCCAAATGTTAAAATTAGAGACAAAACTCAGTGGCAGAGGAAAACACCAAAACATGATCCTTCATTAGACCAGGGTGAAACAGAAGCACACCCTTTGCTTCTGTGGTTACTCCCTGGGGAGAGGGAGCAGGGAGATGGCACCGATGTTTGGTTCAAATGTGGGGCAGGTTTGACAGAGCCAAGATAAACAGGTCTTCCTGGTGGTACAGCAGCAGCTCTGCCTGTCAATGCAGGAGACCCAGGTTCAATCCCTGGGTGGGGAAGATCCCCTGGAGAAGGAAATGGCAACCCACTCCCATATTCTTGCATGGAGAATCCCATGGACAGAGGAGCCTGGTAGGTTACAGTCCACGGGATCTCAAAGAATTGGACATAATTAAGCAACTAAACAGCAGCAGCAGCAGTGTTAAACAGGGTAAGCACCTACTTTCCATTCTGCCTCCAACCTCTGCAGAAGGAACCTCTCTCTAACCAAAAATCTGGTCTCCTTGGCCCGCCAAGTTGGCTTCATGAATACTTTTCAAAATGTAATCGAGTCCCAGAGATGGCTGATATCACAGCCCAAAGACACTTAGCAATGCTTAGTCCAATCTCCTTAGTGGGAAGAGAGCCCTAAATCTTCTCTGGACACCCCCTAGTCTCCCAAGGGTTCCCTAGCACCCTACCATTAGCCAGGTTAGGTCCCCGAGCCCCTGTTTCCCCACCAGAGTCAGGAGCCTTGACCAGTGGTAGAGAAAGAAAGGGTCCACATTGTACAGTCACTTACATGTGAAAAATAAGACCTAGAAACTTTCAGAAGCTGAAGAGAAGTTGTATTGGGGTTGAATTTAGGTTGGATGTGAGATTCTGGCTGATGCTGGGCCATCAACTCTTTACTGATTTGGTCCCAATGAGCTGAGCATCCATGGAACCGCCAACTGCTTCCAAAAGCTGCAAAGTCAGAGAGAGGGAGAGGCAGAGATCTGCTAAAAGTTGACATCTCTGGGAAATCAATGTCCAGGCGAAGATGCAGGGTGCCTCCTTATCTACTTCCAGCCTACTTCAAATCCTTCTCAGCTTCTGCAAGCAGTGGAAAGCAAAGGCTGAGCAAGGCAAAGACTCAAAGGAATCAGGAGGTGGGTGGGCAGGAGGGGTTGCCGAGGAGCCTCTGCTCTGCTACCGGTCTTGGGTCCAGAGCTGATCTTCCAGGCTGCAGGTGACCACCTGACAACCGGACGCAGGCTCTGATGGCCCAGGCTTCCCAGGTGGTGCTAGTGGCAAGGAAACCACCTGCCAAGGCAGGAGAAAAAAAGATGTGGGTTCAATCCCTGAGTTGGGAAGATGCCCCGGAGGAGGGCATGGCCACCCACTCCAGTATTCTTGCCTGAGAAATGCCATGGACAGAGGAGCCTGGCAGGCTACAGTCCACGGGGTTAGCGACTGGCTGTGCACACACACGCTAATGCTCCGGCTTCAGGCGCTCCTGCTCCACATTCATCATTTGCCTTCTCCATACACAGTGACTTACTGCTGTCTCTCCTGGCTTTGTGAAGTGTATTTCAAACAGAAAACTTTGAATCCAGTGAATATTTGGAAATGGAAAGCCAG
Source organism: Tragulus kanchil (assembly GCA_022376925.1). Classification (NCBI taxonomy): domain Eukaryota; kingdom Metazoa; phylum Chordata; class Mammalia; order Artiodactyla; family Tragulidae; genus Tragulus; species Tragulus kanchil. Next base: position 145,620,530 of record JAIOJX010000031.1, on the reverse strand, counting down.
TGTTCTTTGTCCTCAATTAAAGGCAATCTTAAGAGAAAATTTGACCTTTTAAACTAATAGTATTCAAGTCTTCCTTGAGGCCATTACCCACCACAACCTCTTTGCCTAAAGCCTGCTCTTTGTCTTTGGCTTTTGGGTTTTTTGGGGGATTTTTCTGGTGTTTTTATCCTAGTAAAATACACATAGTAGGTACCATTTTCACCATTTTTATATTATACATGTAACTGCTCAGTTAGCTCAGCAGTATCAGGTGTCTTTTCTTCCTTGTGGACATATTATCACCTTCATTTCTAGAATTTCTTCTCTCTTCCCAAACAAAAACTCCATCTTCATTAAATAGTAGTCTCTCATTCCCTTCCTCCCAGTCTCTGGCAACCAGGGTTCTATTTTCTGTCTCTATATCCTGTGTTTAAAGGGAGATTTAAAAGAGTTGGAAAAAATTTAGGGGCCTATTAGCACCTTCCTTTTGTTACTTAATAATGATGGAAAGAGGATTGAAAGGCAACACAGTCCATGCTCTGAAATTCAATGTCACAATGTCACCCAGCGCCCCTCCTTGCATGGCCTAAACCCTTGGTATCCACAGTCTGCAAACACTGCATCAGTGGTCCCTGGGTTTATTTTCTAGATCCGTTGTCTCCTGGCAAGTACATAGTCAAATCGGAATTTACTTCACTAGTGGCCAAGGGAAGAGAATCATACCTCTAAAAGGAACCAGAGTTTACTTTGCTGCTCCCAACAATGCTGAGAAAGATCATTCCCATTTCCCCAAAGAGGAAACTATAGCTCCTCCAGACAGTCACTTACCCAAAGTGACACAAATTGCCCAGGCCAGGGCTTTCTGCTATAATGATAAGCCTTTGTCCTTCCCATCGCATCTTACTGATCTCCATGGGCAAGTTTCAGGAGAAATCCAGCCAGAGACTGTAAACAATGACAGGGACCATCGGCAGAGTGGTTACTGGAAGCCTCGACAGACAGCCTGCACTTGGTAAGAGGACTCCTAAGCAGTTCATCAACATCAATCAGAATAGTGCATGCCTGGGAAGGCTCTACCTGGTGCATAAGTAGTACATTCACTTTCTGGTCATGGGGCCACCAAGCTGACCCTTTAATGAATGCACACAGGCAAGACTGGCCACCAGAGGACGTGGGGCCCCAGGGAAAGGGGAGCCACCCTGCTCCTTCCCTGACCTTCACACTGGCAAATGGCTGTGCATACTCACTCTGCATTTGGGTCTTTCTGCCCGGCAGGATTCTGATGCAAATGGATTTGACGCCAACACCAGTGGCTCCCTCCCAGTGGAGCACTCCTGTTTGCTGACACTTTACAGCATCCTCCCTGGGCTGCTTACCTCCTCTTTTGTGTTTATTTAAACAGCAGTCAGGTAGAGACCTCAGGTCCATATCTTCTGAGAGGCCAAAGTTACAAGTGTTTCCTTCCAGGGCACCCCACCCCCGACAGTAGTTTCTCTGTTTGCAGTGGCTTCCAGATCATCTTTGGCTGGCCTCCATTGATTTGCAAGGCTGGGATGGATTTATATGAATCAAGCTTGCACATTAGTAGGCCTCACACATTTCCAGGCTGAGAGATGCAGCCAGGTGCCCAGCCTGACCCCTCCGCTGCCTGCAGCCACTTTATTACCAACACTCTGCTCAGCATAGGATGGCTTATATGCACAGGCCCCCAGGACCTCCTCCAAACAAACATCTCAACAAAAGTTGAGCACCTTCTTATTTTTAAAAAAATCTGCCATTGCCATCCCTTCATCTTTTTTTCCTTACTATTGTGAAACTGACCTGTTGAAAGTGAGTCTAAGATCTATGCTTTGCCCAAGGTGAGTTTGTTGCAGGTTATTGAAAGAGCAGTGCTCTCTGCCAAGCAGTCAGGAGATGATGGAGTGCACGAAGGCAGCCCTCGGGCAAGGGAATCAGGAGTCAGGCTCCTGGCTAAAGGTCTCAGGTGTCTGGTACAGGTGGGGCATGGGCCTATCTGTCTGCAGGTGTCCAGAGTCTGGGGAGAGCCTCCTTCACCCCTCTCCAGGGCTGAATGGCTCCATAACTAAGCACTGGAGGTTGGGACCCAGACCCTGGAGACAGACTTGACTCCACAGTCCCCTCCTCTTGGGTCTCTCTGAGCCTCAGTCTCCCCAGCCTCCCTACAAAGCCCTTAGCCTAGCTCCTGACACACACTCAAAATATAATCACCAGAGACGGAGACAGACACCGTCAGATCCATCCTACCCTCTCTTGCTAGCCAAGAGATCTGATTCTGTTGAGGGTGGCCCTGGGCCCAGCATTCCTCTAATTACGGCTGTTTGGGTGCTAGAGAGTTGCACTGCCGGTAAGCCTTGTGGCCAGAGGGGGTCACGTGACTTTGATCTGACCAACGGCACAGAAGAGGTCGTGGGCACCAGCTTTCTGGAATCCTCTTCTTGCTTCAGCCCTTTGCCTTCCTCTACCTTTAATCCGGTGGTCATTTTGTGACCATTTGTCAAAAGTCTAAGAAAGGCCAGAATTCTGAGAACAGCAGAAGGAGATATAAAAAGAGCCCGGGTCCCCCACGATAGGGTTGGACTCCTGGCCCAAACTGGAACTCCCCTCCTTCATACCTCTTGTTGTGGAATATGACTTGATGGGTGCATTATGTATAATGTATATTATATATGTTATCATATATTCATTGGGTCTTATACTTTATTCTGCTATTTACAGCCTAAAGCATTTCTAACCATTCTTCTTAGACTTCCCCATATTTCCTTCCTTCAGGGGGATCAGGGAAGAACCCTAGCAGAATGGATTCCCAAAGGAAGACAACCTACCCTTGAAAGAGAATCATTTTCATGACTCAATAGTGTTAGTGGTTCTAAGATACCAGCCTCAAAACCTGGAGTGACCCAGCCTGGCCTATGACAGCTGAGCTGAGGCAGGGACAAGCTCTGGGCATCTGTGTGGGAAGCTGACCTCCTACTCACCATGATCTGCCCCAGAGAGCTCTGGCCAGGTGAGCTGGGGCAAGCCCCTTACCCCTCCATTTAGCCATATAAATGGGAATCGTGACATCTACTCTAAAAAGGTGCTGACTTTACATAAAAGTTGTTCATCTCCCAGTAAGGCCCTTCTAAAGCAAAAATCAGAGCCTTGTCTACACCCCTGGGTTCAAAGACCTCCTCACCTAGCACCCGCCAACTTCCTGAGCCTCATCTATGGCCACTCACAATGCCAACCCAAAGCCTAGCTATAGGGAACTGCTCAGACACACCATGCTCTGTCTCCCACGCCTTCACCAATGCTGGCCTGCCCTGCCTAGAATGCTCAGTTCCTGCTCATCCCCTGGCTGGTCCTTGCTCCTTTTAAGTCTCAGCTTCAAAGTCACTTGCTCCTGAAAGCTCTCCTTGACTCCACTCACACACACACAAATCTTTTTTAAGGGACTCTGCTCTGTGGTCCCCATCATCTACTCAATGGCTGCCTTCTCCACTGCCTGTGTGATGTGTCAGGAAAGAGATCAGATCCCTCAGGCTCCCCCATTACTCCAAGCTTCTAACCTCATACTTAGTGAGCACTTCATAGCTAAGCATCTATTGAAGGAATATTCACAGGAAGTAATGCATGTAAAGAATTTAGCACAGTCCCGAGGACTTCACAGGCACACAGTAAATTCTCGTCTCCTAAGAGACGGCTTCCCCACAGTGATTAAGCACCTTTCCCATGCAGTAGTCTTTCCTGGGTCTGAATTCCCACTGAGCCACTTACGAACCGTCTGAAACTGGGTGAGTCACTTAACCTCTCTGAGCCTCGGTTTCCTCATCTGTCAGTGAGAATTTGAGGAATCAAACCTCATAGAATTCTAACGGGAATTAAACACGTTGATAAAAATAAAGTAACAGGGGCTTCCCAGTGGTCCAGTGGCTAAGACGCCATGCTCCCAATGCAGGGGACGTAGGTTCCATCCCTTGTCTGGAACTGGCTCCCACCTGCTGCAACAAAGATCCTATGTCCCACAGCAAAGATCCAATGCAGCCAAAGAGATGAATAAATATTAAAAATAATACTAAAGTAGCAGTACTGAGTAAGTACATGAGAATATGATTATGATGACGATGATCACAACTATTATCATACCAGAGCTATCCAAATGAGTGCTGGAGGAGGCAGATCCACTGGGGACCCCCCTTGTCTGAGTTTTTGCCTTCACCCAAACTCTGCCACCTCCCGTCTGCCCACCCTGCCCCCAGCCAGGAAGGCCACCTACCCAACCCAAAGTTTGCCCTCCGCCTGCCCCCAGCTTTCCCGCCTGTCCACCGGCGATCACAGACTCCCTCGCCTGATTGATAAAGTCCCTATCTGGTCATTTACAATCTGGCTGCTGAAGAGGCAGCTCCTGCCAGCTCGAAAAGCAATTAATCTGCAAACAAGCTGGGCAACAGCAGGCCTGGGCATTGCAGTCTCGGGCCACGGCCGCTCCGGAGAGCAGATAAGGCGGCAGTCGGCTATTTATTGTACATTTTAATTAAGTGCTTGTTAACGACAGTTATTTTAACAGTCATAAAATTACTGTTGTAATGCATTTTGTTGGAGGGAGAATGGAGAGGCCGCAGGACTTTATGAAAGCAACCACAGATTGCCTTCACTTTAAATCAAAGAATAAATTCTGAAGAGGAGGGACGGTCCTGTGATCCAGGCCGAGACGCTAATGGTTATTTAATGCCCTCATCAGTGTTTGTAAGTCTCGAGCATACGGCGCGGACACAACAGCCTCCAAACCCTCTTTAACACTTATTTGAGATGACAGGAAAAATGAAACCGTTTGTGCTTTCAATGGAAAAGCAATCATTGGTACATTATATTCGCCTTGCCCTATCATGCTAATGCATGGTAAAAATGTCACCAAATGTATTTAAGGACCTGATGGACTGTTACCGTTGGATCTCTGGTACTGGACTGATTAATAAAAATCTTCAATTTGTATGTAAATGCAGCAAGGCCTCCTATCATCCACATACCTGCACCCAGAGAAAATAATAAACTGAAGTTTAATGCAGCAATTATCAGCATTTATGGAACTCTTAAAGCAGTGGCAGCCCTTGGAAGCAGGCATGGAGGGAGATGGCGGCAGACGGGCAAAGATGCCCCTTTGCGAGGGCATGGGCTTCTCCCGAGGGGGAGGACAGTGTTGGCTAAGCTGGCTGGACCCTGCTCTCCTTTGAGAGAGGGTGAGCCAAGTGCAGGGTGACTCGGGACTGCTGGGAAGGAGACGCTCCTGGAGGTGGCTTCTGTCCCACAAATGCCCTCATTTCGGAACATGCGTCTGTGACTTTTCCTACTTTGATTTGTCAGAAACCCAGGGAGTGTCAGACCACCTGCTGGGCCAAGCCAGGTGTGGGGATGAGGAAGAGATGCACTGCATATTGACAGGGACTTGATACCAGGGTACAAATGGCAGCAGTGGCAAGAACTGGCCACTGACGGCCTGGCTCTTTATCAGATACAGAGCCAAGTCGTTTATTACAGAGTATGGTAATTCTCATCATGTCTGGGCCAGAGACTGGCTTGCTCTTCACCACACCTACTTCCTTTCCCTCCTGGATACATGAATGAACTACATTTCCCAGACTCCCTTGCAGTGAAGTGCAGGCACCTGCGTTCATTCAGGTTGGCTGAGAAGTAGACACCATGATGGGAGGAGACATAGTGAGGGTTTCACGGGGAAAGGAAGAAGAACGCACCGAGAGCTTTCAGGACACGGGACAGTGTGGCCCTTGTGGGATCGAGTTAGGAGAAAGGAGTTTTGAGTAGAAAACGTCTCAGACTGCACCACACCTCCAAGAAAGTTTCGGCCAGGCCCAAGGGAGGTCTTCAAGCTAGAGTCACCTATTGGAGGAGTCTCTGGTCTCTGTTATGACTGGTCTTTGGCTGAGAGAAGCCTGGGAGAAGCATGACGTCCCTCCACTGGGATGTGATGGTAGATCCAGAAGGACAGCAGCTGGGGCCACATATATTCACCACACCAGGAGCCCTGAAAGATGGAGCTTCGTGGCTGCCATGCCACATGGCTGAGATCTAGCCAGTGGAAGACGGGTGGGTCTCCCGCGGGTGATCCTTCTTGTCCACTTGAGGCACACAAGTATTGGCACCTTGGAGCTTTGTGTGAAAGAATCAAAGATGGAAGAAGATTGCCCCATCCCTTGCAAAAAGAGCTACCCACCAGTCAGAAATACCCATTTAGGATGTCACTTAGTGAGAAATCATCTTCCATGTGCTAAGCCATTGAGATTAAGGCTGCCTATTACAGCAGTTAGGTTAAGCATTAACCAAATGAATACTATAGGCACATAAATCACATATTCTGGTCTCCACTTTTTAAGGAAAGAAAAGCCAATCTAGAGAGAGGGCCGACTTGCCCCAACTTAAACAGTCTAGATGCGGCAGAGCTGGAATTCAAATCCAGATCTATTTGATTCTAGACACTGATCTCTCCTCTCCTTATCAGCCGGAAACACATAGACTAGGAACACGAAAATATTTCCAGCACCTGTGTGCCTCCCAGACATTAAAATGCTCCACTCTCCACTCTCCAGGATCCCCCTGTAAAAGGAAAGAGATGGGTCCCTATGAAGCTTCACGAAGTAGGAATCGTGAACTTGAGAGTAAGGCAAGGACGGAAGGTATATACTTGGGTTGGCCAAGTCGGTCTTCCCACTCGCCTCTCTCTCTGGCTCGTGGCACCCCTGAGACACCCACCTCCTTGCCAGTGACAGGAAACCTCATGAGCGCTGAGACGCGGCCCACGATGCCTTCCTAGGGTGGCTTTCTCACCCTCTTCTCTGCACCCCTCCTCCATCCCTCAACGATACCCAGATAATAGTAAGACATTTCCCCCAGATTTCAAAGTTAATCCATTTAAAAAACCTCCTGGCAGCCTGAGCCATGGGCTCTGTTGACTCTCTCACAGTGCGGGCCCTGCTCACAGGTGGAGTGAGGAGGGTCTCGGCCATGCATGGCCACTCCCAGCAGGAGGGCTGGGGTCACTGCTCTTGGTCACTTCCAGGCACACCACACCACAGACTCAGGACATAAGCAAGAGATGGAGCTACTGATGCCAGCAGTAGCAACAAAAGGGCTCAGAGGAAACGAGTCTTGTCATCTCTTTCCTGGGGCAGAAGAGGAGCTATATTTTGGTTTGGGGTTTATTTTTGTGTGTGGATTTATGTGTGTGTGTATAGTCAAATACACAGAACAAATAATTCACCGTCATGAAACTTCTCTGATAGTCCGGAGGTTAAGAATCCACCTGCCAAGGCAGGGGAGGACATGGGTTTGCTTTCTGGTCCGGGAATTAGTGAGAAATCATCTTCCATGTGCTAAGCCATTGAGATTAAGGCTGCCTATTACAGCAGTTAGGTTAAGCATTAACCAAATGAATACTATAGGCACATAAATCACATATTCTGGTCTCCACTTTTTAAGGAAAGAAAAGCCAATCTAGAGAGGGGCGACTTGCCCCAACTTAAACAGTCTAGATGCGGCAGAGCTGGAATTCAAATCCAGATCTATTTGATTCTAGACACTGATCTCTCCTCTCCTTATCAGCCGGAAACACATAGACTAGGAACACGAAAATATTTCCAGCACCTGTGTGCCTCCCAGACATTAAAATGCTCCACTCTCCACTCTCCAGGATCCCCCTGTAAAAGGAAAGAGATGGGTCCCTATGAAGCTTCACGAAAGTAGGAATCGTGAACTTGAGAGTAAGGCAAGGACGGAAGGTATATACTTGGGTTGGCCAAGTCGGTCTTCCCACTCGCCTCTCTCTCTGGCTCGTGGCACCCCTGAGACACCCACCTCCTTGCCAGTGACAGGAAACCTCATGAGCGCTGAGACGCGGCCCACGATGCCTTCCTAGGGTGGCTTTCTCACCCTCTTCTCTGCACCCCTCCTCCATCCCTCAACGATACCCAGATAATAGTAAGACATTTCCCCCAGATTTCAAAGTTAATCCATTTAAAAAACCTCCTGGCAGCCTGAGCCATGGGCTCTGTTGACTCTCTCACAGTGCGGGCCCTGCTCACAGGTGGAGTGAGGAGGGTCTCGGCCATGCATGGCCACTCCCAGCAGGAGGGCTGGGGTCACTGCTCTTGGTCACTTCCAGGCACACCACACCACAGACTCAGGACATAAGCAAGAGATGGAGCTACTGATGCCAGCAGTAGCAACAAAAGGGCTCAGAGGAAACGAGTCTTGTCATCTCTTTCCTGGGGCAGAAGAGGAGCTATATTTTGGTTTGGGGTTTATTTTTGTGTGTGGATTTATGTGTGTGTGTATAGTCAAATACACAGAACAAATAATTCACCGTCATGAAACTTCTCTGATAGTCCGGAGGTTAAGAATCCACCTGCCAAGGCAGGGGAGGACATGGGTTTGCTTTCTGGTCCGGGAATTAAGATTCTAGATGCTATGGAACAACTAAGGCTGTACACCACAACTACTGGACCAGCAGGCTGCAACTACGGAAGTCCGTGCACCTAGAGCCTGTGCACACCACAGTCACCCAGTGAGAAGCCCATGCAACTGGAGAAAGCCCGCATGCAGCAGTGAAGACCCCAATGCAGCCAAAAAGTAATTAATTTTTTTTAATGCATCATCTAACCATTCAGTGGCATGAACTACATTCACACTGTTGTGCAGTCGTACCCACCAGCCTTCCACAGCACTCTTTTCATCTTGCAAAAATGAAAGTCTGTACCATTAATCACTAACTCCTCATCTCTCCCTCCCCCAGGTCCTGGCAATCACCATGTTACTTTCCATCTCTCTGATTTTGTAAGTACCTCCAGTGAGTGAAATCATACAGCAGTTGTCTTTTGTGACTGGCTTGTTTCACTCAGCATAATGTCTTTGGCTCAGATGGTAAAGCGTCTGCCTGCAATGCAGATGACCTGGGTTTGATCCCTAGGTCAGGAAGATCCCCCGGAGAAGGAAATGCCAACCCACTCCAGTATTATTGCCTGGGAAATCCCATGAATAGTGGAGCCCGGCCCACTACAGTCCATGAACTTGCAAAGAGTCAGATATGACTGAGCAACAATTTCAATGCAATGTCTTTAAGGTTCATTCATGTTAGACTGTATGTCAGGACTTCCTTTTTAAGACTGAATCATATTCCACTGTACCTATAAACATTTTGTTCATCTGTTCATTCATCAGTGGAAGTGTGAGAGGCTTCCGCCTCTTGCCAATGCGAGAAAGGCTGCTATGAGCATATGTGTACAAATATGTCTGTGAGATTCTAGTTTTAATTCCTTGGAGTAGGTGGGGAGGGAACATTTCTGTAACTCCAAGGGGCCCCACGCTAAGCCTCAAGGAAGGATATACGACCATTGTTACAAACACAGATTTGGCTGTCAGATAGAACTGGCTTCCCATTCGGATTCTGCCTGTTCCTCTACATATAACAGAATAACTAACATTCATTGAGCACTTACTGTATGCAGACCTTCTTCTTAGCTCTTCTACATAAGGTATTAGCTTTCTAATCTTCATAGCAATTCTGTATGGCATATATTATTATTAACCCTTTTTACAGAGGAAGAAGGTGCATGAAAGCTAAGCGGTTTACCTGGATCCTAATAAGCCCTAGAACCAAGATTTTAATTCAGGCAGCCTGGTTCCAGAGCCCACATAGTGATAATGGAATGAGAAGAAGAAAGAGGAGGGGGGAGGGGGAGGAAAAGAAGAGGAGGCGGGGGAGACATGAGGGGGAGGATGGTGGAGCACCAGTACTGAGGGTTCAAGGAAGGTGGGGTTCAAGGGAAACAGAAGTCACTTCTCTCCTAGGGAAGAAGAGGGCCAACCTTTTCTTTCCCATGCTGCTGAAAGACATTTCAGGATGGTGATGGTGATGACTTAGTCAACCGTTGTGATGTCCACTCCATGTCAGGTGCCACAAGAGCATCTCAATAAATCAACTCACTTGATCCGAATGACTCTCTAAAGTAAGGATGTTCCTTCCCTGCTTTGCGCACAAGGAAAGCTGACTTTCCAAATGGCTACATCACTTGTATAATGTCACACGGTGAACAAGGAGAGGATCCATGATCCAGATGCTTCTGTCAGTCAAGTCCTCCTTCCTCTGTTCATTTGATCACTGATCTCAGCATGATTCTCTCCATAAAAAATGAGAAAGGAGGAAAAGAGAGCTCATGTGTGCTCCAACCCTTCTAGCATGTTCTTTTTGGCCAGAGCAAACATTCCAGAGACATCTGGCAGAGAAGCCATAAAGTATGACATGTGGAGAGGAGGAAGAGGAAATGCCACAGAGGCTACAGATGAGGAACAGACTTGGGGGCATTTGGAGAGCCAACATCTCTGCAGTGGCTACAGGAAGTGTGAGGACCAGAGAAGAGGGAAAGAGGGACTTTATAATAGGAAGCATGGCTCTAGAGTATGAATCAGATCCACATGGGAGGGTCCTGAGAGTCACAGATAAAGATTAGAATCGTTTTTAAATCCTGTATATATATTTTTCAGTTTGGACTCTGTTTCTCCAAATACCACAGGGAGGTAAGACTAAGCACTATAGGGTATCAGCTTATATTTTGGGTTAAACCAGTTGAATAACATGGGCTTCCCAGGTGGTGCTAGTGGCAAAGCACCCACCTGCCAATGCAGGAGATGCAAGAGATGGGGCTTTAATCCTTGGGCCAGGAAGATCCCCTGGAGAAGGGCATCACAACCCACTCCAGTATTCTTGCCTGGAGAATCCCATGGACAGAGAAGCCTGGTGAGCTACAGTCTACGAGGTCACAAAGAGTTGGACACGACTGAAGCACCATAGCACATAGCACAGTTGAATAATAATTTTCAGATACTCTAGGAGCCAGGCACTGGGTCTGTGGCAATAACTGAGGCAGAGATGTCTCTCCCCACAGATCAGGAAACCCAGCAGAGGGCTGGCTTAAATCAGGACATGGAGCTGCTCAGAGACATTTGGGGTTCTGGACATATTATAGCTTCTTTCTCTTTCTTCTTTTACAAACCATATGAGGGAACACCCAAGTGCACCCAAACTGTCCTTTGGTATGGATGTCTGTCCTTAGGGGCTCTCCTCTGCCCTGGTCCACCCCTCAGGGCTGGGTCCTCTCCCATTCCTTCTCATCCTCACCCCTACCCACCACACACACACTCTGTCCTCCCATCATCCTGCTCCCAGTGTTAATCCTTTCTCCTCATTCAAGGCTCTGAAACAGTCTCAGCCCCTCTCCATAAAAAATGAGAAAGGAGGAAAAGAGAGCTCATGTGTGCTCCAACCCTTCTAGCATGTTCTTTTTGGCCAGAGCAAACATTCCAGAGACATCTGGCAGAGAAGCCATAAAGTATGACATGTGGAGAGGAGGAAGAGGAAATGCCACAGAGGCTACAGATGAGGAACAGACTTGGGGGCATTTGGAGAGCCAACATCTCTGCAGTGGCTACAGGAAGTGTGAGGACCAGAGAAGAGGGAAAGAGGGACTTTATAATAGGAAGCATGGCTCTAGAGTATGAATCAGATCCACATGGGAGGGTCCTGAGAGTCACAGATAAAGATTAGAATCGTTTTTAAATCCTGTATATATATTTTTCAGTTTGGACTCTGTTTCTCCAAATACCACAGGGAGGTAAGACTAAGCACTATAGGGTATCAGCTTATATTTTGGGTTAAACCAGTTGAATAACATGGGCTTCCCAGGTGGTGCTAGTGGCAAAGCACCCACCTGCCAATGCAGGAGATGCAAGAGATGGGGCTTTAATCCTTGGGCCAGGAAGATCCCCTGGAGAAGGGCATCACAACCCACTCCAGTATTCTTGCCTGGAGAATCCCATGGACAGAGAAGCCTGGTGAGCTACAGTCTACGAGGTCACAAAGAGTTGGACACGACTGAAGCACCATAGCACATAGCACAGTTGAATAATAATTTTCAGATACTCTAGGAGCCAGGCACTGGGTCTGTGGCAATAACTGAGGCAGAGATGTCTCTCCCCACAGATCAGGAAACCCAGCAGAGGGCTGGCTTAAATCAGGACATGGAGCTGCTCAGAGACATTTGGGGTTCTGGACATATTATAGCTTCTTTCTCTTTCTTCTTTTACAAACCATATGAGGGAACACCCAAGTGCACCCAAACTGTCCTTTGGTATGGATGTCTGTCCTTAGGGGCTCTCCTCTGCCCTGGTCCACCCCTCAGGGCTGGGTCCTCTCCCATTCCTTCTCATCCTCACCCCTACCCACCACACACCACACTCTGTCCTCCCATCATCCTGCTCCAATTTGGATGGTGAGTTCAGTGTTAATCCCTTTCTCCTCATTCAAGGCTCTGAAACAGTCTCCCACCCCAGCCCCCAGCCCCGAGCCCCCAGCTCAGGCTTCCATGATCCACCTGAGACCATGGGCTCCCAATGAATGAATGAACGAATGCTTAAAGCTCAATCGTGTCTGACTCTTTGCGACTCCCATGGCCTGTAGCCCGACAGGCTCCCTCTGTCTATTCAGATACTCCAGGCAAGACTGTTGAGGTGGATTGCTATGCCCTTCTCCAGGGGATCATCCCAATCCAGGGAGTAAACCCAGGTCTTGTGCATTGCAGGCAGATTCTTTACCAGGTGAACCACCAGGGAAAGTCCAAGAATACTGGAGTGGGTAGCCTATTCCTTCTCCAAGAGATCTTCCTGATCCAGGAATGGAACTGAAGTCTCCTGTATTGTAGGCTCCCAAGTTGCCCCCAAAGAAGACTGTTGTTTGTCATCAATTCTTGGAGCCAATGGCTGTTTGTCTCAAATTCCACGCTCTCTCACCTCCTCTTTCCTCTTAGCCAATGTTCTCTAGTCTTTCAGAAACTACCTCTTCATTTTCTAATAGCACATACTGTTTTTCTCTGATTTCAAAATATTTACATAGCCCTCACACACACACAGAAATTGGAAAATAAGAAACAGGACAAAGAAAATTGACTGCATTCCAATCCCTCTATGCAGGGATCACTGCCATTTCCCAAGTCTTAGGATATTTGGTGTTCACATCCATATTGGAAAAGTGGAGACGTGGGTGTTGTTAACTTAAGGTCATTTCACTTACTGGGTGACCAATCTGGGCCCACGCTAGGGAGAATGATGTACTTAAGGTCACAGAACCAGTGATTTGCATCAAGACTTTGAAATGTAGCTAGGATGGTGACTGAAGACTCCGGAGGGTGGGCTTCCGTGGTGGCCCAGTGGGTAAGAATCTGCCTGCCAGGGCTTCCCCTGGTGGTCCCATGGGTAAGGACACCGCCTTGCAGTGCAAGGGGCGCCGGTTCGATCCCTGGCCTGGGAAGATCCCACGTGCCGCGGAGCGGCTGGACCGATGTGTCCAATTACCGAGCCGGAGCTCTGGAGCACATGCGCCCAGAGCCGGCGCTCTGCAACGACAGACGCCACTGCAATGGGAGGCCCACAGGAGCCAAAGAACAAAGACGAATGAAAATAGAGAAATGAAAAACCAATAGAAATGGCCCGCCTGCTCCCCTCCCTCCCCAACCTGACCCCCGCCTTGAATAAATAAATAAATAAATCTTAAAGAAAAAAAAAAAAAGGAATCTGCCTGCCAATGCACAGGACAAGACACAGGTTCCATCCCTGGTCCGGAAAGATTCCCCATGCCAAGGAGTACCTAAGCCACCGTACTCCAACTACCGAGCCTGCACTACAGAGCCTGGGAACCAAGACGACTAAGCCCACATGCCACAACAACTGAAGCCCGCACGCTCGAGGACCGTGGTCTGCAACAAAAGAAGTCGCTGCCATGAGAAGCCTCGGCATCACAACAAAGCAATTGCCATTGTCCCCAGCTTGTGAAGACACAGGGGGACAGCCCATAAAATAAATTTTTAAACCAGCTCTCACCTTTTCTTAGCCAATGTTCTCTAGTCTTTCAGAAACTACCTCTTCATTTTCTAATAGCACATACTGTTTTCTCTGATTTCAAAATATTTACATAGCCCTCACACACACACAGAAATTGGAAAATAAGAAACAGGACAAAGAAAATTGACTGCATTCCAATCCCTCTATGCAGGGATCACTGCCATTTCCCAAGTCTTAGGATATTTGGTGTTCACATCCATATTGGAAAAGTGGAGACGTGGGTGTTGTTAACTTAAGGTCATTTCACTTACTGGGTGACCAATCTGGGCCCACGCTAGGGAGAATGATGTACTTAAGGTCACAGAACCAGTGATTTGCATCAAGACTTTGAAATGTAGCTAGGATGGTGACTGAAGACTCCGGAGGGTGGGCTTCCGTGGTGGCCCAGTGGGTAAGAATCTGCCTGCCAGGGCTTCCCCTGGTGGTCCCATGGGTAAGGACACCGCCTTGCAGTGCAAGGGGCGCCGGTTCGATCCCTGGCCTGGGAAGATCCCACGTGCCGCGGAGCGGCTGGACCGATGTGTCCAATTACCGAGCCGGAGCTCTGGAGCACATGCGCCCAGAGCCGGCGCTCTGCAACGACAGACGCCACTGCAATGGGAGGCCCACAGGAGCCAAAGAACAAAGACGAATGAAAATAGAGAAATGAAAAACCAATAGAAATGGCCCGCCTGCTCCCCTCCCTCCCCAACCTGACCCCCGCCTTGAATAAATAAATAAATAAATCTTAAAGAAAAAAAAAAAAAGGAATCTGCCTGCCAATGCACAGGACAAGACACAGGTTCCATCCCTGGTCCGGAAAGATTCCCCATGCCAAGGAGTACCTAAGCCACCGTACTCCAACTACCGAGCCTGCACTACAGAGCCTGGGAACCAAGACGACTAAGCCCACATGCCACAACAACTGAAGCCCGCACGCTCGAGGACCGTGGTCTGCAACAAAAGAAGTCGCTGCCATGAGAAGCCTCGGCATCACAACAAAGCAATTGCCATTGTCCCCAGCTAGAGAAAAACCTGCGCGCAGCTGTGAAGACACAGCACAGCCCATAATAAATCGAAAAAATACAAATTAATTAAAACAGAGAATCTGGAGGATGGTCAGGGGTTCTGGGAGTGGCGTGGTAGAGTCAAATTGTTCAGGCCTAGATTGGGGGCCCAAAAGCAGAGTCTGAGAAAAGCACTGGGGTGCAGGGAGTCTATGAGGGGGTTGTTCCTAGACGCACAATGAGGTGGGGGGAACGCGAGGCAGGGAAGGGAGAAAAGCCATGAAAGGTGCGGCAGTGAGCAGGATACCACTGGGAGTCAACCCCCAGTACCCTCAGAAGAATCAGGTAGACCCTGCCAGGGAAGCATCCCACAGTGGGTGGGCACGCTGGGCTGAGTATCGACATGCTCCTGCGCCCCATCAATTAGCTGAGTAACTACAAATATGAGTGAGACTAGGAAAGTCCTGTCTCACATGATCAGCCTGCGTGATATTCTGTATGGGTTTCTCAAATGGATTCGTTTGTTGGTGGCAAAGGCCTCAAATGATCTTCAAAAGCCTTACCTTGGCCATTCTTCCCCCTTTGAAATGATGGAGGGGCTCGTGACTGTAGAAGCGGGCTTCCTCTCAGACTCTGAAGGGCCCTGTCTGCAGCTGCCCCGGCCCCTCCCTGACAGGGTGACTGGGACAGAGGGTCTCCCGGGACGCTGGGAGTCTTCTAAAGGATGGGGCCAGGATGTGGATCTGCCAGAGTCTCAACCCCTCAAGCAGCGACTCTCTGAACCTCTCGGCTGGATTTGAGGCCATGGCTGGATTATCCAGCCCAGGGTCACAGCCCAATGGCTGACTCGGGTCACCAGCCCATCCGTTTCCCTGAGCTACCCAGGTCAGGCCCTCGGCGGCTGGGCTCCACTTCCCTCCCCAGAGGCGTGGGAGGCCACGAGCCCAGCACTTGGACACTCTGCTTTTCAAGGGCTCTTCCTTCCTTCCTCTGGCTGACACAATGGAGAAAGCCCCTTTATCATTAATCACCCGGGGCCCCCAGGGACGGGAACTGCAGGATTTCTAAGCCCTGGAAAGTTCACATCAAAAGCAATTGCCCCCCTGGGATCCGGATTTGCTTCTCACCAAAGCCTGCTCCGTGTCAAGTTCAGATCGTATAAGATGGGGAGAAATGAGAGGCAGAGGGAGGGACCCAGAGAGATCAAGGCGTCCTCCAGGCTCAGTCCTGGGCCTGTTTTACACACGGTTTCTTCTTCCCCAATCCCAACAACCTGGCAGGACCAGTCAGGTGGAACCCAGGACAAAATGAAAAATTGTTCAAAAATTATTAAGGCTTCTCCTGGCCTTCCCTGACAGTCCAGTGGTTAAGATTCCAAGCTGCCAATGCAAGAAGTGAAGGTTCGATCCCTGGTTGGGGAACTAAGATCCCACATGCCATGAGGCTCAACCTCAAATATATAGATACAGATAGAGATAGAGATAGATAGATAAAGGCTTTTAGGAAAGGAAGAGCAGAGCCTTACAGGAAGGGCACTGATCTGCTTACCCGTGAGGCTGGCCCTGCTCAGTGTTTGTAAATATTGAGATATTGGTAAATACTGGGATATTTCTAAACCAATGCCTGGTATCCTTTCCCTGGGCTGTCTCCAAAGCTCAACCTCTTATTTTATTTTATTTTGCTTATCATGCTCTGAAAACACTTGTTTCAATGGCTTCATGTCTGCGTTTGTCTCAGTGTCCCCCAGAAGAAGGTAAGCTCAGAGAGGACAGGCATCCGGCCGACCTTGCATGCCATCATATCCCTGATGCCCCGCAGGGCGCAGGCCCGCCAGAAAGGGCTTAGCCAACAGTGGAGAAGGAAATGGCAACCCACTCCACTGTTCCTGCCCAGCGACTTTGATCGGCAGAGGAGCCCGGTGGGCTCCCATCCATAGGGTCGCAAGGAGTCGAACACGACTGAAGTGATGCAGCGCAGCCCACGGGAGAGGCCGCTCTATCGCGCTGGCTCCCTGGCCTCGCAGGGCGAGAGGGACTTGGGGCCTGACCCACACCGGCCCAGGAACGGGGCCCGGTTGGCTCCACTGCTGCTCCGCCTTTCGGCTCTCACAGCCCCATCATGAGTCTGGAGAAAGCCCTTATCATTAATCACCCGGGGCCCCCAGGGACGGGAACTGCAGGATTTCTAAGCCCTGGAAAGTTCACATCAAAAGCAATTGCCCCTGGGATCCGGATTTGCTTCTCACCAAAGCCTGCTCCGTGCCAAGTTCAGATCGTATAAGATGGGGAGAAATGAGAGGCAGAGGGAGGGACCCAGAGAGATCAAGGCGTCCTCCAGGCTCAGTCCTGGGCCTGTTTTACACGCGGTTTCTTCTTCCCCAATCCCAACAACCTGGCAGGACCAGTCAGGTGGAACCCAGGACAAAATGAAAAATTGTTCAAAAATTATTAAGGCTTCTCCTGGCCTTCCCTGACAGTCCAGTGGTTAAGATTCCAAGCTGCCAATGCAAGAAGTGAAGGTTCGATCCCTGGTTGGGGAACTAAGATCCCACATGCCATGAGGCTCAACCTCAAATATATAGATACAGATAGAGATAGAGATAGATAGATAAAGGCTTTTAGGAAAGGAAGAGCAGAGCCTTACAGGAAGGGCACTGATCTGCTTACCCGTGAGGCTGGCCCTGCTCAGTGTTTGTAAATATTGAGATATTGGTAAATACTGGGATATTTCTAAACCAATGCCTGGTATCCTTTCCCTGGGCTGTCTCCAAAGCTCAACCTCTTATTTTATTTTATTTTGCTTATCATGCTCTGAAAACACTTGTTTCAATGGCTTCATGTCTGCGTTTGTCTCAGTGTCCCCCAGAAGAAGGTAAGCTCAGAGAGGACAGGCATCCGGCCGACCTTGCATGCCATCATATCCCTGATGCCCCGCAGGGCGCAGGCCCGCCAGAAAGGGCTTAGCCAACAGTGGAGAAGGAAATGGCAACCCACTCCACTGTTCCTGCCCAGCGACTTTGATCGGCAGAGGAGCCCGGTGGGCTCCCATCCATAGGGTCGCAAGGAGTCGAACACGACTGAAGTGATGCAGCGCAGCCCACGGGAGAGGCCGCTCTATCGCGCTGGCTCCCTGGCCTCGCAGGGCGAGAGGGACTTGGGGCCTGACCCACACCGGCCCAGGAACGGGGCCCGGTTGGCTCCACTGCTGCTCCGCCTTTCGGCTCTCACAGCCCCATCATGAGTCCTGCACGGTTTGCCCTTTCGACCAACTCTACAGGAAAAGGATATCCTGTAGAAATTAAAGAAAGGTGGGATGTTTAACAAAACCCCATAAATAAGCCCCTGGCAGGCCTTGATGACTCTGCCTGCCATGGGGGCCACGTGTCATGTTTTATTTCCAGTCAATGGTCAGAAAGGGAAATCACTTACGAAACACCCAACCCCCGATCTCATTGCCCACCACCGCCACATGGTGTCCTGAAAAAAGTTTTGGCAAGCTGTTTAACAGTATCTACTGAAGCTGAGTATACATGACCCAATGTCCCATTCCTAGGTATATACATGACAGAGCTGCAAACAAATGACCCCCAAAAGGGATATGCCAGGGATGTGCTACTAGTGGTCCAGTGGTTAAGACTTCACCTTCTAATGCAGAGAGTGCAGGTTCAATTCCTGGTCAGAAAGTTAAAATTCCACAGGCCTCAGTGGCCAAAAAAAAGAAAAAAAAACGTAAGACAAAAACCATATTGTAACAAATTCTAACAACTTTTGAAAGATGTCCACATCCCAGATCTTTTTGAGAAAAGTCATGTGCCAGAACGTTCCTAGCAACACTATTCATGAAAATAACCCAAACGCTCGTCAACGGTAGATAAATTATCAGTGAGACCCCATGCAAGATGAGAATCAAGAGTCTACAACCAAAGCAACAATATGGATGAATCTTACAAACATACTATTGAGCAAAATAGGCCAGAATCAGAAGCTGTTTGCATGAAGTATAAAACCAAGCATAAGTAACCTCTGCTGTTGGAAGTCAGGCTAGTCAGGTGGGAAACAGGAATGGAGTGACCATGTGGGTGCTAGTTGCCTGCATGTTTTCATTTTGTGAAGATAAATGCATTCTCCATCTATGATACACGCATGTCAAGTATGTCTATTATTCTTCAATAAGAAGTTGAAAACATACGAAAAAGGGAAAATTCTATTAAAAGAAAAGCTGATTGCAACAGCAAGGGTGGGAGGAATTCTGACCCACACCGGCCCAGGAACGGGGCCCGGTTGGCTCCACTGCTGCTCCGCCTTTCGGCTCTCACAGCCCCATCATGAGTCCTGCACGGTTTGCCCTTTCGACCAACTCTACAGGAAAAGGATATCCTGTAGAAATTAAAGAAAGGTGGGATGTTTAACAAAACCCCATAAATAAGCCCCTGGCAGGCCTTGATGACTCTGCCTGCCATGGGGGCCACGTGTCATGTTTTATTTCCAGTCAATGGTCAGAAAGGGAAATCACTTACGAAACACCCAACCCCCGATCTCATTGCCCACCACCGCCACATGGTGTCCTGAAAAAAGTTTTGGCAAGCTGTTTAACAGTATCTACTGAAGCTGAGTATACATGACCCAATGTCCCATTCCTAGGTATATACATGACAGAGCTGCAAACAAATGACCCCCAAAAGGGATATGCCAGGGATGTGCTACTAGTGGTCCAGTGGTTAAGACTTCACCTTCTAATGCAGAGAGTGCAGGTTCAATTCCTGGTCAGAAAGTTAAAATTCCACAGGCCTCAGTGGCCAAAAAAAAGAAAAAAAAACGTAAGACAAAAACCATATTGTAACAAATTCTAACAACTTTTGAAAGATGTCCACATCCCAGATCTTTTTGAGAAAAGTCATGTGCCAGAACGTTCCTAGCAACACTATTCATGAAAATAACCCAAACGCTCGTCAACGGTAGATAAATTATCAGTGAGACCCCATGCAAGATGAGAATCAAGAGTCTACAACCAAAGCAACAATATGGATGAATCTTACAAACATACTATTGAGCAAAATAGGCCAGAATCAGAAGCTGTTTGCATGAAGTATAAAACCAAGCATAAGTAACCTCTGCTGTTGGAAGTCAGGCTAGTCAGGTGGGAAACAGGAATGGAGTGACCATGTGGGTGCTAGTTGCCTGCATGTTTTCATTTTGTGAAGATAAATGCATTCTTCATCTATGATACACGCATGTCAAGTATGTCTATTATTCTTCAATAAGAAGTTGAAAACATACGAAAAAGGGAAAATTCTAAATGCTTAGCAAAGCACGAGTTGTATGTATGAGCTGATTGCAACAGCAAGGGTGGGGAGTGACGATAGAGCTAAAGGCCTGAGTGTGACTCTTGGTGCTCGCTGTGTGACCTCAGACACATTACTTAACCTCTCTGTGTCCCAGTTTTTTTTATCTCTAAAAGGAGGGAACCAATCATCTTATCTCATATCATTTTTTTTTAAAGATTTATTTATTTATTTTGGGCAGGGGTTGGGTTGGGAAGGGAGGGGAGCGGGCAGGCCACTTCCATTGGTCTTTCATTTCTCCATTTTCATCCGTCTTTGTTCTTTTGGCTCCTGTGGGCCTCCCATCGCGGCGGCGTCTGTCGTTGCAGAGCGCCGGCTCTGGGTGCATGCGCTCCAGAGCTCCGGCTTGGTAATTGGACACATCGGTCCAGCCGCTCCGCGGCACGTGGGATCTTCCCAGGCCAGGGATCGAACCGGCGCCCCTTGCACTGCAAGGTGGTGTCCTTATCCACTGGACCACCAGGGGAAGCCCATCTCATATCATTTTGAGGTTTCAGTGAGATAATTCTTGTAGAGGCCTTAAAAACTGCACCTGGATATAGAAAGTGTTATATACATGTGCTTTTATAGATAAACCTATGATGATGGAGACAATAGGATATCCATACATAATAAAAGATGGGAAAGATGTCTTTAAAATACATTAGGTACATACTTACATACCTAAACACCTAATTATATGTCCTAAGAGCTTCCTATGTATTACATCATTTAATCCTCCTCATTTTCCAGATGGGAGAAACTGAGGCACAGAGAGGCCAAGAAGCTTCCCTGAGGTTCCACAGAGTAAGAGGCAAAGCTAAGATTTGAGCACATGCTCATACCCAATGGATCTAGCTGACAATGGAACCTGGGTTATAATCCACACACTTGCCTTGATTGCTGCATGGAAGACCAGGTGAATAAATAAGGAACCATCACTGGCACCCAAGGAGCCAAGAAAACAATGTTCCCAGCCAAGATGTGAACTTAGTGAGGGAAAGACACAAGCTTCTGGAATCCTTTGCTGCAGAGAACAAGGTGAGTCCATTGATTTGGAAAAGGAGGAAAGACAGAGTTGCTCAATTAAGACTCTACTTTCAGGAGTAAACCCCCTAAACGCAGATGGTGCAGGCGGGCACAAACCCTGCAAGCGTCTGGGTTTCAGTTTTCTCTTTTTATTTTTTTCTTTCCTTTTTCCTCAAAGCCCAGAGGAGCCAGAGACGGGGAGGGAGCTTAGAACCCACACACATCCCAGCTTGCCAGCCTGTGTCCTGCCGAGCGACGCGACTGGTCTACTGCTTCTAAACAGCTGGAAAAATGTCAAACTGTCATCAGTGATTAAAGTGGGATTTTCCAAAGGCTTCAAAAATATTTCAGAATTCAAGACCTTATTCCTCTTGCAGAAAATAAATCCAAGCAGAATTCCCTGAACAGATGCATTATGGGACCTGGTTTCCTGTGGGAGTTCCTTTCCAAAGCTGCACGTGGGATCTTCCCAGGCCAGGATCGAACCGCGCCTTGCACTGCAGGGCGGTGTCCTTACCCACTGGACCACCAGGGGAAGCCCATCTCATATCATTTTGAGGTTTCAGTGAGATAATTCTTGTAGAGGCCTTAAAAACTGCACCTGGATATAGAAAGTGTTATATACATGTGCTTTTATAGATAAACCTATGATGATGGAGACAATAGGATATCCATACATAATAAAAGATGGGAAAGATGTCTTTAAAATACATTAGGTACATACTTACATACCTAAACACCTAATTATATGTCCTAAGAGCTTCCTATGTATTACATCATTTAATCCTCCTCATTTTCCAGATGGGAGAAACTGAGGCACAGAGAGGCCAAGAAGCTTCCCTGAGGTTCCACAGAGTAAGAGGCAAAGCTAAGATTTGAGCACATGCTCATACCCAATGGATCTAGCTGACAATGGAACCTGGGTTATAATCCACACACTTGCCTTGATTGCTGCATGGAAGACCAGGTGAATAAATAAGGAACCATCACTGGCACCCAAGGAGCCAAGAAAACAATGTTCCCAGCCAAGATGTGAACTTAGTGAGGGAAAGACACAAGCTTCTGGAATCCTTTGCTGCAGAGAACAAGGTGAGTCCATTGATTTGGAAAAGGAGGAAAGACAGAGTTGCTCAATTAAGACTCTACTTTCAGGAGTAAACCCCCTAAACGCAGATGGTGCAGGCGGGCACAAACCCTGCAAGCGTCTGGGTTTCAGTTTTCTCTTTTTATTTTTTTCTTTCCTTTTTCCTCAAAGCCCAGAGGAGCCAGAGACGGGGAGGGAGCTTAGAACCCACACACATCCCAGCTTGCCAGCCTGTGTCCTGCCGAGCGACGCGACTGGTCTACTGCTTCTAAACAGCTGGAAAAATGTCAAACTGTCATCAGTGATTAAAGTGGGATTTTCCAAAGGCTTCAAAAATATTTCAGAATTCAAGACCTTATTCCTCTTGCAGAAAATAAATCCAAGCAGAATTCCCTGAACAGATGCATTATGGGACCTGGTTTCCCTGTGGGAGTTCCTTTCGGGGCTGCCATGGTGGAATCCGGCAGGCTTGGGTGCACATGTGGAGGCCTGCACGCCCCCAGGATGTGCATAGCTCTGTGATGGGATTACCTTGGGTCCACCCGCCCACCCAGCAGGACTGCAAAGCCCCCAAGGAACAGAACTGAGCTTCACCAACCTCTGTGTGCAAGATCATTACATCATCTGCAGGGCTCAGTGCAAAAAGAAAGGGTGACTCCAAGTCCAAGGTGCTTCTATGCAGGGGCCGCTGGGCGTAGATCACATGCCCAGGAAACTGGCCTTTGTCTGCATTGTGGGAAGCTCATTGGCACTCAGTCCACACTGGCTAAATGTTTACCTTGCCCGTTATCACCTCCCCACTAGTTTATTCTCCTGGCCCCTGGACTTTTTTCTAACACTTGCTGAGGGCTTACTAGGTAAAGGTATTATTCTTAGCACTTGTGCTAGGGCTATCTTTGTATACTGACATGTAATATATATATACATATAATATATGTGTGTATGTGTGCTTGTGTGCTTGGTCACTCAGTTGTGTCTGACTCTTTGTGATCCTATGGATGGTAGCCCACCAAGTTCCTCTGGCCATGGGATTCTCCAGGAAAGAATACTGGAGTGGGTTACCGTTTCCATCTCCAGGAGATCATCCCAACCTACGGCTCGAAAACACATCTCCTGTGTCTCCTACACTGCTGGCAGATTCTTTACCTGCTGAACCGTGGGGAATGCCCTATAGTCAGAAAAATTTGATTTGGAAAAGGAGGAAAGACAGAGTTGCTCAATTAAGACTCTACTTTCAGGAGTAAACCCCCTAAACGCAGATGGTGCAGGCGGGCACAAACCCTGCAAGCGTCTGGGTTTCAGTTTTCTTTTTATTTTTTTCTTTCCTTTTTCCTCAAAGCCCAGAGGAGCCAGAGACGGGGAGGGAGCTTAGAACCCACACACATCCCAGCTTGCCAGCCTGTGTCCTGCCGAGCGACGCGACTGGTCTACTGCTTCTAAACAGCTGGAAAAATGTCAAACTGTCATCAGTGATTAAAGTGGGATTTTCCAAAGGCTTCAAAAATATTTCAGAATTCAAGACCTTATTCCTCTTGCAGAAAATAAATCCAAGCAGAATTCCCTGAACAGATGCATTATGGGACCTGGTTTCCCTGTGGGAGTTCCTTTCGGGGCTGCCATGGTGGAATCCGGCAGGCTTGGGTGCACATGTGGAGGCCTGCACGCCCCCAGGATGTGCATAGCTCTGTGATGGGATTACCTTGGGTCCACCCGCCCACCCAGCAGGACTGCAAAGCCCCCAAGGAACAGAACTGAGCTTCACCAACCTCTGTGTGCAAGATCATTACATCATCTGCAGGGCTCAGTGCAAAAAGAAAGGGTGACTCCAAGTCCAAGGTGCTTCTATGCAGGGGCCGCTGGGCGTAGATCACATGCCCAGGAAACTGGCCTTTGTCTGCATTGTGGGAAGCTCATTGGCACTCAGTCCACACTGGCTAAATGTTTACCTTGCCCGTTATCACCTCCCCCCACTAGTTTATTCTCCTGGCCCCTGGACTTTTTTCTAACACTTGCTGAGGGCTTACTAGGTAAAGGTATTATTCTTAGCACTTGTGCTAGGGCTATCTTTGTATACTGACATGTAATATATATATACATATAATATATGTGTGTATGTGTGCTTGTGTGCTTGGTCACTCAGTTGTGTCTGACTCTTTGTGATCCTATGGATGGTAGCCCACCAAGTTCCTCTGGCCATGGGATTCTCCAGGAAAGAATACTGGAGTGGGTTACCGTTTCCATCTCCAGGAGATCATCCCAACCTACGGCTCGAAAACACATCTCCTGTGTCTCCTACACTGCTGGCAGATTCTTTACCTGCTGAACCGTGGGGAATGCCCCTATATATATATTATATATATATAATATATTTAACTGCGTTACTTTTTCTTCACTAAAAATGCCAAGATACAGGAACCATTATTGTCACAAGGAGGAAACGGAGGCACAGCGAACCGACTCACTTCCCTGGGGCCAGAAGTGGGGTTTGATTATACATAGAAGGTCTGGCTACAGACCCTCCCATATCTTAACGTTCTCTATATCCTGGCCCCTGTCAGCCCCAGCAAGGAGCAAGCATTCAGTAGACACCTGTGAATTCTGCCAGCATTACTCGGTGTCTTCTTTGGGGCCAGGCCAAAGTCTGGCCTTGGAGAACAGTGGTGATGGGCCTTCCTCCCAGCCACATCAAGACTAAGGTGCAGCAGGGGCTTGCAACCAGGGGCTTTTCTTCAGACGACATTAAATATGCCACCAGAATGCCATATGCAATGTTATATTTAATATAACAAATTATATATATATGCTAATAATATATACTAATATATTAATATAAAATATGATATACATGATATACTATATTGTATAATAATATATAATATTAATTAATAACATATGTTATATATATAATATATAATATTAATTAGTAACATGTTTTATATATTATATTTATTATATTAATACATTATAAGTTATAATATAATCTATAATATAATACAATATAGTGTTACATATGATATATAATATTATATATTATATCTTGTATATGTAATATATTAATATTGCAATATAATATATTACTGTATTATATATTATAATGTAATATGTTGATATATATTATATAATATATTAATATATACAATATATATTATATTATTGTATATATTATAAGATATAATTTTATGTACTATATATTAATGAATATATAATACAATTATATTATATATGTATCATATTATGACATATAGTATATATAATATGATGTATATATTTATAACACATAGTATATATAATATGATATATATATTATATTATATATTAATATGTATATACTATATTACATATAATATGTATAATATATAATTACATTCATATAACTTGTTATAGTTAATATAACATTAAGTATGGCCTATATATCATATATATAAAACATATATCATATTATACACATTATATATCATATATATTATGTGTAAAATATATGTACTATATATAATATGTAAAATATATACTATATATCATATATAAAAATATGTATGATATATAATGTACATAATGTACATATAATATATATTATATACTGATATATAATTTATACTATGTAATGTTATATTATATAGTATATAATGTTATATAACATATAATATATATAATATATATTATATTATCTATTATAATTTATATTATGTATTATAATATATATTTATATATAATATATACAATGTGTAATATATATTATTATATATATTGTACATCTATTATATATAATATAGTGTATATATTATATATGTATAATTATATATTAAATGCTATATTAAATATAATGGTAAATATGGCACAACATGGAAACTGACCAGTCGGCATGCCTGCATGCTGTCACTTCAGTTTTGTCTGACTCTGTGGGACCCCATGGACTGCAGCCCACCAGACTCCTCCGTCTATGGGCTTCTCCAGGCAGTAATACTGGAGTGGGTCGCCATGCCCTCCTCCAGGGGATCGTCCCAACGTAGAAATAGTGTCTCGTATGTCTCCTGCTCTGTCAGATAGGTTATTTACCACTAGCGCCACCCAGGAAACCCAACCTGTCAGACTAGACCCTAAGGAGGCCCCTGCCATGCTTGCCTTATGCTCTTTAGTTGCTAGGTCATTGGGCCAGGGGTCAGGGAGGTGGAGCAGTGGGCAGCAGGAGAGCCCTGGGAGGCTCAGCACAAGATGATAAGAATGTTTTAGGAGTTTAACAACCAACCAACTATGCATGTTCGTAGTGACTGAACATCTGCCTGCTCCCTGCTCACCATCTCCCCACCATGATTACAGGGTCCTCTGTTACGTTTCCAAAGAGCATCCTGCTCCTTCCAAACTGTAAAAGCCAATTTAAATCCATAGACACTTGTCACACCTACAGAATGCCTTCAACTGCAGAAGTGCCTGAGGGGACCATAGATAAAGGAATGAATGCAGCAATCTGGAATATGATTCAGACTGGGCTCAGCGCACAGGAAATGTTAACACCTTCTAAATGGAGGTAAGGGCTTCCCAGCTGGGCCAGTGGTAAAGAACCCGTCTGCCAATGCAGAAGATGTAAGAGACTGGGGTTCAATTCCTGGGTTGGAGGAGGAGATGGCAACCCACTCCTGTATTCTTGCCTGGAAAATCCGATGGACAGAGGAGCCTGGCAGGTTACAGCTGATGGGATTACAAAGAATCAGATACAACTGAAGTGACTTACCATGCACGCAAATGGAGCTAAACTGAAAGCAGAAGCCCTACCTCACAACATACAAGACCAGTTAGGTCTGTCCTTTTAGATCTTAAAGTCATTGTATTAGTTACTGCTGTGTAACAATTATTGTAAAACACAACAGCTTAACACAGGACTCAACAACTTTTCCTTAAAGGATGAGATATAGCAAATATTTCAGACTCATGGGCTGTACGATGTCCACTGCAACTACTCAACAGGTTCTGCCATTGAGTCTGAAAGCAACCATAGCACCATGGGCATTCTTGTGTTCCAATAAAGCTTTATTTATAATTAACAAGCAGTCTGTCACCTGTAGTTGGCCAGCATAGCTTCAAACAACAAACATTGATGATTGCACTCTTTCTGTGAGTCAGACTCCAGGTGCAGCTGGCTGGAGATTTCTCCCAGGGTTGCCCTCAGGTCATGGCTCTGGGCTACAATTCCCTGAAGACTCAGCAGAACCCATCCAAGCTCACCCACATGGTGGCCAACAGCTTGTTTCTTGCCAGGTGGAGCAGCCCCCAACAGCAATCTGTGTGTCTTCACAACATGGCAGTGGGTAACCCCAGAGAATCAGAAAGTGCCCGAGATGGAAGCCACAGTCTTTTTATAATCTTGTCTCAGAGGCAGCATCCCAGAGTACTCTTGTCCAGAGTACTCTTCTGTGACCTCCGTCTTGGAAGAACAAAATTTGAGCTTCCTATAGGAACTAAAATACAGTCTTTGAAGTTCACTTTGTAAGCTGTGGTTTTGGGGAGGGTGGTCTCTGCACATGTGTCACCCCAGGACTTGGCACCTGGAGCTGGGCCTCATCGCAAGTCCTTCATTGCATGCCCTTTAACAAGCATAGGGAGAGAGTGAGATGGACAGAAAGGATGGGCAAAGTCTGTGCCTAAGAGAGTTGACACCTTCTAAAGGGAGGTAAGGGCTTCCCAGCTGGGCCAGTGGTAAAGAACCCGTCTGCCAATGCAGAAGATGTAAGAGACTGGGGTTCAATTCCTGGGTTGGAGGAGGAGATGGCAACCCACTCCTGTATTCTTGCCTGGAAAATCCGATGGACAGAGGAGCCTGGCAGGTTACAGCTGATGGGATTACAAAGAATCAGATACAACTGAAGTGACTTACCATGCACGCAAATGGAGCTAAACTGAAAGCAGAAGCCCTACCTCACAACATACAAGACCAGTTAGGTCTGTCCTTTTAGATCTTAAAGTCATTGTATTAGTTACTGCTGTGTAACAATTATTGTAAAACACAACAGCTTAACACAGGACTCAACAACTTTTCCTTAAAGGATGAGATATAGCAAATATTTCAGACTCATGGGCTGTACGATGTCCACTGCAACTACTCAACAGGTTCTGCCATTGAGTCTGAAAGCAACCATAGCACCATGGGCATTCTTGTGTTCCAATAAAGCTTTATTTATAATTAACAAGCAGTCTGTCACCTGTAGTTGGCCAGCATAGCTTCAAACAACAAACATTGATGATTGCACTCTTTCTGTGAGTCAGACTCCAGGTGCAGCTGGCTGGAGATTTCTCCCAGGGTTGCCCTCAGGTCATGGCTCTGGGCTACAATTCCCTGAAGACTCAGCAGAACCCATCCAAGCTCACCCACATGGTGGCCAACAGCTTGTTTCTTGCCAGGTGGAGCAGCCCCCAACAGCAATCTGTGTGTCTTCACAACATGGCAGTGGGTAACCCCAGAGAATCAGAAAGTGCCCGAGATGGAAGCCACAGTCTTTTTATAATCTTGTCTCAGAGGCAGCATCCCAGAGTACTCTTGTCCAGAGTACTCTTCTGTGACCTCCGTCTTGGAAGAACAAAATTTGAGCTTCCTATAGGAACTAAAATACAGTCTTTGAAGTTCACTTTGTAAGCTGTGGTTTTGGGGAGGGTGGTCTCTGCACATGTGTCACCCCAGGACTTGGCACCTGGAGCTGGGCCTCATCGCAAGTCCTTCATTGCATGCCCTTTAACAAGCATAGGGAGAGAGTGAGATGGACATACGAAGCAGAAAGGATGGGCAAAGTCTGTGCCTAAGAGAGTTGACAAAGAGAAAGGAGGTACCATTCAGGCTGAAGACCTGAATTTCAAGGCCTCTCTTTCCGCTGAGAAGAAGGAACAAAGACTCACATATTTGCTCTTTGTAAGTTCAACAGGGCTTCTCAGATCACTTCCCCACATTTAGCAACATCATCAAATAAATATCAACGTTCAGGCTGAGTATTGAACTACTCCTTCCTGCCACAGGGTCTTTGCACCTGCTATTCCTTCCCTTTAGAACAACATCATCAGTAGAAATATAATGTGAGCCACAAATGTAATCCAAAATTTTCTACTGCCCACATTTCGAAAGGTAAAGGAAGCAGGTAAAATTCATTTGAATAATATTCTCTGTTTAACTCAAGCTGTCCAAAATATTATCATTTCAATGTGCTATCGATATTTAAAAGATGAATGAGATGGTTTACATTCTTTATTTTTCATACTAAGTCTTTGAAATCTGGTGGGTGTTTTACTCTTTCAGCTTATCTCAATTTGGACCAGCTGCATTT
Organism: Tragulus kanchil; assembly: GCA_022376925.1. NCBI lineage: Eukaryota > Metazoa > Chordata > Mammalia > Artiodactyla > Tragulidae > Tragulus > Tragulus kanchil. The sequence continues at coordinate 145,590,872 of JAIOJX010000031.1, read as the reverse complement.
CAAGCATTCTACGGTCACATGTGGCTAGCAGCTACTGAATTGGACCGAGCAGCTTTAAAACACACTTCCCCCCAGAATGTCACGACTGACTCCATCTCAGCTAAAATATCGCTTCCTCCTTGCAGATCTGTGATTGTGCTATCTAAAGTAACAGCTCTCTTACCCCCACCACATCTCACTATACATTAGTTTCTTAGGGCGGCTGTAACAAATTACCACAAACAAGATGGCTTGAAACAACAGAAATTTATGGTTCTGAAGACTAGATGTCTGAAATCAAGGTGTTGACAGGGCTATGCACTCTTGAGAGACCCTGGGGGAGAATTATTTCTTGCCTCTTTCTAGCTTCTGGTGATTGTCAGCAATTTTTGGCATTCCTTGGTTTATAGATGCATCAATCCAGTCTTTGGTTCTGTCTTCACATCCCCTTGTTCCTTTCTGTGTCTATTTCTGTGTCTCTTCCCCCTGTTTTTCCAAGGGCATTGCTCTTACCTGGATTCTGAGCCCACCTTCATCCAATAGGAGATGAAACGCCAATGTTAAGCTTCATCTTAATTCGTTATATCTGCATGGGCCCTATTGCCAAATAAGGGTGTATTCTGAGGTGTGGAGAAAGACTCGAATTGGAGGAAGACATGATCCCATTCAGTATACTCTGTATTACTGTTTATGTTGCTTTGTAGAGCATAACACATCTTAATTTATCCTCCTTGATTTCCTCATTGGTATCTGATTGCCCCACTAAAAGGTAAGCTCCATGAGGACTGAGTCCTGGTCTGTCCAGAACTCAGCACAGTTCCTAACTCATGGAAGCCATCCAACAAATGTTTGTTGTGAAGAGAAAGAGAGAGAGGGAGAAAAGCAGGGAGGAAGCAGACTTGGTGGTCTGACATTCTTAAGACGGCACGTGAGAATCGATAAAGGGCTGATGCACAGGTTTTCCCTGGTGGTCTAGTGGTGAAGACTCCACACTCCCAATGCAGGGGGCCTGGGTTCGATTCCTGGTCAGGGAACTAGGCTCCCATTCCCCATTCTGCAGTGAAGATGCCAAGTGCTGCCACTAAGACCCAGTGCAGCCACATGGAAAAAATGGTGGTGGTGGGGCAATGTTAAGGACGGGAAAGCAAGGAGGTGAGGGCATCCTATGAAGGGCTGTTTAGGGACCACCCTTTCTAGTTAGTGGCTTCCCAGAAGCTTTAAAATTGGCCCATCTGGGTCTCCTGGAATAGCTTCTCCGAGCTATTCATTCCTGTGACGCCTGGAAACCTGCCCTTAAGCTGGATTAGTTGGAAGAGCAGCTACGCAGCTAACTAGGAGTGTGGAAGAGAGAAAAGGAAAGCAGCGCTTACAGCACAGGTGCAGTCATGGGCTGTGCCACTTCCTCCACAATGGAGGAGCAGCATCTACAGCAAGGGCTCCCATGGTTTCAACCAACGATGCAAAGCAGGACTGCCACTCAGCTGCCTGCAGGCAATGGAGAGAAGTGGGCTCGGTGGAAATCAGGAGCAAATGGGTATCCAGATACAAGAATCATCGCATGATCTCATTAACCACAGTGTTAGATTTCTTAGCTTTCTGGTTTCTCTAACAAACTCCCCGAGATCTAGATTTCTACATAAAATCACCTCATTACCAGTGTTGACAAGCAATTCAACTTAAAAAAAAAAAAAAAAAAAAAACTATGGAGACAAACGTGTTAGTCGCTCAGTCATTTCTGACTCGTTTGTGACCCCATGGACAGTAACCCACCAGACTCCTCTGCCCAAGGGATTCTCCAGGCCAGAATACTGGAGTGGGCTGTCATTTCCTTCTCCAGAGGATCTTCCTGACCCAGGCATCTCCTACATTCACAGGCCTGTTGCCTTTACCTTTGGTCAAATCAGGGACTAGTCTTCCAGTAACTTCCTCCCAGACTCCTAGCACGACCTCCCAAATTTCCAAAAGACCCTGATCTTCCTCCCAGAGGGAGGAAGCTCTCTAAGTTTTGTTTCCCCGTCTCTAAGATAAGGGTTGGATCATACCCCAACTTTGTGCAAGTTAGAGAAAACTGCGTTTCCTCACGTGCAGCCCTGAGCCAAGGCACATAACTTGATGAGCAGAGAAAGACCAGGCTTCAGACCCTCTTTAGTTCCTCAGCGTGGTCCCTCGTTCAGTGAGCTACCTACACAACCAGACGTGAAAAGCAGGCTATTGTGCTGCCTGCAGCCACATGGAAAAATGGTGGTGGTGGGGCAATGTTAAGGACGGAAAGCAAGGAGGTGAGGGCATCCTATGAAGGGCTGTTTAGGGACCACCCTTTCTAGTTAGTGGCTTCCCAGAAGCTTTAAAATTGGCCCATCTGGGTCTCCTGGAATAGCTTCTCCGAGCTATTCATTCCTGTGACGCCTGGAAACCTGCCCTTAAGCTGGATTAGTTGGAAGAGCAGCTACGCAGCTAACTAGGAGTGTGGAAGAGAGAAAAGGAAAGCAGCGCTTACAGCACAGGTTCAGTCATGGGCTGTGCCACTTCCTCCACAATGGAGGAGCAGCATCTACAGCAAGGGCTCCCATGGTTTCAACCAACGATGCAAAGCAGGACTGCCACTCAGCTGCCTGCAGGCAATGGAGAGAAGTGGGCTCGGTGGAAATCAGGAGCAAATGGGTATCCAGATACAAGAATCATCGCATGATCTCATTAACCACAGTGTTAGATTTCTTAGCTTTCTGGTTTCTCTAACAAACTCCCCGAGATCTAGATTTTTACATAAAATCACCTCATTACCAAGTGTTGACAAGCAATTCAACTTAAAAAAAAAAAAACTCTATGGAGACAAACGTGTTAGTCGCTCAGTCATTTCTGACTCGTTTGTGACCCCATGGACAGTAACTCACCAGACTCCTCTGCCCAAGGGATTCTCCAGGCCAGAATACTGGAATGGGCTGTCATTTCCTTCTCCAGAGGATCTTCCTGACCCAGGCATCTCCTGCATTCACAGGCCTGTTGCCTTTACCTTTGGTCAAATCAGGGACTAGTCTTCCAGTAACTTCCTCCCATACTCCTAGCACGACCTCCCAAATTTCCAAAAGACCCTGATCTTCCTCCCAGAGGGAGGAAGCTCTCTAAGTTTTGTTTCCCCGTCTCTAAGATAAGGGTTGGATCATACCCCAACTTTGTGCAAGTTAGAGAAAACTGCGTTTCCTCACGTGCAGCCCTGAGCCAAGGCACATAACTTGATGAGCAGAGAAAGACCAGGCTTCAGACCCTCTTTAGTTCCTCAGCGTGGTCCCCTCGTTCAGTGAGCTACCTACACAACCAGACGTGTACACCTTAAACTAGTCTCTCCTTCATAGGTCTATTGTGAGAATTAAATGTGATACTGAGTGACCATGCTTAATACAATTATTTGGTAAATAATAAGAACTCAACATTCATTTTCTTATCTTGACTTGTTTACATACTCTTCAACAGGTAAACTCTAAACTCAGTGCAGCTTCTAGGATCCTCAACATCATTTTAGGTAGTGTGGAGACAGAGAGTTAGCTAACATTATTGAACAGGGAGAATGATTTCCTCTTCAATGTTCTCATTTCTTCTAGAAAGATACAGTATCTGACAGTTCCAGCACTTGCTAATACACACACACACACACACACACACACACAGAGTTGAACTCCTTGAAGTCATTCGCAAGCAAGCAACATGGGTAACATGTATTAACATTGCTTGATTTTACTTGTGCTTATCTTTTACAATTTACTTTTACAGTGAGTAATAGCCATTTGTCCATTTACAGCAATAATATCAAGCTTTCTTTCTATACACATGTACATAAATATTTAAAGTGAGTCAATGAAAAGAAACATATTAAGCAAAGAATAGCAGAAGAGGGTAGTGGAACGCTTGAAGTTTGGGGGCAGGATTCTACCCAATTCCAGACAAGGTCAGATCTTGATGTCTTTTGCCTTTCAACTTTCCTACTATGAAGCTGGAAGAGAATGGCGGTTGTGGGGGTGATTCATACAAAAGTCTAACGTCCAAAGACTCCCCACTCTACTGGGTCTAGACCTGGGGCTTCAACGCCCTTCCGAATCTCCAGCAAGGAGCACATAGGCTCCATCTTTGCTCAATTCAGACTTTGGGCTCTTGGGGCTCCTGACTTTCAGAAACCACCGCTTGGAGAGACGTGCCTGGGCCTGGGTCCTGAGTTTTGCAGATCATCTCGGGAAAGACGATCCCTTTTCCAAGCCCCTCTTGGAAAAGATTGGGTTCTCCAGGAGCCGACAGCCAGCGGCCTGCGTGCAACCTTCAACGACCAATCGAGGCCACTGCGGGCTTCAAGATTAACGAGGAGCGAGCGGCCGCGCACCGTATACACAATGTGGCTGTGTTTGATCCCGCGACGTGTCACTCGAAATCGCAATTTACTGCCATTCGACGATGCTGTCAGGCACCAGTTTCCTGGTGGCGCTCCATCCCAGGCCTCAAAACAACCGGGGAGGGGGCTCCGAGATCCCTGGGCAGGGGGTGCAAAGGAACCGTTGCGAGCCAGGTGGGGGTTCCCTTAACAAGGCTTTAATGAGGGGAGAGCAGACAGCCTTTGTGGAGGAGCCCAAGGAGGCAGCGGCCGCCCGAGCGCTCAGCGAGGTCACCTCCTTTCCCGGGCCCCCGAGCACTTTGAACCCGTGGAGGGCCAGCTGCGACCCTCAGGCCGTGTGTCCACTGTGAGCACTCTTGGGCCCGCAACACCCTAGCCGGCTCCGAACCGCGACAGGAAATGTGGCATCTCCACGCAACAATGCAAACGCGCTCATTACCATCTCGTCAATATGCATGAAGAAAATGCGCTAGGCTGGCCGAGCCCCATCACCCAGCTCTGGCCTCGGCATCCAATAAAGCGACATATTCATCTCCCGAGATGGATGAGGAGGGGGCCCGCCGGCAAGGCAGATCCACGGGGGGGCAGGGACCAGATTCAGGAGAAGAGCAGAGAAAATACATGCAGACGACCTGAGAGACAGATCAAGACATCCACGAAGGACACAGATGAGGAGGAAGGAGAGGGATGAAAAAAGAAAGAACGAGAAAGGAGCGCGAGAGGGAGCGACGCAGAGTCAGAGAGACGGAATAGAGAGACATAAAGTAAGGGAGGAGACAGGGAGCAAAATTGAACAAACTGAACTGGAAAGTGGCCCAGAGCGGGGGAAGAAAGAGAACAGCGAATGAGGGAATTGAGGAAGGAGAAGAGAAATCAATGACTCAGAAATCGAATATACAGAAAGTGGAAAAGACAGACGGATAGAGAAAAACAAAAGCGGGGGCGGGAACGAGACTGCTAGCGTCAGGTGGAAAAGGATGATCCTGGAGAATCCTGGAAGGTCTGGATGCCGCGGCGCGTAGAGGCTGCTTGGAGACCCAGGGGCTCGGGCCAGGTGAGGGCGGCTCGGGGGCACTGAAGGGGCCTTCGGGCCGGCTTCGCGCTGCTCCTTGGGACGCCCGGCCAGCTCCGAGTGCCCGGGCCTGGCTGGCGGCCCCCCACCCCGTGAGTCTCCGCCAGCCGCTGGCTTGGCCATTCCGGCAGCCTCTCCCTCGGTGAGAGCAAAGTTGGCAAAGTTTCTGGCAAAGTTTCCCACTCGCTTCTCTAGACCCAGAGAGGGACTCCGAGGTCCTGAGAGAGTCGACGGCAAGAGACAGTCTGTTCCGGGGCGGCCCTGGAGGCCGCGGCCCGAGGCCTCCCGGGATGCTGGGGTCTGGCTTCCAGATCAGATGCAAACCCCTCCCGGTGCGGACACCAGGCCACGCACTCGGACGTCCACGCGGCTGCTAATAGCGGAGAGAGAGAACGCAGAAGAGGGAGAGAGAGAAAGAAAAAAATATTCTCAGCTCAATTTAAGTCTCATGGAAAGGGCTTACAACTGTAATTAAATCATTAAATTCTTGTCTACGCTTCACAGAGCGGAGAGAAATTAACTTCCCACCAACCTCATTTTCTATTTGAACATGAAATAATGATTTTCTGCCCGTCTAATTACAAAGCCAACATCTGATCAAGCCAGCATCCAGAGGGGATTATCGCATGCACGAGTATTAGACCTCATTACCAGCTTGAGTGCAAAATTATTACATCTTGTAATTGGATGGTGAGATTTATATACAGATCGGCCCGGTTTCTGTAAGATTGTAATTACAAGCTTCGTTGGTTAGCTACTTATCAGAACTTTGCAGGAAAACAAAACAAATGACTGAGGAAAACGAGCATTTCATTAACCTGTAACCCGAGCGCGGGGGGAGGGAGCGGCGGGAGCGTGCGCCGCGGCGTCTGCAGGAAGCAGAGGGATCGCGGGTCCGCACTGCAGCCCGGGGACTCCGGGCCTGGGAGGGAAGGACCGAAGATGGACCTCGCCGGGAAAACTTAAGGCTACAGCGGCGCCCCACGATGGGGACGCGTGGGCACCGGGAGGCCGAGCGAGGAGGGGGCAGAAAGGGGGTCTGTGGCTGGCGGCCCGCGCGTACAGGGCGCCGCTCAGCCTTTGAGCCAGGCGGACCACCGGCCCTGGACACACGTCGGGCTGCAGTACGCGCTCATCGAGAGCTATGGACGCCCCCGCCCCCCGCGCATCCCACACCCTGGGCCGCCCTGAGAGAGCGTCTGCAGCCAGTCTCCGAAGCGCATTGTGCTCTGCGAACGGTGGAGGAAAGCGAGATGGTGAAGAAAGGTTTGCGTGCAGCGCGTTTTTTTGCGCGCATGCCTTTCCCAAATCAACTTCCCCTGCACCTGCTCTTCCTCCCTGTGCAAGCGTGTCCCTTTGATCCCATCCCTTGGATTAAAAATCCCTGGAAAAGGCTCGTCTATCCTTGGACCCGTGAGTTCGGTTCAGAGCTGGGATCCACTGGCCTGGTGGCATTGAGGAGATAGCGCCACGTCGGGGCTCGGCTGCCTAGGACTCTGGGTCCCGAGGTGGGGCGCGGATCGCCTGAGTTAGGGCAGGGCTGGTCTCCGCTAGAGACGAGGGGAGCGGAGAGGTGGCTGCTGCTCGAGACCTGGGGGCGCCTGGGGGCATCCAAATCATCTAGGTTCTTGGGTCTGTATCTAGGCGGGAGGTTCATCTTCTGGGCCATGGCTGCCTTGGCCCGGTGTGGCTAATGCCTGGAGAACAGCTTCGCCCCTTGCCTGACCTCTTTCCCGCCTCTCGCAGTCCGACGCAGCCAGGTCGAGAGCTGGTTAATGAGGGTGGAAGAATCGTCTCCTGGGCTCATTGTTCTCCTCCAAGAGCTGAGCGTTAGGTAGCGGCCCAGCGCAATTCCAGGTTCCCCACTTCAGCCTGTCGCTCGTGGCTCTGCCCGGGTCTGGTGCCACGACTTTGTACAAACTCTAGGATTGCAGGGCCGTCGAGGTTCCGGGTCTGACACTTAGGAAACACTCGAGGCAATAACGTTGCCCTCAATTTTGTAACCCTGTGATTTTTTGCGAGTCAGTGAGTCCATGATTCCCTATGCCACTCTGCTGAGAGATTTACCTGAAAACGAAATCAGGCGCTGGGGAAACATTTCAAAGCTTTCTCTGATGTCCCCTCTTCTGGGGAGACCCCAGCTGAGGCCAACACCCGGCACCAGGCAGAAGCAGGTGGGTAGGAGGTAAGGGAAGCAGTCTGACCCACTTTGAGAAGGCCCTTAGGTTGGACACACGTCGGGCTGCAGTACGCGCTCATCGAGAGCTATGGACGCCCCGCCCCGCGCATCCCACACCCTGGGCCGCCCTGAGAGGCGTCTGCAGCCAGTCTCCGAAGCGCATTGTGCTCTGCGAACGGTGGAGGAAAGCGAGATGGTGAAGAAAGGTTTGCGTGCAGCGCGTTTTTTTGCGCGCATGCCTTTCCCAAATCAACTTCCCCTGCACCTGCTCTTCCTCCCTGTGCAAGCGTGTCCCTTTGATCCCATCCCTTGGATTAAAAATCCCTGGAAAAGGCTCGTCTATCCTTGGACCCGTGAGTTCGGTTCAGAGCTGGGATCCACTGGCCTGGTGGCATTGAGGAGATAGCGCCACGTCGGGGCTCGGCTGCCTAGGACTCTGGGTCCCGAGGTGGGGCGCGGATCGCCTGAGTTAGGGCAGGGCTGGTCTCCGCTAGAGACGAGGGGAGCGGAGAGGTGGCTGCTGCTCGAGACCTGGGGGCGCCTGGGGGCATCCAAATCATCTAGGTTCTTGGGTCTGTATCTAGGCGGGAGGTTCATCTTCTGGGCCATGGCTGCCTTGGCCCGGTGTGGCTAATGCCTGGAGAACAGCTTCGCCCCTTGCCTGACCTCTTTCCCGCCTCTCGCAGTCCGACGCAGCCAGGTCGAGAGCTGGTTAATGAGGGTGGAAGAATCGTCTCCTGGGCTCATTGTTCTCCTCCAAGAGCTGAGCGTTAGGTAGCGGCCCAGCGCAATTCCAGGTTCCCCACTTCAGCCTGTCGCTCGTGGCTCTGCCCGGGTCTGGTGCCACGACTTTGTACAAACTCTAGGATTGCAGGGCCGTCGAGGTTCCGGGTCTGACACTTAGGAAACACTCGAGGCAATAACGTTGCCCTCAATTTTGTAACCCTGTGATTTTTTGCGAGTCAGTGAGTCCATGATTCCCTATGCCACTCTGCTGAGAGATTTACCTGAAAACGAAATCAGGCGCTGGGGAAACATTTCAAAGCTTTCTCTGATGTCCCCTCTTCTGGGGAGACCCCAGCTGAGGCCAACACCCGGCACCAGGCAGAAGCAGGTGGGTAGGAGGTAAGGGAAGCAGTCTGACCCACTTTGAGAAGGCCGCGGGTTAGGTTCTCCAACCGAACCCCAAATCTAGCCGCCATCAAACTTACACTTGTATCCCCCAGTCCCAATTTTGTTGGCCTTCACGCCCACTCGAGCTGCCAACCTGCTGGGAGGAAGGGTTGAAAGAGGCGGGAAGTGTGGGTAAGGTCAAAACAGGGTGTCCGCCGCGGGACTCCCCACCGGGGCTCCCTGGAGCTGCCGAAGCTAGAGAGAGCCGTCGCCAAGATTCTCGGATCCGTCCGCTCTGCTGGAATTCGGATTCGATTCCCCTATCTATCAGAGCGAGGCGGCCACTTTCCGCCTCCGAGCCGGGACTGGCGACTTCACGGCAGGCACCGCCCCTAGTGTTGTCCCCGGAGCGCTCCTGCGGCAGGCCTGGCCTGGCCTTGTGAGCAGGTCGCCGTAGCGGCCTAAAGCGTTTAGCCTGGAGTCGCCGCAACCCCGGGAATTTCAATCTTGCTCTCGGCTTCACGACCTAATTTGTGAAGGTGGGGCGCCGTGATTCTGGGATTTCAGCTTTGGTTTAGGAAATACCCCACTATAAAAGTCTTGCCTCCCATCCCCACCCAAGCGGACGGGAGGCTCTCTGCCGAAAGAAAACAGGTTGGCGCGGAGACGCGAGAGCAGGAGAAAGAGGAGAGAAACGAAGAATCTCTACAGACCGAAAATTCCAGTAGACTAACTTCTTCAAGCGCTCCCCGAAAGTGCCTGGAGCCTGCGCCACCCGCCTCCCGGGTCCTGCCCCATCCCGCGCCGGTTTGGGGCGCCGATCCTCTCCGTTTCCCTGACGTCGCTGCCCAGGATGCCAGGGACGTCCACCCTTCGGCACCCCCCCGCCCCCCCAAGCCATTTCTAAGAAAGGATTCTGCACCCCTGACATGGCGCAGCATGAACGTGGTTAATTGCAGGATTTGGCTACTTTGCCTCCCCGCCCCGCCCCAGGCAGTGAGTGAGAGGGTCCCTAAAGACTCCCTTAGAAGTCGCTCCCCGTTCCCCAACCCCCCGCCCCCGGCTCCGTCCCGCACCCAATCCCTTCGCGCCTCTTCTAGCTCCCTTCCTAAACCGCTGAGACGGGCCAGGAGTCTAGAGGTGCGCGCTGGAAAGCAAGCCAGGGCAGAGTTAAGTCCCAGCGCCTGCCCCGGACCAGGGGTCTAGTCCCGACCCCCTGGGGCAGGGGGAGAGGTACCGAGAGGCGGGCCGCGGCAGGAGTGAACTGACCCCGTACTAACCCCGGTCCCGCGCCTCCCGCGCCCCCTCCCGCCTCGGGCCAGAGGGGGGCGGGAAGGGACTCGCCGCGCCCGGGCTCCCGCCCCCGCCCCGCCCCGCGCGCAGTGTCTGCGGGGTGGGCGGCCTCGCCTGCAGGGCGCCCAGGCGATTGGCAACTCGCGAAGGAGGCGCAAGGAAAAGTCGAATAAGAGGGCGCGACGTCAGACCCGAGATTTGGGAAAGGGCGGGGGGGGGGGTGAGGGCGGCTACGGACACACAGACCCAGGCGCGGACACACACCCCCCAGCACGGCACCCCAAGTGTCCACAACTTTAGGCCGCCTTCGCCCAGGGCTCAGAGGCCGAGGATGGGAGTGCGGGGAGCGTAGTGTGAGTAGAGAGAAATAAAAGAAAAAGAAAAGAAAGAGGGAAGGGAACCGAAAGGGGAGAGAGAGACATAGGGAGAAAGGGAAAGAAGAGAGTTTCATAGTCCTGGAGCGTGAAAGAGTCCGAAGGAACGGAAGCGATCCTGGGGGGAAGAGGAGCGCAGAGAGGGGAGGGGAGAGGAAGGGCGAGGAGGGGGAGTGAAAACCAGAGGAGGGCGAAGGAAGCGAGGCGCGACACAGCTCGGGGAGAGGAGGGCAGCGAGGAACCAGGCGCGGGCAGAGGCAGCTCCGGCGGCCGAGAGGAGGGAGCGCGGCGCAGAGAGGAGGGGCTTGCGGGCCCGTAGAAATGTCAATCAGACTCCGGAGCCCCGGGAATCTCCGCCAATCTGTTCGGACCTGACCTGGCTCCTCGCCGCCGCCGCCGCCGCCGCCGCGGAGCAGATCAATAGGCGAACGCGGAGCGCAGCGCAGCGCGCAAGGCAGCGCGGCCGCAGCCGGGCCCAGCCCCCGATGCGCCCCGGAGCCCGCGGGCGGCGCTGAGCTGGGCGGCCCCGGCGGCCGGGCCCCCTCTCCGTCCGTGCCCCGCGGGCCACCATGTCCTTCCCCCAGCTCGGATACCAGTACATCCGCCCGCTCTACCCACCCGAGCGCCCGGGGGCCGCCGCCGGCGGTGGTAGCGCTGGGGCGCGGGGCGGCCCGGGAGCCGGCGCCTCGGAACTGGCTGCCTCGGGGTCCCTGTCCAACGTGCTCTCGTCCGTATACGGGGCGCCCTACGCCGCGGCGGCAGCGGCAGCCGCCGCCGCCCAGGGCTACGGCGCCTTCCTGCCCTACGCGGCCGAGCTGCCCATCTTCCCCCAGCTGGTAAGTGCCCGGGGAGCGGTGGATGGGAGGTTGGTGCTGGGGCGCCGGACGCGGTGCGTGCGCGAGAGTAGACTCGCTTGGCCTGGGCCGGGAGGGTGGAGGCGGCGACGGCCGGGGCTCATCCACGCTCCCTCCGCGCGGGTCCCTTCCTTCTCCGTGTACATACAGGGCACGCAGTATGAGCTGAAGGACAGCCCGGGGGTGCAGCATCCGGCCGCGGCCACCGCGTTTCCACACCCGCACCCCGCCTTCTACCCCTACGGCCAGTACCAGTTCGGAGACCCGTCCCGTCCCAAGAACGCCACCCGAGAGAGTACAAGCACGCTCAAGGCCTGGCTCAACGAGCACCGCAAGAACCCCTACCCGACCAAGGGCGAGAAGATCATGCTGGCCATCATCACCAAGATGACCCTCACCCAGGTGTCCACCTGGTTCGCCAACGCGCGCCGGCGTCTCAAGAAGGAGAACAAGATGACGTGGGCGCCCCGCAGCCGCACTGACGAGGAGGGCAACGCTTATGGGAGCGAGCGCGAGGAGGAAGACGAGGAGGAGGATGAAGAAGACAGCAAACGTGAACTGGAGCTGGAGGAGGAGGAGCTCGGCGGGGAAGAGGAGGACGCGGGGGGCGAGGGCCTGGCGGACGACGACGAGGACGAGGAGATCGATTTGGAGAACCTAGACGGCGCGACCGCGGGGCCCGAGGTGGCCCTGACAGGCGCAGCGCACAGGGACGGCGACCTCGGCCTGGAGCCCATCTCAGACTCCAAGAACAGCGACTCCGATGACAGCTCCGAGGGCTTGGAGGAGCGTCCACTGCCCGTTCTGAGTCTGGCCCCAGAGCCACCGCCCGTGGCCACGGCGCCGCCGTCTCCGCCCTCGCCCCCAGCGGGCCTGGACCCCTGCGCGCCCGCACCCGCGCCCGCCTCGGCCCTGCAGAAGCCGAAGATCTGGTCCCTGGCCGAGACGGCCACAAGCCCGGACAACCCGCGCCGCTCGCCTCAGGGCTCAGGGGGTTCTCCCCCCGGGGCAGCGGTCGCGCCCCCAGCCCTGCAGCTCTCTCCGGCCGCCGCCGCCGCCGCCGCGGCTCACAGACTCGTCTCGGCGCCGCTGGGCAAGTTCCCCGCGTGGACCAACCGGCCGTTCCCAGGCCCGCCGCCTGGCCCGCGTCCGCACCCGCTCTCTCTGCTGGGCTCGGCCCCTCCACACCTGCTGGGACTTCCCGGAGCCGCGGGCCACCCGGCCGCCGCCGCCTTCGCTCGGCCGGCGGAGCCCGAGGGCGAAGCAGGTGACTGCGGCGCGCAGGCTTCGGAGGGAGGGGGCGCGTCTGGGGGGTCTCCCCCGGGCAGGTCTCCGGGGGCGCCCACCTCCCGAGGCCCGGGGCGCCGAGCGCTCTAAAAGCCCTGCTTTTTCTTCCCGCTGCCCGTAGATCGCTGTAGTGCCTTGGAAGTGGAGAAAAAGTTACTCAAAACTGCTTTCCAGCCGGTGCCCAGGCGGTAAGAGACCCGGAGCCGGGGTGGGCTGTTGGGGACTAGCAGACCCGGGAAGGAAGGAATGCAGAGGAAACTAAGGCTTCTGCCCCCGGGGGAACGAAGCTAGGAAGCGCATTTACAAGGGGATGAAAACCCTCTCCTCCGTCGTCCCAGCGGGCCTTGTGATGGCTCGGACGGTCCCAGTGTAAGCACTGGGGCCCCGGGGAAGCCCACTTCCTACCAGCCCCGGACCTCGGGTCCTGACGCCTCCCCGCCTAGTCTTATCGTTCAACCCCAAGACCAGCGTCTGCAGCTGGACCCCATTCCACAGAGAGACGCCTCCCTGCCCCCGGCCTCCACTCTGGGTTGGATCGCCCAGTCCTCGCTGCGACCGCGGCGGTTCCCCAACATCTCTTTCTTGGCTACCACCAGCTCTCTCTTGCAGGGCCCAGAACCACTTGGACGCCGCTCTGGTCTTATCGGCTCTCTCCTCATCCTAGTTCTTTTTTTAAAAAAAAACAAAAACACATTTTTAAATCGTTGTAATAATTGTAAAAAAAAAATCACTCTGTATAGTTATGACTTGTAAGCATGTCGGTGTATGAATACCTAAAGAGAAAACTACACAAAAAAGAAATAAAACAAATTCCCCCTCCGTGCTCCCCCCTCCCAGTGGCTTCTGTGCCCCCACATTCGCGGAGTTTGTGAGGTGTGTTGGTTCGGTTGATTTGGGGGAGGTAGAGTTTCACTGAGAATAAGCGTGTCTGACTTTTTTTGTTGTTGTATATACCGGAGAAATGTACATACGTGTGAACCAAATTGTACAAGAAAGTATCTATTTTTGGCTAAATAAATGAGCTCTTGCCACTTTACTATAAACCGCCCGTCTGCCCCCAGAGGGATCTGTTTGGTGCTTTTTGTTTTGTCTTGTTTTTCATCCTTCACCCTACCTCCATGTTTGACGAGTCCGCGGAATCCGCGGAAAAGAAGGCGAGTCAGGACCGAGCGGTTAGAGGACAGCAGGGACCGAGGAGAGGCCGAAGTGGCCGGGCTGGGGGCCGCCGCTGGAGACGAGGCGGTTGGAAAAGGACCGGAGAAGGGGCAGAGGAGACAGGTGGGAAACGGGGCAGGATTCCAACCTCAAGGAGCCGGGAGCTGGGGAAACTGGGCCCAGCTCGCAGCTCCGCTGGAGGAACCTCGGGGCCTTGGGGCCTTCTCTGATGACACAGCAGAAAGACCCAGAAGGATCTGGAAGCCCGCCCCCATCCTTCCATGGACCCAGCTGAGGCTTTCTCAGTCTTGTGTCAGGGGCCGTGCAAGCTCCGCTTCAGACCCCCTTCCAGCCACAGCCCCCACCCTCCTCCTCATAGACAGACGGATGTGGGGTGGCAGAGAGCGGGGGTGTATGCAGGAGCGGCCGTCGAGGGGTGCCCATCCTTTCCCCTTGGAGACTTTGCCCAGCCCGCATCGTGAGTTAGGGGATCGTGTCTGCGCGGCGTCTGTGCGTCTTGGCACCCCGGTGCGTTTTCCGCATGGGCCCTGGAGGGCACTTTCCGAGGTCCCCTTTCAGAGAAGTGGAGGTGATTTGGGCCGGGTCCCGCCTGGATTCCGGCTCCAGGCCGGACAGGGGTGGGCGGGCCGGGGGAGGGAGCCGGGAAATTTGGGGCTGGAGCTCCCTCTGCAGGACGAAAGGGCCGCTCGGCGCCTGCCTCGGCGGCCTCTCCAGCCAGGCCGCGCGTGGCGTCCCCTCCGCGCCCTCTTCTTGCCCTGCAGTCAGCCAGCCGTCCCCAACTTTCACTCAAGTTGCGGAGATGCTGGAAGAGAGGCGCCTCCGGGTACAACGTACGGGTATCATTTTGCATCTCCCTTCCCACGTGGAGTTAGTACATATACAGGGCTGCCAGACGCTGGGTGTTTGCCCCGACACGGTGGGGGCGTCTCTCGGGTCCCCGGGGTGTTTGGGGGGTGGGTGAGCTCACACACTCGAAGTCACGGAACAGGGCGCCGCGTACGTCTTGGAGGTCCGGTGGGAGCGGAGGGTTTCCGGCAAGGACGCACCTATTGGGCACAGCCCTCGGCACCTTGCCCCAGGTGAACCGCATACAGGCTGGGGCTGTCCGGTGTGCCAGCGCCCCAGGGGCGGGCAGCAAGGAGGAACTGTGTTCGGCTTTGGGGGCCCAATGGAAGCCAATGAAACAGAAGCACTCACCCAGCAGAAGTGTTGCAAGGATGGGACTCCTTCCCCAGAGGAGAGACTTCCGGCTCCTTTCCAGGTTCATCGCTGGCCCTGGGATACTGCACCCCGCCCCTCCCAACATGGAGTCCTTTTCAACTGCCTGCGCCTTGAACCTCAGAGGCCTGGCCTCAGGACTGAGCAGAGGCGTCTGGTCAACAGGAGTATCCTCATGGACGACAGTCTGATAACCCGTCAGCTCCTGCCTCACGGGCTTAATGAAGCCCAGACGGACCGACTCCCTTCTCTGCATCCTGGGAAACTCTGGGCAGACAACGAGTGTGTTTGCACCCTGTGTTTTCACCTGTAAAGCAGCCCTACCTGGCAGGGTAGTGGTATGGATGAGAGGCAAGGCATGTGCATGTGGTAGGAGGAGTAAACAGCTGTAGTGTTCTGTCCAGGTGCCATGGGCCCTGGAGGGCACTTTCCGAGGTCCCTTTCAGAGAAGTGGAGGTGATTTGGGCCGGGTCCCGCCTGGATTCCGGCTCCAGGCCGGACAGGGGTGGGCGGGCCGGGGGAGGGAGCCGGGAAATTTGGGGCTGGAGCTCCCTCTGCAGGACGAAAGGGCCGCTCGGCGCCTGCCTCGGCGGCCTCTCCAGCCAGGCCGCGCGTGGCGTCCCCTCCGCGCCCTCTTCTTGCCCTGCAGTCAGCCAGCCGTCCCCAACTTTCACTCAAGTTGCGGAGATGCTGGAAGAGAGCGCCTCCGGGTACAACGTACGGGTATCATTTTGCATCTCCCTTCCCACGTGGAGTTAGTACATATACAGGGCTGCCAGACGCTGGGTGTTTGCCCCGACACGGTGGGGGCGTCTCTCGGGTCCCCGGGGTGTTTGGGGGGTGGGTGAGCTCACACACTCGAAGTCACGGAACAGGGCGCCGCGTCGTCTTGGAGGTCCGGTGGGAGCGGAGGGTTTCCGGCAAGGACGCACCTATTGGGCACAGCCCTCGGCACCTTGCCCCAGGTGAACCGCATACAGGCTGGGGCTGTCCGGTGTGCCAGCGCCCCAGGGGCGGGCAGCAAGGAGGAACTGTGTTCGGCTTTGGGGGCCCAATGGAAGCCAATGAAACAGAAGCACTCACCCAGCAGAAGTGTTGCAAGGATGGGACTCCTTCCCCAGAGGAGAGACTTCCGGCTCCTTTCCAGGTTCATCGCTGGCCCTGGGATACTGCACCCCGCCCCTCCCAACATGGAGTCCTTTTCAACTGCCTGCGCCTTGAACCTCAGAGGCCTGGCCTCAGGACTGAGCAGAGGCGTCTGGTCAACAGGAGTATCCTCATGGACGACAGTCTGATAACCCGTCAGCTCCTGCCTCACGGGCTTAATGAAGCCCAGACGGACCGACTCCCTTCTCTGCATCCTGGGAAACTCTGGGCAGACAACGAGTGTGTTTGCACCCTGTGTTTTCACCTGTAAAGCAGCCCTACCTGGCAGGGTAGTGGTATGGATGAGAGGCAAGGCATGTGCATGTGGTAGGAGGAGTAAACAGCTGTAGTGTTGCCCTATTCTTGCAGAATCTCGAGCCCCACTCCTCAAACTGTGGGTAATATTCTGCCCTACCGCTTGCCATCTGCCCCGGAAGCCACATGTTCGCATTTAGACATTTGAGGACCCAGCTGAGCCCAAGGAGAAAGGACACTCTCCAGGTAGGGAGAACAGAAGTCAGGCAGCCTTTCCACACTGACCATCCAGCAGCGGAGATGACCATGCCTCCCTTTGCTCAGAGGGAGGTGGGTGTGAAGAGGCCAGACCCAGCTTGGAGAGGTCTAGTCACCTGTCAGGTTGGTCAGTGTTTCAGTCGATCCCTATTCTGAGGCTATCAATCCTTGAAGGAGACCAGTCATGCCCCACCAAAAGGGAAGGAAGCATGATGCTGCAGGACCTCCTCTCTCTCCATTCACCGATGCGAGGAACTGTCTTTATCCTTTATCATTTAGCCCTGTGGTTTAAAAGGCAGAAGGAAGCTAGGGAAGAGTGGAAGGGAAAACACAAAACCAAAAACAAAAAACAGGAAGCCAGAGAGAATATAAGGGAATCTCATCCTTGGTCCTGATTAAGCTTCAATTAGAAATAAAATATGTCAATCACTCTGCCTGGAAGGAGTTCCTGCTGTCGGGGCTGGTTATGCAAAGCACTAGGAGGTGCGTGGGGATAATCAATTAGGTCAGAGGAAGGAGATGTCACTGCTTCCCTCATTATCTGCGTGGAGCTGGAGGTGGGCGTGCTTCGCCGGGCCAGGGAGCCAGAGGAGAATAACATTATCTCCCTAAGGGATGGCCCACCTCTCAGACTGGCACATTCATGGTTTCCAGTTGCATCGATTTGGGGTGGAATGCAGTGAGGAGGAAGTGGGCGTCTCCAGTCAGAAGGCAGCATGGAGGGACCAGAGGGCTTTGGGGAGAGGGGTGAATGCTCCAGCCACTCACCTGCCCCAGGGGAGGAGCAGAGAGTGGAGGGGAAACCACCTCCTGGATGCTGTCCTCTGAACACCTGGTGGCCAAGAGGGGACTCTGTCTTAGGCCTGGGTTTTGGAAGATTAGAAAGAGAGAGTGACTGCTTGGGAAGGAACTGGATGTCAGATGTCTTTCCTGGTTCATTGGGAGCTTCTGTCAGGAACTCGCTTTGGACCTAATTATTTATGCCCTTCTAGAAATGCCCTCTACATCCCGTAGTTTCTGGTCGTATGCACCTTCTACCTCCGTCAAATGAAAAAGAGCAGTCTCGGGTGTCTAAAAATTGTGTCTGTGGTTAGAATCACCTGAAACTTGAGTGGGGGCAAACTTCATCCTCACTCAAGGCTGCAGTCTTGCATCACCTGCTTCTCGGAGGAGATTGGATTAGATGAGTTTCTCTGAACCTTCGAATACATCCAACACTGGCCAGGATTAGGCACAGATGAAAGACATGTGGGTCCAAAGATGACGATGGGCGTGGAAGGGCCCCATAACCTCTGTAGAAGCCACCTCTGGGCCTGAATGGTCACTCTCATCCGATCCAGCCAGCCTACTGTCCGTGTACTCTTTCACCAACCTAGCTGCAGCTTCCCTTCCAGCAGAAGCTCCAGCCCCTCCCAAGGCCATCCCGATGGTCTGCCTGGAAAACCCCACAAGGCATCTCTTCCTGAGGGTGGAAAGGGTGTGTGCTCAGGGCGAGAGACCCGGAAAAGCTCCTCAGAGCAGTCCTCCATCTGGGGATCCCCCAACTTCCAGGACAGATGACAGTGTCCAGTGACATTTTGGGTAGGGACGCTACTATCATCTGTCTCATGGATGGCGACCGGGCATGCTGCTAAAGGTCCCATCAGCAGAGTCCGGCTCCCCGCAACAAAGGATTACCCAGTCCAAAAGGTCAACAGTGCCAAGCTTGAGAAACATGGAGTTGAGAGAGGGGAGCGATGTCTGGGGCAATTCTGGGAGGGATTTTCTCCCCCAGACCACAGCTTGGTGGAAACAGACATTAACGCAAGGTGCTAAGTGGGGCGTTTTTGTTCTTCCAAAAAAACTTTTGGCCCTGGAACAGGGAAGCAGGGATGAGGGAGCCCAAACAGAAAACCATGCCAGCCTGGGAAAACAGAAAGACCGGGTTTTCAACTCAGCCTGGTGCCTGAGGGGCCACAGGAGGTGGGACCGTCTTGGGCCTGAGTCAGCCCCAAAGAGGATGCGCGCCTGGAAAGTGGGAGCCTTTCTCTCTGGATATTTATTTCAGGAGCAGGTTATGGGAATAGGGTCACAGATGAAAGCTTAGCTCGTGTGGTTCTGCCTCGTAATTACTGCCACCTCTTAACGGCGGCCAGTCTTTCCGTGCACGTAAGTGCATCTGTTTATTAACTTGCTTATTTCACCCAGGAGAGTGTGTGTGTGTGTGTGTGTGTATACATATGTGCATGGACTGTGTCAGGAGTTGGACTGAGGCCGGCTGGGTAAGGTCTTACTCCGGGACTGGCCGTCTAGGACGCCCGGGCTGTGATTTCATGGCTTTTGTCCTGCATTCTCTCACTGCTCTGGGCGGTGAACAAGTGGGCCCACAGCCCTCAGGGCCTTTGGAGTGCACTCATCTGAGAGACTTTACTCTTCTCAGCCGCTCAGATTTATTTTGCCAAAGTTACAGGGCAATTATGGAAATGCGCCCTTTGAAGCTAGGCTGATTTCTCTTTATTTCCTTCTCCTGACAAGGCATCTCTTCCTGAGGGTGGAAAGGGTGTGTGCTCAGGGCGAGAGACCCGGAAAAGCTCCTCAGAGCAGTCCTCCATCTGGGGATCCCCCAACTTCCAGGACAGATGACAGTGTCCAGTGACATTTTGGGTAGGGACGCTACTATCATCTGTCTCATGGATGGCGACCGGGCATGCTGCTAAAGGTCCCATCAGCAGAGTCCGGCTCCCCGCAACAAAGGATTACCCAGTCCAAAAGGTCAACAGTGCCAAGCTTGAGAAACATGGAGTTGAGAGAGGGGAGCGATGTCTGGGGCAATTCTGGGAGGGATTTTCTCCCCCAGACCACAGCTTGGTGGAAACAGACATTAACGCAAGGTGCTAAGTGGGGCGTTTTTGTTCTTCCAAAAAAACTTTTGGCCCTGGAACAGGGAAGCAGGGATGAGGGAGCCCAAACAGAAAACCATGCCAGCCTGGGAAAACAGAAAGACCGGGTTTTCAACTCAGCCTGGTGCCTGAGGGGCCACAGGAGGTGGGACCGTCTTGGGCCTGAGTCAGCCCCAAAGAGGATGCGCGCCTGGAAAGTGGGAGCCTTTCTCTCTGGATATTTATTTCAGGAGCAGGTTATGGGAATAGGGTCACAGATGAAAGCTTAGCTCGTGTGGTTCTGCCTCGTAATTACTGCCACCTCTTAACGGCGGCCAGTCTTTCCGTGCACGTAAGTGCATCTGTTTATTAACTTGCTTATTTCACCCAGGAGAGTGTGTGTGTGTGTGTGTGTGTGTATACATATGTGCATGGACTGTGTCAGGAGTTGGACTGAGGCCGGCTGGGTAAGGTCTTACTCCGGGACTGGCCGTCTAGGACGCCCGGGCTGTGATTTCATGGCTTTTGTCCTGCATTCTCTCACTGCTCTGGGCGGTGAACAAGTGGGCCCACAGCCCTCAGGGCCTTTGGAGTGCACTCATCTGAGAGACTTTACTCTTCTCAGCCGCTCAGATTTATTTTGCCAAAGTTACAGGGCAATTATGGAAATGCGCCCTTTGAAGCTAGGCTGATTTCTCTTTATTTCCTTCTCCCTGACAAAGCAGAGCTTCCTTGCCTCTTGCGACCTTTTTTTTTCTCCTCCCCCCTCCCTTTCCTCTTCCTCTTTCTTTTTTTCCTGATAATTATTAAATAGTGGGAGTTTCCAGGGGTAATTTGAAAAAAATCCTTTCAACAGTGATTTTAGAAAATACAGATAGCGGATAGATTATAAGAAACGTAAAACTCTTATGTAAATGTTATGTCGGGGTTTTTCTTTAAATAGGATTTTGATGGCCAGGAGGAAAGAAATGAATTCATGATCGTAAGAGACCAACGTCTCATGCCCGGATGGGTATGGGTTTAAAAAAGCCTTGCCAGCCTGAGTCGCAGGGTGAGGAGTGGAGCAGCCCACCTGCTTGCGTAGCAGACGGCTCCAATCCCAGAAGGCTCCTGGGGGTCCCCTGGAATGGTAGCTCCACCAAGTTAGCAGGCCAGGCTTTCGGCTCCCCCGTTTCTCACACCTCTGTATGAAGAAGAGGCCCCGACCCAGCTGGGCCTTGTTTTCTGGGCCGTGTGCATTATTCATCACTGTAGCACGGAATCTGGAGGCTCTGTGTGAACCAGCCCCATGTATTTCTCACCTCCCGTCCCACTTCTCTTGCCTTGACACTAGGGTGTGGAGGGAGAGCATCCGAAGCCAGATGGCGTCCACCTCAGGGCTGCTGAGGCCATCGAGGGGGCAACATCGGCCTGCTTCGCGTGAGGTGTGGGGGGCTCAGTTTCTGTTTTTCAGAGTGACTTTGGAGTTTTCTTTGTCCATATTTTGGTTTGCTCCTTTCCTTCCTCCCTTCCTGTCTTCAGGAGTGAACGGCTCATTATCTGACCACAAACTTCAACAGGAAGTCTCGTCACCTTCAGGAGCGGGGATCGGCCTCCGAGGCCCGTCCAAAGTAGAGGCCATTTCAGCCCTCACTTCCTTAACCCTGGTTCAATAAAATGCAGTCAGTTAAATGGAATGAAGTGCTTATTATTTGATAGGCCCCGTGGTAAACACTTTCCGTGCATTTTATTTAATGCTCATCAGCACTCTCAGCAAAGGCACAGATCAAGACGTTAAGACTTGGGGAAAGGGGCGCAATTTAAGGAAGTTTTCTAATGACGTGAACGAGCTTCATGGAATGAAAAGTATCCAGGCAGAACACTCCAGAAGGCACGGTATCATGTGAATTAAAAGGAAAAATATACATTTGTTTCTACAAAAAGCTGCTAAGAGTGGTTGCCTTAAGGAAAGGACTTGGACAACAGTGGTGGGTGGGTCAAGACCCCAAGGGATATTTTCTAGTTTCTGTCCCTTTTTTCCTTGTAAACTCTGTGAATATGTGAGCCCTTCAAAAAACATTTTTTGTTGTTTGCTGTTTTTAAATAACTAATATACATGAGACAGAGAGTAATTCCCATGGACCTCACAGCAGAGCTGAGACTCCTTCGTTCACGCATTCCCTCACCAAACACCCACGGGAATTCAGTAAGCCTGACCAAGGGTCAGACTCCCTTGGTTCAAATCCCAGTTTATCTGCTCCCTCACTGTGTGACCTTGGGCTCCACACTACACCTCTCTGAACTTGGCTTCCTTTGAAACAGAAAGAATTATTATAATGTTACCTCCCTCATAGATTTTATTTTTTATGTTTTATGGACTTTTTTGCCCCATGGTGCAGTTTGTGGGATCTTAGTTCCCTACTGGGGATTGAACCCAGACCCTCAGCAGTCCTAACCACTGACCCTCCAGGGAATCTGCCCCCCCCACCCTTGTTGATGTTAAAATTTTGGGCTTGCACATGCCGGCCCTCAGGGCTGCTGAGGCCATCGAGGGGGCAACATCGGCCTGCTTCGCGTGAGGTGTGGGGGGCTCAGTTTCTGTTTTTCAGAGTGACTTTGGAGTTTTCTTTGTCCATATTTTGGTTTGCTCCTTTCCTTCCTCCCTTCCTGTCTTCAGGAGTGAACGGCTCATTATCTGACCACAAACTTCAACAGGAAGTCTCGTCACCTTCAGGAGCGGGGATCGGCCTCCGAGGCCCGTCCAAAGTAGAGGCCATTTCAGCCCTCACTTCCTTAACCCTGGTTCAATAAAATGCAGTCAGTTAAATGGAATGAAGTGCTTATTATTTGATAGGCCCCGTGGTAAACACTTTCCGTGCATTTTATTTAATGCTCATCAGCACTCTCAGCAAAGGCACAGATCAAGACGTTAAGACTTGGGGAAAGGGGCGCAATTTAAGGAAGTTTTCTAATGACGTGAACGAGCTTCATGGAATGAAAAGTATCCAGGCAGAACACTCCAGAAGGCACGGTATCATGTGAATTAAAAGGAAAAATATACATTTGTTTCTACAAAAAGCTGCTAAGAGTGGTTGCCTTAAGGAAAGGACTTGGACAACAGTGGTGGGTGGGTCAAGACCCCAAGGGATATTTTCTAGTTTCTGTCCCTTTTTTCCTTGTAAACTCTGTGAATATGTGAGCCCTTCAAAAAACATTTTTTGTTGTTTGCTGTTTTTAAATAACTAATATACATGAGACAGAGAGTAATTCCCATGGACCTCACAGCAGAGCTGAGACTCCTTCGTTCACGCATTCCTTCACCAAACACCCACGGGAATTCAGTAAGCCTGACCAAGGGTCAGACTCCCTTGGTTCAAATCCCAGTTTATCTGCTCCCTCACTGTGTGACCTTGGGCTCCACACTACACCTCTCTGAACTTGGCTTCCTTTGAAACAGAAAGAATTATTATAATGTTACCTCCCTCATAGATTTTATTTTTTATGTTTTATGGACTTTTTTGCCCCATGGTGCAGTTTGTGGGATCTTAGTTCCCTACTGGGGATTGAACCCAGACCCTCAGCAGTCCTAACCACTGACCCTCCAGGGAATCTGCCCCCCCCACCCTTGTTGATAGCATTAAATGGGTTAATGCATGCTTAGAACGGTGCAGCTTGATTGCCACATGCATTATAATTACTTAATACATTACAAATATTCCTTTTGTTGATGATAACAGCTCTAGCCCCAGTTGCTAGATAGGGAAACCCAAGTTCAGCTACTTGGTCAACTTGGCCAAGACCTTGGGACCCTGATGCCCTTGGGCCTGGCCTGTCTTGGATGGGCCCAGCCGTACCAGTTCTCACTGCAGCCCACTCTGCACAGAGGGCAGTGGAAGGCCAGGGCCCTGGAGCAGATGTGCCAGAGGGGTAGGTTTGCGTCTATTGTCTTTGATTTTACCCTTTTAAGTGAGTACAGGACAGGATGAGGGGCTCTGTCCACTCCTTTCATCCCACCTCCAGTCCTGGTAGAAAGGGGCTTTTGGGAGAGTTCACCAGTGTTCTGCTGTAAGACACTGTAAGACGCCATCTGTATTCGCAAAAGAAACGCTCATCCTACTTCTAGGTCCCTACTACTCAGTGGGATCACCGGACCAGCGACATCACAGCACCCTCAGAGCTTATTAGAAATGCAGAGTCTCGGGCCCCTCCCAGATCCACCGAATCACAAGCTGCATTTGCCTAGGACGCTCTGAGTGACGAGTGTGCATATTGCAGTGAGAGAAGCTCTGGGCTCGATGCTTCTCAGCAAAGCCTGTGGTCCTTCCAGAATGGAGACGGGAACAGACTCTAAGACGTGGACCTCCATAGGATGCACAGGATGGAGGGAGGGCGGGGCAAAAGACAGGGAAGGAAGAAGGAGAAGGCGCCACGTGCTGCCCAGAGGCTGATTTTACCAGGGCTCGAGATGGATTTTACCCATTCCTCCACCTTCATACATGTTCAAGATCAGCTGTGGGTAGCCCTAGGTGCCTCATGGTCACAGCCTCTGCCCACATGACCTTCCAGACACTTCACAGCGTGTGTGCCTGCCAAGTGGCTTCAGTCATGTCTGACTGTTGGTGACCCCATGGACTGTAGCCTGCCAGGCCCCTCCGCCATGGGGATTCTCCAGGCAAGAGTACTGGAGCGGTGGCCACGCCCTCCTCCGGGGGATCTTCCCAGCCCAGGGATAGTATACACATCTCCTGTGGCTCTTGCATTTCAGACTCTTTACTGCAGAGCCACTGGGGAAGCTCCATTTCACAGTGCAGGGATATATGTAATTAGAGAATGTAGGGCTGTCTTCGTAGTAACTGATTTCTTACAGCCTCTAGTCACAGCTGTTCCCCACTAAACTTGAGCACATCTTACAAGGAGTGGGAAGGAGAGGTGGGAGGAGAAGAGGAAGGAAGAGAAAGGAAGAGGAAGGAAGGAAGAGGGAAGAGAACAAGGATAGGAAGGAGGGAGACACAAAATAAAGTCTGTGCCCTCCTGGAATTTTCAGTCTACTGTAAACATGTAATTTATTAATAATAATAATGCTGGACTATGAATGATAAGAGCAAGCTTTCCAGGCCTCCCTGGTGGTCCAGTGGGTAAAGAGTCTACCTTGCAGTGCAAGGGCACCAGTTCAATCCCCAGCCCAGGAAGATCCCATATGTTGTGGAGCGGCTGCACCAGTGTGTTCAATTACGAGCCAGTGCTCTGGAGCGCATGCGTGCAGAGCCAGTGCTCTGCGACGAGAGAGGCCTCTGTGATGAGAGGCCCACACAGGCTGAAGAATAAAGATGGATGAAAAAGAAATAAAAAAATCAATGGAAAAAGAGGCTAAAATTAAAAAAAAAGAAAAAAGAAAGAAAGGGCTTCCCTGGTGGCTGTGTCAGTAAAGAATCCGCCTGCAATGCAGGAGATCCAAGTTCCATCCCTGAGTCAAGAAGATCCCTTGGAGAAGGGAATGGCAACCCACTCCAGTATTTTTGCCTGGAGAATCCCGTGGACAGAGGAGTCTGGTGGGCTACAGTCCATGGGGTCACAAAGAGTCAGACATGACTTAGCAACTAAAACCACCATGCATAAGGAAGGGGGGTACACCCTAGCTTAGGGTGGAAGTTGGACCTCAATGTCTTGGAAGGGTGACAAAGGCCAGAAGGATGGGGTCAGACTCTTGGGACCCACGTTTTGCTTAAAGTCGTGAACGTGCTTGACATGTTCCCTTCTCTTTAACTGTCCCCCTCTCTCTTGCCCTTTACACTTGAACCTGAGCAGGAGCCTGCATCTTTGGGCTGGAGATGTTCTTGACGCTGGGTACCTCCCAGAGCCGAGTATGAGTGGCCACTCAATACATACTCACAGAACACGTTGCTGCTTTGGAATTCAGCCATCAAATTTAAGTTTTTCCCCAAAATGTAGTTAGATGGTTAGGAAGATCACTTATGAATATTTACAAAATAAGAATTACTATATATTATCACTCAAAATAGAATTTTGGAAAACTGTTTTGACAATCATCAACTACAACAACTTTCAACACTCTTCTAAGGTGTCATCATTATACAAGAGAGGAAGAGTTACCTTTTGTTCAGGTGTGCTGTTTTGGGGACTTATCATCATATTTTGCTTATGGAGTCAACACGAGAGCATGGTTTTAAGGCAACAGCCAGTCCGTTTTCAGTTGTCCTCTGTCTTCCCCCTGCCATACCTAAGCACTCTACGTATCTACCCAGTCCCTCCTGACCACTCGTATATCATGGTGATGGCAGGACTTTTCATGAGGTCAGGCAGTGAGGTTGGGGCCAGGAAAACCTGTCATATGCTCTCAGTGATTTTCCAAAGACATCCCTCTCCTGGCCCCGTACCAGTCAGGCCAGGAGGTCTCCACACCACAGTCTGTTCCCCTGGCAAGGCCCCTGACCTTTTGTGTCCTGGACTTCAGCAGAAGAACAGGATGGCACGGCCCAGCTGGAAATAGTACTTGGGAAAAGGCCATTGACACGGCCATTCGCACCATTGCACGCAGAAGGGCCATTGCCCAAAATACAATTATCCAGAAATGTGCAAGGAAGAGACTCCAGGAGAGAAGGGCTGAGTAGAGATGGGGGGAGGGAGGAGACAGAGGGTTGATTGAAAAGGGGTCCCTCTGGTGGGTGGGCAGAGTCCCTCTCCACGGACCTCTGGCTGGGTCACACACTGACAAGTCGGTCTATGAGTCGCGGAAATGTCCAGGAGATCTGGGGAATTGTCAGACAAAAAGAGGGGACACAGTCTACCAACTGGCACAGAGCTACTTCCATATTTTAAAAGTGGAGACAACCAGATATCCACATACGAAAGGATCAAGTTGGATCCTTCTTCATTCCAGATATAAAAATTAAATCAAAATACATTAAATAGGGCTTCCCTGGTTGTCCAGTGGGTAAAGAGTCTGCCTTGCAGTGCAGGGGACACCGGTTCTATTCCCGGCCCAGAAAGGTCCCACATGCCCTGGAGCTGCTGGACCGGTGTATCCAATCACCAGCCAGCGCTCTGGAGCGCTCTGCAATGAGAGAGGTCACTGCAATAGGGGGCCCACACAGGCCGAAGAATAAAGATGAACAAAAAATAAATGATGACTTAGAGGGGAAAAAAAACATAAAATTTTTTTGTAAAAAAAGAAAATACTAACAAAAAGATGTATTAAATATCATATGGGTGGTGGTTTAGTTGCTAAATTGTGTCGGATTCTCGGGATCCCATGGACTGCAGCCTGTCAGGCTTCTCTGTCCACAGGATTTTCTGGGCAAGAATACTGGAGTGGATTGCCACTTCTTTCTCCAATGGATCTTCCTGATCCAAGAATAACGAGCCTTCCCTGATAGCTCAGTGGTAAAGAGTTTGCCTGCCAATGCAGGAGACATGGGTTTGATCCCCGTGTTGGGAAGATCCCACACGTTGCAGAGCAACTAAGCCCGTGAGCCACAACTATCGAAACTGTGTTCTAGAGCCTTGAAGCCACAACTGTGGAGCCCATGTGCCGCAACTACTGAAGCCCATGTGCCCTAGACCCTGAGTTCCACGATGAGAGAAGTCACCACAATGAGAAAACTGCTCACCTCAACTACTTGGCCTGAAAGACAAATAAAGTACTCATACGTGAGACCATAGTGGTCCCCAACCTTTGGCCCCAGAAACCAGTGTCATGGGAGACAATTTTCCCATGGCCCAGGGAGGTGATTCAAGCACATTACCCTTATCGTGCATTTCATTTCTATTATTCTGGCATCAGTTTCACCTGCTGTCATCAGGCCATAGATCCCAAAGGTTAGGGACTCCTGTTCTACAACATGGATGAACATTAAAAGTGAAAGAAGCCCACCTTAAAAGATCACATATTGTGTAATTCCATTTACTGGAAATATCCAGAATAAGCACATCACTAGAGACAGGAGGTTGATTCCTGGTGTCCTAGGGTTGTAAGGGCTGGGTAGATGTGGCATATGACTACTAAAGAGTACAGGATTTCTGTTTAGAGTGATGAAAATGTTCTAAAATTGATGGTGCTGATGGCAGCACAGCTCTGTGACTTCGCTAAGGTCACTAAACACTGTCCCTTTAGATGAGGGAATCACAGCTCGCATGCATTGTATCTCAAAAGCTGTTGGGGATGCCCCACTGGCCAACACATGAACGTCCTATGTAAAGACACTCCCCAAAATGTTCAGACACATGCTCGCGTATATACACACACACACAGCAATAAGACACAAGCATAAGAAGGTAAAGACGCTGAGAGAACTAGGTCAATACAAATGGCTGCGAACCTTCTCCTCCAAGACTGGTGATGGAGAGTGAATTTTTGTTGCAGAGTTTTGGTGTATGAGGTCCTGTTGAAACGACTTAACCAACAGTTTTACCTCCCCAAAGAATAAGCTTTTGTACTGTCAAAAACGGAGTGTCTGGAATGTTCTTGTTTGAGAAGCTCCTTGCTGTGCCCATCTCCCTATTATGACAGTAGTAAGACTCCAAATGGCCACATTTGAAGGGAGACCTGCATGGAGCTTAAGGAGAGCAGACCACCTTCCTTCCACACCCCTCCCTGCTGTTGTCTGAGACTCACTAAGAAGAGGCAGTGGAAGAAAATGCTTTCTGGAAAGTTACACCAGCACGGTGCAGCTCTGTGTCCAGGAATGATAAAACCTTGAGCAACGCATACCCCCAGGCCAGGGCAGGGAGCCCTGAGTTACACACCACGTGGAAAGACTAGGGGAAGACTCTTTGCCAGGTAGAAGGCCACGAGATCTATCAGACACACTGGCTAGCTACAGGCAGTTCCAAAAAAGATGACTTTGGGTTCAGGGAGGCAATGTGATCTTCCCAACTGAGAAGATCCCTGGAGGAAGGCACGGCAATGCATGCCTTGAGACTCTCACGGACAGAGGAGCCTAACAGGGTACAATCAATAGGATTGCAAAGAGTTGGACACAACGGGAGCGACTTAGTCCATAGTACGTCCATACAAAATCACTACCATCAAACCCTGCTCCCGATTGACATCTGTTGAGAGCTATAATAAACACTTCTATCCTTTAGCTTTTTAACCCTCAGAACCACTCAATGAGGTCAATACTATCATCATGCCTTCATTGCTGGTGTGGAACTGAGGTCCCAAAGGCAGAGTGAAGTTTTGAACCCAGTTGCCCAACTCTGAATCACTCAGGCGCTCTGACCACACATTAACAAACTTCTAGAGGTGGGATTAGAGAAGGAAATGCAACCCACTCCAGTATTCTTGCCTAGGGAATCCCATGGTCAGAGGAGCCTGGCGGGCTACCATCCATGGGGTCACAAGAGTCAGACTTAGTGACGAAACCACCATAGAGTGGGGTGGCCATCAAAGGAAAAGGTTTATCCCTGTATTCTTTTTTTTTTTTGGCCACTGTGTTGAATTACTATCAAAATTCTAGAGAAGCAACATTTTGAAATATAAGAAGCCTACAAGAGAAATGGCCTCATCCAAGATATAGGAAATGAGTTAATATGGGAAGGGATATATTACATTGAAAAAAATCTCCCTGTATGTGTTTAGGAAAGACAGGAGGATCAGTGAGTACGGGAGGAAGACCCAAGTGCAGAGAAAACCCACAAAGGCTGAGTCACAGCCTCTTATTTGTGGCCACGCCAGGACCCAGACAGACTCCAGCAGCAACGGGAGATCCTAGAGAGGTGGCCTCAGTCCCGCGGAGGGCACCTGCGCCTCTCGCCCTGTGCGCATGTCAGGGATCCTTCCCACCAGGGTTGACTTTCATCTGAGGTTCCTCCCCAGGCCCACACCCAGGAGGAAGAGAAGGCTGAACCTGAAGAACCGGGTTCCAGCTTCAGTCTCAACTCTCACCAGTGAGTCATTGGTATATTTTTCAGTTTTTACCTACTTTCAGATTTACAGAAAAACTTCTAAGAATTGTACAAGAAGGTTCCATACACCTTACACCCAGATGCCCCAAAGGTAAACATTTTACCGTATTTCTCTCTCTCACTCTCAACAAAGAGAGACAATTACAAGTCAATAACTTGCACGCATGCACATTATGTCGCTTCAGTCACGTCTGATGCTGTGACTCTGTGGACTGTGGTCCACCAGCCTCCTCCATCCATGGGATCCTCCAGGCAAGAATACTGGAGTAGCTTTTCCCTTCTCCAGGGGATCTTCCCGACCCAGAGATCGAGGCAGGTTCTTTACTGTCTGAGCCACCAGCGAAGTTCATAATAAAAGTACATGTGTATAAACATTTTATCTGAAATTCCGCTCCAACATGGCAGAGTTCATTAAATCTTTCTTTTTTCCCTATATCTGTTTCCCTTCCCTGTCAATGAAAAACCTGGCTCCCATTATGCTCAATATATTTACTTATCTATTCAATGCCAGAATATGCAGTATTTTCAGAATTGTTAACCTAT
Organism: Tragulus kanchil; assembly: GCA_022376925.1. NCBI lineage: Eukaryota > Metazoa > Chordata > Mammalia > Artiodactyla > Tragulidae > Tragulus > Tragulus kanchil. The sequence continues at coordinate 145,560,986 of JAIOJX010000031.1, read as the reverse complement.
ACATGTGCAAAAGAGGAACTAACCATCCAGAGTTTAGATGCATATAGGATTCTTTTATCTTTCATCCACACATGGTACTCCAAAATCACTGAGGTCAGCTCTCCCTGACCCTTCCATTCAGGGTGGTTGTAGGTTTCATTTGAAGAACAGCTCAGTTCATTTGTTTTTACTCGTATCTCTTTTTAAGATTTTCCCCCAACCTTGTTGATTTTATTTTATTTTATTTTTTTTAGCACATGAAATATTAACATTGTTCCAAAAGTCAGAAGCACACAAAACTGTATGCTAGAGACAGGTCACTCCCTCCCATTCAGCCCCATTCCCACTCACTTCCTGTAACTGACCAATCTCTTTCGTCTATTTTTTTCTGTCTAGTTTCTCTTTTTGCAGAAATGAGCAAATGCATGTATATTTTCTCCCTCCTTGTTCTACACAAAAAGTAGCATCCTACTTTAACAAAATGTCCTGGAGATCACCCTCACGTGAGGCCACAGATATCCTCCTCGATCCTTTTTCAGAGCTGCAAAGAACTCTCTAGGGTAGATGTACCACCGTTACACAACCAGTCTCTGTGTGGTTTTAGATGGCTTCCAATGTTTTGTTATTACAAATGATACAGCAGTGAACAACCATTTGCATACATATTTTCTCACTGTTAGAATGCCGTCTGCTTTTAAGTGTTATGAGTCCGTCATGATGAGACTCAATTGCCTATAATAATAATTAATAATAATAAAAGACAAATAACAGAAACCTTTAAAAGATCATTGTTAGATCCATGAAAGAAACACTGAGCTAGGCAGTCCAGGGTTGGCACAGTGGCTGCGTGGTCCTCAGGGACCCAGGCTCCTTCTGTCCTTTTCATCTTCATTCTCGTTGGTATGTTATTTCCATCCGCAGTTACCTCATCTAAAATGGCCACAGACACTCCTGCCATCCTATCTCTGTCACATCTATGCCTCAGCAAGGAGAAGGAAGTAAGGGCCCAAAAGGCCTTCCTCAGCAGTCATGGTTTATGGAGGCATCCTGAATGGGTCTCCCAACAGCTTCTACTTGCATTTCATTGGCCAGAATTAAGGCTCAGGGGATGAAGGGGGAAATAGGCGTATAGCTGACTGCACTGCCTTGTGATCAGGGTCATTTTGGTGAGGAATAAGGGGAGAAGGGGCATTAGCTGGGCAACGAGTTATCTCTCCCATGTTACTACAATGAACTTTTCAGCCTTTCCATTCTCCTAAACAACCAGTAAATGTTTCACATTCAAGAGTGAACAACAAAAGAAGTCTCCTTTCCCCTGGGGTCCTTGAGACAATTTTAGGAGCATTTGCCTAGCTGGGAGCCAGTGCAAGGCCCTCCTTCCCTTGGGGAACAGGAATGCCCCTGAGACAGCAGCCCCTGGGGACCCCCCTTGTTATCTGAGCCACAAGGAAGGTCAAGCATTTTCCCGAAAAGAGGAAATGCAAGGATCTTTCAACAAGTACATGAGATAAACCCAGAAGCCAGATGCCACGGTCTTTCATCAGAGGTGAAAGGACAAGGTTTTTGTTAGCCAGAGAACCAAATGTATCAGGAGCGCTGTGCATACATAGGCTTCCCCCAAAAATATCCTCCTCGATCCTTTTCAGAGCTGCAAAGAACTCTCTAGGGTAGATGTACCACCGTTACACAACCAGTCTCTGTGTGGTTTTAGATGGCTTCCAATGTTTTGTTATTACAAATGATACAGCAGTGAACAACCATTTGCATACATATTTTCTCACTGTTAGAATGCCGTCTGCTTTTAAGTGTTATGAGTCCGTCATGATGAGACTCAATTGCCTATAATAATAATTAATAATAATAAAAGACAAATAACAGAAACCTTTAAAAGATCATTGTTAGATCCATGAAAGAAACACTGAGCTAGGCAGTCCAGGGTTGGCACAGTGGCTGCGTGGTCCTCAGGGACCCAGGCTCCTTCTGTCCTTTTCATCTTCATTCTCGTTGGTATGTTATTTCCATCCGCAGTTACCTCATCTAAAATGGCCACAGACACTCCTGCCATCCTATCTCTGTCACATCTATGCCTCAGCAAGGAGAAGGAAGTAAGGGCCCAAAAGGCCTTCCTCAGCAGTCATGGTTTATGGAGGCATCCTGAATGGGTCTCCCAACAGCTTCTACTTGCATTTCATTGGCCAGAATTAAGGCTCAGGGGATGAAGGGGGAAATAGGCGTATAGCTGACTGCACTGCCTTGTGATCAGGGTCATTTTGGTGAGGAATAAGGGGAGAAGGGGCATTAGCTGGGCAACGAGTTATCTCTCCCATGTTACTACAATGAACTTTTCAGCCTTTCCATTCTCCTAAACAACCAGTAAATGTTTCACATTCAAGAGTGAACAACAAAAGAAGTCTCCTTTCCCCTGGGGTCCTTGAGACAATTTTAGGAGCATTTGCCTAGCTGGGAGCCAGTGCAAGGCCCTCCTTCCCTTGGGGAACAGGAATGCCCCTGAGACAGCAGCCCCTGGGGACCCCCCTTGTTATCTGAGCCACAAGGAAGGTCAGGCATTTTCCCGAAAAGAGGAAATGCAAGGATCTTTCAACAAGTACAGGAGATAAACCCAGAAGCCAGATGCCACGGTCTTTCATCAGAGGTGAAAGGACAAGGTATTTGATGTTAGCCAGAGAACCAAATGTATCAGGAGACATTAAAAAGTGCCCCAGTTCATCCCAGGGGTGTGGGGATGCCTTTAAAGCAGCATGAAGTACAAACTGAAGGATGTCAGAGGGGCCAGAAGAGGCAGGTGAGTCTGGGAGCAGAGCCTGGGGAGCGACGAGGTTAGGTGGGGAGGAGGTGAGGCTGAGCTGCTGGACTCAAGCACCGGGACTCAGAAAAGGGGACTCTGGAGGTGCCACGGGGGGAAGGCACTGGAGTTCTGGCGTCCAACAGAGGTGAGCTCACACCCCAGTTTTATGTGAAACATCTGCAAGATCACCTCTCCTCTCTGGGGCTCAGGGTTTCCCTCCACAGATTACTCTCTAGCTTGGAGTGTGGAAGGAATTAAAAGATGAATTAAGTCAGAAAGAGAAAAACAAGTATCACCTATTAACACCTATCTATGGAACCTAGAAAAATGACAGGGGTGAACCTATGTGCAGGGAAGGATGGAGACGCAGATGTAGAGAACGCACTTGTAGGCCCAGTGCGGGAGGGAGAGGGGGCCACAAATGGAGAAAGTAACAGGAACATACATGCACTCTCGCGTGTAACATGGACAGCTGGTGGGAAGTTGCTGTGGGACCCAGGGAGCCAGTCTGGCGCTCTGTGATGACCTTGAGGGGTGGGATGGTGGGAAGGGAGGGAGACTGCAGAGGAAGGGGATATACATATAAGTATGGCTGATTCGCATTGCGGTATGGCAGAAGCCAACACAACATAGCAAAAATTAAAAAGCAAACGATCCAGCCAAGTGATCACTTCATTAACAGTTCCTATGGTAACACTGGCTCCAAAGGTTCTTGGGTGCTCCTCCCCAGGTGTCCATGTCTAGTTACCAACTCCTGCCGCACAAGGATGGAGGTTTAGGGAAGGCAGGAGAGCGAGTCCGCCTGTGGGAAGCCCTGGAAGGCAAAGATAGAAACCCAGCATGAAAGGAGTCTCCACTCCTTGGTGGAACCTGGTCACCCTGCTCTAGGTCAGGCTGGAGGGATGGCCTCCGGGGCCAACAGAGGCCCCCTCTCATCAAGCTACAGGAAGACGGCAGACGTTTCCTTTCTCACGTTTCAACATGCTGGGTCGAAAGGACTTTTGTTTTCAAGGCGCAGGCCATCCTCAGGACTCTGGAGAGGTCAACCTATAATTTAGGGATGTCCCAGTGTCCACTGAACGCACAGTCCTGGACATGTCTCAGCCTCTGGAAATGTCCCTCGCTTCCTCCTCAGGGTGTTTTGAGAAATCCATCAAAGCTCTGCTCTGAATCGTTAACATATTAGAAAGTACTCACACCCACAAAACAAATGTGTGGAAAGCCTAGGAGTTCTGACTCATTGCATCTCTCAGATAAGAAAACATAAGAAAAAGTGGACACTTACTGAGCACCTACTGCGTTCTATTGTCCCCGTCAGCACGCTTTACCTTCAGTATTGCCAACATCATAGTCTGTATTCATATAGTCACTCAGAGGCCATGACACTTCTTTCAAAATATTTAAGCTGGGTCTAGGCAGCTCACTGATAAAGAATCTGCCTTTCAAACTAATTAAGACGTTCAATCTAATGAAGATGATTGGGCAAGACAGGAGACATGGGTTTGATCCCTGGGTTGGGAAGATCCCCTGGAGGAGAAAATGGCCACCCACTCCAGTATTCCTGCCTGGAGAATCCCATGGACAGAAGAGTCTGACGGACTACAGTCCATGGGGTCACAAAGAGTCAGACACGACTTATAGACTGAACAACAACTTTTTTTTTATGCTGTATATGCATTATCTCCTCTCAGTCTGACAACCATCACATGGGGGTAGGCAGAAACTATTACTATTCCCATTTTATTGAGACTAAAGTGAGAATTGGAGAACTTAAGGACCATGTCCGAAGTTACAGATTCAGTAAATAGTAGAGGCAGGACCCAAACCTGCCACAAAAACCCATAAAACCCATACTGAGTGTCTTAAACAGCTAGGCCCTTTAGCAGAGGGCCTTCCAATGACCGAAGAGGGGGGGCTTAGATGGGAGGGCATGGGCGGGTGTCCCAAGGTCCCAGGAGCCTCCTCTCCTTGCGATGCCTGCCCACGTCCACTGACAACTGCTGACACAGGGCATCCGAGGCCTGAAACACAGACTTCCCAACTTGGCTTCCCAGCCACAGTGAAACCCAGGTTTGTTTTCATTCTCCCTTTTTCCTTGCTAAAGCAAAGTGGAGCTGGGGCCCCAAATTCCATTCTAAATAAGGGATGGGAGGACTGTTCAATCTAATTAAGTTGATGGGCAGTTTCGAAAGAAATATTTCATAGGCGCACGCCTGCGCACACACACGGATGCATACACAGTACACACATATACACAGGCATATACACACAACACACACGGACACACAAGCACACACACACAGACACACTCCTCCAGGCAGACCTGGAATGTATTTGGAGAAACCATGCTCTTCCCTGTAATAAAAGCAGCCAGAGTTCTTTGTCTTACCTTTAGGAGAAGGCAACCAGGGTGTGCATATGACACTACGCTTTTAATCACCAGTTTCAAGACCTCAGGGTGCATAAATCAGGAACTGATTTTTAAAGCTGACAGGAAAGCTTGCATCACTTACCTTTCCTGAGAGCCACACCCTCATTGCTTCAGGATTCCCATCTTCATTCCCACGATCCCTCAAACTCAAGGTCCTCCACCCAATTTCCTTCCCCAGCAACTCCATCCCTTCACAATATCACTCTTCCTCCAGGCTCTAGAACAGGCTCTTCCCTCTCTGCGACCCTTGTGATCCTTCACATCCTCTCCTCCCCACCTCTGGTCTCCTCTGCACCTCTCTGCCCTCGATTCTCCATAACTCATCCTATCCAGGCTAACTAGAGAGATTTCTGAAGGCCCAGATTCACCTACTCAAACAATATCATCCTCAGCAGCCTTGTGGGTGCCATGTAGTAAGCCCTTGATTTGCTCTAAGTTTTACACTTTTATTCCTAGTCTGAAGACTTGGAAGTTGAAGCAGCAGGAGGCTAAGTGACTTGCCTAATATCTTCCATTTACCAAATGATGGCAAGAGTAAACTTAAGGTTAGGCAATATGACGCCAGAAGCTGAGGGCTTCACCCTTTTCTGGCCCCACCTCCCTTCACAGAATTGCCAGGAAGGTGACCTTGACCTTCCACGAGCTCAGCAGGCCTCTCCTGTCCTAGTCACACCAGGCCCATCTCTCAAGTGGAACGCGGTATTCTGACACATCTCCATCCATCGACCTCATCAGACCCATTTCCTCTGTCCCCCAACCACACAGCCCCAGCTGTGCTGATGACTGGAATCCTTCATCACTCCTGTAAGATGGTCAGCTTTCTGATGGTGAAGACCAGACCTTACCTGTCTGTGTCTGCCTGCCCTGGGCCTTACACAAGGTCATTGTCCCTTGGACCCTTATCACCCACGTTCCACTCTGCTTCAAAAGATTTGGAGAGACCCTGAAAGCTTTCGATTATGGAAATTTTCTAACACACACTGAAAAATATTTCTATAAACAGATGCAGAGTTTCTATAAACAGCAATGATCAATGTTTTGTCCGTGTTCTCCCATCTGTTTATCCCTTATGTTTTTTTCTGAGACAGGAAAGAAAATCTCAGACTTCATGGCATGTCGCCCACCATTTCTAGAGTCCCTAGGTCTAACAGATAAGAACTTTAAAAAAAAAAAAACCTGTTCAAGAGGGAGGGAACGTATGTATACCTATGGTTGATTCGTGTTGATGTTTGGTAGTAAATAACAAAACTCTGTGAAGCTATTATCCTTCAATTAAAAAATTTTTTTAACGGAAAAAAAAGCTGCAATTATAATATCGTTATCACTGACAAGATTAACACTATGGTATAAAAGGTGTTGGTGAACTTGGGACCTCAGGCCAAATCTGTCCCTTTGTTTTTGTAAATGAAGTTTTGCTTTCCTGTGGCGGAGGGCTGCTTTCAAGGTGCAACAGCAGAGTCTAGCAGTTGTAATAGAACCTGTTCGGCCCACAGAGCCTATAATTGTTACTCTCTTGTCCTTACAGAAAGTTTCCTGGCCCCTGACAGGTACATAATATCCCATCTGCTTTGAAAAATCCCAGGTTGAAAAGAGATCTTTTTTATTTTTTTTTTATTTTTAAATTGACATACAGTGGATGTCCAATGGTTTCTAAGTTGCAGGAACAAAATACGGTGATTCACAATTTTTAAAGGTTATACTCCGTTTATAGTCACTATAAAGTATTGGCCATATTCCCTGTGTTGTGCAATATCCCTTTGTAGTAACAGCTTATTCTGCACCTGATAGTTTGTACCGCTCACTCCCTACCTCTATATTGCCTCTCCCAGTTTCCCTCTCTCTATTGTAACCCCTAATTTGTTGCTCTTTTTATCTGTGAGTAAAAGATCTTTTAAAGCCACATATCTGATCTGGTCTCTTGCCTCCTTAATTTTCACTGGCCTCTTATTGCCTGTGGGGTGGAAGATCAGAAACCTAGTGGAACTTCCCAGGATCTTCCTGTCCACGGCTCCAGCCTAATCTTACTTGTCCTTCAACCCCAGGCTGTCTCTGTCCCAGCTTGTCAGTCCTTGTGCAATTCCTCAACAATCCCTCTTCAGGGCCTTTGCACAAGCTGTTCCCACGAGTTATCTTCCCCTCCCTAATCGTTGTCTTTGCTCAGTGAAACCAGCTCTTCCCTCTGTCGTTAGCTCAAAGCCACTTCCTCCTCTCTGAGCCCCAAGCGTCCCTGAGCTCCCAGAATCCTCTGTCGTGAACAGTGTGGGTCTTTTGTTCCACATCACGAGCACGCTTGTAACCACGTACTTCATCATGGGCTGTTGGACCACAGTTTCTTTGTTTCTCCACTGGACGCCAAGTCTAGGAGGGTGGCCCGTATCTTCTTTCTCATCCTTGAATCCATGGACCTTAACACATTGTCCAACACATAGTAGGAGCTCAATCAATATTTGGCAAATAGATGAATCGATTCGATTGTTTTTGTTGAAATGAAATGTCCCAGGATTAGGAGGCAGACTAGGGCTTCTCCGATGGCTCAGCGGTAAAGAATCTGCCTGCCAAAGCAGGAGACAAGGGAGACGTGGGTTCAATCCCTGGGTTGGGAAGATTCCCTGGAGGAGGAAATGGCAACCCACTCCAGTATTCTTGCCTGGAGAATTCCATGGACAGAAGAGCCTGGTGGGTTACAGCCCATAGCGTCACAAAGAGTCAGACATGACTGAAGAAACTTAGTATACGTGCACATGAATAGATATTCTACGCACTGCTACATACACTCACCAACACTCACACTTGCTGGGAGGTGTACGTGCTTCTGAGGGTGCGCTGTATGTATTCAACAATCCATCACTGTGTTCTCTAGCCTAACCAGTGCTCCTTGCATTAGGGTCAATAAAATAAGTACACAATTCAGCAACACCCACATGGCCACAGAGTTCTACAACCATCTATCACTACCTAGGTCCCACAATATTTTCATGACCCTAAAAGAAATCCTAGAGTCAAATCCTGAGCCTTTGTTGCTCTTTTATCTGTGAGTAAAAGATCTTTTAAAGCCACATATCTGATCTGGTCTCTTGCCTCCTTAATTTTCACTGGCCTCTTATTGCCTGTGGGGTGGAAGATCAGAAACCTAGTGGAACTTCCCAGGATCTTCCTGTCCACGGCTCCAGCCTAATCTTACTTGTCCTTCAACCCCAGGCTGTCTCTGTCCCAGCTTGTCAGTCCTTGTGCAATTCCTCAACAATCCCTCTTCAGGGCCTTTGCACAAGCTGTTCCCACGAGTTATCTTCCCCTCCCTAATCGTTGTCTTTGCTCAGTGAAACCAGCTCTTCCCTCTGTCGTTAGCTCAAAGCCACTTCCTCCTCTCTGAGCCCCAAGCGTCCCTGAGCTCCCAGAATCCTCTGTCGTGAACAGTGTGGGTCTTTTGTTCCACATCACGAGCACACTTGTAACCACGTACTTCATCATGGGCTGTTGGACCACAGTTTCTTTGTTTCTCCACTGGACACCAAGTCTAGGAGGGTGGCCCGTATCTTCTTTCTCATCCTTGAATCCATGGACCTTAACACATTGTCCAACACATAGTAGGAGCTCAATCAATATTTGGCAAATAGATGAATCGATTCGATTGTTTTTGTTGAAATGAAATGTCCCAGGATTAGGAGGCAGACTAGGGCTTCTCCGATGGCTCAGCGGTAAAGAATCTGCCTGCCAAAGCAGGAGACAAGGGAGACGTGGGTTCAATCCCTGGGTTGGGAAGATTCCCTGGAGGAGGAAATGGCAACCCACTCCAGTATTCTTGCCTGGAGAATTCCATGGACAGAAGAGCCTGGTGGGTTACAGCCCATAGCGTCACAAAGAGTCAGACATGACTGAAGAAACTTAGTATACGTGCACATGAATAGATATTCTACGCACTGCTACATACACTCACCAACACTCACACTTGCTGGGAGGTGTACGTGCTTCTGAGGGTGCGCTGTATGTATTCAACAATCCATCACTGTGTTCTCTAGCCTAACCAGTGCTCCTTGCATTAGGGTCAATAAAATAAGTACACAATTCAGCAACACCCACATGGCCACAGAGTTCTACAACCATCTATCACTACCTAGGTCCCACAATATTTTCATGACCCTAAAAGAAATCCTAGAGTCATTAAGCCTTCTCCCTGTAGCCCTGGGCATCCACTCATTTGCTCTTGACCATTCTTGATACTCCACTTAAATGGAATCTTACAACTCTATGGCCTTTTGCACCTGGCTTCTTTCCCTTATCATAATGTTCTCACGGTTCATCTCTGTTGTAGCAGAGGTTAGCAGTTCATTCCTTTTTATGGCCAAGTAATGTTTCATTGTATGGATATACTATACTCCCAAGGTAGTTCAGTTGGTAAAGAATCTGCCTGCAGTACAGAAGATATGGGTTCAATCCCTGGAATGGGAAGATTCCCTGTAGAAGGAAATGGCAACCCACTCCAGTATTCTTGCCTGGAGAATTCTATGAATAGAGCAGCCAGGTGGGCTACAGTCCCTGGGGTTGCAAAGAGTTGGACACGACTGAAATGACTTAGCACCATGGATATACCATATACCCTTTGTCTTCCCTTAGGGACGTTGGGTTGTGTAATAAACCTTTGGCTAATCTGAATAGCATTGCTATGAACAGTCAAGCACAAATTTTTGTTTGAACACTGAGTATGTAAGTATATAATCAGGGGTGGAATTGCTAAATTATATGGTAATTCCATATTCAACTTACTGAGGAACTGCCCAAATCAATTACCAGCTTTTTCCAAAAGGCATGCCTCTTTATCAGAAAATGTTTAGAAAATGTGTGCAGACAGACTTAAAAGGAAAAGGTAAAACCAGAGAAATAAAATTAACACCATTAAAAAAGAAAGAAAGAAAATGCATGCAGAGAGGAGAAAAAGTTAAAATCACCCTTAGTCTTGGCACTCAAAGATAAGCTTTGACAGCTTCTCTGAATGTCTCCCACCAGGATTTTTTTAGAATGCCTAAGTTGATCCATATTAGTATACTTTCTTAAAATTTTTATTTTAGTATAGCTGATTTACAATGTGTTAATTTCAGCAAAGTGATTCATATATATGTATGTAGGTATATATATATATATATATATATATACACACACACACACATATGCACACACATTCCTTCTCATATTCTTTTCCATGATGGTTTGTCATAGGATATTGAATATAGTTCCCTGTGCTATATAGTAGGATCTTGTTCTTTATCCATTTTATTTATAATAGTTTGCATCTGCTCAAATTAGTACACTTTTCATTGACCAGTTTACACACATACACAAATATCATTTCATGCCCCCTTCTGGGTGACAATATTTTTTAATTATTTAATTTTTTATGTTTGGCTGTGCTGGGTCTCTGTGGCTGCATAGGTTCTTCTCTGGTTGTGGCAAGGGGGTCTACTCTCGAGCTGTGATGCATGAGCTTCTCATTTCCGTGGCTTCTCTTGTTACAGAGCACGGGCTTCCATAGTTGCCATTCCCAGATGCTAGAGCGCAGGTTCTGTGGCTGTCTCGCACAGGCTCAGTTGCTCTGCAGTAGGTGAGATCTTCCTGGACCAGTGATCAAACCTGTGTCTCCTGCATTGGCAGGCAGATACTTTACTACTGAGCCACTAGGGAAGCCCAACAATAACTTTTTAAATGGCAACCTTGGCCCTCCCTCCCTTCTTCCCAGCTAGACTTTACCCCTCACTCTCATCCACCAAACTCTCTTGGACTGATCAAGAACCCTGTCAGTCTTGGGATTGCTGACCATTTCGTTCATTGCCCTGCGCACAATAGCGATTAGAGGAGTATTCATTGGATGAATTAATGTTTGTGAATGAATGAAATAGGGCTGCCAATAGAAAATGTCAGCTGGCTTTTCAAAGTAGTTGCTGAAACACAGCAGAAACGGTTATCCGTTATTCCCAGTGTGGATCGCCAGCCACACTGGAGTTTCTCCTCCAGCCTTTGTTTTTGTTATTAAGAGTAAGGAAGCCAGGGAGGCAGTCCCTAGGAATTGCATCAGCTCAAACCGAATGCCTGCCCACCCTTGAACTTTCTACTTACTATGTTGTAAGAGGGCCCCTCTCATTTTCATCCGAGGCTCCTGGAAGGGGCAGGAAACGATGGTGCTGAAAATCTCCTCAGAGCTCCGAGCCCATTTGGTCCTAATTTCGGGACGGGTTTCTTCCGAACTTCAACCAAAGCTGAGGGTCCCCAAGGGAGACCACGTCTCTGCCTCCACCTTCCTCTCCACGTCAGAGCAATTCTCCCAGCCACCTTGTCACGAGCCCGCTGGGCTGCTGATATTAGTTACAGATGATGGCAATTAGAGGCCGAATCTCCCTGGCTCCTGGTAGAATATTGAGACAGAGCTACAGCTATTTTAAGATTTTAAGCAGATTTAGACTTAGTGCTTCAAAGCAGGCCAGCCAGCAAGGAAAATATGGTAACTGTTGCAAAAATTTAAAGACTTAGTTTATTGCTAAAATCAGTTTAGTCTACTCTCGAGCTGTGATGCATGCTTCTCATTTCCGTGGCTTCTCTTGTTACAGAGCACGGGCTTCCATAGTTGCCATTCCCAGATGCTAGAGCGCAGGTTCTGTGGCTGTCTCGCACAGGCTCAGTTGCTCTGCAGTAGGTGAGATCTTCCTGGACCAGTGATCAAACCTGTGTCTCCTGCATTGGCAGGCAGATACTTTACTACTGAGCCACTAGGGAAGCCCAACAATAACTTTTTAAATGGCAACCTTGGCCCTCCCTCCCTTCTTCCCAGCTAGACTTTACCCCTCACTCTCATCCACCAAACTCTCTTGGACTGATCAAGAACCCTGTCAGTCTTGGGATTGCTGACCATTTCGTTCATTGCCCTGCGCACAATAGCGATTAGAGGAGTATTCATTGGATGAATTAATGTTTGTGAATGAATGAAATAGGGCTGCCAATAGAAAATGTCAGCTGGCTTTTCAAAGTAGTTGCTGAAACACAGCAGAAACGGTTATCCGTTATTCCCAGTGTGGATCGCCAGCCACACTGGAGTTTCTCCTCCAGCCTTTGTTTTTGTTATTAAGAGTAAGGAAGCCAGGGAGGCAGTCCCTAGGAATTGCATCAGCTCAAACCGAATGCCTGCCCACCCTTGAACTTTCTACTTACTATGTTGTAAGAGGGCCCCTCTCATTTTCATCCGAGGCTCCTGGAAGGGGCAGGAAACGATGGTGCTGAAAATCTCCTCAGAGCTCCGAGCCCATTTGGTCCTAATTTCGGGACGGGTTTCTTCCGAACTTCAACCAAAGCTGAGGGTCCCCAAGGGAGACCACGTCTCTGCCTCCACCTTCCTCTCCACGTCAGAGCAATTCTCCCAGCCACCTTGTCACGAGCCCGCTGGGCTGCTGATATTAGTTACAGATGATGGCAATTAGAGGCCGAATCTCCCTGGCTCCTGGTAGAATATTGAGACAGAGCTACAGCTATTTTAAGATTTTAAGCAGATTTAGACTTAGTGCTTCAAAGCAGGCCAGCCAGCAAGGAAAATATGGTAACTGTTGCTTTAAATTATAGCTATCATTACTTCAAAAGGAGATTCAATCAGAAACCACTGAAGACTAAAACTATTTACATCTCCTGACACTTAAAAGCAAGTGAGCAGTTTTAACCTGTCAGCCTTGGACATGTTGGCTACAAAGAGAGAAGAACCTCACTGGCCTGAGAAGAAAAACATTTTCAAGGGGGCAGGACCTGAGACAGGATCTTGGGGGTCCTCCCGCTCAGAGTTTGCCTCCCATGTCTCTCTAGTAGCCCAGGAGGGATTTGGGGTCTGAGGCGTAGAGTTCTGCCCAGGTCTGCACGGCGCTGTCTCCAAATCCCTGGGAAGCCTGGCTCTCCCCAAAGCAGGACTGCTCTTTTCTTTGTGGCCTCTGGCCCTCAGGTCCCTGCCCTGGGGAAATCACGCCTCATCCCATTAACACAAGTCCCAGGACAGGGCTATCGCTTGCTTCCTCCTGGCTCCATTGCATGGACTGGACAGGAAGGCTGGGTTATACATAGATCAGTTCAGAGCCCTAGACAGTGGTCAAAAATGTCAGCTTTGAAGACAGACCTCTCTGGTTTAGCATTTGGGCTCTTGAATTTATTGACGGTGTGATTTTGGACAAGCTACTTAACCTGAGTTGGAGCTTCCTCATCTGTAAGATGGGGGTGATCTAAGTTCCCATTTCATAGAACTGTTGAGACGCCCTTTGTAGCTCAGCGGCTAAGAGATCTGCCTGTAATGCAGCAGATCCCGGCTCAATTCCTGGGTCAGAAAGATCCCCTGGAGAAGAGATAGGCTGCCCTCTCCAGGATTCTTCGGCTTCCCTGGTGGCTCAGATGGTAAAGAACCCACCTGCAATGTGGAAGACCTGGGCTTGATCCCTGAGCTGGGAAGATCCCCTGGAGAAGAAAAATGCTACCCACTCCAGTGTTCTTTTATTTTATTTTTTTTTAAGGAGACTTTTTTTTTGGGGGGGGGCGCTATTCTGCATTTTCACTGCTGCCACAGTCTCTTCTCTACTTGCAGGGAGTGGGGGCTATTTTCTAATTGAGATGAGCAGACTTCTTGTTGAAGTGACGTCTCTTGTGGAACGTGGACTCTAGGGCACACGGGCTTCAGTAGTTGCAACACATGGGCTCCATAGTTGTGGCTCCGAGGCTCTAGAGCACAGGCGCCATCGTTGTGGCTTACGGGCTTAGTTGCTCTGCAGCATGTGGGATCTTCCCAGATCAGGGATTGAACTTGTGTCTCCTGCCTTGGCAGGCGAACTCTTAACCACTGAGCTACCAGGGAAGTCCCCCACTCCAGTAGTCTTGACTGGAGAATTCCATGGCCCATCCATGGGTTGCAGAGTCAGACAGGACTGAGTGACTTCACTTTCACTTTAAAAGAGATGATGTGCATACTGCAGCCTGCCCCCTGTACACACGTGTGCATGTGCACATGCACACACACACACAGAGGCATCTGGCACCTGGCGCTTACAGTGCCTGAACTCTCTTCCCAAATAGACCTTTAGCGCCTCCAGAGCAGAAACACTATTTTCAAATTCTTCTGGATCTTCATCTGCCCCAGCCGGGCCTGCGGAGCAGGGATGGAGGTGTGGGGCACCACCTTTAGGGCCAGGAAGAACTGGCTTGCAGCACGGCCTGGCTGCTTGGCCCCAGGGAAGTGTCTGGAGCTCTCAGAACTTGTTTGGTCAACTCTAACTGATCCCTGGAGAGGTCCTGAAGACCAAATGGGAAAACATAAATAGATCACCCTAATGCGCTAACAGCAGCTATGGCTCTCATCACAGCTATTATCTACACCCAAGCCTGAAGGCAAATGAATGTCTTTTCAGTTGCAAGATGGATTCTATTCTTTTCCAGGGGGTGGTGGTATCCAGGAAGGTTTGAAGGAGAACTTTCCTTGAGGCCCTACCACTCAGATTCCCAGAGAGCTTCTTAGCACCTGCTCTGGGTCAGGCCACCCCCCAGGTGCTTCCAAAGAAGCTTTCTGGACACCAGAAGGTCTAGGCAATAAATAAGTCCCTTTCAGTTCCTCCTCCTTTTTTTTTTTTTTCCCCTAAGAATGAGGAGTGTGTCAGAGATAGCTGATCTTCTAAATGGGTGTGGTCTGTTTTTCTGATGAGACGCCTTCCTCAGACCCTCAAGCTCTCGGGGTGAGCCCTGAAGTGCAAGGAAGCTTGTGCTGTGTTCTGGGCCTGAAAGGACAGACGACATGGCATCAGATGTCCCAGAAGGCAGTTGCTGGTTCCCCAGAAGAAGCCAAGCCGAGGGAGAGACCCCAGGCTGACCAGAGCGCTGGTCCTCGCCTATACAGAGGGAAGTGGCCGCTCAGGACCCAGGGGAACAGGAAAGAGGACCTAGAGCCGTGGCAGGCAGGGAAGATGGTTTCCCAAATGATAGCACTCCAGGCAAGGGGAGACTGGGCTGCAGAGTCAGACAGGACTGAGTGACTTCACTTTCACTTTAAAAGAGATGATGTGCATACTGCAGCCTGCCCCCTGTACACACGTGTGCATGTGCACATGCACACACACACACAGAGGCATCTGGCACCTGGCGCTTACAGTGCCTGAACTCTCTTCCCAAATAGACCTTTAGCGCCTCCAGAGCAGAAACACTATTTTCAAATTCTTCTGGATCTTCATCTGCCCCAGCCGGGCCTGCGGAGCAGGGATGGAGGTGTGGGGCACCACCTTTAGGGCCAGGAAGAACTGGCTTGCAGCACGGCCTGGCTGCTTGGCCCCAGGGAAGTGTCTGGAGCTCTCAGAACTTGTTTGGTCAACTCTAACTGATCCCTGGAGAGGTCCTGAAGACCAAATGGGAAAACATAAATAGATCACCCTAATGCGCTAACAGCAGCTATGGCTCTCATCACAGCTATTATCTACACCCAAGCCTGAAGGCAAATGAATGTCTTTTCAGTTGCAAGATGGATTCTATTCTTTTCCAGGGGGTGGTGGTATCCAGGAAGGTTTGAAGGAGAACTTTCCTTGAGGCCCTACCACTCAGATTCCCAGAGAGCTTCTTAGCACCTGCTCTGGGTCAGGCCACCCCCCAGGTGCTTCCAAAGAAGCTTTCTGGACACCAGAAGGTCTAGGCAATAAATAAGTCCCTTTCAGTTCCTCCTCCTTTTTTTTTTTTTTCCCCTAAGAATGAGGAGTGTGTCAGAGATAGCTGATCTTCTAAATGGGTGTGGTCTGTTTTTCTGATGAGACGCCTTCCTCAGACCCTCAAGCTCTCGGGGTGAGCCCTGAAGTGCAAGGAAGCTTGTGCTGTGTTCTGGGCCTGAAAGGACAGACGACATGGCATCAGATGTCCCAGAAGGCAGTTGCTGGTTCCCCAGAAGAAGCCAAGCCGAGGGAGAGACCCCAGGCTGACCAGAGCGCTGGTCCTCGCCTATACAGAGGGAAGTGGCCGCTCAGGACCCAGGGGAACAGGAAAGAGGACCTAGAGCCGTGGCAGGCAGGGAAGATGGTTTCCCAAATGATAGCACTCCAGGCAGGAGCTGCTGGTGCCAGTCATCCGTGTGCCCCACCCCCCAAGCGGCTCTCCCTTCTCCTCTCCCTGCTCTGTGGCCCAGGGAGCTGATCCAACCGGTCTGGATCAAACAGGTCCAGTGTGTTTCCTGCTCACCTCCCCCCTGGGGAATTTACTCTCCGGCTCCCTCCCTGGGGAACCTGGGACAGGCTGTGAGGTCAGCAGAGAGCTCACGAAGGCCCTTTCTAGAAACACTTTTCTTCTCGATTCTGATGGTTCCTCCTTCCCCTCGTCCCTTTGGGTCAAAAGATGCTAAGAGAGCCCCTGTCATCCTCATGTTTCTTTGCATCCTGCCCATATCTTTGCAAAGACAGGAAGTCCCCCATATGCAAAGAGTTTTGTTCCGAGAAAGCGTTCGTCAGTCCAGTTTGTAAGTCCAACAAAGTCAGCCTAGGTTTCTAACTAACACAATCTGCTATATAATACTGAACTAAAGTAATAATGGCTCAGCACGTAAAGAATCCGCCTACAATGCAGGAGACACAGGAGACGTGGGTTCCATCCCTGGGTTGGGACGATCCTCTGGAGGAGGAAATGGCAACCTACTCCAGTATTCTTGGCCTGAAAATCCCACAGACAGAGGATCCTGGTGGGCTACAGTCCATGGGTCACAAAGGGTCGGACACAGCTGAGTGACTAACACTAACAGTATAATGCTTTTCACACAAATAATACATAAAAAAAAAGAATTAAAGAAAATATTTGAAGTATACAGTATCCTTTAAAAATATATTAGTACAGTACAACGGCTGGCATACAGGGATTGGCATCCGAATGAACAGATAAGAAGAGCTCCTGACTGGGGGAGGGAGAGAAGCTGGAGATGGTAAAGCTGGAGGATTATCAGCAATAGGAGATGGAGGGCAAGTGGAAACTTCACTCACGCCTGAGGTTAATGGTACAGGTTCTGGTTCCTTGCTGAATTCAGTTACTCATTCACATGTTTGAAAGCTGTTTGTATGTAGGGGACATACTCTGGTACCTTTCAATGAAATGAACCTGTTTCCCGTCCAATCTGGTAGAGCCGTGGCAGGCAGGAAGATGGTTTCCCAAATGATAGCACTCCAGGCAGGAGCTGCTGGTGCCAGTCATCCGTGTGCCCCACCCCCCAAGCGGCTCTCCCTTCTCCTCTCCCTGCTCTGTGGCCCAGGGAGCTGATCCAACCGGTCTGGATCAAACAGGTCCAGTGTGTTTCCTGCTCACCTCCCCCCTGGGGAATTTACTCTCCGGCTCCCTCCCTGGGGAACCTGGGACAGGCTGTGAGGTCAGCAGAGAGCTCACGAAGGCCCTTTCTAGAAACACTTTTCTTCTCGATTCTGATGGTTCCTCCTTCCCCTCGTCCCTTTGGGTCAAAAGATGCTAAGAGAGCCCCTGTCATCCTCATGTTTCTTTGCATCCTGCCCATATCTTTGCAAAGACAGGAAGTCCCCCATATGCAAAGAGTTTTGTTCCGAGAAAGCGTTCGTCAGTCCAGTTTGTAAGTCCAACAAAGTCAGCCTAGGTTTCTAACTAACACAATCTGCTATATAATACTGAACTAAAGTAATAATGGCTCAGCACGTAAAGAATCCGCCTACAATGCAGGAGACACAGGAGACGTGGGTTCCATCCCTGGGTTGGGACGATCCTCTGGAGGAGGAAATGGCAACCTACTCCAGTATTCTTGGCCTGAAAATCCCACAGACAGAGGATCCTGGTGGGCTACAGTCCATGGGTCACAAAGGGTCGGACACAGCTGAGTGACTAACACTAACAGTATAATGCTTTTCACACAAATAATACATAAAAACAAAGAATTAAAGAAAATATTTGAAGTATACAGTATCCTTTAAAAATATATTAGTACAGTACAACGGCTGGCATACAGGGATTGGCATCCGAATGAACAGATAAGAAGAGCTCCTGACTGGGGGAGGGAGAGAAGCTGGAGATGGTAAAGCTGGAGGATTATCAGCAATAGGAGATGGAGGGCAAGTGGAAACTTCACTCACGCCTGAGGTTAATGGTACAGGTTCTGGTTCCTTGCTGAATTCAGTTACTCATTCACATGTTTGAAAGCTGTTTGTATGTAGGGGACATACTCTGGTACCTTTCAATGACCTCCTCGAATGAACCTGTTTCCTCCTGAAGCCCTAACTGCCAATCTGGTATCACGGTCCCCCGCCCTCTCCAGACCTTGTTTTCACATCAGTCCGCATGATGCGGCTGCCCCTTCCAACCTCACGGGAGAGGTGGCTGTGAACAGAATGCCCTCGGGGAGGGCTTGGGGAGAGACAAGGAACATCACCCCCACCAGGCTGTCAGGGATCTCGGGCAGCCTGGGAAAGCCCCTTGTCCAAGAAGCTGACAACCACAGATCTTTCTAGGCAAAGATTCTGTGAGTACCGCAGCCATGGTGAGGATGGTGGTGGAGTCGGAGAGAGGAGCGGCGGTAGGGAGGGGTCAGAAAAGGGCGGGAGAAGACAGCTAGCCCTTACCTCAACTCCTGATGACCCCAGACAATCCCTTCTATTTCTAAACGATCATAAAACACTCACTTAATTTAGGAGGAATGGGGACAAAAGAAGTTGCTTCACCATGAGTACTTTGCACAAGACAGTCTTCATGATAAGTCGCTTAGGATTTAAAAGGTTGCTGACATTTTCCGTTATGTATCTTTTCATTAGAGGTAACTATCACTTTAAGCAAATTGTTTCAGGGCCTGGAATGTGGCAATAAGTGATCTAATTAGTGTAGGTTGTAATTTAGGAAGGTTCATTATGTCACAGACATTATGACTCCTGGGTATTACTAAAGGACTCATTTGTAGCCCTTGAAATGATTTTCTCATGATCACACATAATGTCACCCATCGGACTAGTGTGGAGCCTTCAGATGCCTGGACATGTACGAAACTCCAGCTTTCTTGGGAACTAGGTTTCCAGACAGGAATAAACGTGAACAGACAGTGAGAGGAAAACCCAGTTTTGACTAAAACAACACTGGACCTTTCAACTCCGTTACCCAACGTCAAACTAATCACTTAGGACAAACCTGGCATTCAGTGAGAACCAAGAAGCCTATGACCTCTAAATATTTTAGACCTCATGGAGCCAGAAAGCCTGAGAAATGACTGGCTTTGAATTTTTGCTATTTTCTTTGGTACCTTTCTGTACCTACCCCCCTCAAAGAAAGCACGCTTGTGATATTCATAGCCACAAAAATAAAACGTGCTGTCAAATGAACCACGAATGTATAATGATGTCTCTGGAGTACAGCTGAGGCTAGGTGCTGTTCACCTAGGTTTCCCTTCTTTCTGGGCACCCAGCTAAACTACATTTCCCAGTCTCCCTTGCAGTCAGGGCGGCCACGTGACTGGGTTCCAGTCAATGGGATTGGGCCTCACTGCCTGACCCATCAAGCCTCAACATCAGCCTCCATGCTTTCTCTTACTGTTGCCTACTGTCAAAACTCAAAGATCCAGAAGGGTGGGTGTTGGCAGGTACAGGGGATGGCAGAGCCACAAGATGGAAAGAATCTAGAGTCCCAATGATTGGCGGAAGTGAGGTCCCTCCTACCTGCTGTCAGGAGGACAGGACGTGGGTATGTGTTAAGTCACTGAGCATCATGTGTTTTCACAGCATAGTTACACCCTTGGTTAATATCAGCCTATAGGGCTCCTCATTGTATCAGTGTTTCTCAGCTCCACTGGCTTAAGATCTTGAGGGTCTCTACTTTCCATACTTTATATTATAAAGGCAATGGGTTTCTTTTCAAGTATTTTCGATACTATTTTTTTATAAAGAACTATAAAAACATACTCACTCTCAAAACTTTTCAACTACAAACATTCACAGACACGAACAAAGCTGAGTGCCAGCACTGGATCAACTCCCCATGAACAACAGTTGTTGATAGGGTGCCAGGGAATTGAGTAGCTCTGCTTGGAACTAGACGGGTCCAATCACGGAAGCAAGAAGAATGCACTGCTCTGACTGGCCAGGCCTGGGTCACGTGACTGACCATCCCTAGTGTGAAGAGAAACCCAGGGATCAAGAGTAGAGAAGAAATGGCAGGCAGATCAAGATGCCCTTATCAAAAGAGGGGGGAAATGAATGCTAGGCAGGTGAAAACGAGAGGTACCGATTGGACACACATTCAGATGATATATTATATCATATTTTTATTATATTACTCAGCCATAAAAGAATGAAATATTGCCACCTGTAGAAACATGGATGGACCTAGAGATTTTCATACACCGTGAAGTAAGTCAGACAGGAAGACAAATATCATATATCACCTATGTGTGAACTCTTAAAAAGAAATACAAATGAACCTATGTAGCCAACAGAAATAGGGCTTTCCTGGTGGTCCAGGGGTGAAGAGTCCGCCTTGCAGTGCGGGGGGGCACGGGTTCGATCCCTAGCCCAGGAAAATCCCACATACCACGGAACAGCTGGTCCCGTGTGTCCAAGGACGAGCCAGCGCTCTGGAACGCATGCGCCCATAGCTGGTGCCCTGCAGTGAGAGAGGCCACTGTGATGGGAGGCCCACACAGGCCAAAGAATCAAGATAGGTAAAAATAAATAAATAAATAAACAACAAAAAGGGCCAAAATTTAAAAAATAAAGGTGTACAAGTATATGTTTGGCCAAGCCCCTTCACCATTCACCTGAAACTATTAGAAAATTGATGACTGGCTATACTCCAATACAAAATGTGTTTGGTGTTAAAATTTTTTTTTGAACTTTAAAAAAAAAAAGAAAGAGTATGCATAAGAGGAAAAAACAATGCTAGGGTCTTTGCCAACACCTAACAGCTAAGAAGGGAAGCACAACAAGCCGTCCTCTCCAGTGTCAGCTTTCTCCCCATCACCCCTGTGGTGGCCCAGGACAGCATGTCCACGGGGCAGCTGCTTTTGGCTCTGTGACCCTCAAACTGCCAGCAACTGTGGATAATTATAACCAGGGAGCGGCCATGCTCCCTAATGCACGGGCCATAAACCCATCGGCTGTCCAGAGACTGCAGAGGGATTTATAAAAGGCCATTCATCTAATTAATAATTGGTCTGCTGCCAACTTAAGTGGTTTGGTGCTGTTAACCAAAGTATGTTTTTAATGTAAGGAACTTACTCCCATTAGCTGTCTTCTCATTTGAAAATATGACCAAGTAAAAGGCAGGGATTTCACAAGCTGAGAGAATCACCTGGCATTAACTGGCCTCTTAAGAGTTTACCTGTGCAGGGAAGTTTATTTCCGACAGTCAGCCCCAGAGGTACCGATTGGACACACATTCAGATGATATATTATATCATATTTTTATTATATTACTCAGCCATAAAAGAATGAAATATTGCCACCTGTAGAAACATGGATGGACCTAGAGATTTTCATACACCGTGAAGTAAGTCAGACAGGAAGACAAATATCATATATCACCTATGTGTGAACTCTTAAAAAGAAATACAAATGAACCTATGTAGCCAACAGAAATAGGGCTTTCCTGGTGGTCCAGGGGTGAAGAGTCCGCCTTGCAGTGCGGGGGGGCACGGGTTCGATCCCTAGCCCAGGAAAATCCCACATACCACGGAACAGCTGGTCCCGTGTGTCCAAGGACGAGCCAGCGCTCTGGAACGCATGCGCCCATAGCTGGTGCCCTGCAGTGAGAGAGGCCACTGTGATGGGAGGCCCACACAGGCCAAAGAATCAAGATAGGTAAAAATAAATAAATAAATAAACAACAAAAAGGGCCAAAATTTAAAAAATAAAGGTGTACAAGTATATGTTTGGCCAAGCCCCTTCACCATTCACCTGAAACTATTAGAAAATTGATGACTGGCTATACTCCAATACAAAATGTGTTTGGTGTTAAAATTTTTTTTTGAACTTTAAAAAAAAAAAGAAAGAGTATGCATAAGAGGAAAAAACAATGCTAGGGTCTTTGCCAACACCTAACAGCTAAGAAGGGAAGCACAACAAGCCGTCCTCTCCAGTGTCAGCTTTCTCCCCATCACCCCTGTGGTGGCCCAGGACAGCATGTCCACGGGGCAGCTGCTTTTGGCTCTGTGACCCTC
The DNA here is from genome assembly GCA_022376925.1 of Tragulus kanchil. Taxonomy (NCBI): domain Eukaryota; kingdom Metazoa; phylum Chordata; class Mammalia; order Artiodactyla; family Tragulidae; genus Tragulus; species Tragulus kanchil. The sequence goes on along the minus strand of JAIOJX010000031.1, from coordinate 145,538,600 downwards.
AAACTGCCAGCAACTGTGGATAATTATAACCAGGGAGCGGCCATGCTCCCTAATGCACGGGCCATAAACCCATCGGCTGTCCAGAGACTGCAGAGGGATTTATAAAAGGCCATTCATCTAATTAATAATTGGTCTGCTGCCAACTTAAGTGGTTTGGTGCTGTTAACCAAAGTATGTTTTTAATGTAAGGAACTTACTCCCATTAGCTGTCTTCTCATTTGAAAATATGACCAAGTAAAAGGCAGGGATTTCACAAGCTGAGAGAATCACCTGGCATTAACTGGCCTCTTAAGAGTTTACCTGTGCAGGGAAGTTTATTTCCGACAGTCAGCCCCAAAGGACCAAACCCATCTTTCATCAAGTGAATGTGGAGGGAGAATATCAGCCAGTGCTGGCCCTTTGGTACTTTATTTTGCTCTGGCTCATGGCATCAGAGGCCAGGCATGGAATGGAATAAGACCCTTCTGGCTCATACTTCCTGGGAGACAGCATCACCTATATCAGTGATTAGGACTTTTATGGGTTTTGTGTTTGTTCACGCACAGGCATTTCTAGCAAGAGGCGTTTTGTGTTTTGGTTTGTTAAATGTTTTGATGATCTCAAGAGGTATTTTGGTGCTACGGAATAAGTTGTGTCTTTCCCAGAATCTTACGTTGAAGCCCTATCTCCCAATGCAATTGCATGTGGAGGTGGGGCCTTTGGAGGTAATTAGGTCATGACGGTGGAATCCTGGTGATGGGATTAGTGCCCTTAGAAGAAGAGATACCTGGGGCTTCCCAGGTAGAGCTAATGCTAAAGAATCCAAGCCTTCCTGATAATGCAGGAGCTGCAGGAGACACAGGTTTGATCCCTGGATCGGGAAGATACCTGGCGAAGGGCACGGCAGCCCAGTCCCATATTCTTGCTTAGGGAATCCCATAAACATAGGAGTCTGGTGGGTCGCAAAGAGTCAGACACAACTGGAGTGCCTTAGCACACACAACACAAAAAGAGATACAAGAGAAAAAGATCTGTCTTTCTATGGTATGCAGGGCACCATCCACACGACAGGAAGAAAGCTCCTGCCAGGAACCCAATTATGTGCAACCTTGAACTTGGACTTCTCAGCCTCCAGAACTATGAGACATAAGTCTGCGTTGTGTAAGGCAGCCAGTCTATGGTATTTTGTGACAGTAGCCTGTGCGGACTAAGACCCTTGGCTGGGGCCTTTTCCGTCTGCCAGTCACCCCACTGAGCACCCTCCAGGTAGGAATGAAACAAATCCTTCTTTCCTTCAGGAACAATGGCAATAATCTGCTTCCCCAGCCTTTCTCATGGTTATATTTTCAAAATATCTTCAAGAATGTTCTTCTGGGCCAGGCAAAACCCAGAATGCCTCCAGCTGATTGTGATTTAAAAATACGAGTGACTGAGATGTTTAATTTGGTCCAAAGCTTGCCTCAGCTGCTTGATCTGCTGGATTAAAACAAAAGAAAAAAAAAAGTTTAATCCTCCTAGGACTTTTCCAGACTTTCTCTGCTTTTGCCAGGCTGTGATCTAATCCTAGAAACCTCTTAAGGACTGTTTGGGCCTAGTTAGAGTTATTTAAGGCAGGCCGGCCGCTCACTCTGCAAGTGGCACTCAGCACCTACCAATAATCAGATGTCTGGGCCCTGGACGCTTATATTTAAATAGCAGCTGCACTTTATGACCTCAAGCTTGTTTCATCAGCCCTATAAACATTTGGAAGTTTCAGGAAAGCCCTTTGCATAGAGAGAATAGAGCTGGTTAGGGAAGAATCAATTTGGAATTTTAAGGTTTAGATGTAGCTTTGGGGGAATTTCATGACGGTGGAATCCTGGTGATGGGATTGGGAAGAAGAGATACCTGGGGCTTCCCAGGTAGAGCTAATGCTAAAGAATCCAAGCCTTCCTGATAATGCAGGAGCTGCAGGAGACACAGGTTTGATCCCTGGATCGGGAAGATACCTGGCGAAGGGCACGGCAGCCCAGTCCCATATTCTTGCTTAGGGAATCCCATAAACATAGGAGTCTGGTGGGTCGCAAAGAGTCAGACACAACTGGAGTGCCTTAGCACACACAACACAAAAAGAGATACAAGAGAAAAAGATCTGTCTTTCTATGGTATGCAGGGCACCATCCACACGACAGGAAGAAAGCTCCTGCCAGGAACCCAATTATGTGCAACCTTGAACTTGGACTTCTCAGCCTCCAGAACTATGAGACATAAGTCTGCGTTGTGTAAGGCAGCCAGTCTATGGTATTTTGTGACAGTAGCCTGTGCGGACTAAGACCCTTGGCTGGGGCCTTTTCCGTCTGCCAGTCACCCCACTGAGCACCCTCCAGGTAGGAATGAAACAAATCCTTCTTTCCTTCAGGAACAATGGCAATAATCTGCTTCCCCAGCCTTTCTCATGGTTATATTTTCAAAATATCTTCAAGAATGTTCTTCTGGGCCAGGCAAAACCCAGAATGCCTCCAGCTGATTGTGATTTAAAAATACGAGTGACTGAGATGTTTAATTTGGTCCAAAGCTTGCCTCAGCTGCTTGATCTGCTGGATTAAAACAAAAGAAAAAAAGTTTAATCCTCCTAGGACTTTTCCAGACTTTCTCTGCTTTTGCCAGGCTGTGATCTAATCCTAGAAACCTCTTAAGGACTGTTTGGGCCTAGTTAGAGTTATTTAAGGCAGGCCGGCCGCTCACTCTGCAAGTGGCACTCAGCACCTACCAATAATCAGATGTCTGGGCCCTGGACGCTTATATTTAAATAGCAGCTGCACTTTATGACCTCAAGCTTGTTTCATCAGCCCTATAAACATTTGGAAGTTTCAGGAAAGCCCTTTGCATAGAGAGAATAGAGCTGGTTAGGGAAGAATCAATTTGGATAAAGCCTTTCTTGGAGCGGGAACTGGTTTCATAAAGATGCTAGACGTGTTAGCCATTTTCCCTCATTCAACAGTTTCTTCTAACTGCTTCCAGAAAACCCAGACAGAACCAGAAACACTCCAAGGGGAAAGATTCCAGCATTGCGGGAAAACAAAAATAAGCCCCCGCCCCCAGCCCTCACTGGAGGGGCCTCTCCTCTTCTTGTGGAGACCTTGTGCAGGGGGCCAGCTGTCACACCTGCACAAGTGTGCAGTCTGCTGAGGGGCACCTGCCTCTTCCTGAGGTTGACGTACCCACCAGCCTATTCCACCCAATCTGGCCTGTCTGCAGTCAGTCCCAGATGTGAAAGAGATTACAGTTTCTATCATTTGGGGGGAGAAAAAATTAAAACACGTCTCCTCAGCATTTCCCGCAGTGAAACCAATCTGGTCAAAGAGAGCCCGGGGAGGGGGAGGGAAGGATTGGGAATCTGGGATTAGCAGATGCAAACTATTATATATGGAATGGATAAACATCAAGGTCCAACTGTATAGCCCAGGGAGCTCTACTCAATATCCTGTGGTAAGCCATCCTGGAAGAGCGTATGTGGCTGTATAGCTGAGTCACTTTTCTGTACAGCAGAAATGAACACAACATTGTAAATCAAAGAGAGAACCCGTGGAAGAATGGGACTGGAAGAGCTGGTGCCCGATAGCCTGCTCCAGACGGTGCTGGCTCTGCCGTCCTGGAAACATCTGGAGTGTGGAGGAGGCACATCTCCTCGAGCTGGAAAAATACATACAGCTGAGACGCTGCCAGGGACCGAGAAGACCCCGCTCACCCCAGCCTTCCGAGGTTAATATCCAAGAAACCTCTTAAGGACTGTTTGGGCCTAGTTAGAGTTATTTAAGGCAGGCCGGCCGCTCACTCTGCAAGTGGCACTCAGCACCTACCAATAATCAGATGTCTGGGCCCTGGACGCTTATATTTAAATAGCAGCTGCACTTTATGACCTCAAGCTTGTTTCATCAGCCCTATAAACATTTGGAAGTTTCAGGAAAGCCCTTTGCATAGAGAGAATAGAGCTGGTTAGGGAAGAATCAATTTGGATAAAGCCTTTCTTGGAGCGGGAACTGGTTTCATAAAGATGCTAGACGTGTTAGCCATTTTCCCTCATTCAACAGTTTCTTCTAACTGCTTCCAGAAAACCCAGACAGAACCAGAAACACTCCAAGGGGAAAGATTCCAGCATTGCGGGAAAACAAAATAAGGCCCCGCCCCCAGCCCTCACTGGAGGGGCCTCTCCTCTTCTTGTGGAGACCTTGTGCAGGGGGCCAGCTGTCACACCTGCACAAGTGTGCAGTCTGCTGAGGGGCACCTGCCTCTTCCTGAGGTTGACGTACCCACCAGCCTATTCCACCCAATCTGGCCTGTCTGCAGTCAGTCCCAGATGTGAAAGAGATTACAGTTTCTATCATTTGGGGGGAGAAAAAATTAAAACACGTCTCCTCAGCATTTCCCGCAGTGAAACCAATCTGGTCAAAGAGAGCCCGGGGAGGGGGAGGGAAGGATTGGGAATCTGGGATTAGCAGATGCAAACTATTATATATGGAATGGATAAACATCAAGGTCCAACTGTATAGCCCAGGGAGCTCTACTCAATATCCTGTGGTAAGCCATCCTGGAAGAGCGTATGTGGCTGTATAGCTGAGTCACTTTTCTGTACAGCAGAAATGAACACAACATTGTAAATCAAAGAGAGAACCCGTGGAAGAATGGGACTGGAAGAGCTGGTGCCCGATAGCCTGCTCCAGACGGTGCTGGCTCTGCCGTCCTGGAAACATCTGGAGTGTGGAGAGGAGGCACATCTCTCCTCGAGCTGGAAAAATACATACAGCTGAGACGCTGCCAGGGACCGCGGAGAAGGCTCCAGACTTCCCAGCTCACCCCAGCCTTCCGAGGTTAATATTCCAAAGATAAGGACTTCATGTGAACAGCATGTCCTGTCGTAAGCCCTCACTTTGCTGAACCACTCGATGATTTTTAGCAAGGTTGAGGCCAAGGGCCGCAAAAGGCCTGCAGACAGATGATGCTACATCCAGAGCAGCGACTTGTGCTCATTTGTGGCATCCGTACTCAGACAGGCGCTTTTAAATCCATTCCCTTAGATGATCTCTGTAATAAAGCTGCACAACAGTGACTAGTACCCCCGTTCTGGATGAGAAAGCTAGCATACAGAGGGCAGGTGGCCAAAAGAAAGGCCTTTAGGAAAATCTGCAGGGGTGGCCATGATACCCCACGCTACTGGGCACAAGTCAAGTCACCGAAGTCATTCTTGACTTGTTCTACTACTTGGTAGCAGGGTGTGTCATCTTAGATCAATGCTATCCCATCACAGATCTCCATAACATGGGGCTATAATCATACTTGCCTCATAAGGTTATTGCAAGTCAATTATATAATTATGTAAAACTCTTAGGATAAGCCTGGCTCATAATAAGTACTCAGCAATGATGATGATGATGATTTTGAAATACATACTTTTGTGTATGTTCCTAGAAAAGACTAGGTGTCAACTTGTCCATCAGACTTCCAGATAAAAGATTATGAGGAGATAATACTCAATATTTTGTAAGAACCTATAAGGGAAGAGAATCTGAAATAAATGAATCACTTTGATGTACACCTGACACTAACACAACATTGTAAATCAACTCTAGTAGAAGAAAGGAAGACAGAAAAACTCTTCTGCTCATCAGTCTTCTATCTTCTCTGCTCTCAAAATGGCCAGTTGAAGAATCTCCTGCTTTAGCATCAGTCAGAAAGTAATGCCAATTACACCTAACTTGCTGCTTAGGGAATAAAGAAAATCTGGAAGCTCTTGACTCCCCTCTTTCTCCTGGCGTCTGACAGTTTGCTGTTTCTTTAGGATCAAGAGCCATCCAGAGGCCCAGGGGCAGAGACAGCTGGCATTCTCTGTCTGTGTCCTCCTTGTGTTCCTGGGCACACCGCCACTCTCACTGTCAGCTGTGGCCCTAGCACTCACTGCTGCCTGGTGGAATGGGAGCAGAAGCGATGCTCCTCACTTCCAGGCCTCCCTTCGCTAACCCTCACTTCTCAGGTGTCAGCACAATGGAAGCACTCCATGGACCAGTGAGGGGGCTAAGATTCAACATGAAGGAACCTGGGTCCCTGAGTTACTACGTGGAGGAAAGTGATCCAGCAATCAAGAACACCTGTTTTAGCTCACGACTAAGAAATAAACATACAGTAAGCCACTGAAATTTGCGAGTGATGGTTTAAAAAGTTAGCCTGCCCCTGACTAACCCGGCCTCGATTGTGGAAAACTCTAAAGCAATGACTTGGCTGGGATCACACAGCTCACTGGGGACTTGGGCTCTAACTTCTTGTTCAAAGTGCTCACTGTTAGAAGCCTATCAAAAGATGCCATCCATCAGTGCCTAAAGGCTCTCCAAAGTCAGGTGGATTGGATAGGTGAGTGAATGGATAGGTGGATGGATAATGGGTGACTTCAGAGTTGGGAGAGTTTCAGGGATTGGTCAATGAATGGATAGATGGATGGGGGTGGTGGATGGCTGGGCAGATGGGTAGGTGGGTGGGTCAGCAAGAGTCCCGTAATAGTCACTTACCTGCTCAACTGTCCTCAGTTCAGAGAGGAAGTGCTCAGCCTTGACCTCTTATTGAGGTGGGTAGTCCCGGTTGGGGCTGGGAATCTTGACCAAGGGCAATTGGATACACATTGGAATCACTAGGAAAATAACCACTCAGACTCACAGGGATCTCCACTCAACCTTAGAGAGGCCACACAGCCCCTCAAAGACAGTCACTTTGATCCTTACCCTGAACCTGAAAAGGGAACAGAAAAACTCTTCTGCTCATCAGTCTTCTATCTTCTCTGCTCTCAAAATGGCCAGTTGAAGAATCTCCTGCTTTAGCATCAGTCAGAAAGTAATGCCAATTACACCTAACTTGCTGCTTAGGGAATAAAGAAAATCTGGAAGCTCTTGACTCCCCTCTTTCTCCTGGCGTCTGACAGTTTGCTGTTTCTTTAGGATCAAGAGCCATCCAGAGGCCCAGGGGCAGAGACAGCTGGCATTCTCTGTCTGTGTCCTCCTTGTGTTCCTGGGCACACCGCCACTCTCACTGTCAGCTGTGGCCCTAGCACTCACTGCTGCCTGGTGGAATGGGAGCAGAAGCGATGCTCCTCACTTCCAGGCCTCCCTTCGCTAACCCTCACTTCTCAGGTGTCAGCACAATGGAAGCACTCCATGGACCAGTGAGGGGGCTAAGATTCAACATGAAGGAACCTGGGTCCCTGAGTTACTACGTGGAGGAAAGTGATCCAGCAATCAAGAACACCTGTTTTAGCTCACGACTAAGAAATAAACATACAGTAAGCCACTGAAATTTGCAGTGATGGTTTAAAAGTTAGCCTGCCCCTGACTAACCCGGCCTCGATTGTGGAAAACTCTAAAGCAATGACTTGGCTGGGATCACACAGCTCACTGGGGACTTGGGCTCTAACTTCTTGTTCAAAGTGCTCACTGTTAGAAGCCTATCAAAAGATGCCATCCATCAGTGCCTAAAGGCTCTCCAAAGTCAGGTGGATTGGATAGGTGAGTGAATGGATAGGTGGATGGATAATGGGTGACTTCAGAGTTGGGAGAGTTTCAGGGATTGGTCAATGAATGGATAGATGGATGGGGGTGGTGGATGGCTGGGCAGATGGGTAGGTGGGTGGGTCAGCAAGAGTCCCGTAATAGTCACTTACCTGCTCAACTGTCCTCAGTTCAGAGAGGAAGTGCTCAGCCTTGACCTCTTATTGAGGTGGGTAGTCCCGGTTGGGGCTGGGAATCTTGACCAAGGGCAATTGGATACACATTGGAATCACTAGGAAAATAACCACTCAGACTCACAGGGATCTCCACTCAACCTTAGAGAGGCCACACAGCCCCTCAAGACAAGACAGAAGACAGCTCTCTAGCCTGGCATTGGCCAAAGAATACATGGTCTAGCAATAGGGGGTATATCAGTGGGCTGTGCCAGCCCCATCCCATTCATCAGCGCTTATCTCCCTCAGCGTGCCGTCCACCGTGTTGATGTGCAGGATGCTCGGGCCTCCCCTCTGCCCAGGATCCTCCCTCTGCTGGGCGGCAGGGGCTGAGTCCCCGAGCTCAGTGCTCCTCGGGGAGGCACCAGGCTCTCTGCCTCTGGCAAGCAAGCCCTTTAAGCCCGTCTTTATGTCCTTATCAGGACGCCACGGCAGGCCCAGGTGCCAGGCCTCATTCACTCAATTACCGTCTTCACAGGACACAATGCTCTCTTCTGAAAGCCGACACTGGGCGCACATAGAGACACTTTCATGGCAAGGGTTCAGAGCTAAATCCTCTTTTGATACTGTCAGAAACTCCCTGCCAAGCTGACACTGTATGTTAGAGGGAAAAGGGCTCACCGGCGCAGAAAGCCGAAATTAAATTAAACAGGATATTAATACCTAGTAGTTAAGGAAATGATATTTCCTTTTTTTGATTCCTCCCTCTCTCTCTCAATGCTGAAGCCAAAAAAAAGATTGCATCCCAGCTTGACTGAATCAGCCAGACCCCGGGAATTTAAAAGCCAAACACCAACCTGATTCCTCTTAAAGAAGAATCTTCCATGGGGTCCCTTCCCCATACCCACCAGCCCCCCGAAATCCAGTTTCTTTCTGTTCTATCGAAATGCAGTCTGTTTAATCCCTCTGGAGTAGAAAGAAATTGAAACTCAGGGAAAGTGGTGGGATTATGAGTGGGTTTTTTTTTTTCTCTAAATTTTAAACATTAGGGTCACAATACTTTTAGAGTAGAAACTGTATTTATATGAAAAAAAGGAAAGCTCCCTGGCCTTCCCTGTGAGCCTGCCTTTCTGTGACATTTCTCGATCAAATACTTGGCTACAGATCACCATTAATAATAATGAGGGGTGGGTAGTCCCGGTTGGGGCTGGGAATCTTGACCAAGGGCAATTGGATACACATTGGAATCACTAGGAAAATAACCACTCAGACTCACAGGGATCTCCACTCAACCTTAGAGAGGCCACACAGCCCCTCAAGACAAGACAGAAGACAGCTCTCTAGCCTGGCATTGGCCAAAGAATACATGGTCTAGCAATAGGGGGTATATCAGTGGGCTGTGCCAGCCCCATCCCATTCATCAGCGCTTATCTCCCTCAGCGTGCCGTCCACCGTGTTGATGTGCAGGATGCTGGGCCTTCACTCTGCCCAGGATCCTCCCTCTGCTGGGCGGCAGGGGCTGAGTCCCCGAGCTCAGTGCTCCTCGGGGAGGCACCAGGCTCTCTGCCTCTGGCAAGCAAGCCCTTTAAGCCCGTCTTTATGTCCTTATCAGGACGCCACGGCAGGCCCAGGTGCCAGGCCTCATTCACTCAATTACCGTCTTCACAGGACACAATGCTCTCTTCTGAAAGCCGACACTGGGCGCACATAGAGACACTTTCATGGCAAGGGTTCAGAGCTAAATCCTCTTTTGATACTGTCAGAAACTCCCTGCCAAGCTGACACTGTATGTTAGAGGGAAAAGGGCTCACCGGCGCAGAAAGCCGAAATTAAATTAAACAGGATATTAATACCTAGTAGTTAAGGAAATGATATTTCCTTTTTTTGATTCCTCCCTCTCTCTCTCAATGCTGAAGCCAAAAAAAAGATTGCATCCCAGCTTGACTGAATCAGCCAGACCCCGGGAATTTAAAAGCCAAACACCAACCTGATTCCTCTTAAAGAAGAATCTTCCATGGGGTCCCTTCCCCATACCCACCAGCCCCCCGAAATCCAGTTTCTTTCTGTTCTATCGAAATGCAGTCTGTTTAATCCCTCTGGAGTAGAAAGAAATTGAAACTCAGGGAAAGTGGTGGGATTATGAGTGGGTTTTTTTTTTTCTTTTCTCTAAATTTTAAACATTAGGGTCACAATACTTTTAGAGTAGAAACTGTATTTATATGAAAAAAAGGAAAGCTCCCTGGCCTTCCCTGTGAGCCTGCCTTTCTGTGACATTTCTCGATCAAATACTTGGCTACAGATCACCATTAATAATAATGATTCTATTGTCATTGAGGCTTTAGTGAATGATGTTCGTCTGGCATTTTTTCATGAGCCAGGCCCATCGCCAAGCAGTTAAAGTGAATCGTGTCATTTCATCCCCGTGACAGTCATGTCAGGGAGATAGCTACTGTCATCCGCCTTCTAAAAATGAGGTGTACACCCTTGTTCAAAGCCGTGTTACTCATAAAAGCCCAAAGTGGAAACCATCCAAACATTCATCCATGGATGAGTAGATAATCAAAATATGGTCTACCCAGACAATGGAATATTAGTCAGCTTTAAAACAGAAGGAAATTCTAACATCTGCTCCACTATGAAAGAACCTTGAGGACATGAGGCTAAACGATATAAGCCAGACCCAAAAGGACAAATGATTCCACTTATATGAATTACCTAGAGCAGGGGTCCTCAACCTCCGGGATTGCGTGACTGGTGATTTGAGCTGGAGCTGATGTCGTAATAATACAAATAAACTGAGCAATAAATGTAATGCACTTGAATCATCTTAAAACCATTCCCTTCCCAGGTCCATGCAAAAATTGCCTTCCGTGAAAACAGTCCCTGGTCCCCAAAAGGCTGGAGACCACTGAGTCAAATCCCCAGAGACAGGAAGTACTGGTTGGCTAAAGAGTCCATCTATGGGATATACATATGTATGACTAATCTGGAATTATACATACCTGCAAACAACAAAACTCTGCAAAATTGAAAAAGCAAAATTTAAAAAAAAAAACTAAAAAAAAAAGAAGAATCTATTTATCTATTTACCTCATACGGAAAAACCTGAACAAACTTGTTGGTCAACCCAGCAGAATGAAAGTTGTCAAGAACTGGGCAAGGGGATGGGAGGAGATGGAGTTTAATGGGTGCAGAGGCTCAGTTTGGGGTGATAGAGAAATTCTAGAAATGGGTAGTGGCGACGGTTGCCTGATAATGTGAATGTGCTTCATGCCACTGAAGTACACATTTAAAAATGGTTAAATGGATACCACTGTAAAAAAAGAAATGAGACCACTGAGGCTCCAAGAGGTGAAATGACTTACCCAAGGACAACAACCCGTCAGTGGTAGAAGCAGACTCGTCTGCCAAAGCCACGGGCTCCCTCTGCCAGAAATTCTGCTTCTTTGTGAATAAAAGCCCAGGTGCTGTCGTGATAGGTCTCTCTTCCACTCCAGACCCTCCCATGGATTCCTGTCACTGCTTAAAATACAATCCAAGTCAGAATACAGTTTAGAAAAAAAAAAAAAAAGGGTGGGGAGTGAACCGCAGATATGTGCTAAGACACGGACAAATCTCCAAAAACGCACTATGCTCAGTGAAAGAAGTCAGACAGAAGAGATTCCATTTGTAGGAAGGTCCAGAAAAGCTGAAGTTATAATGGCAGCAGAAAGAAGATAGTGATTGCTTGGGGCGGGCGTGGAAAGGCCCAGGGATTAACGGTAAATACACTCAAGAACTCATTCTGGGGCGATGGAGAGTCTCTCAAACAGATTTAGACCAATGGCGGCACCATTTGGTAAATTCGCTTTAAAAAACATTGAGTTGTTGAGTTGAAAAGGGTGAAGTATATAATATGCGGAATGGGTCTCAGTAAAGATCTTTTATTTAAGTAAAATCCAAGTACTACAAGGCCGTACAGATGATTCTCTGATGACTTTCCCTGACTTCTCTCCAGCTCACTCTACTCGTCACACTGGCCTCTCCCTGTTCTTTGAACACACTGTACTATACCTGAGGGCTTCTCTGCCCCTGATCTTGGAATTATACATACCTGCAAACAACAAAACTCTGCAAAATTGAAAGCAAAATTTAAAAAAAAACTAAAAAAAGAAGAATCTATTTATCTATTTACCTCATACGGAAAAACCTGAACAAACTTGTTGGTCAACCCAGCAGAATGAAAGTTGTCAAGAACTGGGCAAGGGGATGGGAGGAGATGGAGTTTAATGGGTGCAGAGGCTCAGTTTGGGGTGATAGAGAAATTCTAGAAATGGGTAGTGGCGACGGTTGCCTGATAATGTGAATGTGCTTCATGCCACTGAAGTACACATTTAAAAATGGTTAAATGGATACCACTGTAAAAAAAGAAATGAGACCACTGAGGCTCCAAGAGGTGAAATGACTTACCCAAGGACAACAACCCGTCAGTGGTAGAAGCAGACTCGTCTGCCAAAGCCACGGGCTCCCTCTGCCAGAAATTCTGCTTCTTTGTGAATAAAAGCCCAGGTGCTGTCGTGATAGGTCTCTCTTCCACTCCAGACCCTCCCATGGATTCCTGTCACTGCTTAAAATACAATCCAAGTCAGAATACAGTTTAGAAAAAAAAAAAAAAAGGGTGGGGAGTGAACCGCAGATATGTGCTAAGACACGGACAAATCTCCAAAAACGCACTATGCTCAGTGAAAGAAGTCAGACAGAAGAGATTCCATTTGTAGGGAAGGTCCAGAAAAGCTGAAGTTATAATGGCAGCAGAAAGAAGATAGTGATTGCTTGGGGCGGGCGTGGAAAGGCCCAGGGATTAACGGTAAATACACTCAAGAACTCATTCTGGGGCGATGGAGAGTCTCTCAAACAGATTTAGACCAATGGCGGCACCATTTGGTAAATTCGCTTTAAAAAACATTGAGTTGTTGAGTTGAAAAGGGTGAAGTATATAATATGCGGAATGGGTCTCAGTAAAGATCTTTTATTTAAGTAAAATCCAAGTACTACAAGGCCGTACAGATGATTCTCTGATGACTTTCCCTGACTTCTCTCCCCAGCTCACTCTACTCGTCACACTGGCCTCTCCCCTGTTCTTTGAACACACTGTACTATACTGTACAAAGTGCCTCAGGGCCTTTGCACTGACTGCCCCTGATCTTGGAATGACATTCCCTCGGATATCCACATGGCTTCCTCACTCCATCCAGACCCCTACTCAAATATCACCGGATCTGAGGGCCCTTACCTGATCTCCTTCCTAAAGTGACCCTCCTAACCACTCTGTCCCTTTAACCTGCTTCGTTTTTCTTCTGAGCCTGTTTCGCAGCAGCCTCCTGACCTGTTATATCTTTGTTTACTCTCTCCCTTCACAGGAACGTACACTCCAGGGAAGAGCAGGGACTCTATGTGTGCTCACTGCAGGATTCACAGCACCTGAACGCCTGGCATGCGATGGGTATTCCATATGAACCTGCTGAACAAATGGATGAATCATTGATTAAGATGTAAGATGTAAGGGAACTTGGCCTGATGGTTCGCCTCAACCTTTCCTAGATGAACTTGACTGCAGAACTCTTCTCTCCTCGTCTTTGACCCACTGAACTATAAAACACAGTAACATTCTTGGAATCTCAGGGCAAACTTTGAGAAATGCTGGTTCCAGTCCAGGAGGGAAATATGAGTCCTAGAGAGGAGACGGAACCCATCCCAAGGTCACAAAGCTGAGAGACCAGAAGGGAGACTGCCCAGCTCCTGGTCCCTTCCTTTCAATACTAACTTTCATTTTAGGATGCTGCATAGATTCAAGGCATTGCAATAGACACAGAAGAGAATGAATGTGCCTTGTTTCCCAGAGCTCATCCTTGAGGATGGCAGAAGCAGGGAAAGAGACACTTAGGACTCTTCCTGCAGCACTGGGACCCTTCTGTATCCACCAGTTTTTATTGAGCACTTACTATGTACAAAGCATTATGCCAACTGCTTCACATGCATCAACTCTATACATAGGATACTAACTCAGTGAAGAAGTACCATTTTACAGATGGGGAAACTGAGGCTTGGCAAGGTTAACTGACTCGCCCAGGACCTCATGGCTAGGCAGACTTGGAGACTGGATTTGCACTTCAACCATCTGACTTCAGAGTTCATGTTCTCAGGCTTCTTGGGACCAGTTGCCTTTCACCAGTCCCAACCGGAACCTTCCTGCCCCTCTAAAGTTAAGAGCTTTGCAAATTCCTCCTCAGTGAACTCTCTCCTGGGGTCTCTAAATGAACAGATCTGGGAAGTTGCAGCTTTTAAAAGAAATGTATTTATTTAAGTTGTACTGGGTTTTTGTTGCCTTGCATGGGCTTCTCGTTGTGGTGGCTTCTAGAGCACAGGCTCTAGGGCACAGGGGCTTATTTACCCTGTGTCATGTGGGATCTTCCCGGACCGGGGATAGAACCCACGTCCCCTGCATTGGCAGGCAGAGTGTTAACTGCTGGACTGCCGGGGAAGTCCCCAAAGTGCAGCTTTTTAAACTTCACGTCCTTTATGGATTCCAGGCAAGAAGGGGTCAGAGAGAGGTTAAGTGATCTGAACCAGACTTGGGACTTTTCTGAAGGTCCTGTCTCCACACATGCGGCTGGGTGACCCTTAAATAAGAAAAAGTGACCAGACGGGAGGAAAGAACTCCACCTCTGGGTTCCACCTCTGCAAAGGCGCTCTCACTGTCTCACTGTTTGTTTTCTCTCTTCTAGGAAAATGAGCTTCTCTGACAAGCTCCTGGCACGGAACCCTGTGGAATGGAGACCAGCAGAAAGATTGATCCTCCATAAATCAGTACACAAAGCTGAGAGACCAGAAGGAGACTGCCCAGCTCCTGGTCCCTTCCTTTCAATACTAACTTTCATTTTAGGATGCTGCATAGATTCAAGGCATTGCAATAGACACAGAAGAGAATGAATGTGCCTTGTTTCCCAGAGCTCATCCTTGAGGATGGCAGAAGCAGGGAAAGAGACACTTAGGACTCTTCCTGCAGCACTGGGACCCTTCTGTATCCACCAGTTTTTATTGAGCACTTACTATGTACAAAGCATTATGCCAACTGCTTCACATGCATCAACTCTATACATAGGATACTAACTCAGTGAAGAAGTACCATTTTACAGATGGGGAAACTGAGGCTTGGCAAGGTTAACTGACTCGCCCAGGACCTCATGGCTAGGCAGACTTGGAGACTGGATTTGCACTTCAACCATCTGACTTCAGAGTTCATGTTCTCAGGCTTCTTGGGACCAGTTGCCTTTCACCAGTCCCAACCGGAACCTTCCTGCCCCTCTAAAGTTAAGAGCTTTGCAAATTCCTCCTCAGTGAACTCTCTCCTGGGGTCTCTAAATGAACAGATCTGGGAAGTTGCAGCTTTTAAAAGAAATGTATTTATTTAAGTTGTACTGGGTTTTTGTTGCCTTGCATGGGCTTCTCGTTGTGGTGGCTTCTAGAGCACAGGCTCTAGGGCACAGGGGCTTATTTACCCTGTGTCATGTGGGATCTTCCCGGACCGGGGATAGAACCCACGTCCCCTGCATTGGCAGGCAGAGTGTTAACTGCTGGACTGCCGGGGAAGTCCCCAAAGTGCAGCTTTTTAAACTTCACGTCCTTTATGGATTCCAGGCAAGAAGGGGTCAGGGGAGAGGTTAAGTGATCTGAACCAGACTTGGGACTTTTTCTGAAGGTCCTGTCTCCACACATGCGGCTGGGTGACCCCTTAAATAAGAAAAAGTGACCAGACGGGGAGGAAAGAACTCCACCTCTGGGTTCCACCTCTGCAAAGGCGCTCTCACTGTCTCACTGTTTGTTTTCTCTCTTCTAGGAAAATGAGCTTCTCTGACAAGCTCCTGGCACGGAACCCTGTGGAATGGAGACCAGCAGAAAGATTGATCCTCCATAAATCAGTACAGTGCAGACTAACAAGTAATTACGTGATTGCAACAAGCGCTGTCAGAAGGGGCAGACCGCGGCCGGCAGTAGCTCTGTTCGCCTGACACGCAGCCGCGGTCCCACGTGCTTTGTAGCTGCTGTTGTTGGCTTTTTTCAAACCAAAACAAAAGATCAACATTCATGAAAAATAAAAGAAAGTACAGCCCCAACTGGAAGTCAATTTTGCCTCACCTGTCTTCCCTCGTCTCAGCGGAATGACTTCATTGACCAGGGGATGGCCAGTGCACAGGGCTGTCTGGTGAAGTGCTTGGGTCAAGGGCCCCACTGGGCTCTTACCATGTGATCTGCACATTTTTTTCTGCTTGTGAATTTCTGCTGACTCCTCTAGTAAATACCGTTCAGATGAATCATATGAAAACAAAAAGGTGAATCATGTGAAACTGCCGTGAATTGACTGTTTCAGGGCATCGATGGCAATGTCATGGGAGTTGGTCTCCTCACATCTTTCCTATTTCACTGATGAGTACATTGAGGTACAGAGAAGGGAAGTCACTTGCCCAAAGTCCCAAGGTGATGGAGTCAGGGTGCCAAACTGGGCAGTCTGCACTGAATCACCCTCACCCCGCACCCTCCCTGTGGACCGTCTTGTCATAGGAGTCCTGTCCCTGGTCAGGCACTGGTGGGCTTTGTTTCATAAGGCAGATATGTGGTCTGACAGATCAAAAAGAGCATCTCAGGAGCCTGACCCAATTGAGGGCCAACTGCCCAAGAAAAGAGCTTCCAGATGCCTCCTCCAGGCAACGCAAAGGATTTGCGGCCTCAGCTTACTTCTTGATGGAAGAAAAGTGTGCTTAGAGGCCCCTGGAGCTGGGAGGTGATGGTGGAAGTGAACACGCCCATAATTCATTCATGATGGTGGATCACTCAGGGCATGGGGTCCTCGGGGGACACAGACCATGTTTGCTCTCAGAGGACGCATGCTCCATTAATGCCCCGGCATCTATGGGTGAAGGACACCAAAACACCGTCCCTCATTTGAAAATCCCATCTCGCCAAAGTCTACCAACTCCTTGCCTACCATCTCAGAGGTGTCTAGCCTATGGGTAACTCCAAGTCAGGCCTGGGCCAAGTCCCCAAACCACAGCCTTAGAGTCTTTGGGCACCCCCGAGTCCCACATCCAAAGACTGCACTGGGACCAGTACACTGGTTGCTTTCAAATGCCAGCCCAGAGCTGAATGATGATTGGGGGCACAGGACCAGGGTTCAAGCCTTGGGAGCCAAGAGTTAAGAGTTGGGTGCATGTTTTTTCCTTAAGGAACAATTTCTGTTTTCTTATTCAAAATAAGAAAATTTCCATATGAAAGAAACTTGGTAATTTAAATACAAAGAGCAGCTCCTCCTCAGAACAATCATAAGAGGATCCATTCTACACCAGGGGAAGAGGTGACCCAGATTGTACTGTATTCAAGGTCATACGAGAAGAATCTATAAAGCTAAGACTTGAACTCGATGTAGTTTTTCGGGTTTTTAATTTTGGCCTCTTTTATTGGTTTTTTATTTATTTATATTCATTTATCTTTATTCTTCCGCCAGTGTGGGTCTCCCATCGCAGTGGCCGCTTTTGTCGCAGAGTACTGGCTCTGGGCACATGCGCTCCAGAATTCTGGCTCGTAATTGCACACACCGGTCCAGCTGCTCCGCAGCACGTGGGATCTTCCCGGACCAGGGATCGAACTGGTGCTCCTTGTACTACAAGGCAGACTCTTTACCCACTGGACCACAGGGGAAGCCCCTGGATGTAGTATTTATTATGATAATTATCAACTCTACCAGCCTAGCAGCAGACAGTCAGCAAGCTCTGAGCAGCCGCATTCCCATCCAGGCAAGAGTTGGTGAGCACACACTGTTCCAACGATCCTTCTCTATCCCCGAGGGGCATCTGGGCCCAAGAACTCTTAATCTGATGCATCCAGCTTCCCATGCCAACACTCTATGTCTGATTTAATAGTTAATACAGGGCCTCCAAACGCAGCCCCAGTGGGCCGAGTCAAAATGAAGGAAAACTGAAAACCTGTGACTCTCCTTCTTTCTTCATGTTCTCCCCAATTTTGGCAGGCAGTGGATGGTGGATCAGGACTTCAGGAGTTAATAGCTGAAGTCCCCTTTCCCTGGTAGCGCCTGCTCCCCGCACCTCTGTCTTTTGTGCAAGTTTAATAAAATAAATTTTGAATATCAATAAAGTAGGTCCTATTTTTCTTGGCATGTCCCAGCCCCGCTCCATCTTTCTTTTGCAGAAGTCATGCTACAGACAGATCACTTTTCCACAGATCATTGATGTGGTGCCGCGAGGACTGCAGATGATTTGCTAAAATGCTCCAAAGGTATTCAAATTTCTTTAAAGAAGAAATTCAATTTATGTGCATTTATATTACAATGTCTGTCAGGAAGAAAGGTTATAATCACCAGCATATTTCAGATTTACATTTTCTTCTGTACATGAGGTAATGGTATTAGAGGCAACTCTGAAGCTCAGAGTTGAATTGGATGCACGGTCCTATTTTCACTGCTGCTAAAAGCAGGTTTTTGAAGTTCTGCAGGAAAGCATATGTTAGCATATGTTAGGGAAATAGCAAGAACAGGAGGCCGGGTGGCTGAGAGTTTAAAGCATTTGTCTCTCCTTCTGGCCTCTCCATGTGGGGCACAGATAGGCTTATCTCTCCACTCCTTGAAGCCATTTGGGGTTTCGGCACCTGACACGGGCTCAGGAACCGAGAGTCCAGACGACATGGATCTGTTCCAAGGGCACCATCCCTCCTCACCCTGGGAGCTCCCAGAGAGCCAACGCAAGGCTGCTGCGAGCCGGAAGGACCGAATCAAGGGCAATCCTGGGTCCTGGGATATTCTAAAATTACTTCCAGTGCTTTCTTCTGAGAAAAAATGTACCCATCTTAGGTGTCCAGGAAGCTCTTAGCTTCAACTCTAACCAACTGATGGGCCAGTACAAACAAGATGGCAGCTGGTCCTGCTTCATGAAACCTCTCTTTCCTCTCTAAAATCCAAACCTGGTAGCAGTCCAAGCCAGGATTTCTCTCCAAGAGGTTTGTTTCCACCAGCCACTGTGTTAATCCAGTTGCCTTGGGCTAGCCAGGTGGAGAGCACATTTAGGTTTCTGGAGCCATGCTCACTATATAAGGATCTGCAGGAAGCTGAGTGGACAGATGTCCCTCAGTGATACTGACCAAGTCCTGGGGATCTCGTTCTTCTACTTCACAGCAGAGATGCAGACGCCTGGCCTCACTGCTTCTAAATCATGTATTAAGAAGATTCAGTGAGGATTTCCCTGGCGGCTCAGTGGTAAAGAATCTGCCTGTCAGTGCAGAGGATGTGGGTTCAGTCCTGGGTCCAGGAAGATCCCTACTACTGAGTCTGTGCTCGAGGCCAGAAGACTGCAGATGTTTGCTAAAATGCTCAAAGGTATTCAAATTTCTTTAAAGAAGAAATTCAATTTATGTGCATTTATATTACAATGTCTGTCAGGAAGAAAGGTTATAATCACCAGCATATTTCAGATTTACATTTTCTTCTGTACATGAGGTAATGGTATTAGAGGCAACTCTGAAGCTCAGAGTTGAATTGGATGCACGGTCCTATTTTCACTGCTGCTAAAAGCAGGTTTTTGAAGTTCTGCAGGAAAGCATATGTTAGCATATGTTAGGGAAATAGCAAGAACAGGAGGCCGGGTGGCTGAGAGTTTAAAGCATTTGTCTCTCCTTCTGGCCTCTCCATGTGGGGCACAGATAGGCTTATCTCTCCACTCCTTGAAGCCATTTGGGGTTTCGGCACCTGACACGGGCTCAGGAACCGAGAGTCCAGACGACATGGATCTGTTCCAAGGGCACCATCCCTCCTCACCCTGGGAGCTCCCAGAGAGCCAACGCAAGGCTGCTGCGAGCCGGAAGGACCGAATCAAGGGCAATCCTGGGTCCTGGGATATTCTAAAATTACTTCCAGTGCTTTCTTCTGAGAAAAAATGTACCCATCTTAGGTGTCCAGGAAGCTCTTAGCTTCAACTCTAACCAACTGATGGGCCAGTACAAACAAGATGGCAGCTGGTCCTGCTTCATGAAACCTCTCTTTCCTCTCTAAAATCCAAACCTGGTAGCAGTCCAAGCCAGGATTTCTCTCCAAGAGGTTTGTTTCCACCAGCCACTGTGTTAATCCAGTTGCCTTGGGCTAGCCAGGTGGAGAGCACATTTAGGTTTCTGGAGCCATGCTCACTATATAAGGATCTGCAGGAAGCTGAGTGGACAGATGTCCCTCAGTGATACTGACCAAGTCCTGGGGATCTCGTTCTTCTACTTCACAGCAGAGATGCAGACGCCTGGCCTCACTGCTTCTAAATCATGTATTAAGAAGATTCAGTGAGGATTTCCCTGGCGGCTCAGTGGTAAAGAATCTGCCTGTCAGTGCAGAGGATGTGGGTTCAGTCCTGGGTCCAGGAAGATCCCACCTGCTGCGGGGCTACTAAGCACTACTACTGAGTCTGTGCTCGAGAGCCAGAAGCTACAACTACGGAAGCCCGCATGCCCTAGAGGCCACGCTCCACAACAAGAGAAACTTCTGCAGGGAAAAGCCCATGCGCTGAAACTAGAGAGAAACACGCAACTAGAGAAAATCGATGAAGACCCAACATGGCCAAAGATAACTAGATTAATTAAATTATTAAAGAAATTTTTTTAAAAGATTGAGGGAGGGCTTCCCCTGGTGGTCCAGTGGGTAAGGACACCGCCTTGCAGTGCAAGGGGCGCCGGTTCGATCCCTGGCCTGGGAAGATCCCACGTGCCGCGGAGTGGCTGGACTGATGTGTCCAATTACCGAGCTGGAGCTCTGGAGTGCATGCGCTCAGAGCCGGTGCTCTGCGACAACAGAGGCCACCGTAATGGGAGGCCCACACGGGCTAAAGAACAAAGACGGATGGAAAATGGAGAAATGAAAGACCAATAGAAGTGGCCCGCCTGCTCCTCTTCCTCCCCAACCTGACCCCCACCCAAAATAAATAAATAAATAAATCTTTAAAAAAAAAAAAAAAAAAAGATTGAGGGAAAAGGACAAAGTTTCCCCAAATTTTCTTCCATAATTAGTACATAGTTTTTAAAATTGGCTACCTTTAAATATATGTCACTACTTCTATTGTATTTCCTCCTAAAACAAAAGTGATAACAATGGAGTACAGAAGATTTGGGAACTATATAACATACATAGACAAGCTGGGAAAAAACTCAAAATCAATCTTAGTTCTACCTCCCAGAGGTAACCATTGTTAACATTTTGGTATAACTTTTCCTGTGCATTTTATACACATCTGTATTATAAGCATAATATATTTTATATAAATACATTTTTCATAAAAAGCGAAATCATAACTGTTTTAGTGAATATCGGTTTGCAACAGATTCTGAGCATCTTTTTATATCATTGAGTAGCGTTCTACAAAAAAAATGTTCACAACTGCGAAGATTCAGTGAGGATTTCCCTGGCGGCTCAGTGGTAAAGAATCTGCCTGTCAGTGCAGAGGATGTGGGTTCAGTCCTGGGTCCAGGAAGATCCCACCTGCTGCGGGGCTACTAAGCACTACTACTGAGTCTGTGCTCGAGAGCCAGAAGCTACAACTACGGAAGCCCGCATGCCCTAGAGGCCACGCTCCACAACAAGAGAAACTTCTGCAGGGAAAAGCCCATGCGCTGAAACTAGAGAGAAACACGCAACTAGAGAAAATCGATGAAGACCCAACATGGCCAAAGATAACTAGATTAATTAAATTATTAAAGAAATTTTTTTAAAAGATTGAGGGAGGGCTTCCCCTGGTGGTCCAGTGGGTAAGGACACCGCCTTGCAGTGCAAGGGGCGCCGGTTCGATCCCTGGCCTGGGAAGATCCCACGTGCCGCGGAGTGGCTGGACTGATGTGTCCAATTACCGAGCTGGAGCTCTGGAGTGCATGCGCTCAGAGCCGGTGCTCTGCGACAACAGAGGCCACCGTAATGGGAGGCCCACACGGGCTAAAGAACAAAGACGGATGGAAAATGGAGAAATGAAAGACCAATAGAAGTGGCCCGCCTGCTCCTCTTCCTCCCCAACCTGACCCCCACCCAAAATAAATAAATAAATAAATCTTTAAAAAAAAAAAAAAAAAAGATTGAGGGAAAAAGACAAAGATTCCCAAATTTTCTTCCATAATTAGTACATAGTTTTTAAAATTGGCTACCTTTAAATATATGTCACTACTTCTATTGTATTTCCTCCTAAAACAAAAGTGATAACAATGGAGTACAGAAGATTTGGGAACTATATAACATACATAGACAAGCTGGGAAAAAACTCAAAATCAATCTTAGTTCTACCTCCCAGAGGTAACCATTGTTAACATTTTGGTATAACTTTTCCTGTGCATTTTATACACATCTGTATTATAAGCATAATATATTTTATATAAATACATTTTTCATAAAAAGCGAAATCATAACTGTTTTAGTGAATATCGGTTTGCAACAGATTCTGAGCATCTTTTTATATCATTGAGTAGCGTTCTACAAAAAAAATGTTCACAACTGCATGACATTCCCTTCTATGGCTATAGTTTAAAATATTCGACAAGTCCCCTCTTACTGGACATGGAGGTTATTTCCTTCTTTTTATTAAAAGAATTAATACCATAATATACTTCTGTGTAGCTACATCTTTGCTCAGAGGCACAATTATTTACTTAAGACAAGCTTCTAAAAGTGAAATGTGGGGATCATTGGATATGTATATTTTTCACTCATTTCATCAAGTTTGTTACATTGTCTCTAGAAAGTTCATATCACTTATTTTGTCATCATCAGTGAGTAAGATTCCTTGTTTCATTGACCTAAACTCTTAAATCAATTGATTAAGAAAGCCCCTGATAAATTATGATTCCCACCTGGAAAAATAATGGATTTCCTGGGAGTTTGGCCTCCATCTGGCAGAACAGGAAAAAAAAAAATCACCTTTGGGTAACAGAGGATTAGGAAAGAGCTCACAAGAGAGAAAGTCCATGGCTTATAAACAGGTCTTCACAGGATGCCTATGAGCCTTTTGAGTGATACGAGATCTAAGACTCAGATTTTGTTTTCTGATTCACTAGGAATCACAAAAACAGGGTAGGATGAAAATTCCTAATTGGGCTGTGACCATGATAAGGAAGATCAAGACTAAATAGGAGTTGGGGCTTCCCTGGTGGTCCAGTGGGTAAAGAGTTTGCCTTGCAGTGCAAGGGGCACCAGTTTGATTCCTGGCCCGGGAAGATCCCACATGCCACGGAGTGGCTGGACTAGTGTGTCCAATTATAAGTCAGCGCTCTGGAGTGCATGCACCCGGAGCCGGTGCTCTGCAACCATTCCCATTGCAATGGGAGGCCCACACAGGCCGAAGAATAAAGATGGATGAAAATAAATAAATAAACCAATAAAAGAGGCCAAAATTAAAAAAAAAAAAAACTAAATAGGATTTGGATGAAACAGCACAACATACATCATCTCCCAAATCCATGAACCAGCAGAGAAGTAGAGGAGAGTGAGGAACTCACAGAAAATACACACGGATTGACTGAGAACGACAATGCCATTACTGACCCTGGTTCTGTGGGTTGGCTGAACAGTTCCTCTGTGGGTGCTGCCTGGCATTAGTCATGTCAGCTGGACTGGAAAATCCCAGAAGGCCTCACTCCTGCTGGCTGCTGGCTGGGCAGTGCTCCTCCAAGTGGCATCCTGCCCTTTCAAAGGTTAGACAGGTGATAACGGTCTTTGCTGGGCGATCTCGGAGCTGTGCTCCAAGAGGGCCAAGACAGAAATGGAAAGGCCCCTTAGGCCTAGGCTCCAAACTTGCCCACCCTCACTTTTTCTAAACGTTTATTTTTATTCCGATAAAATACATACAAGATTTTAACCATTTTAAGTGTATAATTTACTGATGTGAAGTACATTCACATGGCATCCACCATCACCACTGTCCTTCGCTAAGACTTTTCCATCTTCCTAAACAGAAACTCTACTCAATAAACAGTAACTCCGCCCCCCGTCCTTTCCCCTACCTCTTCCTTGATGTTAGCTCTGGTAAAATGGATTTCCTGGGAGTTTGGCCTCCATCTGGCAGAACAGGAAAAAATCACCTTTGGGTAACAGAGGATTAGGAAAGAGCTCACAAGAGAGAAAGTCCATGGCTTATAAACAGGTCTTCACAGGATGCCTATGAGCCTTTTGAGTGATACGAGATCTAAGACTCAGATTTTGTTTTCTGATTCACTAGGAATCACAAAAACAGGGTAGGATGAAAATTCCTAATTGGGCTGTGACCATGATAAGGAAGATCAAGACTAAATAGGAGTTGGGGCTTCCCTGGTGGTCCAGTGGGTAAAGAGTTTGCCTTGCAGTGCAAGGGGCACCAGTTTGATTCCTGGCCCGGGAAGATCCCACATGCCACGGAGTGGCTGGACTAGTGTGTCCAATTATAAGTCAGCGCTCTGGAGTGCATGCACCCGGAGCCGGTGCTCTGCAACCATTCCCATTGCAATGGGAGGCCCACACAGGCCGAAGAATAAAGATGGATGAAAATAAATAAATAAACCAATAAAAGAGGCCAAAATTAAAAAAAAAAAAAACTAAATAGGATTTGGATGAAACAGCACAACATACATCATCTCCCAAATCCATGAACCAGCAGAGAAGTAGAGGAGAGTGAGGAACTCACAGAAAATACACACGGATTGACTGAGAACGACAATGCCATTACTGACCCTGGTTCTGTGGGTTGGCTGAACAGTTCCTCTGTGGGTGCTGCCTGGCATTAGTCATGTCAGCTGGACTGGAAAATCCCAGAAGGCCTCACTCCTGCTGGCTGCTGGCTGGGCAGTGCTCCTCCAAGTGGCATCCTGCCCTTTCAAAGGTTAGACAGGTGATAACGGTCTTTGCTGGGCGATCTCGGAGCTGTGCTCCAAGAGGGCCAAGACAGAAATGGAAAGGCCCCTTAGGCCTAGGCTCCAAACTTGCCCACCCTCACTTTTTCTAAACGTTTATTTTTATTCCGATAAAATACATACAAGATTTTAACCATTTTAAGTGTATAATTTACTGATGTGAAGTACATTCACATGGCATCCACCATCACCACTGTCCTTCGCTAAGACTTTTCC
Source organism: Tragulus kanchil (assembly GCA_022376925.1). Classification (NCBI taxonomy): domain Eukaryota; kingdom Metazoa; phylum Chordata; class Mammalia; order Artiodactyla; family Tragulidae; genus Tragulus; species Tragulus kanchil. The sequence goes on along the minus strand of JAIOJX010000031.1, from coordinate 145,513,789 downwards.
ATCTTCCTAAACAGAAACTCTACTCAATAAACAGTAACTCCGCAGTCCTCCCACCCTGTAGCTCTTGGTAACCAGCCTTCTACCTCTTCCTTGATGATTTGGACCACTTTGGGAACCTCGTAGAATTGGAATCAAACAATATTTGCCCTTTTTGTGACTGGCTTATTCCTCTTAGCTTATGTCTTCAAGCCTCATCTTTGATGTAGCATGAATCAGAGTGCCCTTCTTTTTCAAAGCTGAATAATATTCCTTGTATGTATGTATCACGCTTTGTTCATCCATTCATCTGTCCATGGATACTTGAGTTGTTTCTGTTTTTTCGGTGGTTGCAAATAATGAATCCTCACTTCTGCTACATTTTGCAGGTCAAAGCAAACCCCAAGGACAGCCCGGACTCAGGAAGGGAGAGTGATAGATCAATGGATGGGAGAAGCAGCAGCATCACATGGTGAGACTCAAACCAGCACCTTAGGACCAGTACCTTAGAGATCAGTAACTTAAGACCAGTACCTTAGAGACCAGTACCTTAGAGACCAGTACCTTAGGACCAGTACCTCAGGACCAGTACCTCAGGACCATTGTATAATAATGCATCTACTACAGAAGCAGACGATAGCATTGACATCGAGAGAGATCTCGACCAAAACACAATGAAATGAAATAGGTTATGAGTGCAAAGTCCAGGATTGTTGATTCAAAGACTAACTAGCATGTGCACAGGAAGGGAAAGTGGGTGTGTTTGTGACACATAAATTTGGGGTACGAGAGCTCTGCTTCCTTCCAGTTCAAAGATGTGATGACTTTAATGTTGTGCTGAATTACTAAATAGAAACATGAGTGGGCTGCTCTGTACAGCTATGGTCCCCAACCTTTTTGGCACCAAGAATTAGCTTCCTGGAGACAATTTTTCCACAGACCAGATGGTGGGTGGGAATGGCTTTGGGATGATTCAAGCACATTGCACTTATTGTGCATTTTGTTATTATTACGCTAACTCCACCTCAGATTGTCAAATAGGATTTCCTGGTGGCTCAGTTGGTAAAAAAAATTCACCTGCAAAACAGGAGGCCCCAGTTCGATTCCTTGGCTGGGAAGATCCCCTGGAGAAGGGAATGGCTACCCACTCCAGAAGAAATGACTGGAGAGCTCGATGGACAGAGGAGCCTGGCGGGCTACAGTCCATGGGGTCGCAAAGAGTCAGACATGACTGAGCGACTTTCACTTCACTTCAGATTGTTAAACATTAGATCCCAGAAGTTGGGATTCCCCTCCTGTGAAGACCTACTGAAAAGGGGGCAGGAAGGGAAACAGAGGGTCTGAGTCCTAGTCTCCCCAATTTGTAAAGAAATGTACCAGGCTACAGATCATAAATTAATCCCTACCTTCTCTGTGTTTACGTTTTCTCAGCAGAGCATCTGTTGTCATCTTTGTCCATGGATACTTGAGTTGTTTCTGTTTTTCGGTGGTTGCAAATAATGAATCCTCACTTCTGCTACATTTTGCAGGTCAAAGCAAACCCCAAGGACAGCCCGGACTCAGGAAGGGAGAGTGATAGATCAATGGATGGGAGAAGCAGCAGCATCACATGGTGAGACTCAAACCAGCACCTTAGGACCAGTACCTTAGAGATCAGTAACTTAAGACCAGTACCTTAGAGACCAGTACCTTAGAGACCAGTACCTTAGGACCAGTACCTCAGGACCAGTACCTCAGGACCATTGTATAATAATGCATCTACTACAGAAGCAGACGATAGCATTGACATCGAGAGAGATCTCGACCAAAACACAATGAAATGAAATAGGTTATGAGTGCAAAGTCCAGGATTGTTGATTCAAAGACTAACTAGCATGTGCACAGGAAGGGAAAGTGGGTGTGTTTGTGACACATAAATTTGGGGTACGAGAGCTCTGCTTCCTTCCAGTTCAAAGATGTGATGACTTTAATGTTGTGCTGAATTACTAAATAGAAACATGAGTGGGCTGCTCTGTACAGCTATGGTCCCCAACCTTTTTGGCACCAAGAATTAGCTTCCTGGAGACAATTTTTCCACAGACCAGATGGTGGGTGGGAATGGCTTTGGGATGATTCAAGCACATTGCACTTATTGTGCATTTTGTTATTATTACGCTAACTCCACCTCAGATTGTCAAATAGGATTTCCTGGTGGCTCAGTTGGTAAAAAAAATTCACCTGCAAAACAGGAGGCCCCAGTTCGATTCCTTGGCTGGGAAGATCCCCTGGAGAAGGGAATGGCTACCCACTCCAGAAGAAATGACTGGAGAGCTCGATGGACAGAGGAGCCTGGCGGGCTACAGTCCATGGGGTCGCAAAGAGTCAGACATGACTGAGCGACTTTCACTTCACTTCAGATTGTTAAACATTAGATCCCAGAAGTTGGGATTCCCCTCCTGTGAAGACCTACTGAAAAGGGGGCAGGAAGGGAAACAGAGGGTCTGAGTCCTAGTCTCCCCCAATTTGTAAAGAAAAATGTACCAGGCTACAGATCATAAATTAATCCCTACCTTCTCTGTGTTTACGTTTTCTCAGCAGTAAAATGGAAATCGTAGCATCTAGCTTGCCATGAATAGATGAACTAATGTTTGTGAAAGTCATTTAAAAAAAAAAAAAGAGGAAAAACATTATTGTGTATGGCTCCTTCCTCTTGTCCCCGGGTGATCTCTTTCAAGTAGCCATGGTCTCTTTTTTGGTGTCTCATTCTCCCTTTCTTCCCATCTGGGGTCACGGACAATAGTCTTGTCTTTGCTTTATCTGATTTCTCTCTGAAGTACAGCCAGGTGCCCCCTCGAAGACTCAAGAGCCAAGTTTACTGGGGTGCTTCCTGGTACATTTCGATTTCAAAGTGCGCTGCGGGGTCCAATGCATGTTAAACAGTCACGGCGACCACAACAGGAACGGCCCCGCTGCCCCAGCCTCCTTGCTATCCACCATCTATTTTCCTGTTTCCCTGCAAGGGGTGGATGAACAGAGGCCCACAGAGGACCATTCAGAGCAGAAGGAAGGCTGCCTTGCCTGGTTGAACATGTGTGCATGCTTAGTTATGTCTGACTCTGTGACCCCGTGGACGGTAGCCCATCAGGTTCCCCTGTCCATGGGATTCTCCAGGGAAGAATACTGGAGTGGGTTGCCGTGCCCTCTTCCAGGGGATCTCCCCGACCCAGGGATCGAACCTGCATCTCCTGTGTTTCCTGCATTAGCAGGCAGATTCTTTACCAATGAACCACCTGGAAACCTGCCTGTGACATGGGCCCCTTTTTTGAGCGGGCTCAGTTGGTAAAAATTCACCTGCAAAACAGGAGGCCCCAGTTCGATTCCTTGGCTGGGAAGATCCCCTGGAGAAGGGAATGGCTACCCACTCCAGAAGAAATGACTGGAGAGCTCGATGGACAGAGGAGCCTGGCGGGCTACAGTCCATGGGGTCGCAAAGAGTCAGACATGACTGAGCGACTTTCACTTCACTTCAGATTGTTAAACATTAGATCCCAGAAGTTGGGATTCCCCTCCTGTGAAGACCTACTGAAAAGGGGGCAGGAAGGTAAACAGAGGGTCTGAGTCCTAGTCTCCCCAATTTGTAAAGAAAATGTACCAGGCTACAGATCATAAATTAATCCCTACCTTCTCTGTGTTTACGTTTTCTCAGCAGTAAAATGGAAATCGTAGCATCTAGCTTGCCATGAATAGATGAACTAATGTTTGTGAAAGTCATTTAGAAAAAAAAAAAGAGGAAAAACATTATTGTGTATGGCTCCTTCCTCTTGTCCCCGGGTGATCTCTTTCAAGTAGCCATGGTCTCTTTTTTGGTGTCTCATTCTCCCTTTCTTCCCATCTGGGGTCACGGACAATAGTCTTGTCTTTGCTTTATCTGATTTCTCTCTGAAGTACAGCCAGGTGCCCCCTCGAAGACTCAAGAGCCAAGTTTACTGGGGTGCTTCCTGGTACATTTCGATTTCAAAGTGCGCTGCGGGGTCCAATGCATGTTAAACAGTCACGGCGACCACAACAGGAACGGCCCCGCTGCCCCAGCCTCCTTGCTATCCACCATCTATTTTCCTGTTTCCCTGCAAGGGGTGGATGAACAGAGGCCCACAGAGGACCATTCAGAGCAGAAGGAAGGCTGCCTTGCCTGGTTGAACATGTGTGCATGCTTAGTTATGTCTGACTCTGTGACCCCGTGGACGGTAGCCCATCAGGTTCCCCTGTCCATGGGATTCTCCAGGGAAGAATACTGGAGTGGGTTGCCGTGCCCTCTTCCAGGGGATCTCCCCGACCCAGGGATCGAACCTGCATCTCCTGTGTTTCCTGCATTAGCAGGCAGATTCTTTACCAATGAACCACCTGGAAAGCCCGCCTGCCTGGTTACTGTCCCTCAATTAGAAGGCCCTGTATTATAAGGCAAAAGTAAAGGCAGTCTCCCTGTGCTTTACTTTCTTCATCTGTAAAATGGGGATGATGCTGGGCCAGGATTAAAGGTGAGGTCAGGTCACAAAAGCGTAGAGTAGAATGCTATGTTATTTAAAACACTGATAATATGCTCATCTGAATTTTGGGGATTGCTGCTTTAAAGTGGCATTACAATGTTTTCTTTTGGGACTTCCCTAGTGGTCCAGTGGCTAACACTCTGCACTCCCAACGAGGAGGGGCTGGGTTCAATCCCTGGTCAGAGAACTGGATTCCACATCCCTCAACTAAGAGTTCACATGCTGCAGCTAAGATCTGGCATATAAATAATAAATTAAAAGAAATATTTAAAAAATATTTTCTTTTTTAATGTTTATTTCTTCATTCATTTGTTTATTTGGCTGTGTTGAATCTTAGTTTCGGCATGCAGGATCTTCAATCTTCGTTGCAACATGTGGGCTTTAGTTCCCTGACCAGGGATCAAACCAGGGTCCCCCCGCACTGGGAGCTTGGAATCTTAGCCACCAGACCACTGAGGAAGTCCCTAAAACATTGTGTTGATTACCGAATTTTGGGGATTTCCTTAAATTGGGGGTCTGTATGAGTGATTCACTTGCTTCACCCTAGGCTTGGCCTTGCCTGATAGTGCCAATTTCATGGGGCTACTGCAGGGGCAAAACTACTTGATGCCTGGGAATCAGTGATGGGCCTCTAGCAAGTATCTCTGCAAAGTAGCTATGATGGCTCCATCTTCCAGATGAGGAAACTGAGGTTCCAAGGGATCAGATGGCTGGCCCAGGGCCACATACCAGCGAGCGGCAGGTCAGGAATTCCAGTCAGGTGGGCCTGTCAAAGGATGCTCAATTGTGTCTGACCCTTTGCAACCCATAAACAGGCCATGGATTTCCCAGGCAAGAATACTGGAGTGGGCTTAGCTATTCTCCAGGGAGCTTCCCAACCCAGGGATCGAACCAGGATCTTCTGCATTGCAGGTGCATTCTTTACCAGCTGAGCTACAATGGAAGCTGCAAGGGAAAAGTTACAAGGGAAGGCCTAACTCCAGAAGATGAGTCTTTCCCACAACTCCATTTTTGTGTCTTTCGGAAAAAAAAAAAATCTTTCCATCTGGGTTCCAATTCTAGTTGAATACTCTCCATCTGACAGTCTCTCTCTCCACCTCTCAGCTCCCATCCCCCAGCAGATGTTCCAGAATGAAAATATCTGAGAAAATGAGCCAAAGTTCTAAAAACTTAACATCCAAACGTCTGGAAGACTCTTGCGTGGGTGATTAAATTAAGAGAAAGTATGCTTCCATAGAAAGTTCTCCTGCCAAATTGAATTCTTGTTCCTCATGTTGTTTTTTTGGATAAAGAACAGGACCCTCCTTGCATGGTTAGGGTTCAGAGGATTCTGCCCCCAAGAGCCCACAAGCAAGCCCACAGGCTCTCCGGGGCCCAGGGCACAGGTCTCCCTCCTACATTTAATTTTGGAAGCTCCCTTAGGAAAATATCTCCTCTTGCACCATCCAGGGCCATCTGGCCCTCCCTCTGCCACCTCCAGATCACGTAGTGAAGACGAAGAGGGACAGCTGACACCAAGAGGCTTGTCACAACTGCTCAGATGGTGGTCCCTGGACTAGCAGCTGCAGCAGCACCTGAGAGCTTGCAGAAAGGCAGATTCTCAGGCCAGCCCCACCCCACCCCCTAGGCCTACTGAGTCAGAAACTCTGCAAGCAGAGCCCGGAAATCTGTGCTTTCTCAAGTCTACCAGGAAATTCCCACACCGCACTGGCCTTCAGCACTTTCTTTTGATGGGTCTCACTTCTTGAAGGAATGCGTTCTCTCAGATCTTTGGGCTAAGAGGAAGAATTTAGGATCTGCGAAGAAGAAAGAAGCGATCAGAATCTTGCACGCAAAGCCGAGAAAGGAAGCGATGCGACGGAAAGAAGGAAGAGCCAAACAAGGGGTCCAGGGAGGATGAGATGCCCCTGCAGGTGCGCAAAGGACAGAGGCCAGATCTGAAAAAGACGCACATTTCTTCCTTTGTCTCTGTGTCTTCAGTCCTGCCCACTGTGCTGTTCAGGAGATCTTGCAAAATCACAGATCTCTGACGTCACTTCCTTCCAAGCCTCCGCCATCACCCTCAGACTCAAGTCTGAAACTCCCTAGCACAGGCTCTCTGTAACCTGGCCACACGACTGTGTCTGCTGCTGAGCACCCATTGGTATCCACCACTTCCGGTTCCCACCCTCTGCCTGGGCTCTTGGTCTCCAAACCCAATATGTCTTTCCTTCTGCCTGAGATTGTTCCTCTGCTGGTTCGTCTCATGGGTATCTGCTCCTAAGAGGTCAACCCCAGCAGTCCTGATACCCTGTACCCTGCCCAACCTCCACCCAATTCTGTTATGAAAGATGTCCACCTGCCTTCAACTCTTCTTAACCTTGAGCTCAAAGATGTGAAGCTTCAGCAATGCCACATCATTCAGTGACAGCCACCAGGAGATATTTAGAAAAACGCTGGTACCCTGGGGGATGCTCTGTTGGGAATGAGCAAAGTTTTGGAGCCAGAGGCCTTGTACTGGGAGAAAATTATTCCCTGTACCCCACTATCCCAAACCCAGAGGTGCACCTCTGTTGTCCAAAGAATCCCTCCTTATTTCCAGATTGACTTTACTAACTGCCGTCTACGTTGAACCTCTGAGAAGCACGATCCCCTCTGTGAAGATACCATAACCAACTTCGAGAAGAAAAATTCAGGTCTTTTCCCTTGCCCCTTACTCATGAATACAGTTGTTTGGTAATTATTACCCAACTTGCTTCACTATTTAGCCAGCATCTTGGTCATGGGAGCGCTTGCTTTCCATTGACTTTTTTTTTTTTTTTTTTTAAGATTTATTTATTTATTTATTTTGGGCGGAGGTCGGGTTGGGGAGGGAGGGGAGCAGGCGGGCCACTTCTATTGGTCTTTCGTTTCTCTATGTTCATCCGTCTTTGTTCTTTGGCTCCTGTGGGCCTCCCATCGCGGTGGCGTCTGTCGTTGTAGAGCACCGGCTCTGGGCGCATGCGCTCCAGAGCTCTGGCTCGGTAATTGGACACATCAGTCCAGCCGCTCCGCGGCTCGTGGGATCTTCCCAGGCCAGGGCTCGAACTGGCGCCCCTTGCACTGCAAGGCGGTGTCCTTACCCACTTGCCACCAGGGGAAGCCCTCCATTGACTTTTTTAAAAAATAATTTTATTTAGTTAGTTAGTTATTTTAGTGGTGCTGAGTCTTTGTTGCTGAATACAGGCTTTCTCTAGTTCCCGCAGACAAGGTGACTGCCTATGGGCGGTGCACAGGCTTCTCGTTGTGGTGGCTTCTCTCGTTGCGGAGCACAGGCTTTAGGCACACGGGCTTCAGTAGTTGTGACTCGTGGATTCAGCAGTTGTGGCATATCAGCTTAGTTGCTCCTAGGCATGTAGGCTCTTCCCAGACCAGGGATGGAACCCGTGTCCCCTGCATTGGCAGGCAGATTCTTAACCACAGGACCACCAGGGAAGCCCCTTTGCATGGACGTTTACAGTGGTTCTCTACAATCTAACATGACTTCATGACGTCTTTTTTCAACTCTCCAAACCTCCGTGGACATGTGCCTTGCAGAGCCCATTCATTGTAGCCCAAAGCAACAAACTTTGCAACACCTCTGAGAGACACCTGAGGCAAGGAGCGACCACCACTTACCAAGGATACCTGGCAGTGGACGGCTCCTGGAGAAAGGAGATTGAGGAGGACAAAATCAGGAGAAAGCCAACAGCAGAACCCAAACAGTTAAGTGGCAAGGGGGAAGCTGGGTTCTGTGCCAGTTTATGGTCGAGTGACACATGTTTCTGCTTTGTGTGATCAGTTTTTACTTTTAACGTTGAAGATTAAAATTAAGTGCATTACCATAGATCAGTTTACAGGGATTTGGTACATCTGTTTTGGAAATGTAAAACAAAACTGAGTAACATCATTATATGTATTACCAGAATTGGGGGAAAGTATCAGTGACAGCCCTGGACCGCCTCCACGCCACCTCCTCATTTCAGCGATCCTCACACTTGGAAGATGTCTGGCGGAAGAGCTCCCCATCCAAAACTGCAAGGAGGCACTGAGATTTGGTCCAGACCCCCTAGTGGCCAGGCCCCCAAAGCAGCCACCTCGTCAGCAGAGGCTCCAACCAATGGCCTCCACCCCCGTACCCCGCGCCTCACCTAACATCCCACAGACGCCTGGCTTGCCAAGAGTTTGACGCTGACCCCGGAGGTCCAGTCAGAAGGGAGAAGACTGGCAAGTTCGATTATTGCTTCAATAATGAACGAATGGTTTCTGCTTTGCTATTTACACTGCTCTCCCGGAGAGAAAACAAGTCGTCCAACTGAAGTCCTCCAATTTCTACTATTTATCCAAGATTACACGTCTAATCCCATAATAAAACACCGTCCCTGCCCAGAAAGCGGAGTGATTGCCTACAGATGTGGCCAGACGAAAACATGTGCACATCGGAAATGGCCACGGACGGGATAGCTTATCTACCCGGGGCTGATGACCGAAAAGGGCTAATTAACTTCTGGAACTTTCCCAGTGGAAATCTCTGACATGGGCATGAGAAAGGCTGGCTGGTGACAGAGGCTGTGTGTCTTGAGGTGCTGCTCTGTTAGAGAAGACCGCCCTGTGCCTGCCCTTCAAGTTACACCTTGCAGGCGGATGAAATTTGGCCCCAACGGCATGCCGTCGCTGACACATGAAAATAAAATGCTTTCCGAATGCGCCTGGCACAGCATCAGGAAAAAGACTTCATCTGAATTTTTATTCCGCTGACAAATGATGTGCATCGCAGCCTTTATCTAGCTGCTTAGATTCAATATTTGAGTGCCACAAAGATTTCTTAATTTACTCGTTTCTCTTGGTACCATTTAGATGGAGAGCTTAGAATGAAAACATATCACGAGGTGAAGAGAGATGTCCACTTTTAACGTTGAAGATTAAAATTAAGTGCATTACCATAGATCAGTTTACAGGGATTTGGTACATCTGTTTTGGAAATGTAAAACAAAACTGAGTAACATCATTATATGTATTACCAGAATTGGGGGAAAGTATCAGTGACAGCCCTGGACCGCCTCCACGCCACCTCCTCATTTCAGCGATCCTCACACTTGGAAGATGTCTGGCGGAAGAGCTCCCCATCCAAAACTGCAAGGAGGCACTGAGATTTGGTCCAGACCCCCTAGTGGCCAGGCCCCCAAAGCAGCCACCTCGTCAGCAGAGGCTCCAACCAATGGCCTCCACCCCCGTACCCCGCGCCTCACCTAACATCCCACAGACGCCTGGCTTGCCAAGAGTTTGACGCTGACCCCGGAGGTCCAGTCAGAAGGGAGAAGACTGGCAAGTTCGATTATTGCTTCAATAATGAACGAATGGTTTCTGCTTTGCTATTTACACTGCTCTCCCGGAGAGAAAACAAGTCGTCCAACTGAAGTCCTCCAATTTCTACTATTTATCCAAGATTACACGTCTAATCCCATAATAAAACACCGTCCCTGCCCAGAAAGCGGAGTGATTGCCTACAGATGTGGCCAGACGAAAACATGTGCACATCGGAAATGGCCACGGACGGGATAGCTTATCTGCCCGGGGGTGATGCCCGAAAAGGGCTAATTAACTTCTGGAACTTTCCCAGTGGAAATCTCTGACATGGGCATGAGAAAGGCTGGCTGGTGACAGAGGCTGTGTGTCTTGAGGTGCTGCTCTGTTAGAGAAGACCGCCCTGTGCCTGCCCTTCAAGTTACACCTTGCAGGCGGATGAAATTTGGCCCCAACGGCATGCCGTCGCTGACACATGAAAATAAAATGCTTTCCGAATGCGCCTGGCACAGCATCAGGAAAAAGACTTCATCTGAATTTTTATTCCGCTGACAAATGATGTGCATCGCAGCCTTTATCTAGCTGCTTAGATTCAATATTTGAGTGCCACAAAGATTTCTTAATTTACTCGTTTCTCTTGGTACCATTTAGATGGAGAGCTTAGAATGAAAACATATCACGAGGTGAAGAGAGATGTCCACCCTCTCATGGCAAACCCCCGGAAATCGCTGGGCCCCCTTGGACCCCATCAGAGCATCATCTCAGCTCCACCTTGATCTGTCTCGCAATCGACTGTTTAAAAATGGAACCCAGCCACCAAGCCCAACAAGCAGTCAGTTTATTATTACTTTTGATAGAAAGGTTCATAACATCCTGTAATGTCTGTGCATTTTTTATTCTGTTTGGCTAACTAGACACTGAAACCATTTGGGACGTTTATTAAAATACATTCAGTCGCTCTTTAGGATGAGGTTAATGTGGGATTTATGCCTCTGTGGTGTGCCGTGCACAAAGCGATGATCGTGCTTGTTTAGTACTTACTTCACGGAGGAAATGGTCAGCTATAAAAATCGAAGGAATACAAAGATGGGCTAATAAAGCTGAGGATGCGGAGGGATTTCTTCAAGCTCCCCAGCTTCCATAGAACACCAGTGGAAAAGGAGAAATTTATTTTCAGGGAAAGCTGTATAATCTGGTTGCATGAGAGGAGGGTGGTGGAGAGGGGCAGAAGGAACTCTGGATTGATACACTCCGGCTTGCCAACCTGTCCAGCCGTCCTGTGCCACCTGGAGTGGACAAGAGATGCTGTGGGACCAGGTTTCTGCCTCCTGTCTAATTCCTTTCTACCCCAGTAGAGGCCTTCAAATAGATCCAAGCCTCTCAGAGGGCCAGAGGGTCAGGGGCGGAGCCAGTCAGACATCAGGGCTGGGGCCTTTTCAATATTCAAACCAGACGGACCCAGCTGGGGGACAGAGGCTGTGTGTCTTGAGGTGCTGCTCTGTTAGAGAAGACCGCCCTGTGCCTGCCCTTCAAGTTACACCTTGCAGGCGGATGAAATTTGGCCAACGGCATGCCGTCGCTGACACATGAAAATAAAATGCTTTCCGAATGCGCCTGGCACAGCATCAGGAAAAAGACTTCATCTGAATTTTTATTCCGCTGACAAATGATGTGCATCGCAGCCTTTATCTAGCTGCTTAGATTCAATATTTGAGTGCCACAAAGATTTCTTAATTTACTCGTTTCTCTTGGTACCATTTAGATGGAGAGCTTAGAATGAAAACATATCACGAGGTGAAGAGAGATGTCCACCCTCTCATGGCAAACCCCCGGAAATCGCTGGGCCCCCTTGGACCCCATCAGAGCATCATCTCAGCTCCACCTTGATCTGTCTCGCAATCGACTGTTTAAAAATGGAACCCAGCCACCAAGCCCAACAAGCAGTCAGTTTATTATTACTTTTGATAGAAAGGTTCATAACATCCTGTAATGTCTGTGCATTTTTTATTCTGTTTGGCTAACTAGACACTGAAACCATTTGGGACGTTTATTAAAATACATTCAGTCGCTCTTTAGGATGAGGTTAATGTGGGATTTATGCCTCTGTGGTGTGCCGTGCACAAAGCGATGATCGTGCTTGTTTAGTACTTACTTCACGGAGGAAATGGTCAGCTATAAAAATCGAAGGAATACAAAGATGGGCTAATAAAGCTGAGGATGCGGAGGGATTTCTTCAAGCTCCCCAGCTTCCATAGAACACCAGTGGAAAAGGAGAAATTTATTTTCAGGGAAAGCTGTATAATCTGGTTGCATGAGAGGAGGGTGGTGGAGAGGGGCAGAAGGAACTCTGGATTGATACACTCCGGCTTGCCAACCTGTCCAGCCCGTCCTGTGCCACCTGGAGTGGACAAGAGATGCTGTGGGACCAGGTTTCTGCCTCCTGTCTAATTCCTTTCTACCCCAGTAGAGGCCTTCAAATAGATCCAAGCCTCTCAGAGGGCCAGAGGGTCAGGGGCGGAGCCAGTCAGACATCAGGGCTGGGGCCTTTTCAATATTCAAACCAGACGGACCCAGCAAAATGGAGATAAAAATTCCAGGCAAGCTCCTAATGGCTGCTTGGGCATCCGGGCAGCAGGCAGAGCAGGCATGGCTCCTGGTGCGTTTACTTCCAAGAACAGAGGTGATCCAGAAAACCCCTAGCGATCCCCCAGCACCACCTCCAGGGCAGGCGATGGGCAGCGTCCTGCTCCCTTGGAGGACAGGAGGGGCTTTGGGGGACCTATGCACAGGAGGGGTCTTCCTCCTGCTGCTTCTCAGCTTGCTTCCCTGGGGCCGGGGGATGCCCCGTGAGGAAGACCAAACCCATTCTTAGCTGCTGCCACTGGGATTCTGGGGAATTGGACTGGAGGCTCTTCTCTCTGCTTCCCACCCCATGGGAGAGCAGAAGGGCTGAAAGCAGACGTCAACAGGGGCAGCTGAGCCGCTAACATCTCTCCCCCACGATGGCAGGAGCCTTCTCTCTGGTCTCTCTTGTTTCTGCTCTCGCCTTTCTGTTTGCTGTCCCAGAGATGCTCCAGGGATCATCTTGAGAAGGAAAACCCAACCAAGTCCCTCTCTTGCCTACTCAAATCTTCCCAGAGTCGCCCACTGCACTCGGAGCACCCCTGTCCTTCCCAAACGCCCTGCATGGTCTGGTTCTGGCCTCGTTCCACCCCTGCAGCCCCTCCCGCTCTCCGCCTTGTTCCCTCGGCGGCGGCACTCTGGCCTCCTCTCTGTCCTTTGCTCCAGACTCAAGACCTTTGCCCAGGATGGTCCCCCGCCCAGGAGGCTGGCCCCCCAGATACCTGTATGGCTGCCTCCTCATCATCTCAGGTTACATGTTTCCTCCTTACAGAGACCTTGTCTTTCCACCCGTAGAATGTGGGCCCCCTTCTTTCACGATACCTTCTGATTGTTAGCAACAGTCCAGCCGTCCTGTGCCACCTGGAGTGGACAAGAGATGCTGTGGGACCAGGTTTCTGCCTCCTGTCTAATTCCTTTCTACCCCAGTAGAGGCCTTCAAATAGATCCAAGCCTCTCAGAGGGCCAGAGGGTCAGGGGCGGAGCCAGTCAGACATCAGGGCTGGGGCCTTTTCAATATTCAAACCAGACGGACCCAGCAAAATGGAGATAAAAATTCCAGGCAAGCTCCTAATGGCTGCTTGGGCATCCGGGCAGCAGGCAGAGCAGGCATGGCTCCTGGTGCGTTTACTTCCAAGAACAGAGGTGATCCAGAAAACCCCTAGCGATCCCCCAGCACCACCTCCAGGGCAGGCGATGGGCAGCGTCCTGCTCCCTTGGAGGACAGGAGGGGCTTTGGGGGACCTATGCACAGGAGGGGTCTTCCTCCTGCTGCTTCTCAGCTTGCTTCCCTGGGGCCGGGGGATGCCCCGTGAGGAAGACCAAACCCATTCTTAGCTGCTGCCACTGGGATTCTGGGGAATTGGACTGGAGGCTCTTCTCTCTGCTTCCCACCCCATGGGAGAGCAGAAGGGCTGAAAGCAGACGTCAACAGGGGCAGCTGAGCCGCTAACATCTCTCCCCCACGATGGCAGGAGCCTTCTCTCTGGTCTCTCTTGTTTCTGCTCTCGCCTTTCTGTTTGCTGTCCCAGAGATGCTCCAGGGATCATCTTGAGAAGGAAAACCCAACCAAGTCCCTCTCTTGCCTACTCAAATCTTCCCAGAGTCGCCCACTGCACTCGGAGCACCCCTGTCCTTCCCAAACGCCCTGCATGGTCTGGTTCTGGCCTCGTTCCACCCCTGCAGCCCCTCCCGCTCTCCGCCTTGTTCCCTCGGCGGCGGCACTCTGGCCTCCTCTCTGTCCTTTGCTCCAGACTCAAGACCTTTGCCCAGGATGGTCCCCCGCCCAGGAGGCTGGCCCCCCAGATACCTGTATGGCTGCCTCCTCATCATCTCAGGTTACATGTTTCCTCCTTACAGAGACCTTGTCTTTCCACCCGTAGAATGTGGGCCCCCTTCTTTCACGATACCTTCTGATTGTTAGCAACACGTCCGATGCCACCTCTTTGCTCTTGTGTATCTGTTTACTGAAGTGTAAGAGCTTTACAGTGTTCGTTTCTGCGATACAACGATGGGACTCCACTCTGTGTATACATACATCCCCTATCTTGTGAGCCTCCCCTCTACCTCCAAGGCCCACCCCTCTAGGTCATCACAGAGCATCCAACTGAGCTCTGTGTTACACAGCAGCTTCCCACGAGCTACCTACTTTACACGTGGTAGTCTATGTATGTCAATGCTACTCCGTCTACGATAAAGGACAGGAAAGCCTGGCGTGCTGCATTCCATGGAGCCGCAAAGAGTCAGACACACCTGAGCAATGGAACAACTCCCTCAATTGCTCCTACCCTCTCCTTCCCCCTCTATGTCCGTAAGCCCATTCTCTCTGTCTGCATCTCTATTCTTGCCCTGCAAATAGCTTTATCTGTACCATTTTTCTAGATTCCACATATATGCGTTAATATATGAGATTTGTTTTTCTTTTTCTGACTCACATAACTGTATGACAGACTCTAAGTTCATCCATGTCACCATGAATGACCCATTTTCGTTCCTTTTCATGATTGAATAATATTCCATTATATATATGTGTGTGTGTTATATATATACGTGTGTGTGTGTAAATATATATATATATATATATATATATATATATATATATATATATACTACAGATTCTTTATCCATTCCTATCCATGGACATTTAGATTGTTGCCATGTCTTTTCTTATTATAAACAGTGCTGCAATGAACAATAGGGTACCTATATCTTTTTGAATTACAGTGTTCTCGGAGTATGGCCCTTGTGTATTTATTGTATTTTTGTTCTTTCTTCAGCCTCTCTGTTTCAGAATATAAGATAAGCTTTTTGAAGACAAGGACTGTGCCTGCTTTGTTCACCCCTGTGTTCCTACGTGAGTGGGGCCAGGTAGGTAACGGGCTTAATAAGCAGAGAGTTGTCAGGTGGTTGAAGGGCAGTGGCTCCCATGCACCAGATGGTGTAAGGGCTTGATCAGCATGACCTCGTTACAGAGACCTTGTCTTTCCACCCGTAGAATGTGGGCCCCCTTCTTTCACGATACCTTCTGATTGTTAGCAACACGTCCGATGCCACCTCTTTGCTCTTGTGTATCTGTTTACTGAAGTGTAAGAGCTTTACAGTGTTCGTTTCTGCGATACAACGATGGGACTCCACTCTGTGTATACATACATCCCCTATCTTGTGAGCCTCCCCTCTACCTCCAAGGCCCACCCCTCTAGGTCATCACAGAGCATCCAACTGAGCTCTGTGTTACACAGCAGCTTCCCACGAGCTACCTACTTTACACGTGGTAGTCTATGTATGTCAATGCTACTCCGTCTACGATAAAGGACAGGAAAGCCTGGCGTGCTGCATTCCATGGAGCCGCAAAGAGTCAGACACACCTGAGCAATGGAACAACTCCCTCAATTGCTCCTACCCTCTCCTTCCCCCTCTATGTCCGTAAGCCCATTCTCTCTGTCTGCATCTCTATTCTTGCCCTGCAAATAGCTTTATCTGTACCATTTTTCTAGATTCCACATATATGCGTTAATATATGAGATTTGTTTTTCTTTTTCTGACTCACATAACTGTATGACAGACTCTAAGTTCATCCATGTCACCATGAATGACCCATTTTCGTTCCTTTTCATGATTGAATAATATTCCATTATATATATGTGTGTGTGTTATATATATACGTGTGTGTGTGTAAATATATATATATATATATATATATATATATATATATATATATACTACAGATTCTTTATCCATTCCTATCCATGGACATTTAGATTGTTGCCATGTCTTTTCTTATTATAAACAGTGCTGCAATGAACAATAGGGTACCTATATCTTTTTGAATTACAGTGTTCTCGGAGTATGGCCCTTGTGTATTTATTGTATTTTTGTTCTTTCTTCAGCCTCTCTGTTTCAGAATATAAGATAAGCTTTTTGAAGACAAGGACTGTGCCTGCTTTGTTCACCCCTGTGTTCCTACGTGAGTGGGGCCAGGTAGGTAACGGGGCTTAATAAGCAGAGAGTTGTCAGGTGGTTGAAGGGCAGTGGCTCCCATGCACCAGATGGTGTAAGGGCTTGATCAGCATGACCTCGTTCAATCCTTGTGGCAGCCCTGGACTCTGGCTACTGGAATAGTACTATACCCATTTTATAGATGAGGAAACAAGGAAAACAAGATGAAGCACTTGCCCTGGATCACAGAGCCCAGCAAGAGGAGGTGGTGAGGACGTCCACCCTGTTTTTGATTCCAGAGCCTGTATGCTTGACCACTGAGCTACACGACCTCAATTTGCAGATGACCCAAAAAGGGGGAGGCTGCCTCCCAGATGACCCCAGGGAAAGGCCAGGCTGTTTCATAAAAGCATTTGAGTAACCGGTCCGGTAACCACTTCTTTGCTTTCCCCACCCCGAGACTAGTCTGGATGCCTGGGCTCAGCGGGGGCCAGGTGCAGGTTCAGCTTCCGGGAGGCCTAGCAAGGCTCATGCAGGACAGCACCTTCTCTCCCCCGTCCCTGCCCCTCCCTCTGGGAACTCCGAACCCACCCCAGACCACCTCCTGGCACAGCCCAGGGCCCCCTGGCCACGCCTTCCACCCTCACACCCGTGTGGCGTCCCCTTCTCAAACTCTGGTCGGTCCCAACATCCTCTCCCCATCCACACCCCAAAGAGCATGACACTCTTTAGACACACAGGGTTCACACCAGAGCCGAGCGTGAGAAAGCGATGGAAAGAGAAGCAAGCCTGACCATCAATCAGATCTTTAAAAATGGGTCCTCGGCGCCCGATGGCTTTCACTACGTGCCTGCGACTCATTCGAGGAATTCTCCTCGGGTACCATTTGCTCTCCTGGCACAGCATGGGTATTAGACACATCCCAGGGCGGGCGTTTTTGCTTGGTTACCCTGGATGACGAATGTTTCCACAGCTGCAAACAAGTCACTTTTGCTTAGAAGCTGGAGCAGTGAGAGAAGCATGAGGACCTTATTATCGGTGTTTGAACGAAGAAAGAGAAGGGAGGTGGGAAGGAGCCCTCTGGACAGCATCAGGGCAAACAGCAAGTCTCGGAAGGAGCCCTCTGAAGACAGCCCCAAAAACTTAACCCGGGCCACAACAGTCAGGTGGTTGAAGGGCAGTGGCTCCCATGCACCAGATGGTGTAAGGGCTTGATCAGCATGACCTCGTTCAATCCTTGTGGCAGCCCTGGACTCTGGCTACTGGAATAGTACTATACCCATTTTATAGATGAGGAAACAAGGAAAACAAGATGAAGCACTTGCCCTGGATCACAGAGCCCAGCAAGAGGAGGTGGTGAGGACGTCCACCCTGTTTTTGATTCCAGAGCCTGTATGCTTGACCACTGAGCTACACGACCTCAATTTGCAGATGACCCAAAAGGAGGAGGCTGCCTCCCAGATGACCCCAGGGAAAGGCCAGGCTGTTTCATAAAAGCATTTGAGTAACCGGTCCGGTAACCACTTCTTTGCTTTCCCCACCCCGAGACTAGTCTGGATGCCTGGGCTCAGCGGGGGCCAGGTGCAGGTTCAGCTTCCGGGAGGCCTAGCAAGGCTCATGCAGGACAGCACCTTCTCTCCCCCGTCCCTGCCCCTCCCTCTGGGAACTCCGAACCCACCCCAGACCACCTCCTGGCACAGCCCAGGGCCCCCTGGCCACGCCTTCCACCCTCACACCCGTGTGGCGTCCCCTTCTCAAACTCTGGTCGGTCCCAACATCCTCTCCCCATCCACACCCCAAAGAGCATGACACTCTTTAGACACACAGGGTTCACACCAGAGCCGAGCGTGAGAAAGCGATGGAAAGAGAAGCAAGCCTGACCATCAATCAGATCTTTAAAAATGGGTCCTCGGGCGCCCGATGGCTTTCACTACGTGCCTGCGACTCATTCGAGGAATTCTCCTCGGGTACCATTTGCTCTCCTGGCACAGCATGGGTATTAGACACATCCCAGGGCGGGGCGTTTTTGCTTGGTTACCCTGGATGACGAATGTTTCCACAGCTGCAAACAAGTCACTTTTGCTTAGAAGCTGGAGCAGTGAGAGAAGCATGAGGACCTTATTATCGGTGTTTGAACGAAGAAAGAGAAGGGAGGTGGGAAGGAGCCCTCTGGACAGCATCAGGGCAAACAGCAAGTCTCAGAAAGACAGAGTAAGTCTCTGCTGGTCTTGAACAGACAAGGCATTTAACCCAAAATACACCAAATAATTAAATCCAAAGTGGTAGAGCCCCGCTGTATGTCCCACTCGAAAAGTAGTGCTAAAAGCCAGCATGGATTGAGGGCTGGCTGTTTACTTCCATCGAGCCTCACCACAGCTCTACGAATTGGATATTCCGATTGCTACAGCTGAAGCACGGGAAGATCAAGTCATTTGTGAGGACAAGTGGACTTCCCTGGTGGTCCAATGGTTAAGATTCTATGCTTCCAGTGCAAGAGGCTCAGGTTCAATTCCTGGTCAGGGGACTAAGATCCCATGCTGTGTGGTGTGGCCAAAAAAATGTTTTTAATGACATTTTTAAAATTTGCCAGGGATACGGATGGACCAGGAGTATTCAGTGGTATCTGTCAGACTCTCCTCTTCACGCTCAGATGAAGTCGTGATTTTGAACCCAACTGCGCAGAATCACCCAGGGTCGTCTTTTAAAAAACACCCTTGCCCAGAACCCTGCTCGGCCGAGTTAAATCAGTATCACGTGCAGCGGGACCCCAGGCACAGGGATTCTTCAAAAGCTTTCAAAGGGGGATTCTAATGTACAACCAGACTTGACGTCTACTGATCTAACTAGTGCAGTCGTTCTCAAAGTGGGGTTCCCTGGACTAGAGGCAGCGGTCCCTGGGGGCTTGTAAGAAATGCCACATCCAGGGGTTCCCCTCGGAGGCTCAGTGGTAAAGTATCTGACTGCTAACGCAGGCTCGATCTCTGATCCAGGAAGATCCCACAAGCCTTGGAGCCACTAAGCCCATGTGCCGCGACTATTGAGCCTGTGCTCTAGAGCCCAGGAACTGCACGTACTGAGCCCACATGCCAGAACTGTGGAGGCCCGTGAGCCCTAGAGCCCATGCTCTGTGACAAGAGAAGTCATTGCCATGAGAAGTCTGGGCACCAAAACTAGAGAGTAGCTTCAGTTCACCACAAACAGAAAAAAGCCCACACAGCAACGAAGACCCAGCCCAGCCAAAAAATAAATAACTAAATAGATTAAATTATTTTAAAAAAAGAAATGCCAAGTCCAGAACTTACCCTGCTGAATCAGAAATTCCAGAGGTGGGAGCAGCCTAGCAATTGATAGTTTAACAATTCCTCGAGATAATTCACAAACATGTGCTGCGCTGGGCTTCGTCGCTCAGTCGTGTCCGACTCTTTGCAACCCCATGGACTGCAGCCCACCAGGCTCCTCTGTCCCTGGGGATTCTCCAGGCAAGAATACTGGAGTGGGTTGCCATGCCCTCCTCCAGGGGATCTTCCTGACCCAGGGATCGAACCCAGGTCTCCCACCTTGCAGCTGGATTCTTTACTCTCTAAGCTACCAGGGAAGCACAAGAATACTGGAATGAGTAGCCTGTCCCTTTTCTAGGGGATCTTTCTAATCCAGTAATTGAACGGGGGTCTCCTGCATTGCAGGCAGATTCTTTACCAGCTGAGCTACTAGGGAAGCCCAATTCAGAAACAGGCTAGAGCCTAAAAACTACTGCTCTGGACGTGGTTTAAGGTCTCTTTGATTTCAAGGTGTTTTTAATATATACGCAGAAGTGCGACTGCTAGATCTTATGGTAGCTTTATTTTTAATTCTTTGAGGAATCGCCATGTTATTTTCCAAAGCAGCTGCACCATTTTCCATTTCCACCAACAGTGTTCAAGTGTCCCTATTTCTCCACATCCTCACCAGCATTTCCTGCCTTCTGATTTTAAAGTTTGTTTGTTTTGATAAAGCTATCCTGACATATGAGATTGAAAGGGTTTTACCTCGATTTGAGACTTAAACCCAGGGCCCAGACCTGATCGAACCCTGCTTGGGACTTGAACCCACGCGGCTGGGACTTGAACCCAGTCAAAACCTGGCTTTGGACTCGAAACCACGTGGCTAAGGCTTAGCCCCAGCCAAAACCCTGCTTGGGACTTGAACCCACATGACTAGGGCTTGAATCTAGCCAAAACCTGGTTTGGGACTTGAACCCACGTGGCTAAGACTTAACCCCAGCCAAAACCCTGCTTGGGACTTGAACTCACGTGACTAGGGCTTGAACCTAGCCAAAACCTGGTTTGGGACTCACCCACGTGGCTAAGACTTAACCCCAGCCAAAACCCTGCTTGGGACTTGAACCCATGTAGTCAGGACTCAATCCCAGCCAAAACCCTGTCTAGGACTCGAGCCCACACGGCCGGGACTTAATCCAGCACTCACCCAACATCTGGACCCACTGAGGCTCAGGTTCTTCATGCCTCAACGCAGAAGGAATTCAGCGAGAAGCAGAGTGATAGACAAGAAGAGGATTTATCAGGATAGGGTACTTGTAAGAGGTGCAAGCGGGCAGGCAGGAAAGCTCTGCTCTGCTCCCTCTCTTCGACTGAGTGGGCAGTCATATATATAGGATGGTAGAAGACCACCCCCCTCAAGTGGACACAGATGCAAGGCATACATCATTAGTTCCTTCTTCGCCAGCTCCTCCTTCATCAGCGGTTTATACCCAGTCGAGCCTGCTTTACTGAACAAGGAGCAGCTCTCCTGAGTTATCATCAACTCACTGGCCTCCCAAACTTTCTCAAGTGTCTCCCTTCTACCTACTGTCCCCTACTAGGACTCCACAACCACCTACCTGTTCTACTCTGTCCTTATCAAGATGATGGTGGTTTTGCTTTGGACTCCTCTGATAATTAGTGATAAGATGCATTTTTTCATGTACCTGTTGCCTATTTATATAAATCTGTGTTCATCACAGCACTAAGCAAACTACCTAAGTGCTGCTGGATATGGAAACAACCTCAATGTTCTTTGACAGATGAATGGATCAAGAAAATATGGTGCATCCATACAATTGAATACTATACAGTCTTCGAAAAGAAAGAAATCTTTGTTCCAGGCTGAGGTAGCAATAGGTGCCAAGGCTGTGCAGCCTAATTTAAAAAAGAAGAAGAAGAAGAAAATCCTGCACTGTGTAACAACATGGATAAATTTTGAGGAAATTCTTTTAGTGAAATAAGCCAGACACATAAAGGCAAATACTGCATGAGTCCACTAAGATGAGATATTTAAAAGAGATAAAATCATAAAATCAGAGACTGGCATGGTGGTTACCAGGGGTAGGAGGGGCAAAGGGGAAATGGAGACTTGCTCATCAACAGGTAAAACGTTTCAGTTAAGTAAGATGAATAAGTGCTACAGATCTGTGCAGCATTGTACCCATAGTTAATAATAACATATGGCATATTTAAAAATTAAGAGACTGGATCTCATGTTGTGTTTTTAATCACAATTTTTTAAAAAAACTCTGTTCTTTCTAGAATATAAATTTCATAAAGGTGAGTTTTGTTTACCCCTCTATTACTAGCCCCTAAATATTTGTAACTATGAATTGCTAGCTCCCAAATGCTTATACCATGAATGAATGAGTGATTGCTTCCGTATGATGTTGATGATCTTTCCATTGCACTGAGAAAACTTGAAGAGGGAAAGATTTAGATCCTACTTTGCAAAGTTAATTAAGGATTTGACTAGCTATCTATATGGCCAAGATTAAAATCTTTGCAATCCAAAGTGCTTAGTTAGTTTTTCCCCTGCGACAGTGGTCATTTTTAAAAGGCATACATCATTAGTTCCTTCTTCGCCAGCTCCTCCTTCATCAGCGGTTTATACCCAGTCGAGCCTGCTTTACTGAACAAGGAGCAGCTCTCCTGAGTTATCATCAACTCACTGGCCTCCCAAACTTTCTCAAGTGTCTCCCTTCTACCTACTGTCCCCTACTAGGACTCCACAACCACCTACCTGTTCTACTCTGTCCTTATCAAGATGATGGTGGTTTTGCTTTGGACTCCTCTGATAATTAGTGATAAGATGCATTTTTTCATGTACCTGTTGCCTATTTATATAAATCTGTGTTCATCACAGCACTAAGCAAACTACCTAAGTGCTGCTGGATATGGAAACAACCTCAATGTTCTTTGACAGATGAATGGATCAAGAAA
The DNA here is from genome assembly GCA_022376925.1 of Tragulus kanchil. Taxonomy (NCBI): domain Eukaryota; kingdom Metazoa; phylum Chordata; class Mammalia; order Artiodactyla; family Tragulidae; genus Tragulus; species Tragulus kanchil. Next base: position 145,491,192 of record JAIOJX010000031.1, on the reverse strand, counting down.
ATATGGTGCATCCATACAATTGAATACTATACAGTCTTCGAAAAGAAAGAAATCTTTGTTCCAGGCTGAGGTAGCAATAGGTGCCAAGGCTGTGCAGCCTAATTTAAAAAAGAAGAAGAAGAAGAAAATCCTGCACTGTGTAACAACATGGATAAATTTTGAGGAAATTCTTTTAGTGAAATAAGCCAGACACATAAAGGCAAATACTGCATGAGTCCACTAAGATGAGATATTTAAAAGAGATAAAATCATAAAATCAGAGACTGGCATGGTGGTTACCAGGGGTAGGAGGGGCAAAGGGGAAATGGAGACTTGCTCATCAACAGGTAAAACGTTTCAGTTAAGTAAGATGAATAAGTGCTACAGATCTGTGCAGCATTGTACCCATAGTTAATAATAACATATGGCATATTTAAAAATTAAGAGACTGGATCTCATGTTGTGTTTTTAATCACAATTTTTTAAAAAAACTCTGTTCTTTCTAGAATATAAATTTCATAAAGGTGAGTTTTGTTTACCCCTCTATTACTAGCCCCTAAATATTTGTAACTATGAATTGCTAGCTCCCAAATGCTTATACCATGAATGAATGAGTGATTGCTTCCGTATGATGTTGATGATCTTTCCATTGCACTGAGAAAACTTGAAGAGGGGAAAGATTTAGATCCTACTTTGCAAAGTTAATTAAGGATTTGACTAGCTATCTATATGGCCAAGATTAAAATCTTTGCAATCCAAAGTGCTTAGTTAGTCTCTTTTTTTTTCCAAACAGGCTACAGAGACAATGAAATTAATACCAACCATCATGGTAACTGCTGGTCTGGCCCCTATTAAGCAAGTAGGTAAGTGATCTGCCAGGCTGTTTAATTTTCTGCCATCACCCCCCAACCCCAGAGGGTGGAAGGCTACCCATTTCTGACAAAGACAGGGACATTTTCCTAGTAGTTGAAAGAGTCCATCCTGCATTCTACTGCACAGCCCGCTACCCAGACTGAGCCATAGCATAATCAGAGAATTAACTAGCCTTCCAGCTCTCTTCATTAAACGATGGAAATGCACTGTGTCTTTCTGCAGTAGCTTGCTTCTCTCACAATTCCCCTTCCCACAGCCTGACCACAATTTTACCATGTGTGAAAAATGACTTGGAATTGCAACAGGACTGCAAGGGAGCCATGATTAAATTTGTCCCCACAATTAATGTGGCTGTGATTGGCAGAGGAGAGGGGTGGGAGGGCTGGAGAAGGGGGTGTGACGGAGCAATCAACAATCAATGGTGGGAAGGTGACCTGACACCAGCGTCTTCTGCAATTGTAATCAATATCACTCCAGCTTCAGCAAGCGCCTCTCAATCTAACACAGCTTCATCTCGATAGAGTTTATTCTTGTATAAATACCTTAAATAAATAGGGCGAGGGGCAAAGGGAAATGGAGACTTGCTCATCAACAGGTAAAACGTTTCAGTTAAGTAAGATGAATAAGTGCTACAGATCTGTGCAGCATTGTACCCATAGTTAATAATAACATATGGCATATTTAAAATTAAGAGACTGGATCTCATGTTGTGTTTTTAATCACAATTTTTTAAAAAAACTCTGTTCTTTCTAGAATATAAATTTCATAAAGGTGAGTTTTGTTTACCCCTCTATTACTAGCCCCTAAATATTTGTAACTATGAATTGCTAGCTCCCAAATGCTTATACCATGAATGAATGAGTGATTGCTTCCGTATGATGTTGATGATCTTTCCATTGCACTGAGAAAACTTGAAGAGGGGAAAGATTTAGATCCTACTTTGCAAAGTTAATTAAGGATTTGACTAGCTATCTATATGGCCAAGATTAAAATCTTTGCAATCCAAAGTGCTTAGTTAGTCTCTTTTTTTTTCCAAACAGGCTACAGAGACAATGAAATTAATACCAACCATCATGGTAACTGCTGGTCTGGCCCCTATTAAGCAAGTAGGTAAGTGATCTGCCAGGCTGTTTAATTTTCTGCCATCACCCCCCAACCCCAGAGGGTGGAAGGCTACCCATTTCTGACAAAGACAGGGACATTTTCCTAGTAGTTGAAAGAGTCCATCCTGCATTCTACTGCACAGCCCGCTACCCAGACTGAGCCATAGCATAATCAGAGAATTAACTAGCCTTCCAGCTCTCTTCATTAAACGATGGAAATGCACTGTGTCTTTCTGCAGTAGCTTGCTTCTCTCACAATTCCCCTTCCCACAGCCTGACCACAATTTTACCATGTGTGAAAAATGACTTGGAATTGCAACAGGACTGCAAGGGAGCCATGATTAAATTTGTCCCCACAATTAATGTGGCTGTGATTGGCAGAGGAGAGGGGTGGGAGGGCTGGAGAAGGGGGTGTGACGGAGCAATCAACAATCAATGGTGGGAAGGTGACCTGACACCAGCGTCTTCTGCAATTGTAATCAATATCACTCCAGCTTCAGCAAGCGCCTCTCAATCTAACACAGCTTCATCTCGATAGAGTTTATTCTTGTATAAATACCTTAAATAAATAGGGCGAGGAGAACACCCAGGGATACTTTAAATTACATCCATATCGTACAAAGGCAAAAGCGAGTTCCACTGGGGAGAATCTGTCTCTTAGCACCAAACAAGCTTCCTCTTTAAAAACCTCATAATTGGTTATTTACACACTCGGCAACTTTGCACGTACGCCGCATCCCCGTTATCATAAGCATTTCCAATCTGACGGAACCCGACGACGGTGCATATGCAAGCTCTTCTCATTTCCCATGCGGCTAACTGGAGATGGTGTGGAGTGATGATTTATCTGTTTGTGATTTGAATAGGATAATGCCTGGAGCGTCTCGAAGCCAGGGCTATTTCTGGGAACATGTGTTGTCTTGAAACCCTGGCTGACACTCTTTAGGAATCATAAAGATGATAGGGGCCAAAATTTTTGCTGTGACTGGGTGCACCCTCTCCCTTTATCTAGGAAGGGGAGGGGAGGAGGGTTCTCCAGAGCAGTTGTGCTGTGGACAGCATCGCGGCCCCGATACAGGTCTGGTTTGCAGAGGGGCGAGAAGCAGCATCAATTACATGCAGATCAATTTAATCACCAACACTAGGGCAGACAGAAAACAAAGGCCTTCCCAGAGCCGCTGGAGAGGCCAGGGAGGCAGCTACCCTTAAGACCCTTCTTGGAAACGCTCTTATTGATGAGAGCCTCCCTCTTAGGGTGGAATCCTGGACGACCAGCCTCTCTCCTGGTGACGCATGGGGTGAATTTGCCCGCCTCTGTGTGTGTCCGCAGCTGCCGCCAGGCCTGCGTCACCTATAGTCCGGACTCCTGGGGATACTCCTAGGAGCATCCCAGCACATCCCTGCTTCTTTCCTGCCCCCATCCATCCTTCATAGGACAATCGAAGGGACCTTTTAAAAATTATCCATCAAGTCTTGGTGCTTCTACGTGTAAAACCCTGCAGGTCTTCTCCAAGCCCTTGGAGAACTGAGGCTTCTCAAGAAGTGGCCCCCACCCATCTTTCCAACCCCTTGCAGGCTACTAGCCTACTCAGTCAGCTGTGCCCTTGAAAACTCCAAGTTTATTCTGACCTCAGGGTTTTTGCCAAGGCTGTGGCACCGGCCTGGATTGCTCTTTGTGCCTCCCTTGTGAAGGCACACACTGAAATGTGATGCAACGTGATGTATTATGACATAATATGCCATATATATAGGCTTCCCTAGTGGCTCAGTGGTATAGAGTCTGTCTGCCAATGCAGAAGATGTAAGAGATGCGGGTTCGATCCCTGGGTCAGGAAGATCCCCTGGAAGAGGAAATGGAAACCCACTCCAGTGTTCTTCTCTGGAAAGTTCCATGAACAGATGAGCCTGACAGGCTACAGCCCTGTCAGGGGTTGCAAAGAGTCAGACACGACTGAGAACGCAAATTCCTGTCTTCCTATGCCATACATATGTATATCTATATATCTCTGTATTCCATTTATAGATATCATCTTTTTAAACATTTTTATGTGGACCATTTTTAAAGTCTTTATTAAACTTGTTACAATATTGCTTCTGTTTTTATGTTTCATTTTGGGGGGGCTACAAGACATGTGGGGTCTTGACTCTTTACCAGGGATCGAACCCATGCCCCTTGTACTGGAAGGCAAAGTCTTAACCACTGGCCTACCAGGGGACTCCTTATAGATATCATCTTATACCTGCTTCACCTCCACTGTTACCTCCTCAGAAAAGCCTTCTCTGACTTCCTACCCAGTTCCTCTCCCCGCTCTTCCCTCTGTGACTCCATAGCCAGTATCGGGCACACGGTAGGTGCTTGGGAAATACTGAATGAATGAGCTGCAAGAAGGGGGCTCAGTGGCTAGACACCCATTTGCCCTAAGTCCTGGTTCCACTCACTTGGCAATAGTTTCTCCACTTGCAAAATGATGACCCAGCTACCATGAAACTTCTGGAACACAGATGCTGGCCATGTTGAGCAGCCACTGGCCTTTGCTTCTGCTGTTTCCTCCTCCTGCCTTCTTTCCTCTCTCAAGCTCCAGGCTCTTTGAAGGCCCAACTGAAGACCCACAGGCCTCCTTAATCACTCATCAAGGTACCCAGTCCATTTAAGAAGATCTGGCCCCCACGTTTCCAAAGCTCCACAGTGAGCAGCCCACCGGCCCTTCTCTGCCTCCATCCCCTTCTATGCATTTGAGAAGAGCCTTCGTCGGGGAGGAGAACTGGGCCCCAGAGTTCCCAGAGTGGGGACTATTCTTTCTTCTGGGCCCAACTTGCTGGAAGGAAAAAGAAACATACATAGTCTCTCTCTCTCTCTCTCTCACACACACACACACACACGAGTCCCTGGAACTCCAGCTGCCCAAGCAGCACTTCTGATATTCAGGCGTGTCTGTGCACTGCCCACCCTCTGCAGGCTGGGAGGGGATGTGTCGTTCTGGTCATCAGTTACAGGAAGAGGAAGTCGCGTCAGCAAGCTCAGAAGAGAGGAGAACAGTCCACAGCCACCAGGTAGCAAGGAAGAGGCCTCACAGATCAGAGACTCAGAATGTGACCAGAGGCCTCCACTCCAGTCCCCACTGTCTCAGCTCACAACCTGCCTCGAAGGATCCAGAGAAAATGAAAATTAATGGGGTGAGGAAGGTAATCAGTGATGAGTCCCACTTTTGTTAATAACCACCCTCCATCATGGGTAGAACGAGACAGAGCATTCATTCAGGGCCAAGGTCACCTTGAGAAAGGAGGGCAGGAGCCTTTGAAGGGTCTCTCTCCTGCCTGGGACCTTCCAGGTCATGGAAGATGGTCTCAGAAATGCACTGTCTTATTTGAGGTTTTGAAACCCGAGGGTGCTTTCAAGACTGGCTCTGTGGACTGAACTCGAAGGTCCATCAGGTCCCTGAGCACTGAGTGTTCAGTCCTGCCCACTGTCCCCCGCCCCGCCGCCTTTGCTTGCAGTTAATCCTCACCCACTTCTAACCCCTGCTACCCGTGTGTGTGTGTGTGTGTGTGTGTGTGTGTGTGTGTGTGCTCAGTCACTTCAGTCCTGTCTGACTCTTTGCAACCCTGTGGACTGCAGCCCCCCAGGCTCCTCTGCCCATGGAATTCTCCAGGCAAGACTACTGGAATGGGTTGCCATGTCCTCCTCCAGGGGATCTTCCTGACCCAGGGATTGAACCCAGCTCTCCTGCATTGCAGACAGCTTCTTTACCCACGAAGCCACCGGGGAAGCCCCCCACTGCTTGATGCTTTGAGATCAAAGTCACCACAAGCAGGTGGGGCAGTCATCGGCCTCTGTCGCCAATACTGCCTCTCAAGCCTCCACATCTAGCCTCTCCATGCCAACCACCCTGCTCTGCCAGCCACCTCAAAAATCACAAGACCCTGTAGACAAACACCTCTGCTGAGGTGGCTCTTTGTTTCCAAAACCGTTTTCATTTCGTATGTGCTTACTCAGCCTCCCTGCAGGACAGTGTTGCCTGGTGATGGGTGAGCTGGGCAAACAGGAGCCTCCCCCAGTGGGACTTTGATGTGTGCGGTTGGAGGCCGGGAGCAGCGCGGGGCCTGCCGTGGAAACCCTGCAATGCGGCTTATCTGGCTCTTGTGGGCGTGGGACACGATGTTCAACTTGCCCATGAGGTCACAAGTCAGCAGGGAAAGTGAGCAATTTCTGGTATCTCTCACAGAGGCCTCCACTCCAGTCCCCACTGTCTCAGCTCACAACCTGCCTCGAAGGATCCAGTGAAATGAAAATTAATGGGGTGAGGAAGGTAATCAGTGATGAGTCCCACTTTTGTTAATAACCACCCTCCATCATGGGTAGAACGAGACAGAGCATTCATTCAGGGCCAAGGTCACCTTGAGAAAGGAGGGCAGGAGCCTTTGAAGGGTCTCTCTCCTGCCTGGGACCTTCCAGGTCATGGAAGATGGTCTCAGAAATGCACTGTCTTATTTGAGGTTTTGAAACCCGAGGGTGCTTTCAAGACTGGCTCTGTGGACTGAACTCGAAGGTCCATCAGGTCCCTGAGCACTGAGTGTTCAGTCCTGCCCACTGTCCCCCGCCCCGCCGCCTTTGCTTGCAGTTAATCCTCACCCACTTCTAACCCCTGCTACCCGTGTGTGTGTGTGTGTGTGTGTGTGTGTGTGTGTGTGTGTGCTCAGTCACTTCAGTCCTGTCTGACTCTTTGCAACCCTGTGGACTGCAGCCCCCCAGGCTCCTCTGCCCATGGAATTCTCCAGGCAAGACTACTGGAATGGGTTGCCATGTCCTCCTCCAGGGGATCTTCCTGACCCAGGGATTGAACCCAGCTCTCCTGCATTGCAGACAGCTTCTTTACCCACGAAGCCACCGGGGAAGCCCCCCACTGCTTGATGCTTTGAGATCAAAGTCACCACAAGCAGGTGGGGCAGTCATCGGCCTCTGTCGCCAATACTGCCTCTCAAGCCTCCACATCTAGCCTCTCCATGCCAACCACCCTGCTCTGCCAGCCACCTCAAAAATCACAAGACCCTGTAGACAAACACCTCTGCTGAGGTGGCTCTTTGTTTCCAAAACCGTTTTCATTTCGTATGTGCTTACTCAGCCTCCCTGCAGGACAGTGTTGCCTGGTGATGGGTGAGCTGGGCAAACAGGAGCCTCCCCCAGTGGGACTTTGATGTGTGCGGTTGGAGGCCGGGAGCAGCGCGGGGCCTGCCGTGGAAACCCTGCAATGCGGCTTATCTGGCTCTTGTGGGCGTGGGACACGATGTTCAACTTGCCCATGAGGTCACAAGTCAGCAGGGAAAGTGAGCAATTTCTGGTATCTCTCACATGCCAGACACCCCAAAAAGCCCTTTGCACGTGGTATCTCACTTTCTCTGCACACCAAACCTTGACTAGGTAGGTACAGTTTCACGGTGAAAGCTTGGATGCTCGAGCCAGTCAGCCTGCCCACCGCCGATGAGCTGTGTGTCCTTGGGCAAGTGATGTCATCTCTCTGGGCTTCCAATACCTGTACCTGATCTATAAAATACAAACGGCAACACCTTGCATACGTGATTGTCCTAAAGGTTCAGTGAGGGAATAGAAAGAGACAAAGAATATCTAAAACAAAGCCAACCTAAGTGTCCATCAACATAGGAATGGATAAAGAAAACATGGGACATACATACAATGGAATATTACTCAGCCATAAAAAGGAACAGAATTGGGTCATTTTAGAGACCTCGATGGACTTTGAGACTGTTATACAAAGTGAAGTAAGTCATAAATAGAGAGACAAATATTGAAAACTAAGCATCTGTGTGGAATCTGAAACAATTGGTGTAGACGATCTTATTTACAAAGCAAAACTAGAGACACAGACGTAGAGAACAAATATACAAGGGGGGAAAGGCAGTTGGGATGAATTGAGAGATTGGGATTGACCTGTATACATTGCTGATACTCTGTATAAAATAGATAACTAATGAGAATCTACTGTAGAGCACAGGGAATTCTACTCATTGCTCTGTGGTGACCTAAATGGGAAGGAAATCCTCAAAAGAGGGGATATGTGTACATGTAGAGCTGATTCACTTTGCTGTACAGCAGAGACTAACACAACATTGTAAAACAAGCCTCCCTAGCCTCTCAATGCCAACCACCCTGCTCTGCCAGCCACCTCAAAAATCACAAGACCCTGTAGACAAACACCTCTGCTGAGGTGGCTCTTTGTTTCCAAAACCGTTTTCATTTCGTATGTGCTTACTCAGCCTCCCTGCAGGACAGTGTTGCCTGGTGATGGGTGAGCTGGGCAAACAGGAGCCTCCCCCAGTGGGACTTTGATGTGTGCGGTTGGAGGCCGGGAGCAGCGCGGGGCCTGCCGTGGAAACCCTGCAATGCGGCTTATCTGGCTCTTGTGGGCGTGGGACACGATGTTCAACTTGCCCATGAGGTCACAAGTCAGCAGGGAAAGTGAGCAATTTCTGGTATCTCTCACATGCCAGACACCCCAAAAAGCCCTTTGCACGTGGTATCTCACTTTCTCTGCACACCAAACCTTGACTAGGTAGGTACAGTTTCACGGTGAAAGCTTGGATGCTCGAGCCAGTCAGCCTGCCCACCGCCGATGAGCTGTGTGTCCTTGGGCAAGTGATGTCATCTCTCTGGGCTTCCAATACCTGTACCTGATCTATAAAATACAAACGGCAACACCTTGCATACGTGATTGTCCTAAAGGTTCAGTGAGGGAATAGAAAGAGACAAAGAATATCTAAAACAAAGCCAACCTAAGTGTCCATCAACATAGGAATGGATAAAGAAAACATGGGACATACATACAATGGAATATTACTCAGCCATAAAAAGGAACAGAATTGGGTCATTTTAGAGACCTCGATGGACTTTGAGACTGTTATACAAAGTGAAGTAAGTCATAAATAGAGAGACAAATATTGAAAACTAAGCATCTGTGTGGAATCTGAAACAATTGGTGTAGACGATCTTATTTACAAAGCAAAACTAGAGACACAGACGTAGAGAACAAATATACAAGGGGGGAAAGGCAGTTGGGATGAATTGAGAGATTGGGATTGACCTGTATACATTGCTGATACTCTGTATAAAATAGATAACTAATGAGAATCTACTGTAGAGCACAGGGAATTCTACTCATTGCTCTGTGGTGACCTAAATGGGAAGGAAATCCTCAAAAGAGGGGATATGTGTACATGTAGAGCTGATTCACTTTGCTGTACAGCAGAGACTAACACAACATTGTAAAACAACTATGCTTTAATGAAAAAAAAATTTGTAAATAACATTTGTTTCTAATAGAGAAAACACACAAAGCCAAGTCTATTAGTCTGGCTAGGCTGCCATAATAAAATACATAGACTGAGTAGCTTAGACAACAGAAGGTATTCTTTCTCATAGTTCTGGAGCCTGGGACATGTAAGATCAAGGTGCTGACCACTTTCGTTCCTGGTGAGGCCCCTCTGCCTGAGCTGCAGACCCCCACCTTTTCACGACGTCCTTATCTGGCCTATCCTCTGTGCTCACAAAGAGAGAGAGATTCAAGGTTTCTTCTTCTTCTTATAAGATACCAACCCTTAGGACTCTCTTGGTGGTCCAGGGGTTAAGAGTCTCCCTCCCAATGCAGAGGACACAGGTTCGATCCCTGGTTAAGGAACTAAGATCCCATATGCCACGGGGCACCTACAGCCCGAATACTGCAACTACTGAGCTTGTCCCTGGGACCCTGTTTTCCTCCAGCCTCTCTCAGCTCTGCCCTCCTTTCTTTGGCTCCATTTTCATGGTAGCAAGACAGTGGCCAGCGACTCCAGGCTGATCTCCTCTACCCTCAGGCCAGACAAGAATCCACTGTGCCCCATGGATCCTCAGGGGCGGAATGGGTGCACAGGTGGGCAGAAATTTGGGAAAGATGATAAGACAGAGGGAGGAAGAAAGGAAAGAGACAGAGAGCGACTGGGGAGTGGGGGAAATACAAGCAACCAACACACCAGAGTAGGAAGCCAAGGCTAGGGGTATTGACTCCCAAGCCTGCAGCAGGCCCACCCTTCTCACCATGAGCACCTGTCTCCTCACACAAGGCTTCCTCCTTCCCCTCTCTCCTTCTACCATATGGCAGCAGGCACACATACCATTTAGTGAGAGATCCGCAGAGACCCAATGTCGTTGGGGGCATCATATCATCAGTGGATGTTCCTAATGTGCTTGACGGAAGGAGGGGTTGGCAGAGATGGACAAAAGTATATGTTTATAAGACTGAGTGCCAAAGAATTGATGCCTCTGAATTGCAGTGCTGGAGAAGACTCTTGAGAGTCCCTTGGACTGCAAGGAGATCAAACCAGTCCATCCTAAAGGAAATCAACCCTGAATATTCACTGGAAGGACGGATGCTGAAGCTGACGCTCTTGTACTTTAGTTACCTCATGTGAAGACCTGACTCATTGGAAAGGTCCCTGATGCTGGAAAGACTGAGGGCAGGAGGAAAAGGGGGCGACAGAGGATGAGATAGTTAGGTAGCATCACTGACTCAATGGGCATGAATTTGAGCAAGCTCTGGGAGATGGTGGAAGACAGGAGCTTGGTGTGTTGCAGTCCACGGGGTCACAAAGAGTTGGACATGACTGAGCGATGGAACAGCAACAAATCTGTTCATAACATCATGGAATTGTTCCGACTGCCTTCTAATCTTCTCCCCTTCCACCCACACCAGGTATCTGAAAATACAAATGACCCGCAAAGCAGAATAAATTTCCCATTTGTTGATTCACCTCCTTAGGGCCAGATGCATTTCCAACATTATCCCCAAGCCCCAGGAGAACCTAGAGAGTTGAGCATGCTGTCTCCATTTTACAGATGAGGAGACTGAGGCTCAGAAACTTTAGCTGGTATTTGAGCCCACATGTGGCTGATACCCCAAACTCTATTGGAAGGGTTTCAGGGAAGGCGCAGAGGTGACTGCTAGTGAGCATACCTCTCCCTCCTGCCCTGGAGCCAGGATCCAGGGTGCTGAGGGTGGCCTGGCCCCTGCTCTGCCGGCCACAGAGTCCAGGACGTCTGGAAACCTGCCCTTGCTAAGTTATGGCCTCACTTAACCAAAGTTTGTAAAAGGGCACCCTGAGAGAAGAAAGTCTTATCTCGCCAGAGCCCAGCGAAAATCCCAATAAGCCCGTTGCGAGCTGGAGATTGAAGTGCGATTTTGGCATCTCTCCTCTGGTGTGGAAAGAGATTACACTGAGTCATATTTCAAAAAGGCAAGCCTGACACAGTATAATCTCTGGTCTTAACTCCCCCTGACCTTGAGAAAGCAGCAATACAGCCCAGGGACTGGAGTGCCTGGGAGCCCAGATTTAGACAATCGGGAAGAAGCCAGGCAGGTGGGGGAGTCCCATCAGACCCTGGTGAGGCAGCGACGCTGAAGTGGGGACCACTCAAGAGCCTGTTCAGAAGTGGAGGCTTTACAGTGTCCTCTTCCACCGCCCTCATCAGCAATCCACAAGCCCCTGACTCTTCCTGGGACCCCCAGCTCGGCCAGTCCCCAGCACGTGCCCAATTCAAGCCCCGAAGGACCCAGCATGACCTCCTCTCATCCTTCCTCCCATCTGCTTCCCCTACCCCCACACCCAGTCCACCCCTGGCTTTTTCCAGTGACAATAATGAAGCTGAAAAGGTCGCCAGAAAGGGCAGCGATCCGTTTATCCATCACTCGCTAATCAAAAGTTTCCTGCCTCCTGTTAAAATACCAATGATTTTTCATCCCCTGGGCTCTTTGCCAGTGCATTGTCCACTGACCCAAAAGTATCTGAAAATACAAATGACCCGCAAAGCAGAATAAATTTCCCATTTGTTGATTCACCTCCTTAGGGCCAGATGCATTTCCAACATTATCCCCAAGCCCCAGGAGAACCTAGAGAGTTGAGCATGCTGTCTCCATTTTACAGATGAGGAGACTGAGGCTCAGAAACTTTAGCTGGTATTTGAGCCCACATGTGGCTGATACCCCAAACTCTATTGGAAGGGTTTCAGGGAAGGCGCAGAGGTGACTGCTAGTGAGCATACCTCTCCCTCCTGCCCTGGAGCCAGGATCCAGGGTGCTGAGGGTGGCCTGGCCCCTGCTCTGCCGGCCACAGAGTCCAGGACGTCTGGAAACCTGCCCTTGCTAAGTTATGGCCTCACTTAACCAAAGTTTGTAAAAGGGCACCCTGAGAGAAGAAAGTCTTATCTCGCCAGAGCCCAGCGAAAATCCCAATAAGCCCGTTGCGAGCTGGAGATTGAAGTGCGATTTTGGCATCTCTCCTCTGGTGTGGAAAGAGATTACACTGAGTCATATTTCAAAAAGGCAAGCCTGACACAGTATAATCTCTGGTCTTAACTCCCCCTGACCTTGAGAAAGCAGCAATACAGCCCAGGGACTGGAGTGCCTGGGAGCCCAGATTTAGACAATCGGGAAGAAGCCAGGCAGGTGGGGGAGTCCCATCAGACCCTGGTGAGGCAGCGACGCTGAAGTGGGGACCACTCAAGAGCCTGTTCAGAAGTGGAGGCTTTACAGTGTCCTCTTCCACCGCCCTCATCAGCAATCCACAAGCCCCTGACTCTTCCTGGGACCCCCAGCTCGGCCAGTCCCCAGCACGTGCCCAATTCAAGCCCCGAAGGACCCAGCATGACCTCCTCTCATCCTTCCTCCCATCTGCTTCCCCTACCCCCACACCCAGTCCACCCCTGGCTTTTTCCAGTGACAATAATGAAGCTGAAAATGTCGCCAGAAAAGGCATCGATCCGTTTATCCATCACTCGCTAATCAAAAGTTTCCTGCCTCCTGTTAAAATACCAATGATTTCCTCTGCGGAATCAAACAGGTCTATTCTCAGAGCCAGCGTGCATCAGTGGGGACAGCTTAATTACCGCCTGGGACGCTCCTTCCCCGAATACCAATCTTCCCTGAGCTGCATGATGAACGCGCATTAGGGGAAAGGAGTAAATCAAAAAGCAAGGACTGACTCATCGCAGGGAATCTCACGTGGAATCAGGCTTCCCTGTCATGCCTTCCAGACCGTCCCAGGTCCCAGGCGTTCCCGGAAATCCAGCCTAAGGAATTCCAGCACAGTGCCGGTGTGGGGAGCGGGGCACTGTTTTACCCTCTGAGTCCCTTTGGCGTATAATAAATGCTATGCTTCCACCATGAGTGTTCAAGTTAAGGGTTGGTCTTACATTCCTGTCCTAGCTCTGGCCACTTAATTTTTAGGAGCCTCCACTTTCCTGCCTGTAAAATGGGAATGTTACCTATCCATAGAAAAGGCTGCTGTGAAGATCAACTCAAACAAAACTGGCAATGGATGGACTTGGAGGATATTCTGCTAAGTGAAGCAAGTAAGGCAGAGAAAGACAATTATAATATCACTTATATGCAGAATCTAATAAATACAACAAACTGGTGAATATAACAAGAAAGACACAGAGTCACAGATATTGAGAGCATATTAGCGGTTAGCCGTGGGAGAAGGCCGGGGGGAAGGGAAATTAAAGGATATGAACTATTATGTATAAAATAAGCTACGAAGTGGGGACCTCCCTGGTGGCACAGTGGCTAAGACTCTGGGCTTCTAAGTCTTAGGGGACCAGGTGTTGAATCCCTGGTCAGGGAACTAGATCCCACATGATGTAATTAAGAGTTCAGATGCGGAAGCTAAAGGTCCCCCAGGCTGCAGCTAAGATCTGACAGAGCCAAATGAATGAAATATTTTAAAAGTAAAATAAAATTAAAAACTACAAGGATATATTGTACAGCACAAGGAATATAGCCAATACTTTATAATAACTATAAATAGAGTATAACCTTTAAAAATTGTGAATCACTATATTGTATACATGTACCTTATAAACACTATACATTAACTATACTTCCATAAAGATAAACTTTTAAAATTACTGATAATCCTAAGAAAATGAAACAGGCAAATCTTGATCATAGTGATTGGTTAATGAGCATTGCTATTATCCTTATTCCCATTAACTAGATCAACCAGCAGATGTTTATAATAGATGATATCATATTTTATTTTAAATATACCAGTAAGCATCTGTAAATTTTAAAAATCTAGGATGGTATTATAAAAGGTAATATACAGACTGTTTTCTTTTTTTTTCAACTTTTTTTTTGGCCACTTCTATTGGTATTTCATTTATTTATTTTCATATTTTATTTTTTGTTCCTTGGTCTGTGTGGGCCTACCATCGCAGTGGCCTGTCTCATCGCAGAGCGCCAGCTCCGGGAGCATGCACTCCAGAGCTCCCACTCGGTAGTTGGACACATCGGTCCAGCTGCTCCGCAACACATGGGATCTTCCCAGGCCAGGAATCGAACTGGCGCCCCTTGCACTGCAAGGCAGTGTCCTTTCCCTGGACTACCAGGGAAGACCAGACTGTCTTCTTCATACAGCACCTAGAACCATGATGTCCACAGGAGAGGTTCCCTAAATTTGGAAAATAAATGATTATAATAGTCACAGGAAATGACACACCACCAAACGTATGATCTCTCTCCCTGACTGCCTGACTCTGCCACGAAAAGATGAAACAAACATGGTTCCTTAGTGGGATGCTCACTCAAATCTCCCTCACCCAGCCTTTAACTCCCAGGCTGGCTTGCAAGAGGAGGCTGACATCCACACTCACTGACTACATGCAACCGGTGCCCTTACCAGGGGGTGTCAGGGTGGTGGCCGTTTCCCCCCTCCCGATGCCAAATTCATTTGATAGGAACAAGTGACTATGGTACAATGCCATGTATACACACAAAAATAAAAATAAAAATAATTAATGCTTTGATTTTACATTTTCAAAGAAAAAATGATTGCATCGTTTATAAAAAATTAAGAAAAATAATTCCCCTCTTCTGTCTGGAAAACAATAAGGTCCACAGCCCCCCATCCCTCCTCATCACGCCCAAGTCTTCATCTCTCTCTGTCTCTGTATGCTTGTGTCTCTCTGTGCCTCTCTCTCTTTTTCTTACATACACGCCCACTCTCTTCCTGCACTGATAATCTCCCACTTTCTCACGTAGATGGAAATTGGCCATTCGTCACCTGCCCCTGATGCCATGCTGGGCTCCTCAGTCGGAGAACCAGCTGGAAGCCATGTCCCCAAATCACTGACTCTCCCCTTCTGTTGTCAGCGACACCAGGAAGCACGACCTGTTTGAAGGTTAAAAACTCCAAGCCCAGAGGGTGGAGACCTTTCAAGGATGGTCACACTGACAGGCATATCCCTGCTTTCTATCCTTCCAGTCATGAGTGATGTCCACAGGAGGAAAGAAGCTCTCCACCCATCCCTGGGCGCTCCCAGCTGGCACCCCTGGACCCAGGGGAACCTCTCCTGTGGATGCTCTTCCAATCACAAGATGGCCAGAGAACCTGAGTCTCGGTGGGATTACCCACTCCCCACATTAAGCCTCCAGCGAGAACTTTGATGAATCATTCTTCAAGTTCTTTACCCTCAAACATCAGATTCCACCACCTATGCAAATAAGGAGGAAGGCCCTTTTCTGGGGACTCTACTAGAAGGATTTAAAATGGGGCCACCCAATTCAACAAATACCACACTGAGGGTCAGACCCACATATGTTCATACAGCCGGGACCATGTGCATACATGCGATGGTGATGACCCTCAGAGTAAGAAGTCCGGTTGGGGAGCAGACAACTCCACAGGCAATTACAACACAGAATGAGACATCTGGGAAGGCCAGGGATGGCAGGACCCAGAGGGAGTTTTCAGGAATCAGGGAGGAGAGGTTGGCCAGGGAAACATATGGCGTGCAAGGGCGGGCAGAGGGTAGGTGGGGCCAGGACGTCCCAGACTGGTGAGCGTATTGAGGAGCTACTCTGGAGGTCAACGGTGAGCCATCAAACTGCTTAAACAGTGATGTGATCTTATTTGCACTCCGCTTGGGTCACAGGGTAGGTATTTGAGAAACGACCCAAGGAGTTAGATATTTGGCTCATGCGTTGGGAGTGTCTTGCTCTCGTCCAGTAACTGACACACTGATTGAGCGAGACAGCCATTGGGGCTGCATGGGGTCACCTGGACTCTCTGTATCCCCAGCTCCCTGAACCTCCCCCTCTGGCCTCCATCTTTGTCCTACTCCTTCTGGGCTCCATTGCCCTCAGTCTGTGTTCCTCCCTCCCGCCCTCTGTCTTCTTTCTCCTCTGGTTCTGTCTCTCCCCTTCTTCATTTCCACCATTTCTCTGTTCTCATCCTCCCTGGGTTCCTCACCTTCCTCAAACCTCTTGTGGCTGCAAACACAGACAGCTCGATGTCATTTATTTGTGTGAGTTTTATTCCCCTCTCCCCCACCATCGGCACACACACAATTCCCACCTAGCTCATAATGTAAATATGACCTTTCTGATACTCATTATCAATTAAAGGAACAAATCCCCTTCTCTGACAGGGCTCCGAGCAGCGCCGGAGACCTTTCCAGGCAAGAGCACAAAAAGACCTTTCACGTGGGCTGCCAGATCATCGACCTCCCATCCCTCGGTGGCTGCGGGGCTGGTGAGGGAGGCCAGCTCAGACGGGGAGAACGTGCAGAAACAAATGTGGCTTGAAGTCCCTCGGAAGTCCTTGTGTCTGTGGTTTGCGCCCTGCAGCCAACTCCTCGCTCAACCACGCTGAGGCCGAGGAAAGCGGGACTGTCAGCTTTCTCTTCTCCTTCCCTCTGTGACCGTGGCAGACACACACCAGGGTTCTCTTCAGGTCCCTGCCTGCCCAGCTCCAGGAGCACCCTTCGGCCCATCGCAAGAGTTCTTTCCCTTTTCTGGCTGATGGGCTAAACACATGCCTTCAGCCGAAGACAGAGTTCAGCCCATGGGTGGAGCAGCTCTGGGGCACTTGCGTGCAAGGGCGGGCAGAGGGTAGGTGGGGCCAGGACGTCCCAGACTGGTGAGCGTATTGAGGAGCTACTCTGGAGGTCAACGGTGAGCCATCAAACTGCTTAAACAGTGATGTGATCTTATTTGCACTCCGCTTGGGTCACAGGGTAGGTATTTGAGAAACGACCCAAGGAGTTAGATATTTGGCTCATGCGTTGGGAGTGTCTTGCTCTCGTCCAGTAACTGACACACTGATTGAGCGAGACAGCCATTGGGGCTGCATGGGGTCACCTGGACTCTCTGTATCCCCAGCTCCCTGAACCTCCCCCTCTGGCCTCCATCTTTGTCCTACTCCTTCTGGGCTCCATTGCCCTCAGTCTGTGTTCCTCCCTCCCGCCCTCTGTCTTCTTTCTCCTCTGGTTCTGTCTCTCCCCTTCTTCATTTCCACCATTTCTCTGTTCTCATCCTCCCTGGGTTCCTCACCTTCCTCAAACCTCTTGTGGCTGCAAACACAGACAGCTCGATGTCATTTATTTGTGTGAGTTTTATTCCCCTCTCCCCCACCATCGGCACACACACAATTCCCACCTAGCTCATAATGTAAATATGACCTTTCTGATACTCATTATCAATTAAAGGAACAAATCCCCTTCTCTGACAGGGCTCCGAGCAGCGCCGGAGACCTTTCCAGGCAAGAGCACAAAAAGACCTTTCACGTGGGCTGCCAGATCATCGACCTCCCATCCCTCGGTGGCTGCGGGGCTGGTGAGGGAGGCCAGCTCAGACGGGGAGAACGTGCAGAAACAAATGTGGCTTGAAGTCCCTCGGAAGTCCTTGTGTCTGTGGTTTGCGCCCTGCAGCCAACTCCTCGCTCAACCACGCTGAGGCCGAGGAAACGCGGGGACTGTCAGCTTTCTCTTCTCCTTCCCTCTGTGACCGTGGCAGACACACACCAGGGTTCTCTTCAGGTCCCTGCCTGCCCAGCTCCAGGAGCACCCTTCGGCCCATCGCAAGAGTTCTTTCCCTTTTCTGGCTGATGGGCTAAACACATGCCTTCAGCCGAAGACAGAGTTCAGCCCATGGGTGGAGCAGCTCTGGGGCCCAAACACAGGCACCTTGCAAATAAAGAAAAAAGAAATTACAGACTTTCTATTTTTTCGGACAGCAGGACATCTGGCATGAAACTTGACCCAAGCAGAGCTGAGCAAAGGACAGGACAACCTGCCAGGAGGGAAGACAGGAGTTCCAGAAGGTGGCCTGGGAGAAGCCGATTCCCACAGCTGCATCCCCAGGGCCTTTATCCCAGATCCCCTGACACTCCAGGCCCACAAACCACCCAAGAAGAGACCTGCAGACACTGCCCGACCCGCATTGCTGTCACAGCTCTGCCTTCACGGCCGCTTAGGAAGGGGTGGCAGGTCCCCGACATGCCTGTGACAGCCAGCTGGGATGAACCACACCCCTCTGGGTGCGTCTGGGCATGCCTGGGGCCATGCTGTGTGCACTAGAGGCCCCGATGCATGCCAACGGCATTAGGCACAGTGGTCACTCAAGTATGGTTTCCATTTCTAGAGCAAGGTGCCCATCGGCATCCAGAAGAAGAGGGAGGAGACCAGATTGCTGAGATGAAGGTCAGGGAGTGAGGCAGACAGAGGGAGGGACGGAGGGAGGCAGCAGGAGAGAAAAACTCAGCACCCACAAATTATTAGACAGTTTGGCCTGCGTGTCTGAAATATGGTACGCTAAGGCCCGAGATGGCTTGCATTATGGACTCCTGATAACCAGAGGATTCTCAAAACTCAACCCGTTGGAGAGGGGGTTACTGCTCGTGATCTTGAATCGGGTCATTTTCCAGGGCTACCGCAGCACGGGCTTCCGTCCATGTGCTCTCTGGTGTCCGTCCTTGCCTCTTCTTCCCAGGGTGGAAACCAGGTCCACAGTAGCCTGACCTTCAAGAGCTACTCTCCAGAAAGACCCACGGGTCCCTGCAGTGTGCCGCTCCAGATCCCTGGGAGGCCAGCCCACCTGACCCAAGGCCTCTTTCCTCAGCATCCGACCTCTTACGGCCTTCCCTCCAGGACAAAATGCACTCGGGTGGCCCCATAAGGCAGTGAAGGGACACTGCAGAGGTCAAGGCCAAGCCAGGTTAAGAGGAGGGGTCAACACGAGTTGCCATGGTGTACAGTTGACCAGTTTGCCTGGGTAATATGAGCCCCTTCATCTGGCAATAATCCCCTCCCAAAAGCCCTTCTTTATTTAAAATGTGACACATGGGGATGTCCCTGGTGATCCAGTGGTTAACACTCCGAGTTCCCAAAGCAGGAGGCCCAGGTTCAATCCCTGGTCAGGGAACTAGGCCATAACTAAGCCCTGGCACAGTCAAATAAAATATTTTTAAAAATATAATATATATTTGGGGGTAAACCAGGGGAAAGAGACTCCAGAAAGCTTCTCCTTTATTCCCCTGCCTCAGGGCAAGATTTTCTCCTCTAGGATGACTACCTGATCACCTTGCTATTTCTACTCCAGCATCTCTTGCTGTAATGGTATCTCCCCAGATTCAGAAAATCAAGAACTAGAGCATCTTACGTAGACAGACAGAATCTGCCTGCCATGCAGGAGACCCCACTTCAATTCCTGTCTCGGGAAGATCCCCTGGAGAAGGGATGGGCTACCTACTCCAATATTCTTGGGCTTCCCTGATGGCTCGGGTGGTAAATAATTCACCTGCAATGCAGAAGACCTGGGTTCAGTCTCTGGATTGGGAAGATCCCCTGGAGGAGGGCATGGCAATCCCCTCTTGTATGCTTGGCTGGAGAATCCCCAGGGGCAGAGGAACCTGGCAGGCTACAGTCCACAGGGTTGCAAAGAGTCAGGCACAACTGAGTGACTAAGCACAGCACAGCACATGTAGATACACAGTACCAGGAATTTACTCTATGGATGCACCAGTCAAAATTTTCCAAAATATATTCATGGCAGCGTTACTTACAATAGCGAAATAACTGGATACAACGAAATGGTCTCTTACCAGACCCTGGATGAGTACAACGTTGTATAACCTAGACATCACAACAAAACAAGGAGTGGAGCGAGAAAAACAATGTGCCGCTCCAGATCCTAGGCCAAGACCCAAGGCCTCTTTCCTCAGCATCCGACCTCTTACGGCCTTCCCTCCAGGACAAAATGCACTCGGGTGGCCCCATAAGGCAGTGAAGGGACACTGCAGAGGTCAAGGCCAAGCCAGGTTAAGAGGAGGGGTCAACACGAGTTGCCATGGTGTACAGTTGACCAGTTTGCCTGGGTAATATGAGCCCCTTCATCTGGCAATAATCCCCTCCCAAAAGCCCTTCTTTATTTAAAATGTGACACATGGGGATGTCCCTGGTGATCCAGTGGTTAACACTCCGAGTTCCCAAAGCAGGAGGCCCAGGTTCAATCCCTGGTCAGGGAACTAGGCCATAACTAAGCCCTGGCACAGTCAAATAAAATATTTTTAAAAATATAATATATATTTGGGGGTAAACCAGGGGAAAGAGACTCCAGAAAGCTTCTCCTTTATTCCCCTGCCTCAGGGCAAGATTTTCTCCTCTAGGATGACTACCTGATCACCTTGCTATTTCTACTCCAGCATCTCTTGCTGTAATGGTATCTCCCCAGATTCAGAAAATCAAGAACTAGAGCATCTTACGTAGACAGACAGAATCTGCCTGCCATGCAGGAGACCCCACTTCAATTCCTGTCTCGGGAAGATCCCCTGGAGAAGGGATGGGCTACCTACTCCAATATTCTTGGGCTTCCCTGATGGCTCGGGTGGTAAATAATTCACCTGCAATGCAGAAGACCTGGGTTCAGTCTCTGGATTGGGAAGATCCCCTGGAGGAGGGCATGGCAATCCCCTCTTGTATGCTTGGCTGGAGAATCCCCAGGGGCAGAGGAACCTGGCAGGCTACAGTCCACAGGGTTGCAAAGAGTCAGGCACAACTGAGTGACTAAGCACAGCACAGCACATGTAGATACACAGTACCAGGAATTTACTCTATGGATGCACCAGTCAAAATTTTCCAAAATATATTCATGGCAGCGTTACTTACAATAGCGAAATAACTGGATACAACGAAATGGTCTCTTACCAGACCCTGGATGAGTACAACGTTGTATAACCTAGACATCACAACAAAACAAGGAGTGGAGCGAGAAAAACAATGTGCCTCAGCCCCAACCCCACAGAGCTCACAGGCTGGGGGAGGCAGAGGTGGGGAGGAGCCAGGCGGGACAGCCAAGTGAACTTGGGAGGAGCAGACCTGCAGGCCTGGAAAGGAAAGGAATTTCCTTGCTATTCTTGCTTCCATCTCTCCCCAGCTCTATATAGTGTCCTTTTGTTAAAAAACCTTGTTCATTTTGTATTGGGATATAGCCAATCAACAAGGTTGTGATAGCTTCAAGTGAACAGCCGAGGGACTCAGCCATACATAGACAAGCATTCATTCTCCCTCAAACTCCCCTTTCAACCAGACTGCCGCATTGAGCAGAGTTCCCTGTGCTAGACACTAGGTCCTCGTTGGTGATTCATTTTAGATATAGCCGTGTGTGCATGTCCATCCCAAACTACCGAACTCTCCATCCTTCCCTTTCTTTCCCCCTCTGGGAACTGCAAGTTTGCTCTCTAAGGCTGTGAGTCTGTTTTGTAGATACATCCATTAGTATCATTTCTTTTCAGACTCTGCACGTAAGGGATGTCATATGCTGTTTCTCTGGCTTATTTCCCTCAGTAAGATAATCTCTAGGTCCGTCCAAGATGCTGTTATCCTTTCTCTTTTGACATCTTCATCTGTTTCCTCACCCAGTAGGCAGAGCCACATTAATGGGGGGCGGGGGGGGGCAGGCAATTGGCAGCCGAGAATGAGCAACGATGGGCAAGTCTTCACACTATGAAGAATCAGCATGTAAGAATTATTCCAGGATCCCCATTTGCTCCTTGCTGAAAGGAAATATTCCTTAAGCTAAATGTTCAGTTACCAACAACCCATGGTCCCTTCTGAAAGAAATACTGCAGTCTAGACAGGGGCTAGAGAATGAGTCATTTTACTTATTGCATGAACTATTTATTGCCTAAGTAATACATTAAAAAATCACCTTGGGGTCATGTTTAAGCCCTACACTTAACAAGACAATAAACATTTCTTATCTCACATAGTTTCTCCAGGTCAGGCATTTGAAAGCAGGTCTAGGGGTCCTTTGCGAGGCTGCAGCCCTGAGAAGGTGTGACTGGGGTTAGACACACTATTTCCAAGGTGGCTCACAGCTATGGCTGTGGACGGGAGGCCTCAGTTCATCATCACGGGTACTTCTCCACAGGGCTGCTTGAGCAGTCTCCCAACATGGCCGCCGGCTGTCTGCAGAGCCTGTGATCCAAGTGAAGGTAGGAGGACAGACAAGTGTCTTGTACATCCTGGCCTTGGAAGTTATATACCATCGTTTGCATAACCTATTGGTTACACAGGTCATTTCTATTCAGTATGAGAAGGAATTACTCAAGGCCATGCATACCAAGAGGCAGAGATCAGAGATCATTGGGGACCATCTTTTTTCTTTTTTTTCCCCCGGCTGTGCCATGTAGCCTGCAGGATCTTAGTTCCTCAACCAGGGAAGCATGGAGTCTTAACCCCCCGAGCACCAGGGAAACCCCTACTGGGGGCCATCTTGAAGACTGGCTACCACTGTAATTAACACTCATAATCAGTAACACTGAATGCCCCCACCCGGACTCTACTCCACCTGTCACTGGCCCCCAGCTCCCCCACCAAGATTCCCACTTGTTACCATCTCTCAAATTCCTTTTGGACCAGAAGAAAGCATAAGTTCACTTATTTGCTTATTAAAACTGTGTTCACCTATCATCCTGTATTAAAGGTTCAAGGGAATCTGACCTTGACATGCGGTCCTGTCTTGTTTCTACCATTTCTCTTCTACCTCCCCATGTTTTTGCCAACCGCAATTACCTCGATCCCTGAATGTGGATGTTTGCCGCTACCCTAATTGATATCCAGGTTTTCCCCATTTGCTCCTTGCTGAAAGGAAATATTCCTTAAGCTAAATGTTCAGTTACCAACAACCCATGGTCCCTTCTGAAAGAAATACTGCAGTCTAGACAGGGGCTAGAGAATGAGTCATTTTACTTATTGCATGAACTATTTATTGCCTAAGTAATACATTAAAAAATCACCTTGGGGTCATGTTTAAGCCCTACACTTAACAAGACAATAAACATTTCTTATCTCACATAGTTTCTCCAGGTCAGGCATTTGAAAGCAGGTCTAGGGGTCCTTTGCGAGGCTGCAGCCCTGAGAAGGTGTGACTGGGGTTAGACACACTATTTCCAAGGTGGCTCACAGCTATGGCTGTGGACGGGAGGCCTCAGTTCATCATCACGGGTACTTCTCCACAGGGCTGCTTGAGCAGTCTCCCAACATGGCCGCGGCTGTCTGCAGAGCCTGTGATCCAAGTGAAGGTAGGAGGACAGACAAGTGTCTTGTACATCCTGGCCTTGGAAGTTATATACCATCGTTTGCATAACCTATTGGTTACACAGGTCATTTCTATTCAGTATGAGAAGGAATTACTCAAGGCCATGCATACCAAGAGGCAGAGATCAGAGATCATTGGGGACCATCTTTTTTCTTTTTTTTCCCCCGGCTGTGCCATGTAGCCTGCAGGATCTTAGTTCCTCAACCAGGGAAGCATGGAGTCTTAACCCCCCGAGCACCAGGGAAACCCCTACTGGGGGCCATCTTGAAGACTGGCTACCACTGTAATTAACACTCATAATCAGTAACACTGAATGCCCCCACCCGGACTCTACTCCACCTGTCACTGGCCCCCAGCTCCCCCACCAAGATTCCCACTTGTTACCATCTCTCAAATTCCTTTTGGACCAGAAGAAAGCATAAGTTCACTTATTTGCTTATTAAAACTGTGTTCACCTATCATCCTGTATTAAAGGTTCAAGGGAATCTGACCTTGACATGCGGTCCTGTCTTGTTTCTACCATTTCTCTTCTACCTCCCCATGTTTTTGCCAACCGCAATTACCTACGATCCCTGAATGTGGATGCTCACCACCCGCTCCAAGTTGTGCATTTGTTAAAACTAGCTGTGGGACCCTTGACAAGTTTCTGAACCTCGCTGGACTTCTTTCTTAGCTGTAAAATGGGGCTCATGAAGTAGCTGCCTCTCTGAAGCCTTATGAGGACAAAAGGAGGTTCCACGTGTCAAGTACTTAGAATGCACCTGGCACAGAACAGGCACTATTAATCTGATCATTCCTGTTACCCTATCAACGTTGTATCCTTTTGGAATCCCCTCTCTCCAGCTCTACTTATCAACATCCTACCCCCAGATCACCTAGCCTCTCCAGGCCAGAGTGAGCCCCCACTCCCCTGCATTTCCAGAGCCCATTTCCACCTTCCTCAGTCTAGCAACATTCGCCTTACAACATGTCCCCTGATCTACATTCCCCATTCACCCCACGCCCTATCCCACCTCCAGCTAAAGTGAGAGCCCTTGGCAGCACTGTCCCCAACACAGAGCGGGAGTGCACAGGACTGACCCTCATTAGATGATCAGTGAGCATGTGCTGAAAAAGTTGCTAGAGGGACTTCCCTGGCAGTCCAGTGGTTAAGACTTCACCTTCCCATGCAGGGGGTTCACGTTCGATCCCTGACAGAGGATTAAGATTCCCACATGCCTGGTGGCCAAGAAACCAAAACATGAAACAGAAGCAATAATGTAACAGATTCATAAAGATTTTAAACATGGTCCACATCAAAAAAATCTTTTTTAAAAAAGTCATTAGAGGGCTTCCCTGGTGGTCCAGTGGGTAAAGAGTCTGCCTTGCAGTGCAAGGGGTGCCGGTTGGATCCCTGGCCCGGGAAGATCCCAAGTGCCACAGAGTGGTTGGACTGGTGTGTCCAATTGTGAGCCAGCACTCTGGAATGCATGTGCCCAGAGCCAGTGCTCTGCCACAAGAGAGGCCACTGCAATGGGAGGCCCACACAGGCCAAAGAATAAAGATGGATGAAAATGAATAAAAAAATAAACTGGGCTTCTCTGGTGGTCCAGTGGGTAAGGACACCGCCTTGTAGTGCAAGGGGTACCAGTTGGATCCCTGGCCCGGAAGATCCCAAGTGCCACAGAGTGGCTGGACCCATGTGTCCAACTGAAAGGGTTTTACCTCGATTTGAGACTTAAACCCAGGGCCCAGACCTGATCGAATTATGCTTTGGACTTGAATTCATGTGGCTGGAACTCAAATTCCAGCCAAAATCCTGTTTGGGACTTGAACCACAATCCCTGGCTTAGGACCTGAATCCAGCGAGGACTCTGTTTGGGACAAAAGGAGGTTCCACGTGTCAAGTACTTAGAATGCACCTGGCACAGAACAGGCACTATTAATCTGATCATTCCTGTTACCCTATCAACGTTGTATCCTTTTGGAATCCCCTCTCTCCAGCTCTACTTATCAACATCCTACCCCCAGATCACCTAGCCTCTCCAGGCCAGAGTGAGCCCCCACTCCCCTGCATTTCCAGAGCCCATTTCCACCTTCCTCAGTCTAGCAACATTCGCCTTACAACATGTCCCCTGATCTACATTCCCCATTCACCCCACGCCCTATCCCACCTCCAGCTAAAGTGAGAGCCCTTGGCAGCACTGTCCCCAACACAGAGCGGGAGTGCACAG
Organism: Tragulus kanchil; assembly: GCA_022376925.1. Lineage (NCBI taxonomy): Eukaryota > Metazoa > Chordata > Mammalia > Artiodactyla > Tragulidae > Tragulus > Tragulus kanchil. The sequence continues at coordinate 145,465,602 of JAIOJX010000031.1, read as the reverse complement.
GACTGACCCTCATTAGATGATCAGTGAGCATGTGCTGAAAAAGTTGCTAGAGGGACTTCCCTGGCAGTCCAGTGGTTAAGACTTCACCTTCCCATGCAGGGGGTTCACGTTCGATCCCTGACAGAGGATTAAGATTCCCACATGCCTGGTGGCCAAGAAACCAAAACATGAAACAGAAGCAATAATGTAACAGATTCATAAAGATTTTAAACATGGTCCACATCAAAAAAATCTTTTTTAAAAAAGTCATTAGAGGGCTTCCCTGGTGGTCCAGTGGGTAAAGAGTCTGCCTTGCAGTGCAAGGGGTGCCGGTTGGATCCCTGGCCCGGGAAGATCCCAAGTGCCACAGAGTGGTTGGACTGGTGTGTCCAATTGTGAGCCAGCACTCTGGAATGCATGTGCCCAGAGCCAGTGCTCTGCCACAAGAGAGGCCACTGCAATGGGAGGCCCACACAGGCCAAAGAATAAAGATGGATGAAAATGAATAAAAAAATAAACTGGGCTTCTCTGGTGGTCCAGTGGGTAAGGACACCGCCTTGTAGTGCAAGGGGTACCAGTTGGATCCCTGGCCCGGGAAGATCCCAAGTGCCACAGAGTGGCTGGACCCATGTGTCCAACTGAAAGGGTTTTACCTCGATTTGAGACTTAAACCCAGGGCCCAGACCTGATCGAATTATGCTTTGGACTTGAATTCATGTGGCTGGAACTCAAATTCCAGCCAAAATCCTGTTTGGGACTTGAACCACAATCCCTGGCTTAGGACCTGAATCCAGCGAGGACTCTGTTTGGGACTTGAACCCGCGTGACTGGGTCTGAACCTAGCCAAAACCCTGTTTGGGACCTGAACCTATGTGACTGGGGCCTGAACCTAGCTAAAACCAGTTTGGGACTCGAACCCTCATGGCTAACGCTCAACCCAAGCCAAAACCCTGCTTGGGGTAATCAGGACTCGATCCCGGCCAAAACCCTGTCTGGGACTCAAACCCACGTGGCCGGGACTTAGTCCAAGGTCTGGACCCACTGAGGCTCAGGTTCTTCGTGCCTCAACGTAGAAAGAATTCAGCGAGAAGCAGAGTGACAGACAAGAAAAGGATTTATTGGAGTAAGGTACCTGAAAGCAGTGCAAACGGGCAGGCAGGAAAGTTCTGCTCTGCTGCTCCTCCCCTGACTGAATGGGCAGCAATATATAGGATGGTAGAAAACCACACCCCCTCAAGTAGACACAGGTGCAAGACATACATTGTTAATTCCTTTCTCACCAGCTCCTCCTTTGTCGGCTGTCCATGCTCAGTCAAGCCTGCTTTATAAAGAGCAGCTCGCCTGAGTTATCATCAACTTACTGGCCTCCCAACCTTTCCCAGGTTTCACCCTTCTACCTATCGTCCCCCACTAGGACTCTACCTGTTCTACTCTATCCCTATCACAACCACCGAGCTGGAGCTCTGGAGCGCATGCACCCAGAGCTGATGCTCTGTAGCGAGAGAGGCCACTGAGATGGGAGGCCCACACAGGCCAAAGAACAAAGATGTATGAAAATAAATAAATAAATAAACCAATAAAAGAGGCCGAAATTTCAAAAAAACGTTGCCGAAAAATAAAGGGGAAAAAACAAGTCATTAGAGAAGTGAATTGCCCCATATCCTCACAAGGTGAAGGTTTTGTGCTACATCTGTTTTCCTAGAGCCTGTTTCTTTCATTAAAAAAAGGATAAATAATTTTTTAAATCTATAAAACATTAATTTTACCATTTAACCCCCTTTTGAGTATACAGTGCTGCATACTCAATACCCAATTCTTGCATAATCATCACCATCCTCCTCCTCCATAGCCCTCTGTCCCCATTAAACAGTAACTCCTGACCCTCCTCTCCCCACCACCGCTGGCAGCCACCATTCTACTTCATTTCTCTATGCCGTTGACTCTTCTAACAATTCCTTATGAGTGGACTCGTATAGTATCTGCCCTTTCGTGTCCGGCTTCTTTCAGTTAGCATAATGTCTTCAAAATGGTAGCACGTATTCAGATGGTAGCAGATTCATTCCTCTTTAAGCCCGAATAATATTATTTTGTAGGCATACAGCACATTTGGTTATCCATTCGTCAACTGATGGACATGTGGGTTGTTTCTGCCTTTTGGCCTTTGTGAATAATGCTGCTGTGAACACGGCCATCCCTGCTTTCTATTATTTGGTGGTATAAAGCCACGAGTGGAACAGCTGGGTCATATGGCTGTGCCATTGTATTTTTCACAGAATTTGTACCATTGTGCATTTTCATCACCAGTACAAAAGGGTTCTAATTCCTTCACACTTTTTCCAAGACTTCTTTTCTGGTTTTTGGAGAAGAGCCATCTTAATGGGTATAAAGTGTGTAAGTCTTAACCTCGGATGGCTTTTTTGGCCAAAGAAGTACACACTGGTGCTTAGAAAGCAGTAACCACTGCACAAATGCTGGTAATCTATAGTATTTACAATAAAATGATAATGTCACTGGGAGGAAAGGACGCTGAAGTCCTGTCATAGCTCCAGAAGTAAAGACACCACTTAGCACCCAAAGGCAATTTCAAAGTGTCGACCAGCACCAGCTTGGTCACCTGCTCCTAGGTCTCCTAGTGATGCACAGACCACACACCTGTCGCTATGTGTGGCCACTATCTCCTCTCTCCCTTGGAGAAATCCTGGACAAGAAGTAAGTGATCAACCCAAATGTAAGAAACGGGAGTGAGCTAAAGATTGAGGATTCCCCAGCGAGACTTCTTTGACACCAGTTCCTGAATAGAGCTTGGAGCTGAACTTTCATAAGAAAGCAGACTCCCTCCCAAGACCGGTTTGGAAAGTGCAGTTCCAGAGGCTGGCAAGTCCAGGTCACGGTGACTCAGCTTTGCGTGGTGCCCTGAAGCATGTCAGAGCTCCAGAGCTTCTCTGCACTTGCCGCCTTCACTCCAGGTGAGCTGATCCAGCTGGGCATGCTCGGTGTCTCCCAGAAGTCCTCAAACAAGAGGTCATGTGGTGTAGTGGCTGACAAACCTGGGCTTGCATCTCAGCTCTGTCCCTGGCCAGAGGGCCAGGAAGGCCCACTTCAGTTTTCCAGGTCTATACTAAAGGGAGAAGGGGGAGGCAATGCCCTGAGCCGAGTATATCATATTACATCCTCTCTTCCTACCTACAACCACAGGTATATATCACAGCCATTTTGCAAACATGGTGTCCCACAAGAGAGGATTGAGTAAATAAATTAAGGCATGTCCATAAGACACTGTACAGCCATTAAAAATGATGCTGACAGGAAGGGAGGCTCAAAAAATATGTATACCTATGGCTGATTCAGGATGTGTGCAGAAAACAACAAAATCCACGAGTGGAACAGCTGGGTCATATGGCTGTGCCATTGTATTTTCACAGAATTTGTACCATTGTGCATTTTCATCACCAGTACAAAAGGGTTCTAATTCCTTCACACTTTTTCCAAGACTTCTTTTCTGGTTTTTGGAGAAGAGCCATCTTAATGGGTATAAAGTGTGTAAGTCTTAACCTCGGATGGCTTTTGGCCAAAGAAGTACACACTGGTGCTTAGAAAGCAGTAACCACTGCACAAATGCTGGTAATCTATAGTATTTACAATAAAATGATAATGTCACTGGGAGGAAAGGACGCTGAAGTCCTGTCATAGCTCCAGAAGTAAAGACACCACTTAGCACCCAAAGGCAATTTCAAAGTGTCGACCAGCACCAGCTTGGTCACCTGCTCCTAGGTCTCCTAGTGATGCACAGACCACACACCTGTCGCTATGTGTGGCCACTATCTCCTCTCTCCCTTGGAGAAATCCTGGACAAGAAGTAAGTGATCAACCCAAATGTAAGAAACGGGAGTGAGCTAAAGATTGAGGATTCCCCAGCGAGACTTCTTTGACACCAGTTCCTGAATAGAGCTTGGAGCTGAACTTTCATAAGAAAGCAGACTCCCTCCCAAGACCGGTTTGGAAAGTGCAGTTCCAGAGGCTGGCAAGTCCAGGTCACGGTGACTCAGCTTTGCGTGGTGCCCTGAAGCATGTCAGAGCTCCAGAGCTTCTCTGCACTTGCCGCCTTCACTCCAGGTGAGCTGATCCAGCTGGGCATGCTCGGTGTCTCCCAGAAGTCCTCAAACAAGAGGTCATGTGGTGTAGTGGCTGACAAACCTGGGCTTGCATCTCAGCTCTGTCCCTGGCCAGAGGGCCAGGAAGGCCCACTTCAGTTTTCCAGGTCTATACTAAAGGGAGAAGGGGGAGGCAATGCCCTGAGCCGAGTATATCATATTACATCCTCTCTTCCTACCTACAACCACAGGTATATATCACAGCCATTTTGCAAACATGGTGTCCCACAAGAGAGGATTGAGTAAATAAATTAAGGCATGTCCATAAGACACTGTACAGCCATTAAAAATGATGCTGACAGGAAGGGAGGCTCAAGAAGGAGGGGACATATGTATACCTATGGCTGATTCATGTTGATGTGTGGCAGAAAACAACAAAATTTTATAAAACCATTATTCTTCAATTTAAAAAACAGATAAATCTATATTAAAAAGAATGACACTGACAATGTTCAGAATTGAACATCAAAAGAGGGGTTGAGGACTTCCCTGGTGGTCCAGTGGGTAGAGAGTTCGCCTTGCACATGCAAGGGTCACCAGTTTGAACCCTGGCCTGGGAAGATCCCACGTGCTGTGGAGCAGCTGGACCAGCATGTCCAATTAAGAGCCAGCACTCTGGAGCACATGTGCCCAGAGCTGGTGCTCTGCAACAAGAGCGACCACTGTGATGGGAGGCCAAAGAATAAAAATGGATGAAAAATAAATAAACAAAAATCAATAAAAGAGACCAAAATTTAAAAAAAAAAAAAAATGGGTTGACAAAATGCCATGCGCAATCTTGTTTCTGTAACATAGGCAGGTACAGGTATCTACAGCTAAAAAAGGATTTGGAAAATAGCCCTGAAACAAGTAAGAGAAGATTTTTTTTTTCTGGATGAGAGCGATGGAGTATGTTTTCCCTTTTCTTCTTTTTTTGCTTTTATTAAGAAAAAAGACTATTGCTTTTGCAATGAGAGATGAAACTACTTTACAATTAGCCCCATACCTAGTAAATGTCCGAAGTGGGATTTGAGCCTATATTGCTTTCCAGGACACCTTGCTGATTTCTGTCCCAACACCAAATGTCTGGTCTCGAGTCTCTGTTCACTTCATCTCTTTCCCAGGGGACACTCGCCTCCCCAACCAGCACCAGGTCTCCCTGAATGACGCTGGTCAGAATTTCAAGTACGTCCACGGGTCTCAGGAGCATTCTTAGGTTGAAATGGATAAAACCTAAAGTTTCATCATTCTGCTGATTCCCTCTTCTAAATTATCGGCTAAGCCAGTCGCAGCTGTTTTGCTTATAGACTCTGAGCCTTAACCACCATCTCACTTGTACATGAAAAGGTCACCCCTAGGAGCACCATCGCTGTTCTATGCCTTCGCCAGACCTCTTCTGCTAAGAGTACCTAAGCCAAGGATGTGTGTGTGTGTTAGTTGCTCAGTTGTGTCTGACTCTTTGTGACCCTATGGACTGTAGCCGGCCAGGCTCCTCTGTCCACGGATTCTCCAGGCAAGAAGACTGGAGTGGGTTGCCATGCCCTCCTCCACTCAGATTCTTTCCCATCTGAACCACCAGGGAAGCGCCAAAGCCAAGAATGGAGATGAACAAGCAGTTAAAGTGAGATATTCTCATTTCTGAGTCTGTCAAGGTGTCTTAGCAAATTTCCTCTTGAATTTACATAATTTCAGGTAGCATCACTGCCCCCCGCCTAGGGGCTTTTGTGCCTCAAACGTAAACGGGAAATACGAGTCAGTTCTCTCACCTTTGCCAAAGCCTAAATGAAATCAAATAAAAAAGGGTAATAAAATAAAATGAATAATGGTCATTCCCCTTGCCACAGCTATTTCTCAATAACAAGGTCTGACAAGTATTAATTCATAACGCAGCCATATACATGCCCAGACTATAGGCAGCAGTATTCACCTCCCAGTCTCCTGAACGAAGAATGTTCTTACCCAAAGAATCTTCAGAATGCAAGTCTATGAAATGTGAACCATGCTGCGTCTGTAAGAATGAAATTTCCCCCGAAAAGGGATTCTGAAAGAAGTCCCCTGAGGGAGGGCTCCACTTGGAATGTGCAGCTTTTAAGAATGAAATAAATCTAATCACAAATCCAGGAACACTTTGCCACCAAGAGCAGAAAACAGAACCACTCACCAAAGAGGCTAAACCCTCGAAATCTTTAACTTGGGCACTAACACAGGAGTCCATTTTCTGTCTGAGGGGCAAGCCCTTTCCTGGCACAAAATGTTTAGAATTTCAAGAGGACCTCGGAAGGTACAGCAATGATGCCCTTAGTTAGAAAACTCACCCAGGGTTCAGCAGAGCAGGGAGGTGAGCTTCATTGGAACTAGGACTTCCTGGGAAAGAGCTTATCCTACAGGGAATGAGAACCAAGCTGTGGACCTGGAGTGTTAGAAGGATGGGTCAGGGTGGGAGAGGGAGGCTGTCTACTATTCAGATTATCACCCCACCCAGCCAGGGAATAGAGGTCTGAATTCTAGGAATAAGAAGTTGAAGGAAAGAGGGAGGAAAATGAAAAGAGCTAAGCGGAAAATGATGTTAACTTCATTAGAAAGCTACCAAACAAAGCTTCTCAAAGCATCATAAGCATTCTGGAGAATACAGAAACCATAAATGAGACCTGTTTTGTTCCCGAGGCACAGAGTGTGGGCCAGGGTCGAGCTAATAGGAGAGGCATGAATGAACTCAGGGGACAGGACTGCCTGTGTACGCAGTGGGAAAAATGGGACAAGACTTCACATGTGGCTTTAGGAGTGGCAGCAAAACAATTAAAAGCAAGGAACACCTTCCAATTCAAATTGCTTCCTAACAGGGGAGGAGAAAGAAATCTCTCTCCTAGCTTTGCCCCCTTAGTGATATCTGAACAAGTCAAGATTCTTTGGATTGCAAAATGATAGCTACCCATGTCAAAGTAGCCTAAGCAAAGTAGGCATTTACCTGTTTATCTGACCAATTCTTTTCGGGGTGGTCTAGCTTTATGGCTTTCAGACATGCTGAATCCAGGGAATTTTGTGATATCATTAAGACTTAGTTCTTCTATCTCAACCTCTTAAGTCCTGTTTTTCTTGGCATCAACTATGCTGTCTACACTCTGGTTCTCTTGGCAGCTCCTTAAACCAGCAATCTCTGTGTTAAAAAGGCTCTATTTTTCCAAATAGTTATAGAAATCCTAAAACCAATAATGGGCCAGGATGATGGGATGCTCTAAGTGACCACTCCTGGAGTCAAACGGACGGCAACCCTGGGGAGGGGTACCTCTCTCTGAGGAACCTGGAATTGTAGTAACAGAAGAAGGGGAAGAACCACTGACACATCAACAGCAGAGGTGCATGGTCAACCTCTTGAAAAGAAGGAAACATCGAGAAATGAACAAACTTCCCAATTCCAGTATCAGTCATGAGATATGAAATAGTAAACAACAGAATCAAAGTTCTAAAAGAGTGTAAGATCCACCAACAAGACTTACAATTTTATTCCTAGGAAACTAAGAGCTTAAACTAAGTCTTATAGAAAGGAAATGTATTCGTTGAATTCATACCAAAAAAGGCAAGAAAAAAAGAAGGCGGGGGAAGCATTATTTGGCACCTGGGCCATCAGGTTTAGGGCTACCAGATTCTGCTTCTCTGGGACCTACTTACATGGTCGAGACCAAAAATTATATACTATGGTTGTGGACTCCAAAATACAAAAAGAAAATCATGAAATTGAAATAAACAGGTGTTCAGTTAAAATGTCTGCAAAACTTGATCTTATATCAACTTCATTAATGGCTGGATTTAGTATTCATGAAAATTCCATTACATTGGACAACAGGTTGAAGGGTAGGTGTTTCTCTCCGTGGGAATTCCTAGGTGCATGCAATGACTGCCAGGAAAACTTGGCCATCGACGTGAAACGAGGTACCCACGGCCAAATCATTTCAAAAGCAAAGTGATTTTTAAACACCTTATCAACAGGGACTTCCCTGGTGGTCCAGGGGCTAGGACTTCACCTCCTAATGCAGGGGGCACAGGTTTGATTCCGGGTTGGGAAACTAAGATCCCACAGGCTGCAGGGCTGCTGAGCCCTTGTGGGCAACTAGAAACCAATGCAGCCAAAACCAAATACTTAAAAAAAAAAAATCATGTCAACAGTCTTAGTGATGATGAGAGGTGGATATATTTGAATATGCGTGGTGTGATGTGGTGGGGGTAAGGGGTCTCCAAAAGAAGGGATGCCTATGTGTCAAAATGGCACAGCCCTCGGGACACCTCAGAGCCAGGGAGGCAGCCATCAGGGGAATTCCGCTCGGCACCATTTCCCCAGTCCCCTTCAGGTGGCCCATGTCCTGCCCGGCTCCCAGCGCCTCCCTGGCTAAGTCCCCATCTCTCTTTTAGTTTCTATCATATCAACAGCCCCAGGGCCAGACCCCTAATTGCCAGCTTCTTCTAAGTGGCAGGAAAAAACCCTAGTCATGGCATTAAAGAAGGAAACATCGAGAAATGAACAAACTTCCCAATTCCAGTATCAGTCATGAGATATGAAATAGTAAACAACAGAATCAAAGTTCTAAAAGAGTGTAAGATCCACCAACAAGACTTACAATTTTATTCCTAGGAAACTAAGAGCTTAAACTAAGTCTTATAGAAAGGAAATGTATTCGTTGAATTCATACCAAAAAAGGCAAGAAAAAAAGAAGGCGGGGGAAGCATTATTTGGCACCTGGGCCATCAGGTTTAGGGCTACCAGATTCTGCTTCTCTGGGACCTACTTACATGGTCGAGACCAAAAATTATATACTATGGTTGTGGACTCCAAAATACAAAAAGAAAATCATGAAATTGAAATAAACAGGTGTTCAGTTAAAATGTCTGCAAAACTTGATCTTATATCAACTTCATTAATGGCTGGATTTAGTATTCATGAAAATTCCATTACATTGGACAACAGGTTGAAGGGTAGGTGTTTCTCTCCGTGGGAATTCCTAGGTGCATGCAATGACTGCCAGGAAAACTTGGCCATCGTACGTGAAACGAGGTACCCACGGCCAAATCATTTCAAAAGCAAAGTGATTTTTAAACACCTTATCAACAGGGACTTCCCTGGTGGTCCAGGGGCTAGGACTTCACCTCCTAATGCAGGGGGCACAGGTTTGATTCCGGGTTGGGAAACTAAGATCCCACAGGCTGCAGGGCTGCTGAGCCCTTGTGGGCAACTAGAAACCAATGCAGCCAAAACCAAATACTTAAAAAAAAAAAATCATGTCAACAGTCTTAGTGATGATGAGAGGTGGATATATTTGAATATGCGTGGTGTGATGTGGTGGGGGTAAGGGGTCTCCAAAAGAAGGGATGCCTATGTGTCAAAATGGCACAGCCCTCGGGACACCTCAGAGCCAGGGAGGCAGCCATCAGGGGAATTCCGCTCGGCACCATTTCCCCAGTCCCCTTCAGGTGGCCCATGTCCTGCCCGGCTCCCAGCGCCTCCCTGGCTAAGTCCCCATCTCTCTTTTAAGTTTCTATCATATCAACAGCCCCAGGGCCAGACCCCTAATTGCCAGCTTCTTCTAAGTGGCAGGAAAAAAAAAAAACCCTTTCCCACCCTCCACCCGCTCCCCAACACAAGCCCAGGGGGTCAGGCAGGTTCAAAAGGTGAAATAAATGAATCTTTACACATTATAAGGACCCCAGCAACATTCGCTGTGGCGTTAGGGCCTGAAATGGCAGCAAGTAAAAGCAGGTATGCTGGGCTCCCTGTCAGCTCACCACACTGATCAGCCTGCTACACCCGGTTCTGCTTCATTTCAAACAGACTGCTGGGAAAAAAGCAGGACGGGAAAGCCAGAGCAGAAATAATTGCTGGAGCTTCCAGTGAGCTGAGAGAGCCTGCAGGCAGAGATCAACGCGCCTGATTTCATCCTCTTCCTTTTATTTCTATAACCTTAAACGGTCTGCTATTATAAAAGTCATCATGTCAGCTTTCTCCCCAGCCTCTCCGGCTGCCCATTTTCAAATTGTATCAATTGAGAAGGCTTTGGGGCTGTAGGATTTTCATCTTGATTTATGCTTCCTGGGCTGTAAAGATGAAGCCAACTCAACGGGCCCGATTGGAGCACGGAGCCAGGCTGTCCTGGGCATGTGTTCAGGATCAGACCCTCCCCACAAGGTGTAGACCCAAGGGTGTAGAACTGAGGGAAGGCTTCGTGTCTGTCTCTTCTCTTCTTTCTTGAATAATAACAGATATTAAAGCACATGGCAAGTGAAGAGCATTGTCACTAGTCTCCAATTAAAAGTGGGTGGAGGGGAGTCTTGGATTCTTAGCAGTCATTTCCGTCTGGGGCAGCAAGCTTTCCACTCATGAGGCTATTGATGAACTATTGATGATGGCTGGCTTCAAACCCAGGGAAGTGAGAACTAACAGGATGTGCAGACAGAGCAGGGACCTGGAAGTGGGGTCCTTCTGAACCACCACTTTCTAAGTAAGAAAAGAAAGGGGCTGAGAAACAACGGTACAGCTGGCCTTATTCACCAGAGGAGTGCATCAACGGTGACGAATAAGTAAAAATACTAGCCTGAGCCGCCAATTTCATCAAGTCCACAGACTTTGCATGCAGCGAGGGTCCCAGAGAGGGGGTTATTAAGGTGTTTGGGTGCATCCTGGGAGGGCTTCTGAGCCAGCAGCCACTTCTGCAGCCCTCCTCATGCCCTGCCCATCGGGAACTCTGGCATAAATGAACTATGGGCTTGGTCATGCAGACACGTGTGCCCCAGTTCTACAGGCCATCCACCACCCCTGCCAGGGCTGTGGACAGTAACTAAGACAGCGGACAGGAGGAGAAAGAAGAGGGGACATCAGGGCTTCCCTGGTGGTCCAGTGGGTAAGGACACCGCCTTGCAGTGCAAGAGGCGCCGGTTTGATCCCTGGCCTGGGAAGATCCCACGTGCCGCGGAGCGGCTGGACCCATGTGTCCAATTACCGAGCTGGAGCTCTGGAGCACATGCGCCCAGAGCCGGTGCTCTGCGACAATAGAGGCCACTGCGATGGGAGGCCCACACGGGCCAAAGAACAAAGACGGATGAAAATAGATAATGAAAGACCAATAGAAGTGGCCCGCCAGGCCCTTTTCCTCCCCAACCCGCCCCCCACCAAAAAAAAGAAGAGGGGACATCGGAGGCAGAACAAGAAGTCGGCGTCTCCATTGGGTTCTCACCCGGCATCTTTGCAGCGAGTGTGGAGCTGGGGGTGAGCCGGAAGCCGTGCTGCCAAGGCAGGAGGAAGACGGCTGTGGATGAATCGAGATATCGTGGGTCCGATTCAGGGGTCGGGGCCCAGATACAGCCAAACACACGTATACATTAATCAGACACCTGCACTCCGTATTTATCAATGGGACTCTCGGGCTGGAGGCAGCAAAAACGGACGAGGCCCCATCTGTGAATTTCCCCAGGAGCAACGATGGCCGCTCTCCCTGGTCCCGTCCCTAAATCTTTCCAGTTAATCTCAGCGTGCAGGTTACTGGCCTCCTGAGTTACAGCATCACCTTTCAGAGCCTCCAAAATGACACTTTCCGGGGACCTAAGCCTCTTTCAAAGGCTGCTTACCAGGGAGGTGGCTCTCCAAAGCCCAGGTAAAGCTGCGGTAAGAAATAAACCTCCCTGTTGAGGGAGACAGAGAAGGGGGGTTAGGCAGAGAGAGAGAGAAAGAAAAAGGAAATGCTAATTGCTCCAGGGACGCTGACAGCTTTGACAGAAGGTGTCTTCATTGAGAAATTGCGATCTGAAGTTCCCCTTGTTCCTTCAGAAACTGGAGGAGAGAGGCATGGGGGAGCCTGACAGGAAGTGAGGATTCTGGGACTTCAAATACAAACATTAGAAAAAACAAGCAACATCTGCAAACAGTAAGTACTTATTTATATTTTATGGAGTGTGTGCTTGGGATTCTGACAGCTTTTTAAACAGAGACCATATTAGGCCCATTCAGAGGCGAGAATGTCCCTTTTAAAAATACATTACCCCGCAGCTCGGGCAGGTCGGCCCAGGAGCTCCCCTGGCCTCAGGTGAGCCCTGACCCCTCCTGACCTGGTCTAACAAAACACACATGCGGGCTGCGATGGAACCGTTTAAGACCCCTCTGTCAAGGTCAGCGCAGGCGGGCGCTGGAAGGTTAGTATTCAGCAGGCTTCTCCCTCAGCTGACAGAGCCGCTTTGAACTTCTCCCTTTTGAACAAATCGGAAGGGAAACCGCCAAGAAACAAGTGCTGGGAATCGTAGCGAAGAGTGTGCGGCCACTAAATAAATAAGCCGCAAATAAATAAATAAAGGGCCAGCCGTGCATCCCCGAGAAAATAAAAAGCATCCTCCTCAGATTTCCAGCGTCCCCGTGCATGGGGTGCCCACGAGAAACTTTAAACTAAAAACAATAGGAGAAACCTGCTATCTTTCTTTCTCCCTCCCCCTCTGAAGGATGAATCCTTTATTTTTGACAACAAATAAGAAGCAGTTGGCAGGTACGGTGTGCTGTGCACCATGAAATATTTAGTAAGGCAATAACGACTCCCCGGACAGCTTAAGAAAACCACGATTCTATTCAGAGAGAAAGGCACGAACAAACAGAGGGGGGAAAATACAAAGAAAGATAAAGGAAGCCCTTTCATCCGGACTTCCTGTCCAATAAGGCAGCCAGGCTTGATCCATATGTTTTGAGAAAAATCAAAGTGTCACAACCATCCAAAATGTCAATAGCTCCGGTAAGGAATATTGTCTAACATTTTCTATTACACCGTTCAAGAATTTGCCTCCCAGCGCAATTTGGAAGAAAAAACTCTTTTATTTTGAAAACACTCAAAGAAAAGAGAGGAGGCGGGGGAGGGAAAAAATCAGAACAAGGCGCGTTTCAGTGCGGTGTGTAATACAATAATGCTCTGGGCTCCCAGACCATCCTGAAAGCCGATCCTTTGATGAAAGTGAGTTCTTCTCCACACCTCTCCTATGTTCCGTCTTTCTTTACAGACACTCCTGCAAAGGCAGTGCTTGGACCTTTGGATGTCACGGAGCCATCTCTGCAAAGCACGAAACTGAAGAAACCAAACTTTCAGCACCCTTAATATTGGGTTAATCCTGCATCATGATTTCAGGATTGATTCAGGAAGATGCTACCGTAGACTGCCCTACACCCTAGGTGCCAGGACCGTTGGGTGACCTGCTTTAGAAGGAGGAGAGGCAAAGGACCCTTGCAGAGAAGCAAACAATGGCTGCCTATCTTGGCAACATGTAAACAAAATCCACGCACCTCGCCCTGGGGATGGCCTTGGCTGTATCGAGTTTGACAGAACTTGCCATTTGGCATCGCCCGCACTGGCTGCCTCAACATGCTAGAAATTCTAGAGGGAAAAATCACGCTCGAGTGACGGCTGCCTGTGGCTTGTGGAATCTTAAAGAGAATGAGGCGGGCCTCCGACAATCAATATCACTGACATATTAATCTCTGTGAATAAACTTGTTCGCTTCAAGCCTGTCCCAGACCCCCCAGATAATCGTTTAAAGGCAGTGGAGGCCCTTGTGCCGGTGCATGGGTATGTTTCCTGGTCATCTACCTGTGGGTAGCACTCAACAGTACAGAGGGATTTGATTGCCTAAAATAAAATGACATAGGAGGCCCGATCTTGCTCCTGGAATCTCTTCTCTGCTAGCACTTGCCCTCTGCTTGGGACAAACCTTTGCCAAATGCTGCGAAGATGCTTTTAACCTACTTGAGGGAGGAAGGAGGACGGAGGAGGGGAGGTGGTGGTTGTCCACATATTTGCCAAACTCAGACTTGATCAGGGCTTCCCAGGTGGCTCAGTGGCAAAGAATCCACCAGCCAGATAGGAGACAGGGGGTTGATTCCTGGGTCAGGAAGATCCCCTGAGGAGGAAGGGGCAACCCACTGTAGTATTCTTACCTGGAGAATCCCATGGACAGAGGCGCCTGGTGGGCTACAGTCCATAGTGTCGCAGAAGAGTCATTCATGATTTAGTGAATCAACAACAATAAGAACAGAGCTTCTCAGAAATAGCTTGGAAGCATGAGGCCATGTCAAGGTTTCAAAATTCTAGCCTATTTTTTCTTAAGCAATGAACTTAAGACTTCCCCAGACTTCCCCAAGATTCCTAGATTTGTGGGTGAAGGGACTCATATCCAGGGCTAAAATTCACCTCATTGGCAACAATGTTAAATATTGGGGTATTTTACAAGAGTGAAAGTTGCTCAGTGTGTCTGACTCTTTGCAGCCCCATGGACCAGCCATGGGATTCTCCAGGCAAGGATTTTGGAATGGGTGGCCTTTCCTTTTCCAGGGCATCTTCCCAATCCAGGAATGAAAGTTGCCAGGTCTGAGCCCGCAGAGAAGCAAACAATGGCTGCCTATCTTGGCAACATGTAAACAAAATCCACGCACCTCGCCCTGGGGATGGCCTTGGCTGTATCGAGTTTGACAGAACTTGCCATTTGGCATCGCCCGCACTGGCTGCCTCAACATGCTAGAAATTCTAGAGGGAAAAATCACGCTCGGTGACGGCTGCCTGTGGCTTGTGGAATCTTAAAGAGAATGAGGCGGGCCTCCGACAATCAATATCACTGACATATTAATCTCTGTGAATAAACTTGTTCGCTTCAAGCCTGTCCCAGACCCCCCAGATAATCGTTTAAAGGCAGTGGAGGCCCTTGTGCCGGTGCATGGGTATGTTTCCTGGTCATCTACCTGTGGGTAGCACTCAACAGTACAGAGGGATTTGATTGCCTAAAATAAAATGACATAGGAGGCCCGATCTTGCTCCTGGAATCTCTTCTCTGCTAGCACTTGCCCTCTGCTTGGGACAAACCTTTGCCAAATGCTGCGAAGATGCTTTTAACCTACTTGAGGGAGGAAGGAGGACGGAGGAGGGGAGGTGGTGGTTGTCCACATATTTGCCAAACTCAGACTTGATCAGGGCTTCCCAGGTGGCTCAGTGGCAAAGAATCCACCAGCCAGATAGGAGACAGGGGGTTGATTCCTGGGTCAGGAAGATCCCCTGAGGAGGAAGGGGCAACCCACTGTAGTATTCTTACCTGGAGAATCCCATGGACAGAGGCGCCTGGTGGGCTACAGTCCATAGTGTCGCAGAAGAGTCATTCATGATTTAGTGAATCAACAACAATAAGAACAGAGCTTCTCAGAAATAGCTTGGAAGCATGAGGCCATGTCAAGGTTTCAAAATTCTAGCCTATTTTTTCTTAAGCAATGAACTTAAGACTTCCCCAGACTTCCCCAAGATTCCTAGATTTGTGGGTGAAGGGACTCATATCCAGGGCTAAAATTCACCTCATTGGCAACAATGTTAAATATTGGGGTATTTTACAAGAGTGAAAGTTGCTCAGTGTGTCTGACTCTTTGCAGCCCCATGGACCAGCCATGGGATTCTCCAGGCAAGGATTTTGGAATGGGTGGCCTTTCCCTTTTCCAGGGCATCTTCCCAATCCAGGAATGAAAGCCAGGTCTCCGGCATTGCAGGTGCATTCTTTCCCATCTGATCCACTGGGGAAGCCCAGTTAATAAACAGTCATTCTCCCCCTAGCCCTCTGCTGCCCACTGCCCTGGCCTTTCCCCAGAACCTCCTCCCTTCCCTTAATTCAGCGCCTAAAGGGTTAACATCTGGCAAAGCAGGAGGACCTTCAGGGTACCCCACCAAGTGCTGATTAGTGGAGAGTGGGGCAGTGCCCGCCCCACCCATGTTAAATATTTTGATATCACCGGAGCTCAGCTCTAGCACATCCATCCGAGGTCCCTCGGCCTTGGCGGATTCCTGCAGAATTTCTTCAGGAGAACAAGAAAAACAGCAGACAGGCAAGGCGTTTCTGCACTCTCATCTCCTTGGGACCAGGTTTCTGACGGCCGTCCATCTGAGCCATGGACGGAGGTGCCAGTAACCTCGGGCACTTCAGAGCGACCGGGCGAACCTCAAGCACATCTTTCCCAAGCCAGGAACAGGCAACCGCCACAGAAATCAACAACCACAAGGGTATAATTGTCATTAGTATGTAAATTTTAAAAGCTCAGTCAAAAATATCAATACCTCCCACTTAATTTATTACTATATAAAGATGGATGGTCGAGAAACATGGCATTGATTTTCAGAGCCCTTTAAAAAAACAACAACAGCAAGGAAGAAAATCATCAAAGACAACTTCACACAAAATGCTGTGTCTCGGAATTAATCACGGGGCTTTTCCACACATGCATATGCTTCCAAAAGCACGGCACCAACTGCCCGTGAGGTTCGATCTTATTGGATTGCCTTTTCTGAAAATGAAGAAACGGCCTAGCCCGTTTTGAAAGAGCATTCTCAGAATGGATTAGATGTAAAGATGGGTGAGCATTTTTACTGTATCGACAGCAAACCATTAGGCAGCCACACTCCAGCCTGGCCACGGAGAGGAAATCGAAGAGAAGCGTTCCCTTGGCTGGGCAGGGCAGTCCGTCAGCGCCGAGCCCCCATCAGCCTGGCTGGCTAGCTGTCACGGCTCCTCCTCCCCGTGCCTGGGATAATTACCCCATCACCCTCATATGCACCAAAGTGTTCGTAGAAATAGTCATGACCATGAAGTAATAAGTGAATTCATCATCATCATCAGGTTTAAAACTCTTCCGGGGAGCCCGGAAGCCTGGGAAATGTGTCTGTGTCTGAAATGATGCGCTCAGAACATCATGGTCCCGTGTGGGATTCCAGGATGGGTGAGTCTCCAGTTTTGACATCTGGAGGTGTTTACATTTATCCAGAGGGAGAAGATGGGTGGAGAGGAAAGATGCTGAGGAAGCAGAAAGGAAAAGAAAGTAATAAAGATGTAGAGACGTATTGATTTGGGAAGTGTCTGTATGGTACAGCCACTCATTTTGTTTTGCTTTTCGGGAACCGTGATGGCTCTGCCTCTTTGAACAGTCTCCCCATTAAAACAAGTGAGCCTTGGGCTTCCCCTGGTGGTCCAGTGGGTAAGGACACTGCCTTGCAGTGCAAGGGGCGTCGGTTCGATCCCTGGCCTGGGAAGATCCCACGTGCCGCGGAGCGGCTGGACCCATGTGTCCAATTACCGAGCCGGAGCTCTGGAGTGCATGTGCCTAGAGCCGGTGCTCTGCGACGACAGACGCCACTGCAATGGGAGGCCCACACGGGCCAAGGAACAAAGACGGATGAAAATAGAAAAATGAAAGACCAATAGAAGTGGCCCACCCGCTCCCCTCCCTCCCCAACCCAACCCCCACCCAAAAATAAATAAATAAATAAATCTTTAAAATAAATAAATAAATAAATAAAACAAGTGAGCCTTTTTGGAGCCGAGTAGCCTGGGTAAGAGTTCCATCTCTCTGCATCTCCTAGAGAGCTAAGGTTTCCAAAAAGAATAGGAACACCCATGTTTTCAAGTAATAAGATAAATATATTGCCTGCCTTGTATTGCCTGAATTCCAGAACGCTCTCTTTCTCTCACTCTCTTTAACAAAGCCTATGAACTATGGATTATTGTCTTGGGCTTTATTAGGGCATCTGGGGAAACGCTCTTTATAGAGATGTTCCACTAATAATCAGGCTACAAGCCAAGAGCCGTTCCTCAGATTCATCAGACTAGAAATATGCATCTTTAGGAGATGCATTTTGTCAAGAGAACCCCCTTCTCCAATCAGGGCTGGTCAGCAGGCACCAGGCTATCAGGCTGATATTTCTAATTTATCGAGCTGCTTCTACTGTCTTTAACAGGATCATAGTTTTCTTCCTCACTTTGCTTACCAAATAGAACTGTGGTTCGAAATGAACATCCAGTTGCTGGCTGTTTTCTCTCTGTAATTGGATTTAATTCATTATCTTTCATTTCAATAAAATCACAGGAAAACACAAGGAGGAAAACGTGTAGGCTAATTGCTTATGGAAATTCAAGTGCCTTCCTCAGTATAAATTTACCCCTTGCATGAAGAAGACACAGTTGTGTCATTATCCTGGAATTTTTACAACAATATGTAATTATAGAGAAGAGCAGGTGTAATTAGCAAGTCTTTCCACAAAGCAGGTAGCATTCTTGGTTAAATATTTACAGCTGAGCAAACAGCCGGTAATAAGAAGAGTTTTCTCAGCCACACGGTACAGAGCATTCAGCCAATATTATGAAATGTGGTCATTATCAGCCCGCAATCCCTGCTTTGCCTTCTTGCAGGACAGGAATCCACGCTGCATCGGCAGCGCTATTTCAACCGTGATGAAAACAGGGGAACTGAGATCACCTCTCCCCTTGTTGCTGCGGAGAGGAGCAATTAAAGCTGCATATTTAGAGATGCCATCAGCTAGGACTCCTGCACACACAGAGAGAATAAGCCGCGTTTCTTCCCTTCTTTCTCCCCTCTTTCCCTTTTCTATCCAGAGGAAACCCACGGCAAACTGCCAGAGACGCCGAAAGCTGCAAGCTCACAAACTCCAAACAGCTCACCAAGGGTCAGCCTGACCTGCCGCTGTCGCACAAAATAAAATCAATGCCGACCCCCGAAATACCCTCTGTGGCTCTTTATTACCAAATGATATGAACTTTGACCCAATCTGAACAAAAAATATATTGCCTGCCTTGTATTGCCTGAATTCCAGAACGCTCTCTTTCTCTCACTCTCTTTAACAAAGCCTATGAACTATGGATTATTGTCTTGGGCTTTATTAGGGCATCTGGGGAAACGCTCTTTATAGAGATGTTCCACTAATAATCAGGCTACAAGCCAAGAGCCGTTCCTCAGATTCATCAGACTAGAAATATGCATCTTTAGGAGATGCATTTTGTCAAGAGAACCCCCTTCTCCAATCAGGGCTGGTCAGCAGGCACCAGGCTATCAGGCTGATATTTCTAATTTATCGAGCTGCTTCTACTGTCTTTAACAGGATCATAGTTTTCTTCCTCACTTTGCTTACCAAATAGAACTGTGGTTCGAAATGAACATCCAGTTGCTGGCTGTTTTCTCTCTGTAATTGGATTTAATTCATTATCTTTCATTTCAATAAAATCACAGGAAAACACAAGGAGGAAAACGTGTAGGCTAATTGCTTATGGAAATTCAAGTGCCTTCCTCAGTATAAATTTACCCCTTGCATGAAGAAGACACAGTTGTGTCATTATCCTGGAATTTTTACAACAATATGTAATTATAGAGAAGAGCAGGTGTAATTAGCAAGTCTTTCCACAAAGCAGGTAGCATTCTTGGTTAAATATTTACAGCTGAGCAAACAGCCGGTAATAAGAAGAGTTTTCTCAGCCACACGGTACAGAGCATTCAGCCAATATTATGAAATGTGGTCATTATCAGCCCGCAATCCCTGCTTTGCCTTCTTGCAGGACAGGAATCCACGCTGCATCGGCAGCGCTATTTCAACCGTGATGAAAACAGGGGAACTGAGATCACCTCTCCCCTTGTTGCTGCGGAGAGGAGCAATTAAAGCTGCATATTTAGAGATGCCATCAGCTAGGACTCCTGCACACACAGAGAGAATAAGCCGCGTTTCTTCCCTTCTTTCTCCCCTCTTTCCCTTTTCTATCCAGAGGAAACCCACGGCAAACTGCCAGAGACGCCGAAAGCTGCAAGCTCACAAACTCCAAACAGCTCACCAAGGGTCAGCCTGACCTGCCGCTGTCGCACAAAATAAAATCAATGCCGACCCGTTCCGTGCAAATACCCTCTGTGGCTCTTTATTACCAAATGATATGAACTTTGACCCAATCTGAACAAAATTTAATATTTTCTTCCAAATATTTAAAAAATTCATTCTGGGGCGCAAGAGGAGTCAAGGAGTCTGCAAGTCGTAATTTGACATCTGAATTATTCTGAGGCTAATACGGAAAGCTATTCACAAGCTTATTTGGAGACGTGTCAATCAAGATATACTTGTGCAGGGAAGATGGACGCAGGCTTAGGACTGCAGATAGCTTTCCGGGAACCACAAAATAAAAGAAAAAAGGAGCTCTGAGGAATATGTTACGTCTTCATTCTTGGCGATGACATTTTTTTCCTTGAGCGGAGAGTACAGACCTAGGAGATCAGTATCCCAGGGATGTGCCTTTTTCCACACCTGTAAAAACACTTTAACGTTTATTAAAAATGATAACCATAGACAACAAACATGGTGTCGAAACTCGCCTCTACTCATTTCAACACACTGATTAAGATTTTAAGCAACGCTTCTAAATTAGACTGTCAGGCCGCCATCCTCAATGCAGGTTTGAGGTTCTGATCTCACGCGGGATTGTTTGAGCAAGCAGCCTTTCTGTGTGGATTGCCCAGCCGGGCTAAGCGACTTTTCTGTGTTCTTTTCATTCATTTTCGATGAGATGAGTGTGAGTCAATTAGCTCTGATTGTCCGTGAGATGCGGCCCAAAATAAAGCGGCTGGGCTCTGATCTCCTCCTCCCAAGGTATTTCCCAGCTGACAAGTAACAATGTTAATTACCCATTGTTGTGATCTGAAAGACACTGGAATTTTAATTATGTAAATTCGGAGCCATTTTGTTCAAAATCAGCAGACAATGTTTTTCTGTAGAGGGAAATGTAATCCCCGTTTGGAATCTCAGCACACTTAACTGCAATGCGTGTGATGTGGCAAAGAAGCGGCAACTCCATCCTGGCCTGAGCCACCTGGGGATGACTTCTTTCCCCAATGACAAGGAAGAGGACTTTGTCTCCGACATTCTGCTTCTTCTGGCATCCTTCTTGGGAGGTTCTGACAGCCAGCTTGCTTGGCCATGTCTGCTAAAGCAGAGGGTGTCTGTAACCAACGGCTTTGCAGTAAGCAAGTACTTCCAACTTCAGTACCTGTGAGGGCTAAACCATTACCAAATAGAAACTACATCAAGCACTTCCAAGGTGCCCCAGAGAAGGTGGAAACATTTCGTGTTAACTACCAACACTCTATTTAGAAAAATTCAGCCAACTAGAAAAATCAAATCAGAATCACAGTTATCATGGATGCAGTGGAGAATTTAGGAACCGTCCCATTTTCCAGGAGAACTTCTTATTCCAGCATGATGGTTTCCATGGCTGTTCTTACATCTGTTCATCACCCACTACGTCATTCAGTTCAGTCGCCTAGTGGTGTCCAACTATTTGTGACCCCACAGACTGCGGCACACCAGGCTTTCCTGTCTCTCACCACCTCCCAGAGCTTGCTCAAATGCATGTCTATTGAGTCGATGATGCCATCCAACCATTTTGTCCTCTGTCGTCCTTCTGCGTTCTACTTTTCCCAGTATCGGGGTCTTTTCTAATGATTCCTCCATCATTAGGCATCTGTCAACTATCCAAGAGGTCCATGGTATCCAAGGAGAGCATGTGGGTGTTTATGGGGGTCACGTTGGAGTTGGTCTCCATTGGCACGTGCTCTCCCAGGGTGATAGGGTGGCATATCTCAGAGCCTTGGGAAACCTAATGGGATGGGAACAGATCATGTAACTCTGCTAGAAAAGAAGATAAAATTTTATTATGATATTAAAACACACCGTGATATATTATGGACTAGAATTTAAATCTATTAATTTTGAAAGATAAAACAGGGGGCTCGCAAGAAAATGTTTCCCCGGAGTTTATTACCTAAACCTTGCCCACATTAGATCCCACACTCTGGGAGACCGGGTGAAAGATGGTTCAAGTTTATTCTCCTTTGCCTTGAAAAGATCTGGTATGCCTTGGTCCTCAAAGAACTTACGATCTGATTTGTCCCATTTCCTAGTCAGATAAAAATGGCCAGTAGCACTCCCTCTAACCCCATGATTGGGATAATCAAGAAGGTAACCACGGCCGGGTGGAGGGACATACGTGTACCTATGGAGGATTCAGGTTGATGTGTGGCAGTAAACAACAAAACTCTGTAAAAATAAAAATTAAATTAAAAAAAAAAGCGGGGGGGGGGGAATGTAGCCAGGCATTGCCAAATGTCCCCTGGCAAGGGAGTGCAAAAATCACCCCTGGTTGAGAACCACTGCCCTAGATGCATTTCAATGTCTTCAATTCCTGCTACAATGTATTTAATTACCAATCACACTTGGCAGTAAGGACCATCTCTCAAATCTGCTTGTGCAGCTCAGATCTCTCTCCCAGGTTTGGCCTTACTTATTGTCATATCAGGAGCTTCCCTGGTGGCTCAGAGGTAAAGAATCCACCTGTCAATGCAGGTGTTCAATCCCGGGGTTGGGAAGATCTTCTGAAGGAGGGCCTGGCAACCCCCTCCAGCATTCTTGACTGAGAAATCCCACGGACAGAGGAGCCGGGGCTACAGTCCGAGGGTCGCAGGGTCGGACACGACTGAAGCGACTGAGCACACACATGCATGTCGTCACATCATAAAATCAGATCTTGACAATCTCACATGTGCCTCAAACTTAACACCCTCTAAACTGTGCTTCTGGGTCTTTTTAGGTTTTTGATTCCTCCATCATTAGGCATCTGTCAACTATCCAAGAGGTCCATGGTATCCAAGGAGAGCATGTGGGTGTTTATGGGGGTCACGTTGGAGTTGGTCTCCATTGGCACGTGCTCTCCCAGGGTGATAGGGTGGCATATCTCAGAGCCTTGGGAAACCTAATGGGATGGGAACAGATCATGTAACTCTGCTAGAAAAGAAGATAAAATTTTATTATGATATTAAAACACACCGTGATATATTATGGACTAGAATTTAAATCTATTGATTTTGAAAGATAAAACAGGGGACTCGAAAGAAAATGTTTCCCCGGAGTTTATTACCTAAACCTTGCCCACATTAGATCCCACACTCTGGGAGACCGGGTGAAAGATGGTTCAAGTTTATTCTCCTTTGCCTTGAAAAGATCTGGTATGCCTTGGTCCTCAAAGAACTTACGATCTGATTTGTCCCATTTCCTAGTCAGATAAAAATGGCCAGTAGCACTCCCTCTAACCCCATGATTGGGATAATCAAGAAGGTAACCACGGCCGGGTGGAGGGACATACGTGTACCTATGGAGGATTCAGGTTGATGTGTGGCAGTAAACAACAAAACTCTGTAAAAATAAAAATTAAATTAAAAAAAAAAGCGGGGGGGGGGGATGTAGCCAGGCATTGCCAAATGTCCCCTGGCAAGGGAGTGCAAAAATCACCCCTGGTTGAGAACCACTGCCCTAGATGCATTTCAATGTCTTCAATTCCTGCTACAATGTATTTAATTACCAATCACACTTGGCAGTAAGGACCATCTCTCAAATCTGCTTGTGCAGCTCAGATCTCTCTCCCAGGTTTGGCCTTACTTATTGTCATATCAGGAGCTTCCCTGGTGGCTCAGAGGTAAAGAATCCACCTGTCAATGCAGGTGTTCAATCCCGGGGTTGGGAAGATCTTCTGAAGGAGGGCCTGGCAACCCCCTCCAGCATTCTTGACTGAGAAATCCCACGGACAGAGGAGCCGGGGGCTACAGTCCGCAGGGTCGCAGGGTCGGACACGACTGAAGCGACTGAGCACACACATGCATGTCGTCACATCATAAAATCAGATCTTGACAATCTCACATGTGCCTCAAACTTAACACCCTCTAAACTGAACCTCTCGTTTCCCAGACCCCCCAGAGTTACCTCTCTTTGAGGCTCCTGATCTCAGAAACAGCACCAGAAACCGGCACTGTCATCCTCTTTGTTTCCAAACTGCCCCTTCCCTGCTCCATGCGCCTCCAAGCCACTGCTAAGTCCTGTTGGCTCTAACTTCTGGGCTTCTCCTACAGCCTTCCACTGCTTCCCATCTTCAGTGTCCCCACTCTCTAAACCCTGTGGCAGGCCCCGGGCTGTCCTCCTCAGCCTGTTCCCCTTTCCTAGTTCAGTGTGCACAACATCCACTCCAGGGACGTATGTGTAAGGATCCAGTCCTGGTAACTTCCCTGCTTCTTGATGACCCTCTGGCAGTTTCCCACTGCTCTTAAAAGAAAGTCTGAATGCCCATCGTGGCTGGAGGCTGGCCTGACCTGGTCCTGCTGCACCTGACGGACACATCTCAAACAGGGCTCCCTGGCCAGAGGGCGGCTCACCATGTGTGGGCATCAGCCCCTCAGAAGTTGGTTCTGCCTACCCAAAATGTCCATTTCTCACTTAATGGACCCCCCTTTTATCCTTAAGGACTCAGATTTTCCTGAATTACATCTGTAGCTGTCACAATTCTCCCTTCCACCCCTCACCATCAGTATGGTACTATTTTGTTTCATTGTGCTATTTTGTTTGCTTGTTAATTACAGGTCTTCTCTTCTAGATTCGGAGCTCGTGATGACTTCGGAGCACATACCTGAACCCCTGTCTACATCCTCAGGCATTGTTCCGTATAATAGCTGCTGATCAGTCGAAATGGGGCAAGTTGAGTTGAGATGAGCCAGAAGAGTAACAGAAATACTGGATTTCAAAGAGGTAGAACCAAAACAACATCAAAGCTATCACAATAGTTCATATCCATCAGGTTAAATAAAATAAAACGTCGACCACTGGCTTTGTTTACTTTTTTCAATATGGCTCCTAGGAAATATAAATGTGCCTGTGCAGGCCACATTAGGTGTCTGTTGGACAGTGCCAGTTTTGACCCAGCTCAGTACTGGGTATAGACTCGGGGCTTGTTTTCATTTGTGTTAATAAATAGAATGAGCAAGCTCATCCTCCAGGAAGATGGTCTAAAATGCCAATCCGACCTTGTCACTCAGTTACATAAAGCCCTTCTGGAGGTTCAAGACAGAATCCAAGCTCATCGCCACCACCTGCAAGGTCCTTCCACATCTGGATCCTTGCCTGGGCTCCAGCCTCAAGTCTCACCCTCCACGGAATCTTCACGTCTTTGCAGAGGCTGTTCCTTGTGCCTGGGTCTACCCTTCCATCACCTCTCTGCCCAACTCTCCCTGACTGCTCTGTAAGTTCATCTCCAGGAAGCCATTTTCATGACCCATGGGATGGGGAAGAGGCCCCATTGTATTACAATGTCATTTGTCCATTCATTCATTCACTGTACTAGCTCCCTGGGATTCAATACAGAGCAAGAGAGATGCCTCTGGTCCTCTGGGAGCTTACAGACCAGACTCTAGGGAACCACATCTTTCATCTCCGAAGCCCCCATCCCTAGCCAGGAGCCTGATACAGAGCACAGGCTCCATAAACACTGTGATAGATAACAAAATACCATACACCCCAATGCCACAGGTCTTTCACATAAATATTCCCTGGCAGGTGTGCTCCATTCTAAGCCCCAGCCTGGGGTGCTCAACTTCTTCCTGGCTGGTGCCCTGAGGGAGAGGGGCCAGCTCAGCCAGGGCATTACCGGTTAGGCCGGCATTTGCTCAGAGATTACTGGGCTCCTTCCAGAAGAGGATTACCTTGTGTCCATCAGGCGTGGGAACAGCCCTCCAAATATTTGCTGAGAGTCACTGACCTTTCCCTCCTGTCCCCCAGCCCCCCAGGGCAGACATGTGAGCCATGCCTTGGGTAACCTGCAGCTCCAAGCTTGCCCCTCCCGCTTCCCCCCTGCCATCCTGTTGGTTCAGACCAGGCCTGGCTGCAAGGACCGTGTCTCTGCTTAGTCACCTTTCATAGTAAATAAGGATGCCAGTGCTTCCCGTAGTTGACTTTAAGACCATTCATGCCCTGGGTGGTGTCACTTTCATTTGTGCTCTTAAAGCTCATCGTTGTCCTAGGAGCCCCAGCTGGGAGGATATTGCTTATATTAAAGATCAGGATGGAAGGGAGAAGTTGGCCCTGATCTGCTCCCTGGGCAGCTCTGGAAGAAATGAACCCATGATTGAACATCTGGAACCAGACACAGGAAGTGGAGAGAGACCCTGTGGCTTCTGGAAGTTCCAAATCCCCATCCCCACCCCGCAACTTCCCCACGTCAAGATACACCCCTCAACTAGTAGAAAGATACTGCATGAGGTTTTCTGCCGCGTTGGGGTTCTCCCTGCAGGCCAAGTCAAGGGTACCGGGCAACATGGTCACTGCTGACCAAGAGGCAAGAAACAGAAGAGGAAGAGGCCGGGCAGAGTTTCAGCCTGACAGGTCCCATCCCATCCAGGGGGGGGCCCTCCTTTAAACACTGTACTAGCTCCTGGGATTCAATACAGAGCAAGAGAGATCCCCCAGCTTACAGACCAGACTCTAGGGAACCACATCTTTCATCTCCGAAGCCCCCATCCCTAGCCAGGAGCCTGATACAGAGCACAGGCTCCATAAACACTGTGATAGATAACAAAATACCATACACCCCAATGCCACAGGTCTTTCACATAAATATTCCCTGGCAGGTGTGCTCCATTCTAAGCCCCAGCCTGGGGTGCTCAACTTCTTCCTGGCTGGTGCCCTGAGGGAGAGGGGCCAGCTCAGCCAGGGCATTACCGGTTAGGCCGGCATTTGCTCAGAGATTACTGGGCTCCTTCCAGAAGAGGATTACCTTGTGTCCATCAGGCGTGGGAACAGCCCTCCAAATATTTGCTGAGAGTCACTGACCTTTCCCTCCTGTCCCCCAGCCCCCCAGGGCAGACATGTGAGCCATGCCTTGGGTAACCTGCAGCTCCAAGCTTGCCCCTCCCGCTTCCCCCCTGCCATCCTGTTGGTTCAGACCAGGCCTGGCTGCAAGGACCGTGTCTCTGCTTAGTCACCTTTCATAGTAAATAAGGATGCCAGTGCTTCCCGTAGTTGACTTTAAGACCATTCATGCCCTGGGTGGTGTCACTTTCATTTGTGCTCTTAAAGCTCATCGTTGTCCTAGGAGCCCCAGCTGGGAGGATATTGCTTATATTAAAGATCAGGATGGAAGGGAGAAGTTGGCCCTGATCTGCTCCCTGGGCAGCTCTGGAAGAAATGAACCCATGATTGAACATCTGGAACCAGACACAGGAAGTGGAGAGAGACCCTGTGGCTTCTGGAAGTTCCAAATCCCCATCCCCACCCCGCAACTTCCCCACGTCAAGATACACCCCTCAACTAGTAGAAAGATACTGCATGAGGTTTTCTGCCGCGTTGGGGTTCTCCCTGCAGGCCAAGTCAAGGGTACCGGGCAACATGGTCACTGCTGACCAAGAGGCAAGAAACAGAAGAGGAAGAGGCCGGGCAGAGTTTCAGCCTGACAGGTCCCATCCCATCCAGGCTGCAGGGGAGGGGAGGGGTGAGCTGAAGGAGCAGTGGGGCTTCCCTGGTCAGATGGATATCTCTGGGGAGGAGACTCTAGAGTCCCGCAACTGTATGAACCAATAACAAAACGGTGCTAGTGGTAAAGAACCTGCCGGTCAATGCTGGTTAGACATAAGAGATGCAAGTTCAATCCCTGGGTCAGGAAGATTCCCTGGAGGAAGCCACGGCAACCTACTCCAGTATTCTTACCTGCAAAGTTCTATGGGCCAAGGAGCCCGACGAGCTACAGTCCATGGGGTTGCAAAGAGTAGGACAAGACTGAGCAATGAACCCTACTACTGGTGGTCCAGTGGTTAAGAATCTGTCTTCCAATGTAAGGGACGTGGGTTTGATCCCTGCTCAGTGAATTAAGATCTCACATGCCGTGGAGCAACTGGCAGCAACGACGAAGCCCCAGACGCCACAACTGGAAATAAACCCTGCCCCCCGCCTCAGAAGGAAGATCCTGTTTGCCCGAACGAAGACCTGACCCAGCTGATAAATAAATAAAGGAGAAAGAAACACTCCTTCACAAGATAACAGATGTGATCTTCACAATGCTCCCTGGGTCCAGAGTGGTGTTGGCAGAAAGAAATGAACAAGTACAAGGAAGACGCGAGCCTAATTCTAAATGACAGAGCAATGGCTGCCTTACCCAGGTCCCTCGCCTGTCTCAGAGGGCCTGCATTCAGTGACTCGTGGCTATGGCGGGGGGTGGGTGGGGGAGTAGATAGCCCAGCACCGTTATCCTACTCAGGCCTGGTCTGGGGGACCATCCCAGCCTCCAAGCTCCTGGGGCTTTACTGAGGCTTCCACCTATGCAGCCCAGCTGCTCCCTCCACCCAGGATGGCACCCTCCCTTCCCTTCTGCAGGTGGTGATCCCAGGCACACTGCTTGTCTCAGAGCCCTCCTACTTTGGGGGAACCTGACTTACCTCATGAATGCTGGTCCCTCTTCCTCCTATCTGTTAGTTCCCTGTTACTCTGGCTTCAGTGCCACTTCCTCCAGGAAGTCCTGGGACGTCCCCTTACCTCCTGCAGTTAGGGTCTTGTCATCATTGAGGACGGGCCTTTGCCTGACAGGTCCCATCCCATCCAGGCTGCAGGGGAGGGGAGGGGTGAGCTGAAGGAGCAGTGGGGCTTCCCTGGTCAGATGGATATCTCTGGGGAGGAGACTCTAGAGTCCCGCAACTGTATGAACCAATAACAAAACGGTGCTAGTGGTAAAGAACCTGCCGGTCAATGCTGGTTAGACATAAGAGATGCAAGTTCAATCCCTGGGTCAGGAAGATTCCCTGGAGGAAGCCACGGCAACCTACTCCAGTATTCTTACCTGCAAAGTTCTATGGGCCAAGGAGCCCGACGAGCTACAGTCCATGGGGTTGCAAAGAGTAGGACAAGACTGAGCAATGAACCCTACTACTGGTGGTCCAGTGGTTAAGAATCTGTCTTCCAATGTAAGGGACGTGGGTTTGATCCCTGCTCAGTGAATTAAGATCTCACATGCCGTGGAGCAACTGGCAGCAACGACGAAGCCCCAGACGCCACAACTGGAAATAAACCCTGCCCCCCGCCTCAGAAGGAAGATCCTGTTTGCCCGAACGAAGACCTGACCCAGCTGATAAATAAATAAAGGAGAAAGAAACACTCCTTCACAAGATAACAGATGTGATCTTCACAATGCTCCCTGGGTCCAGAGTGGTGTTGGCAGAAAGAAATGAACAAGTACAAGGAAGACGCGAGCCTAATTCTAAATGACAGAGCAATGGCTGCCTTACCCAGGTCCCTCGCCTGTCTCAGAGGGCCTGCATTCAGTGACTCGTGGCTATGGCGGGGGGTGGGTGGGGGAGTAGATAGCCCAGCACCGTTATCCTACTCAGGCCTGGTCTGGGGGACCATCCCAGCCTCCAAGCTCCTGGGGCTTTACTGAGGCTTCCACCTATGCAGCCCAGCTGCTCCCTCCACCCAGGATGGCACCCTCCCTTCCCTTCTGCAGGTGGTGATCCCAGGCACACTGCTTGTCTCAGAGCCCTCCTACTTTGGGGGAACCTGACTTACCTCATGAATGCTGGTCCCTCTTCCTCCTATCTGTTAGTTCCCTGTTACTCTGGCTTCAGTGCCACTTCCTCCAGGAAGTCCCCTGGGACGTCCCCCTTACCTCCTGCAGTTAGGGTCTTGTCATCATTGGCTTCCTTAGGACTCAGGTGTGCCCTCTTGGGGAGTTGATCTGCATTTGTGATGATGCTGTTTATTGGGTGACTGTCTGAATCTTGCATTCACAGGCCCCACGGGGAGAGGGACAGTGTCTGGTTTGGTCCATCTCATATCTCCAGAGCCATCCTAGGCCTGGATGTATTTGTTTGATAAATAAGGGTTCCTGGTAGTGACTTGGGTCAAAGCTCCAATCCAAGTGGTGTTTCCAGCCTAATGGCCAAACCCAGACTATTCCATGAGGCCAAATCCGCAGGATTTCTCTTCTCATTGAAGACTAATCCTATTTACCAACCCACTGCCCTGCCCACAAACAAAGGGGAGGGAATCCTGTTTTACCCTGGACCAGGGGGGGTCTCCTTCCAGGATCGCTGGGCCCCACATCCTGCCACCTGTGTGTGGCCACCACATCCCCACGATGCCCCATCCTGGGCTTGGTCCCAACTCAGGTACCTTGTTCTTCTTCCTTTGTGCACAGGTTATAGGAGAGCCAGGAACTGGAGGTCCCACCACGGCTGAGGACTCGGCACCTCTCATAATGGGAGGTCAAACGAAATGAAAACCCGCCTCCCCTTGCCCCATCATCTGAATTCCTACATTGGCTATGACATGGCTAGGGGGGAAATATTGGATTTATTTTTATGAGTTAGTCATCACCCTAAGGCCCTTAAGAGGAACCATGCGAAGTGAATCCATTCAGAAGGTCAAAAGGTCATCGCTAACTTGTAAAAATAAATCCAATATTTTTCACTCTGTCTTATTAGATTTATATGATGCAGACATCCAAGAGAGGTTTTTTTTTTTTTTAAAAAAAAAAAAAAAAGTTGATCATTTTCCAGTGTTATTTTGAGTACTATGCAGCCCAGCTGCTCCCTCCACCCAGGATGGCACCCTCCCTTCCCTTCTGCAGGTGGTGATCCCAGGCACACTGCTTGTCTCAGAGCCCTCCTACTTTGGGGGAACCTGACTTACCTCATGAATGCTGGTCCCTCTTCCTCCTATCTGTTAGTTCCCTGTTACTCTGGCTTCAGTGCCACTTCCTCCAGGAAGTCCCCTGGGACGTCCCCCTTACCTCCTGCAGTTAGGGTCTTGTCATCATTGGCTTCCTTAGGACTCAGGTGTGCCCTCTTGGGGAGTTGATCTGCATTTGTGATGATGCTGTTTATTGGGTGACTGTCTGAATCTTGCATTCACAGGCCCCACGGGGAGAGGGACAGTGTCTGGTTTGGTCCATCTCATATCTCCAGAGCCATCCTAGGCCTGGATGTATTTGTTTGATAAATAAGGGTTCCTGGTAGTGACTTGGGTCAAAGCTCCAATCCAAGTGGTGTTTCCAGCCTAATGGCCAAACCCAGACTATTCCATGAGGCCAAATCCGCAGGATTTCTCTTCTCATTGAAGACTAATCCTATTTACCAACCCACTGCCCTGCCCACAAACAAAGGGGAGGGAATCCTGTTTTACCCTGGACCAGGGGGGGTCTCCTTCCAGGATCGCTGTGCCCCACATCCTGCCACCTGTGTGTGGCCACCACACCCCCACGATGCCCCATCCTGGGCTTGGTCCCAACTCAGGTACCTTGTTCTTCTTCCTTTGTGCACAGGTTATAGGAGAGCCAGGAACTGGAGGTCCCACCACGGCTGAGGACTCGGCACCTCTCATAATGGGAGGTCAAACGAAATGAAAACCCGCCTCCCCTTGCCCCATCATCTGAATTCCTACATTGGCTATGACATGGCTAGGGGGGAAATATTGGATTTATTTTTATGAGTTAGTCATCACCCTAAGGCCCTTAAGAGGAACCATGCGAAGTGAATCCATTCAGAAGGTCAAAAGGTCATCGCTAACTTGTAAAAATAAATCCAATATTTTTCACTCTGTCTTATTAGATTTATATGATGCAGACATCCAAGAGAGGTTTTTTTTTTTTTTAAAAAAAAAAAAAAAAGTTGATCATTTTCCAGTGTTATTTAGAGTAGTTCTTCCTGGCTTTGACCGCATACCCATTCCATCTAGAGATTTCCACTAATCATTTGGCCATTTGGCAATTTCTTCATTTAAAAAAAAAAATTTTTGAAAGGAATACCTGGGAGTCTTCCCATCCCTCTCTTCCATCATTCCACCTCTACGAGTCCAGCACCAATGTTTCTGAGCGTAAAACTGTCAAACCTGGAGGCTAGAAAATATTTGATGGGTGATGCCCCCCATGGGGTCAAAAATTCACCTTTCATCTGAAAAAAAAAAAAAAAAGGCAGTAGAGTAGGATCCATGAGGCTTACTGCCTTCACATAGGAAAGTGACCATGCCGTCCTACACATTTCTCTCCCAAGTGCTCAAGATGTTTCCGTCTTGTTCTCCCATAGGTTAGTTTTTTTATAGATGAGGATCTTCCCATGCGGTGTGGAGAAAGAACATTAAGAAGCAAGTAGGGCTTCCCTGGTGGTCCAGTGGATAAGGACACCACCTTGCAGTGCAAGGGGCACTGGTTCGATCCCTGGCCTGGGAAGATCCCACATGCCGCAGAGTGGCTGGACCGATGTGTCCAACTACCGAGCTCTGGAGTGCGTGTGCCCAGAGCTGGTGCTCTGCAGCACGAGAGTCCACTGCAATGGGAGGCCCACACAGGCCAAAGAACAAAGATGAATCAATGAAAGATCAATAGAAGTGGTCAAAAAAAGAGAAAAGAAGCAAGTAAAGGGGACTTCCCTGGTGGTCCAGTGGGTAGAATCCACCTTGCAGTGTAAGGGGCGCCGGATCAATCCCTGGCCCAGGAAGATCTCACATGCCACAGAGTAGCTGGACAAGTGTGTCCAATTACAAGCCAGCGCTCTGGAGTGCATATGCCCATAGCTGGTGCTCTGCAACAAGAGAGGCCACAGTAATGGTAGGCCCACACAGGCCAAAGAATAAAGATGGATGAAAAAAAAAAAAATGTTCAGAGAAGTTAAATCTCTCTCTCTAAAAAAAAAGAAGAAGCAAGTTAAGGGGAAAAACCTGATAAAAGTGGTCTTTGGGGTGAGGGGCTAGGAAGCAGTTGCATAGATGGAAGACCTATGGAAAACCTGGCAACCTGCAGGCCCTCATAGCCCATTTGAGGGAAATGCTGAAGGAGAGCACTATCTCTAGAAGACACCTGGCACACTGTGCTTCAGGTACATCGGGGCAGGGAGAGAAGAGAGCATTCCAGTGGAAGATGATTTTTGACCTAAATGTGCATCCATAGATGAATGGGAAAGACGATATGGTACAGATATACAATGGAATATTACTCGGCCATAAAAAAGAGAACAAAACATTGCCATTTGCAGCAACATGGTTGCAACTAGAGATTATCATACTAAGTCAGTCAGAAAGACAGAGACAAATACTATATGGTATCGCATACATGTGGAATCTAAAATAAGACAGAAATGAATCTGTCTATGACACAGAAACAGAATCACGGACATAGAGAACAGACTTGTGGTTGCCAAGGGAGGAGGGATGGATTGGGAAATTGAGATTAGCAGGTGCAAGCTATTAAATATGGAACGGATAAAAAACAAGGTCTGACCATATAGCCCAGAAAACTATATTCAGTATCCAGTGATAAACCATAACAGAAAAGAATATTTAAAAAAAAAGAGAGAGGACACCGCCTTGCAGTGCAAGGGGCGCCAGTTTGATCCCTGGCCTGGGAAGATCCCACGTGTTACGGAGCGGCTGGACCGATGTGTCCAATTACCCAGCTGGAGTTCTGGGGCGCATGCGCCCAGAGCCGGTGCTCTGCAGCGGGAGAGGCCACCGTGATGGGAGGATGAAAATAGATAATTGAACAACCAATAGAAGTGGCCCGCCCCCCAAAAGAATATGTGTATACACAGATGAATCATTTTGCTGTACAGTAGAGATTAACACAATATTATAAATCAGCTATACTTCATTTTAAATACACCAGAGGAAGTCGATAGGCACGGATCTGTCACTGGGTCCCCTGCCGTTGCCTAAGGCAGGTAAATCTTCCTGGGACCTGGGAATGAGCAGGCAGATGGGAAAGACGAGGAGGGAGGAGAAAAGCAGAGCAGGGAATTGGGGAGGGCAGAGTCGTAGAGGCGGCTAGGGATGGGAAGCTTGGGTCCCAAGGAACCCTGAAGACAAGGGTCAGAGTCCTGCCCAAGCCTGACCCTGCTCCCTGGTACCACCAAATAAACACAACCTCATCCTTAAGAGGGCTTCCCAGGTGGCTCAGTGAATCCACCCGCCAATGCGAAAGTTGCAGGTTCAATCCCTGGGTCAGGAAGATGCCCTGGAAAAGAAACTGGCAAGCCACTCCAGTATTCTTGCCTGAGAAATCCCAAGGACAGAGGGGCCACAGCCCATGGGGTTGCAAAAGGACCAGTGAGTCACCGCCACCACATCCTTGGTACAGATATACAATGGAATATTACTCGGCCATAAAAAAGAGAACAAAACATTGCCATTTGCAGCAACATGGTTGCAACTAGAGATTATCATACTAAGTCAGTCAGAAAGACAGAGACAAATACTATATGGTATCGCATACATGTGGAATCTAAAATAAGACAGAAATGAATCTGTCTATGACACAGAAACAGAATCACGGACATAGAGAACAGACTTGTGGTTGCCAAGGGAGGAGGGATGGATTGGGAAATTGAGATTAGCAGGTGCAAGCTATTAAATATGGAACGGATAAAAAACAAGGTCTGACCATATAGCCCAGAAAACTATATTCAGTATCCAGTGATAAACCATAACAGAAAAGAATATTTAAAAAAAAAGAGAGAGGACACCGCCTTGCAGTGCAAGGGGCGCCAGTTTGATCCCTGGCCTGGGAAGATCCCACGTGTTGCGGAGCGGCTGGACCGATGTGTCCAATTACCCAGCTGGAGTTCTGGGGCGCATGCGCCCAGAGCCGGTGCTCTGCAGCGGGAGAGGCCACCGTGATGGGAGGATGAAAATAGATAATTGAACAACCAATAGAAGTGGCCCGCCCCCCAAAAGAATATGTGTATACACAGATGAATCATTTTGCTGTACAGTAGAGATTAACACAATATTATAAATCAGCTATACTTCATTTTAAATACACCAGAGGAAGTCGATAGGCACGGATCTGTCACTGGGTCCCCTGCCGTTGCCTAAGGCAGGTAAATCTTCCTGGGACCTGGGAATGAGCAGGCAGATGGGAAAGACGAGGAGGGAGGAGAAAAGCAGAGCAGGGAATTGGGGAGGGCAGAGTCGTAGAGGCGGCTAGGGATGGGAAGCTTGGGTCCCAAGGAACCCTGAAGACAAGGGTCAGAGTCCTGCCCAAGCCTGACCCTGCTCCCTGGTACCACCAAATAAACACAACCTCATCCTTAAGAGGGCTTCCCAGGTGGCTCAGTGAATCCACCCGCCAATGCGAAAGTTGCAGGTTCAATCCCTGGGTCAGGAAGATGCCCTGGAAAAGAAACTGGCAAGCCACTCCAGTATTCTTGCCTGAGAAATCCCAAGGACAGAGGGGCCACAGCCCATGGGGTTGCAAAAGGACTTCAGTGAGTCACCGCCACCAACATCCTTAAGACGCTAAGACCACTCTTCTCATTCTGGAAAAAGAGAGACCAGGAGAAGCAGAGACAGAGAGACAGTCTAGCTCCCACTCTCGGAGCTTCAATTCAGCCCTCCCTTTGATGAGCGGCTGGCACGGTGTGCGCAGAAAACAAGGGCAATTTAAAACTCGGGAAACTCGGCTTTCAGTAATTCCCCGCTAGGTTTCTCGCTGCAGAAGAGTAAATAACACAACGGCTACAAACGCTGGGAGCAAAATCGCCAATAACAGCTCCATGCTTATGAAAACTTTCCCAATTTTCCGCAATCTCCACCGTTTCTCTCTTGACTTGGGTCTGTATCAGGTTTTTTTTTTTCCCCCTTTATTGAACATCTGCCTTGGGAGCCACTGTCACAAAAAGTAATAAACACATCAATCCAAAAGAAAAAGAGGATTGTGCATTGTGCAATCCGAACTACTTAACCAATCAAATAGGCAGCTGGCGGAATGAAATGGGAGGGTAGGTGGGGGCTCAGAGACCCGCTTCCCCGAGATCGTTTCTAAGGCTGGTATCCACCCGCGGCGGAAGATGTACCCAGACTGCGCCCGGGCTGCCGAATAAGTTAATTGCAGTTTCTAACACTAATTATAGATTTCAACCTTTGTTGAGATTTCAAGTCCTGGGATTAATTTGTAAGTCTTTCGTTCAGCCAAAATTTGACAGCTTCGCCTCTGCCTCCTCCCAAATAACAAGGAGAAGATTTGTCTTGGAATGAAGATTTCCTTTTCTTCCAAAGGAAATCCAATCATATCGTCTCTTAAATTCTTACCAGTGGATTTTGCAGACATGTATAGGAGAGGGCAATTACGATGTTCACCGTCCCTGAAGGTCCCCCCTCCCCACCCAAATAACAACAACAACAACAAAAATGATGCCTGAAAGGGAAACAAAAGCAATTTATGTTTTCCAGTTATCGTCTCAGAAATAGCCCAAGATTACTTGCATACCGAACAGACGAAATCAAATCTTTCACTACTGCTTAAAAAAAAAAAAAAAAATCCTATTACAAATTACATTTAACTCAGGTGTGTATAGTTTGCTAGTTCTTATCCAATTGTAAATTAGACCAGGGTTGCCTGTTGGGACGGAAAAGTGGCTTTTGAAACATGTCTTATTGACTGGGTATAAATTACCTGCAGCAGATTTGTGAAGCAAATTTGAAGCAAGAGATGCCTCAGGCAACACTGTATCGATTGTAGATTGATATTCAGCTGATTTTAAGGTGAAAAATAAATATTGTCTTAGCAGCAATTTAATTAACAAATCATTGTAGAAACGGTAAGAATATTGTCTTGTCTAATACAGGGATTTAAGCAGGTGGTTTTTTTTTAACAATTATCTGATAAGTATTTAGTTTCCCATGTAGATTAATTGTCTTGAGTCATCATTCCAAGTCTCTGTGAATCCACATTAAGTTAAATAATGGGTACAGGCATTCCACTCATTTTCTTTAGATTGTAGAAGGGAGATTTTTCCCTGCTACTGAGTGACAATGCACATGGGCAATCCGAACTACTTAACCAATCAAATAGGCAGCTGGCGGAATGAAATGGGAGGGTAGGTGGGGGCTCAGAGACCCGCTTCCCCGAGATCGTTTCTAAGGCTGGTATCCACCCGCGGCGGAAGATGTACCCAGACTGCGCCCGGGCTGCCGAATAAGTTAATTGCAGTTTCTAACACTAATTATAGATTTCAACCTTTGTTGAGATTTCAAGTCCTGGGATTAATTTGTAAGTCTTTCGTTCAGCCAAAATTTGACAGCTTCGCCTCTGCCTCCTCCCAAATAACAAGGAGAAGATTTGTCTTGGAATGAAGATTTCCTTTTCTTCCAAAGGAAATCCAATCATATCGTCTCTTAAATTCTTACCAGTGGATTTTGCAGACATGTATAGGAGAGGGCAATTACGATGTTCACCGTCCCTGAAGGTCCCCCCTCCCCACCCAAATAACAACAACAACAACAAAAATGATGCCTGAAAGGGAAACAAAAGCAATTTATGTTTTCCAGTTATCGTCTCAGAAATAGCCCAAGATTACTTGCATACCGAACAGACGAAATCAAATCTTTCACTACTGCTTAAAAAAAAAAAAAAAAATCCTATTACAAATTACATTTAACTCAGGTGTGTATAGTTTGCTAGTTCTTATCCAATTGTAAATTAGACCAGGGTTGCCTGTTGGGACGGAAAAGTGGCTTTTGAAACATGTCTTATTGACTGGGTATAAATTACCTGCAGCAGATTTGTGAAGCAAATTTGAAGCAAGAGATGCCTCCAGGCAACACTGTATCGATTGTAGATTGATATTCAGCTGATTTTAAGGTGAAAAATAAATATTGTCTTAGCAGCAATTTAATTAACAAATCATTGTAGAAACGGTAAGAATATTGTCTTGTCTAATACAGGGATTTAAGCAGGTGGTTTTTTTTTAACAATTATCTGATAAGTATTTAGTTTCCCATGTAGATTAATTGTCTTGAGTCATCATTCCAAGTCTCTCTGTGAATCCACATTAAGTTAAATAATGGGTACAGGCATTCCACTCATTTTTCTTTAGATTGTAGAAGGGAGATTTTTTCCCCTGCTACTGAGTGACAATGCACATGCTTCCCTTCAGCCCTGGCAAAACCTGAATTGTGCTGTTTTTCAGCAGGGCCCTTGTGGGATATTTGGAGGCAGGAGGAATTTGAGAGGCCCCACCTGTCAGGCCAGTTCTGGCCTCGAGCTGTCATGTGACCATGAGCAGCTCACCTCACTTCTCCCAGCTCAGGTTCCTTCGTGGATTAGATCATCCCTAAAGTGACAGTGTTCTGATAAACAGCCAGCAGTTAGACAGGGAAGGCCCCTGACTGGCAATGCTTGCCCATTCCCATGGTGTCAATATGCTCCCTGTTGCTGATTTCAAGCCACCAATTTGACACAACTGGACGTACAGTTGGGACGATGCCTCAAGCCACCTGGAGCCGGTTCCATCTGACCACTGCCCCCAAATCCCGCGTGGTTCAAGAATTCCAGCCCTTTATGAATGTAACATGCATAGATGGCTCACTGGCTTTCAGAGAAGGAATAAAAACAAATTTTAAATGCACATACACAAGAAGAGAATTAAACTTTTGTTTCTGATTATTCAGAACCCTCCAGGAGACCAGAGTTATAATAAGGAATATCAATATGACTTCTCACTGAAAAGGATACTCAGAATATCCAGGCTTTCTCATTTTGTTCTATTTGGGGAGGGAAACAAGCAAGACATTAGCAAAATCATCTAATATCGAGGTCATATTTATAAGGATTCCCAGAAATCTTCTAATGAACTGATTTTTAAAAATACCTTCTTTCAGGCTTCCCTGGTGGTCCAGTGGGTAAAGAGTCCGCCTTGCAGTGTAAGGGACGCTGGCTGGATCCCTGGCCTGGGAAGATCCCACATGCTGTGGGCGGCTGGACCAGTGTGTCCAATTACGAGCCAGAGCTCTGGCGCATGGGGGCTCTGCAGTGGAGAGGTTTAGCGTGTTTTTAACAATTATCTGATAAGTATTTAGTTTCCCATGTAGATTAATTGTCTTGAGTCATCATTCCAAGTCTCTCTGTGAATCCACATTAAGTTAAATAATGGGTACAGGCATTCCACTCATTTTTCTTTAGATTGTAGAAGGGAGATTTTTTCCCCTGCTACTGAGTGACAATGCACATGCTTCCCTTCAGCCCTGGCAAAACCTGAATTGTGCTGTTTTTCAGCAGGGCCCTTGTGGGATATTTGGAGGCAGGAGGAATTTGAGAGGCCCCACCTGTCAGGCCAGTTCTGGCCTCGAGCTGTCATGTGACCATGAGCAGCTCACCTCACTTCTCCCAGCTCAGGTTCCTTCGTGGATTAGATCATCCCTAAAGTGACAGTGTTCTGATAAACAGCCAGCAGTTAGACAGGGAAGGCCCCTGACTGGCAATGCTTGCCCATTCCCATGGTGTCAATATGCTCCCTGTTGCTGATTTCAAGCCACCAATTTGACACAACTGGACGTACAGTTGGGACGATGCCTCAAGCCACCTGGAGCCGGTTCCATCTGACCACTGCCCCCAAATCCCGCGTGGTTCAAGAATTCCAGCCCTTTATGAATGTAACATGCATAGATGGCTCACTGGCTTTCAGAGAAGGAATAAAAACAAATTTTAAATGCACATACACAAGAAGAGAATTAAACTTTTGTTTCTGATTATTCAGAACCCTCCAGGAGACCAGAGTTATAATAAGGAATATCAATATGACTTCTCACTGAAAAGGATACTCAGAATATCCAGGCTTTCTCATTTTGTTCTATTTGGGGAGGGAAACAAGCAAGACATTAGCAAAATCATCTAATATCGAGGTCATATTTATAAGGATTCCCAGAAATCTTCTAATGAACTGATTTTTTTAAAAATACCTTCTTTCAGGCTTCCCTGGTGGTCCAGTGGGTAAAGAGTCCGCCTTGCAGTGTAAGGGACGCTGGCTGGATCCCTGGCCTGGGAAGATCCCACATGCTGTGGAGCGGCTGGACCAGTGTGTCCAATTACGAGCCAGAGCTCTGGAGCGCATGCGCCCAGAGCCAGTGCTCTGCAGTGGGAGAGGCCACTGCAATGGGAGGCCCACACAGGTCAACAAACAAAGATGGATGAAAGTAAATAAATGAAAGACCAATAAAAGGGGCCAAAATTTTTTTTTTTAAAAAAAATCTTCTTTCTAGAGCCTGTTATACAGAGTGAAGGAAGTCAGAAAGAGAGAAACAAATATCATATATTAACACATATGTATAGAATCTAGAAAAATGGTGCTGATGAACCTACTTTCAGGCCAGGAATAAAGACACAGACAGAGAACAGACTTGTGGACAGTGACGGAGAGAGAGGGTGCGATGCACTGAGAGAGGGGCCTAGAAACATGTACATTTCCATAGAAAAACTGCTAGCTAGTGGGAAGTTGCTGTATAACACAGTAAGCTCAACCTGATGATCTGCAACAGCCGAGAGGGGTGGGATTGGGATGGGGGCCTGGAGGGGAAAATTTAGGAAAATGGGAACATATGTATACTTATGGCTGACCCCAGTTGTTGTATGGCAAAAACCAACACAACAATGTAAGGTAATTATCCTTCATTTGAAAAGAAAACAAAATGTGTATATATATATATGCATCTTATTTGCCTTAATACCAAAGTATTGTATGTTCACTGAAGAGAATTCAGGAAAAGAGAATTTAAATCTCCGGGCTTACCTTACCCAGAGATAAACATATTGGTATATTGTTATTCAGGTTTCCCAGATGCCTCAGGGGTAGAAGGACCCACCTCCTTATGCAGGAGATGCAGGTTCGACCCCTGGGTCGGGATGATCCCCTAGATGAGGAAACAACAAGCCACTCCAGTATTCTTGCCTAGAGAATCCCATGGATGGAGAAGCCCGGTGGGACAGAGTCCATAGGGTTGCAAAGAGTCAGGCATGACTGAGAGACTAAGCATGCATATTATTATTCAGTTCTTTCTCTTTCTTGCACACGCACACTTATTTATACTATTTTTCCTGAAAAATGGGATCAAACAAGGTTTTGTGAATTTTTACTCACTAAACAATGAAAATATTCCCATTTCATGAAATATTCCTGCTTTTAATCTACTTTAACCAATGTGTCCAACGAGCCAGAGCTCTGGAGCGCATGCGCCCAGAGCCAGTGCTCTGCAGTGGGAGAGGCCACTGCAATGGGAGGCCCACACAGGTCAACAAACAAAGATGGATGAAAGTAAATAAATGAAAGACCAATAAAAGGGGCCAAAATTTTTTTTTTTAAAAAAAATCTTCTTTCTAGAGCCTGTTATACAGAGTGAAGGAAGTCAGAAAGAGAGAAACAAATATCATATATTAACACATATGTATAGAATCTAGAAAAATGGTGCTGATGAACCTACTTTCAGGCCAGGAATAAAGACACAGACAGAGAACAGACTTGTGGACAGTGACGGAGAGAGAGGGTGCGATGCACTGAGAGAGGGGCCTAGAAACATGTACATTTCCATAGAAAAACTGCTAGCTAGTGGGAAGTTGCTGTATAACACAGTAAGCTCAACCTGATGATCTGCAACAGCCGAGAGGGGTGGGATTGGGATGGGGGCCTGGAGGGAAATTCAGGAAAATGGGAACATATGTATACTTATGGCTGACCCCAGTTGTTGTATGGCAAAAACCAACACAACAATGTAAGGTAATTATCCTTCATTTGAAAAGAAAACAAAATGTGTATATATATATATGCATCTTATTTGCCTTAATACCAAAGTATTGTATGTTCACTGAAGAGAATTCAGGAAAAGAGAATTTAAATCTCCGGGCTTACCTTACCCAGAGATAAACATATTGGTATATTGTTATTCAGGTTTCCCAGATGCCTCAGGGGTAGAAGGACCCACCTCCTTATGCAGGAGATGCAGGTTCGACCCCTGGGTCGGGATGATCCCCTAGATGAGGAAACAACAAGCCACTCCAGTATTCTTGCCTAGAGAATCCCATGGATGGAGAAGCCCGGTGGGACAGAGTCCATAGGGTTGCAAAGAGTCAGGCATGACTGAGAGACTAAGCATGCATATTATTATTCAGTTCTTTCTCTTTCTTGCACACGCACACTTATTTATACTATTTTTCCTGAAAAATGGGATCAAACAAGGTTTTGTGAATTTTTACTCACTAAACAATGAAAATATTCCCATTTCATGAAATATTCCTGCTTTATTTTGAAAGGCTGCATCACCCCACTTTAACCAATCGATCAACTCTTTATTTTTCCTCCAGGTTGCTTCCCGTTGTATGTTAATGTAAGACCACTGTGTATTCAGCATCGTAGACTGAAGTTTTATACACAGCCATAATGATTGCTGATGAATCAATTTCAAGAACGGGAGATGCTACTTCTACTAATGTGCTTGTCAAAAAATAAAAGATCAAACTTGTCACTGAAAGAAACCTGTTAGCATGAACTCTGTATGAGATCAGAGAATACCCATGATCTAGGGACAGGCCCAAATTGATTGAGTGATGTTGTACGGCTTTCCTTTGTTTCTTCCACAAGGCAATGACAAGGCAACGAGGAATCAGTAGAGTTGGCCAATGTCATCTTGTCAGTTAAATATCCTTGCCCTTCATAAAGATGATCGCAGACCCGGGGGAAGTGTCCAGGAGACCAGTTCTCCATCCCCCTTCCCATTTTAGAGGAGTTGCCTGGGAAGTAAGTGGAAGAAACCTTAACGAAAGCCCACAGAATTGTCCTTTCTTGGAGGAGAGATGGCAGAGAGAGTCAGCCTCCTCCTAACGGGCAGAGAATGTGCTGGACACAGAAACGCCTGCAGGTCTGAGAAAAGGCCATCTGAAGGGCTTTAGAAAGCCTTCTCTCACCATCTAGACTTACTGCAGGAAATAGTCAGCTTTAGGAAACGTCTGATTTGCTTTTTCAACAATATTCAAAGGACAATGGATCCAGAAACTGGAGCAAGCAGGATGAGAAAGAAACCATCTGAGATAAGGGAAGAATGGAGAAAAAACGCAATGGATTAATTAAAAACCATCATCTGAACAGCAGGTTGGATACTGCAGAAAATCACTTTAATGAGGTAAAAGACAAATTCAAGACATTTTCTATTATGCACATGGGAAAGTTGGAGAGATACCGACTTCTAGTGACAGAGGAAAATGATCAAAGATGTATTTGAAAAACTTAAGGCCTGCCACTAACAGAACAAAAATTCTAAAATTTTTAATAAAAGGAAGAAATTAAACATTGTATTTTTTTTAAAAAAAAAAGAGGAAAGCAAATAAGCCTAAATGCAAAATGGATTAATAGAAAATCAAACATTAGTCATAATATGTAAATAGATTAACTATTAAATACAGAATCAGATAAATGAGTTAACTCTATTAAATTCAGAGATTCTCAGACTTTAAAAAATGCTATTTAATTAGGTAATCTTCAAACAAAGGACTCTAGAGTATTAAATAAGGATATAAAAATGTGAATAATATAATAAGGCTGATTTAATGTATACATATCAAATTACATTCCCTACAAAAGAAGACCATAGTTTTTTAAATTTCCAGAAAACATTTGCAAGAATTATCTTTTAGCTTCCAATATTGACTTTAATCAATTCTGCCCACCCAAAATGGACCTAGCTCCCGACAGGTGGCTTTAAGATTGCGAATCAAGCCCAACGATGATTGCGCCCTGATTTCTAAAATGTCAAAAAAATTCTTGAAGAAATCTAAGAATAAGAAACATTCTGTAGCTGTCCTAGAAAACTGAGAAGAATGCAATTCCGTGGACTCAAGTTTTTAAAAAAAGCTTCTGGAATCTGCAGAAATAGATTGA
Source organism: Tragulus kanchil (assembly GCA_022376925.1). Taxonomy (NCBI): domain Eukaryota; kingdom Metazoa; phylum Chordata; class Mammalia; order Artiodactyla; family Tragulidae; genus Tragulus; species Tragulus kanchil. Next base: position 145,422,144 of record JAIOJX010000031.1, on the reverse strand, counting down.
AAAATACTCCATCCAGTGACAGAGTTCCTGCATTCAGTGTCAGGCATGGAGGAACCCTGAGAAGATTTTAGACACTTTAAGGAGTCCAGGAGAGCCTCTGGCACCAGAAGGATCAGACTCAGGGTGAGGCTGACTGAGAAGAAGCCAATGGGGGCTGGTGAACACAGCCTTTTTTAAGTTTCTGAGGACAACCCAGCCATTACCAATGATGGGAAGGGCCACCTGGGTGAAATCCATGTGCCCCTTCTGATCTCTGGGGCTCCCTGTGGTCCCCCAGGTGCTGGCCCCTTGCCCTGTAGACAAAATGCTAGGGGGGTAAAGACCCAGGGAAAAGTCATCATTGTGGCTTATTCTTTCAGAGCATGAATTTGTCACAGTCCCCATATGAAAAAAGCAGCATCTCCATTCTGAGATTCTAAATGCTGAGTTTACATATGCTTTGTTTTTAAGTTGGAGGTGGGGGATGGGAACAGGAAGCTAAGATGTATCTCCATTTTGAAAGTGAAGCCAATCCAGTTTTCTCATTTCCTTTCCCGTCTTTGTTTTTCTGGAAAAAAATATAGATCGATCGGTCAATCAATCTAGGAGTGCCTTTTGAGGTCTTTGCCAAATGTACTGAATAAAAATCACATAGTCTTGTGATTTACACAGTGCTTTGAGAGATGCATCATTAGCTTGCCCCTCAAACTAACCTGTGTAATTAGGTAGCTAGCCCAGGTATTATTATGTCCAGTAAACAGACAATCATTGGGAAAACTGAGGCCCAGAGAAGTGGCTTGCCATAGTCACAGAGTGGTAGAGCTGACCCTCAAGTCCAGAACTTCTAAGAGTTGTGTACTTATTCCTTCGCCAATGACCATAAAACCTTGACCTCATCATCTTCATGAAGGAAGCACCTTGCCACAGTCATGGGCACTGAGATAGTCCTAAAAGACTGAACAGAACTCACCGGAGTGGCTGCAACCCATGAACCTTTCTGTGGAGAGCTCGCCCTGGTCTTTGACTCATTCTTCCCTGTAATTAAATGGGAGAGTCATGGGAGTGGCCACCTGCCTGGTCTGTTCCCCGCCTCCTGGTCCACTTCCGGGAGCCCCGGAGGATGCCGCAGGCAGCCCATCACTCGAGTAGAAGCAGCCAGAGTGACATCACTGCAGAGGGGCCTGGAGATGGGTGGTCAGGGACCTCAGGGAGGGAGGGTGTCTGGCCTCTTAATGCAGATGAGGTCCTCAAGCCTCTCCCATGGGACATGCCCGTGGCCGAGGACAAGGCTCTCTGAACTCTGGAGTTAGTCGGCTTTTTAGTTTGAGGCTTGGCACAAAGATTTATAATCCTGGTGTGAGCGAACTCGCCATCCATCATGATTAGTTACAATAAAATCTCTCTTCGTGTTTTTAAAAGCCCTTCGAGTTACATTCCATTATGCAGTTAACATATCGCAGATGGTCGAGCCATTGTTCAACCGGGGAACCATTTTTTGATCTCTGAAAAGGAGGGCAGGGAACCAGCACTTGACCTCCCCAGAGGCCCTGGAAACCCTGAGCCCAGAGGAGAGGAGAGAGAACAAAGAAAGGAGGGGCCCCGACTCACCCCGGAGGACGTGGTGGTCAGGCTGAAATGAGTGTCTGAACAAAGCAGACGGGCTTGGGTTACCAGTCTTTTTCTTGAGCGAACTTAACCTGGATGCCCCCTGGTCTCTAGAATATCCAGTCTGTCTTCTCGGAAATACAGCTCGGCACGGCCTCTAAGGCAGTTATTCTCCCAGGCTGGTTCGTATCCTCATTCAGTTCACGTGGGATCCGAGCCCTTGCGGGGAACTCAGATGATGAGAGGTGAAGGGACAATTACACGGGCATCCCCCCAAAATGGCTCACTATCTTCTCCCATTCCTGCTCAGCCCACTTGCACTCAATGGCAAGAGTGGCTAGCCCAGGCTTTGCGGTAAACTTTATTCTGCTCCAAGACAGTCACTCCCGGCCTAAGACTTGCATTGTATCCCGTAGGAGGAGTATACAGCCTGCCCTTGCTGCTGGCTTGGCCCCTGACTTGCTGTAGCCAAGGGCACACAAGAGGACGGAAGGTAGACAGAAGCTTTCCAAGTTGTTGCTTGTTTCTGCTTGTTTTCTTTTTTTTTTAATTTTATTTTTCCCTAACCTACCCAGAAGAAGGGAGGCTGCTCCTTCGGGCTGGATCCTGAAATGAAATAGACATGGGAAGACATTTAGCAGCCAGTGACCTTCGGCTGACAGGGGACTTCAGTGAAAAATAAAACCGTTTCGTAAGCGAATGAGGTTCTAGGGCTGTTTGTTAAGCAGCATAACTCGGTCAAACTGGATGAACTCAAGTCCCAGTTTGAGGGGTCGGCCTTGATGGTCTTCTTTCCCTCAGCCTCCACGTCCACCACACCAGCCTCTGTTGGCACGGCCTGGAATCCGCACACTTCTTTCATCCCTCCTGGCCCACTTCTGCACCCTGCTTCCTGAACCATGCAGCACTCTGGTCCCAGTTCATGTTCTTCCTCTTCTCCCATCTTTTTCTCCACTCATGAGCTGGTCTGCTGTTCAAGCAATGGAAATGAAATAATGCGTCTCCCATGTTTAAACCGGCTTCCGAGATTTCTCAGTTTTCACAAGGAAAGTTGAACTCCTCGCCCAGCCCACAGGCTCATGGCTTCTTTACGTGGCCACTGGAGTTAAGACTTTGGTGCTCTCTCTTCCTCAAACATCCCCTTTCTTTTTCTTTTTTTTAAAAACACTTTTGATTTTATATTGGAGTATAGCCGATGAACAATGTTATATAGTTTCAGGTGGACGGCAAAGGAACTCAGCCGTACATATACATGCATCCATTCCCCCCCAAGCTCCCCTCGCATCCAGGCTGGCACCTGACATTGGGCAGAGCTCCCTGTGCTAGACAGTGGGACCTTGTTGGTTAAATATAGCAGTATGTACATGCCCATCCCAAACTCTCTGTCCCTTCACCCCAAACATGCCCATTCTTTTGCTGTCCCCAGATCGCTGCATGGGATGTTCTCCCCTGGATCTGGCTGCTTCTCTGGGAATCAATACAAATATTGCCTGCTCAGAGAGGCCTTCCTGAGCAACTCTCCCCTGCTCTCCATGCAAAGGCGGCTCTCATCCACGCATAATGATCTTGTTTGTTGGTTTCTTTGCCTTCTGTCTGCCCCCTCCACTCCAGAACAGACTGTAAACCCCATGAGAGAAGGGGGAGTTATCTTCTGTGGTGCATCCCCAGTGCCTGGAACATGAGTGCTTGATAAATATTTGTTAAACAATTTCTAAATAAATGGAACAATTTTGGGCGACCTTCCCACCTTATGGGTGAAGGAACTGGTTCCCAGGGAGTCTGTGTCTGGTTAGGACCCCCACAGACCCCAATAAGCTAATCCAAATCTCCTGACCCCACCCAATCAGTGCTTTCCTCTCTAGGCCCCACCTCCTCTCTTCCTTCTCAGGTTCTTCCGTCTCTTTTCCTTTCTTGTTCCTGTCTGTAACCTCCACTGAGATCAGAAATACCATCTATCAGTTTAACATATAACCCTCAATTAGCAGTTTATAATCCAATGAATTCAACCACTGTCTTATTAAGACTCTGGCAAAAGAAATGCCCATGACGCTGTCCCCAGCCTGTAAAAGGATGATGTTCATAGCAGCTAACCTTCCTTGAGCTCTTGCAAGGATTCGCTCATTGAATCTTTTCAGCAGTCTGTCAGGTAGACACTATTATTAGCTTCATGTTTTAGTGAAGACTTGGAGGGACAGAATGGTTACCTAACTTAGCCAAGGTCACACAGCTAACGAGTGTGGGCCTGGGACATGAGCATTTAAACAAGTGGTGACTTTGATTTAAGGCTCTGACTTGATGGCCTGGCTTTGGAGCCTGGGCACTTACCTACGGTGCTATCCTGACCAGACCAGTGCCTGTGGGGCTCTTCCAAGTCACATTCAACTAGAATCAACACCCTCCATCAGTACACCTTGGAAGAAAGTATACACATTTTTAGAACTCAACCACACACATTTTTTTTCCCATCCCAAACTCTCTGTCCCTTCACCCCAAACATGCCCATTCTTTTGCTGTCCCCAGATCGCTGCATGGGATGTTCTCCCCTGGATCTGGCTGCTTCTCTGGGAATCAATACAAATATTGCCTGCTCAGAGAGGCCTTCCTGAGCAACTCTCCCCTGCTCTCCATGCAAAGGCGGCTCTCATCCACGCATAATGATCTTGTTTGTTGGTTTCTTTGCCTTCTGTCTGCCCCCTCCACTCCAGAACAGACTGTAAACCCCATGAGAGAAGGGGGAGTTATCTTCTGTGGTGCATCCCCAGTGCCTGGAACATGAGTGCTTGATAAATATTTGTTAAACAATTTCTAAATAAATGGAACAATTTTGGGCGACCTTCCCACCTTATGGGTGAAGGAACTGGTTCCCAGGGAGTCTGTGTCTGGTTAGGACCCCCACAGACCCCAATAAGCTAATCCAAATCTCCTGACCCCACCCAATCAGTGCTTTCCTCTCTAGGCCCCACCTCCTCTCTTCCTTCTCAGGTTCTTCCGTCTCTTTTCCTTTCTTGTTCCTGTCTGTAACCTCCACTGAGATCAGAAATACCATCTATCAGTTTAACATATAACCCTCAATTAGCAGTTTATAATCCAATGAATTCAACCACTGTCTTATTAAGACTCTGGCAAAAGAAATGCCCATGACGCTGTCCCCAGCCTGTAAAAGGATGATGTTCATAGCAGCTAACCTTCCTTGAGCTCTTGCAAGGATTCGCTCATTGAATCTTTTCAGCAGTCTGTCAGGTAGACACTATTATTAGCTTCATGTTTTAGTGAAGACTTGGAGGGACAGAATGGTTACCTAACTTAGCCAAGGTCACACAGCTAACGAGTGTGGGCCTGGGACATGAGCATTTAAACAAGTGGTGACTTTGATTTAAGGCTCTGACTTGATGGCCTGGCTTTGGAGCCTGGGCACTTACCTACGGTGCTATCCTGACCAGACCAGTGCCTGTGGGGCTCTTCCAAGTCACATTCAACTAGAATCAACACCCTCCATCAGTACACCTTGGAAGAAAGTATACACATTTTTAGAACTCAACCACACTTCTTCCTTCCTGTCTCAAGGTTCCTGCGATCTTATGAAAAACACATGGACTCTGAAGGCAGAAAATCTGGGTTGGCTGTCATTTACTGAGTCCTAACTACATTCCAAGCCTGTTGCCATGGTCTTAGCATGCATTATCTCATTTGACAGGGAAGGAAACTGAGGCGTAGGAAGGCTGAGTATGTTGCAGAGGCTCACAGGCAGAGGGAGAACACTCCAGCTCAGGCAAATGGACTACATGACTCTGGTTAAGACATTTCATCTGAGTCTGTTGTAACTCCATCTGTGTGCGTGCATGCTCAGTTGCTTCAGTTGTGTCCAACTCTTTGTGATCCCATGGACTGTAGCCCCCAAAGCTCCTCTGTCCATGGGGATCTCCAGGCAAGAATACTGGAATGGGTTCATGCCCTCCTCTAGAGGCTCTTCCCAACTTAGGACTCGAACCTGCACCTCCTTCATCTCCAGCACTGCAGGCAGATTCTTTACCACTGAGCCATCAGAAAAGCCCAACTCCAACTACACAATGATCCAGACAAATAACACAGGAACTTCCCTGGTGGTTGAGCTCCCAGTGGAGGGGCCCAGGCTCAATCCCTGGTCAGGAAACTAGATTCCACATGCCACAACTAAAGATCCTGCACACCACAATGAAGACCCAGTGCAGTCAGAAAAATAAAATACTAAAAATAAATAAATAAGTAAATAATAAAATCTCAAAGTTCATTAAAATGATAATAATACAAACAAAACACCCAGAGTGCTGTCGACACCTAGTAGGCCATCAGACAGTAGCTTAAAAATAAGGCAGAGGCTCCCCTGACACTGGGCACCATTGCTCATTAGAAATAACTGCCTCTGCTCAACTAGCCAGCAGCCCAGGATTTCAGAGACTCCTGAGAAAAGTATTGATCCACTAACGACCCACCTAAATCGCTAGCAAGCCATCTGCAAACAAAACGCACTTGAGAAATCAGTTGTCACCTGCTCCTTAACCTTCGACTGGTGGGGCTCTTCCAAGTCACATTCAACTAGAATCAACACCCTCCATCAGTACACCTTGGAAGAAAGTATACACATTTTTAGAACTCAACCACACTTCTTCCTTCCTGTCTCAAGGTTCCTGCGATCTTATGAAAAACACATGGACTCTGAAGGCAGAAAATCTGGGTTGGCTGTCATTTACTGAGTCCTAACTACATTCCAAGCCTGTTGCCATGGTCTTAGCATGCATTATCTCATTTGACAGGGAAGGAAACTGAGGCGTAGGAAGGCTGAGTATGTTGCAGAGGCTCACAGGCAGAGGGAGAACACTCCAGCTCAGGCAAATGGACTACATGACTCTGGTTAAGACATTTCATCTGAGTCTGTTGTAACTCCATCTGTGTGCGTGCATGCTCAGTTGCTTCAGTTGTGTCCAACTCTTTGTGATCCCATGGACTGTAGCCCCCAAAGCTCCTCTGTCCATGGGGATCTCCAGGCAAGAATACTGGAATGGGTTCATGCCCTCCTCTAGAGGCTCTTCCCAACTTAGGACTCGAACCTGCACCTCCTTCATCTCCAGCACTGCAGGCAGATTCTTTACCACTGAGCCATCAGAAAAGCCCAACTCCAACTACACAATGATCCAGACAAATAACACAGGAACTTCCCTGGTGGTTGAGCTCCCAGTGGAGGGGCCCAGGCTCAATCCCTGGTCAGGAAACTAGATTCCACATGCCACAACTAAAGATCCTGCACACCACAATGAAGACCCAGTGCAGTCAGAAAAATAAAATACTAAAAATAAATAAATAAGTAAATAATAAAATCTCAAAGTTCATTAAAATGATAATAATACAAACAAAACACCCAGAGTGCTGTGCGACACCTAGTAGGCCATCAGACAGTAGCTTAAAAATAAGGCAGAGGCTCCCCTGACACTGGGCACCATTGCTCATTAGAAATAACTGCCTCTGCTCAACTAGCCAGCAGCCCAGGATTTCAGAGACTCCTGAGAAAAGTATTGATCCACTAACGACCCACCTAAATCGCTAGCAAGCCATCTGCAAACAAAACGCACTTGAGAAATCAGTTGTCACCTGCTCCTTAACCTTCCTGACTGGTGGGGTCAGACGGCAAACTTCATTCTCTAATGCTGTGGACCCCACCCCCACACTTCCTGAGCTCTGTGAGCGCTGGTTAACAGCTTCGGGAAAGGCGGCTAACCCTTCCAGACCCTCCATCTCCCAGCTAAAAAGGAATCGAGCCCAAGGCAACCCCAGAGAGCTCCAAATCAGATTCATTTTCTCTAAGTCCTAATAAATGAGAAGGAGGCAGAGTGTTTCATCTCCCGCTTATCAATTGCATGATCTATCCTGGGGATGCGGCCGTGAGGCTGGGAGCATGAGAGATCCATCTCATTAGGCGGCGAATTCATCACACTCTCTATCTCCATCCGACGTGCGTCTTAGCCCACCCCTGCCTTGTCTCCCTGCCACTGCCATCTACTCAAGAGTGCATCCACTGACTAATCCACAGATTGGGAAATGGACTTAAAGGGCCCCACTTGAAAAATACCAGGGGAACCTTCCTGATAGCCTTTCGTTATTTACTCCCTGTTACAGATCTGGAGCTCTGGCTGTGCCCAGGCTGCTGGTTGGAAGCTGGCAAAGGGTAGCAAGCCAGCAGAGACAGAGGAAAGTAACAATCTGACTTCAGACCCCACTCATCAGATGTCAGAGCTGTTTGTCAAAGGAGGAAAGCAAGATGGCAGATCCAAGCAGACGACAGGCGTCTCCCAAATTTCAGAGCGCCCCCATCTCCTCAGGACTACTGCTGGGTGCTTCCCGCTCTGGGACACACTAGGCTTCTGAAAGACGCTTGGAGGACTCCAAGTGTTCCTGAGTGAATTCCCTCAGAGCCCAGAGGCAGTTTTGTTAGAATCACAAGTCCTTCCCAGGGTAAAGTCATCATTGGTCATTCAAAGAGATAAGGACTGTTGTGGCTCAGACCATCTGCTTCTGAGGCACCAAGATTTGCAGAACCAGGGCTTTCCTGGTGATCCAGGGCCTTCCAAGGCAGGGGGCCCAGGTTTAATCCCTGGTCAGGGAACTAAACTCCCACATGCTGTGAGGTGTGGCCAAAAATTAAAATAATAATAATAAAGTAAAAATATGTGTGTATGTATACACACACACACACACACACACACACACATATATAATTAGCAGAGTATACCACTGACCTGGATTCAAGACCAAATCAGGAAGTCTTTCTGCCATCCAAAGCCTGATCTTCATGTAGGAGAAAATTGTCACTCAGTCTAACTAACGTTGACCAGAAGTCAAGAGGCCAAGGGTGCGTGAGTATGTACTCAGTCATGTCTGAGTCATCGAGACCCCATGGACTGTAAGCCACCAGGCTCCTCTTTCCATGAGATTTTCTAGGCAAGAATGCTGAAGTGGGTTGCCATTTTCTTCTCTAGAGGACTTTCCTGACCCAGGGACCAAACCCACCTCTCCTGGGTCTCCTGCATTGGCAGGCAGATTCTTTACCACTGAGCCACTTGGGAAGCTCCAGGGAAGATCTGCAAAAGCCCACAGAGGAGAACTCAGTATGTGCTTGAAAACAAATAGGAACTGGTTGCTTGTCCCAAAGGTGGTTAGAAAGAAAGAAAGAAAACAAGAAAGCTGCACTTGGCTATCACCCTGGCCCAAAACATATTCTTGAGCATCTTCTCTCCCTACACTTGGGAGCAGTTTCCCAGCTGTGTCCACAGAGCAAGCCCTCCACATCCCTCCTGCCCAAGAGCCTTTTGAGAGCCCTGGTCAGCTCAGATGGGAAAAGATCACTTCTTAACACAGAGGTGTGCTGTTACCATCTGAATGTTGCTCAGCATCGTCTTGGGCAGGAAATTAAAGCTGTTCTTAAAAGCCTATGAACAGGGCTTCCCTGGTGGTCCAGTGGGTAAGGACACCGCCTTGCAGTGCAAGGGGCGCCGGTTCGAGCCCTGGCCTGGGAAGATCCCACGTGCCGCGGCGGAGCGGCTGGACTGATGTGTCCAATCACCGAGCCGGAGCTCTGGAGCGCATGCGCCCAGAGCCGGCGCTCTGCAACAACAGAGGCCACCGCGATGGGAGGCCCACAGGAGCCAAAGAACGAAGATGAATGAAAATAGAGAGAAATGAAAGACCAATAGAAGTGGCCCGCCCGCTCCCCTCCCTCCCCAACCCGACCCCCGCCCAAAAATAAATAAATAAATAAATCTTAAAAAAAAAAAAAAAAAAAAAAAGCCTATGAACAAGGACTTCCCTGGTGGCCCCGTGGCTAAGACTCTGGGCTCCCAGTACAAGGGGGGCAGGTTCAGTCCCTGGTCAGGGAAGTGGATCCCACGTGGCGACTAAGAGTACTGATGAGTCTATTTTCAGGGTAGGGATAGAGACACAGACAGAGAGAATGGACTTGTGGCCCTGGGGGTGGGAGAGGAGAAGGTGGAATTAACCGGGAGAGTGACACTGACCTAGATACACTATCAAGGGTAAAATAGATAGCTAGTGGGAGCTGCTGAATAGCACAAGGAGCTCAGCTCTGGGCTCTGTGATGACCCGAGGGGCAGAGATGGGTGGGATAGGGGTGGGTGGGAGACTCAAGATGGAAGGGATAAGCTGATTCACTTCTTTGTACAGTGGAAACTAATACCACACTGTAAAGCAATTAAAAAAAAGAGTTCTCATGTCACAATGAGAAGATCCTGCATGCCCCAACTAAAGATCCCACATACTGCACCGAAGACCCAGCATGGCCAAATGAATAAATAATTTTAAAACATCTTAAAAAGCTCTTGGAGAGATAGGACACCCCAAACACAAGCAGCCAAAGGGAAAAACACAAGTAAATCAGGTTTCATCAAAATTAAAACATGTTTTGCTTCAAAAGACAGACCCAAGAAGGTGAAAGATACCTCACAGAATGAGAGAATATTTGTAAGACAATCTCTGATAAAGGACTAATATCCAGAATATATAAAGAACACTTATAATTCAACAATAAAAAGAGAAATAACTCAAAAGATGAGCAAAGGATAGGAAAAGTCATTTTTCCAAAGATAATATACAACTAGGGAATAAGTACCTGAAAACATGTCCAACACCATTAATTATTAGGGGAAAGTAAAGCAAAACGACAAGGAAATACCACATCATATGTGTTAGGACAGCTATCATCAAAAAGATGTTGGTAAAGATGTGGAGAAATTGGAGTCCTCCTAAACTTCTTATGGGAGTATAAAATGGTGCAGCTGCTTTGGAAAACAGCTAGACATATTCTTAAAAAGTTCAACATAGAGTTAATACATGAACAGCAATTCCACTCCCGGGTATAGACACAGCAGAACTTGAAGCACATCCACATACAAAAAACTTGCACACAAATGTTCACAGCATCATTATTCATAAAAGCCCCAAAGGGGCTTCCCTGCTGGCCAGTGGGTAGAGAGTCCACCTTGCAATGCAAGGGGCACCAGTTTGATCCCTGGCCTAGAGCATCCCACGTGCCACAGAGCGGCTCGACCTGGGTGCGCCCAGAGTCAGTGCCCTGCAGTGAGAGAGACCACTGCAATGGGAGGCCCACACAGGTCCAAGAATAAAGATGGATGGAAATAAATAAATAAATAACCAATAAAAAAGGCAAAAAAAAAAAAAAAAAGCCCCAAAGTAGAAGTAACTAAAATATCCATGAACTAAAAGTTTTAATGTGAATGCATTTTGTTTCTTTCTTCCTTTGGCTGTGTTGGATCTTAGTTGAGGCACATGAGATCCTCTGTTGCCGCCTGGGCTCCTTGTTGCGGCACATTAACTTCTTTAGATGTATGGGCTTCTCCCAAATTGTGGCGCATGGGCTCTAGAGCACGCTAGGATCGAACCTGAGGCCCCTGCAATCAGTGGAAGGTAGATTCTTAACCACTGGGTCACCAGGGAAGTCCCCATGAATTAATGAATAAACAAAATGTGGTCTATCCGTGCCATGTAATATTATTCAACCATAAAAAAGGATTAAAGCGTTGATGCCTCCTACAACGTGGATGAACCTTTAAAACATTAGGCTGAGAAGCCACACACAAAGGCTACAAATCATACGATTTCATTTATATGAACGGTCCAGCGTAGGTAAATCTATAGAGACAGAGAATAGATTAGTGGTTGTCAGAGGCTGGGCAAAGGGGAGAGTGAGTGTGACTTCTAACGGGTATTCAGTTTCTTTTGAACTAATGAAAACATTGTTAGTGGTGATAGTTACATAACTTTGAGAATGTTGAAAAAGCACTGAATGGTACCCTTTAAGAGGGTGAATTTTATAGTATGCATATTATACCTCAAACGACAAGGAAATACCACATCATATGGAGGACAGCTATCATCAAAAAGATGTTGGTAAAGATGTGGAGAAATTGGAGTCCTCCTAAACTTCTTATGGGAGTATAAAATGGTGCAGCTGCTTTGGAAAACAGCTAGACATATTCTTAAAAAGTTCAACATAGAGTTAATACATGAACAGCAATTCCACTCCCGGGTATAGACACAGCAGAACTTGAAGCACATCCACATACAAAAAACTTGCACACAAATGTTCACAGCATCATTATTCATAAAATCCTCAAAGGGGCGTTCCTGCTGGCCAGTGGGTAGAGAGTCCACCTTGCAATGCAAGGGGCACCAGTTTGATCCCTGGCCTAGAGCATCCCACGTGCCACAGAGCGGCTCGACCTGGGTGCGCCCAGAGTCAGTGCCCTGCAGTGAGAGAGACCACTGCAATGGGAGGCCCACACAGGTCCAAGAATAAAGATGGATGGAAATAAATAAATAAATAACCAATAAAAAAGGCCAAAATTAAAAGCCCCAAAGTAGAAGTAACTAAAATATCCATGAACTAAAAGTTTTAATGTGAATGCATTTTGTTTCTTTCTTCCTTTGGCTGTGTTGGATCTTAGTTGAGGCACATGAGATCCTCTGTTGCCGCCTGGGCTCCTTGTTGCGGCACATTAACTTCTTTAGATGTATGGGCTTCTCCCAAATTGTGGCGCATGGGCTCTAGAGCACGCTAGGATCGAACCTGAGGCCCCTGCAATCAGTGGAAGGTAGATTCTTAACCACTGGGTCACCAGGGAAGTCCCCATGAATTAATGAATAAACAAAATGTGGTCTATCCGTGCCATGTAATATTATTCAACCATAAAAAAGGATTAAAGCGTTGATGCCTCCTACAACGTGGATGAACCTTTAAAACATTAGGCTGAGAAGCCACACACAAAGGCTACAAATCATACGATTTCATTTATATGAACGGTCCAGCGTAGGTAAATCTATAGAGACAGAGAATAGATTAGTGGTTGTCAGAGGCTGGGCAAAGGGGAGAGTGAGTGTGACTTCTAACGGGTATTCAGTTTCTTTTTGAACTAATGAAAACATTGTTAGTGGTGATAGTTACATAACTTTGAGAATGTTGAAAAAGCACTGAATGGTACCCTTTAAGAGGGTGAATTTTATAGTATGCATATTATACCTCAATTATAGAAAAATTATTTGGCAGTGAGTATAAGGATTAAAGTCAGACTCAACTTGGAGAAGGGTGCCTGTGCTGATTTTAGCCGATCCCAGGCAGGTGACGGGAGCTACTGGAAGAGAGTAGTGGGGGCTCAGCACTGACCAGAGCTGCGTGTGGGGAAGTCTGCTGGTGGACAGAAGGGGAGAGAGGGAGCAAGAGGATCAACCAGGCTGTTCCTGGCTTCCCAGGCAAGTGGTTCAGATATTGAAATGAGTCAGACGTGAGCTTTTAAAGGCAAGGGAAGCTCCTTCCACTTTCAGTTAACACAAACCCGCAGGAGCTTAAGGCAGATGAACAAATCCTTCTGGGTCCTTCAAAGCCTCAGGGAACGAGGATCCCCTGAGAACATCACTTTCATCCACGACGCACACACACATACACACGAAGGTCTGAAAAATAGAAATCCTAGTGGCGGACCCAGTTTTGATTTTACTAGCTATATGACCTTGCACAAGTGATAAATGTTTTGGATCCCAGCCTCCGTCCTCAAACGTGAAGCCACTGGGGTAGTTGACTTCCAAGATCCTTCTAGCTCTAGGAATCCCATAACAGAACTCTTGGGGCAAATGACAACTTCTGTTTCCAGAAGTCTTTTTCTGAATCAGTCTTTGATCATGAATCATACTGTGTTATTTTCATCTTATCTTTTTCCCTAATGAAATTGGACTGGAGGGTTGTCCAGATCAGAGGCTTTCTATTGATTGATTGATTGATTTTTGGCCTCTCTTCATTGTGCATGCGTTTTCTCTAGTTGTGGCAAGTGCAGGCTACTTTCCATTTCAGTGATACGGGCTCTAGGCTTATGGGCTTCAGTGGGTGTGGGGCTTGGGCTCCGTAGTTGTGACGCACCAGTTTAGCTGCTCCACGGCATTCACAAACCTCCAGGACCAGAGATCGAACTTGTGTCCCCTGTATTTGCAGGCAGATTCTCAACCATTGGACCACAGGAGATATCTCAGGGCAGAGTCTTGAATTCCCCAGAAGATCTGGCAGCAAGTGAAACTCTTGGTACTATATTTCAATTTTTAAAGAGTGAGAAGAAAGAACTGAGAATTGGGATTGACTAGTAACATGCATAGGAGCTTCTCAGGTGGCGCTAGTGGTAAAGAACTCACCTGCCATTGGAGGAGATGTAAAGGATGTGGATTTGATCTCTGAATAGGAAGATCTCCAGGAAGAGGGCATGGTAACCCACTCCAGTATTCTTCTCTGGAGAATCCTATGGACAACGGAGGCTGGTGGGCTACAGTCCATAGGGTCACAAAGAGTTGAATGTGACTAAGTAACTTCACACACACACACACACACACACACACACTAACAGGTATAGGGTTTTGAGGGGAAGGAGGGTAACGGGTAAGGCGATGGAATTAGTGTTCTAGAATAAGATAGTCATGATGTTGTACAACATCATAAATATACTCAAAACTAATGAATTATACACTTTAAATGGTTTACATGGTGAATTTTATGCTATGTGAGATTTATCTAAATTTGTAAAAAAGGATTAACAAACTCCACTCTTAAAAAGACCAAACAGGGGGAACCTGGGTGGGGGGAGGGCCAAGGGATATGCATCTGATTGATCTGGGAACATACATGTACAAAAATAAATAAATAAATAAATAAATAAATAAATAAATAAAAAGAAAAAAAAAACAAAACAAAAAAAAAAAAAAGACCAAACATATAAAGAGGACATCCAAGAGAGCCTAATTCCAAATACAGTAAACCAGAGAGCAGCCCAGTGACCAGATGGTGCCTTGATTTAGGATGTGGCTTGTGGGAATGAGGCATCACCCTTCTTGTGAGGCATTCTCGTCTGTGTGACTTCCAGGGTGCCTCACCCTACACGTGTTCCTCACTGAACTTGGTCCTGGTGCCATCAATGAATTCCTCTGAGTGAACTCCCCCTGCTTGTGTGCAAACAATAAATGCTCCCAGGAGGTCTCTCTGCCTTGTGGATACAAATGAGCACGTTGATGGAGAAGAGGGGCTGTCAGGAGAGGCATCCAGACATGAGTATAAGATACAGGAAGGCCAGGGATAAAAGACTGAATTCAGCCATATCAGAGTTTGGCTAAAGGCTGCTTTCATATCTAGAGTTGAGCGGAATGTCTTTTCCCCATTTTTAAGGACAACAAATATGGCTTTGTTCTCCTAAGGCAAGGAGATGAATCAAAAAGAAATTGGGACCACAGTGAGATACTACCCCATACCCAGTAGGGTGGCTCACATTAAACAAAGAAACAAACAAACAAAAAACAGAAAACAATGTATTGGCATGGATGTGGAAGAATTGAAATCCTGTCTGTCGCTGGCCGGAATGGAAAATGGTATTGCTGCTCGGCAAAGCAGTAGAGCAATTCCTCCAAGAGTTCGAAGCAGAACTACAATATGACCCAGAAAGTCCACTTAGGGGTGGAATATATCTCAAAATAATTGAAGGCAGGTGCTGGAACAGATATTCATAAACCAGTGTTCACAGCAGCATTGTTTAAAATGGCCCAAAAGGTGGAAACAACTCAAATGTCCATCAGTGAATGAGTGAATAAACATAATATTATTCATCCTTAAAATGGGAAAGAATTATTCTGACACATGTTATAGCATGAACCCTGAGAACATTATACTCTGTGAAACAAGACAGTCACAAAAAGACATACTGTATGATCCCACTAACATGAGATACTTATAATAGTTGAATTCATTGAGACAGAAAGTAGAACAGTGATTATTAAAGCCTTGGTGATATGACCCAGCAACCTCTCTCCTGGACATATATTCACAGAAAATCACAATTCAAAAGGATGCCTACACTCCAATATTCATTGCTTACAGTCGCCAAGACACGGAAGCAACTTAAACGTCCATCAATAGAGGAATGGATAAAGAAGATGTGGTCCATATGCACAGTGGAATGTTACTCAGCCATATAAACAAATAAAATTGCGCCATTTGCAGAGACATGGATGGACCTCGAGACTGTCACACAGAGTGGAGGAAGTCAGAAAGAGAAAAGCAAATTGTGTAGAATATCACTTCTCGTGGAATCGTGAGAGATGAGCATCAATGAATTCCTCGGGTGAACTCCCCCTGCTTGTGTGCAAACAATAAATGCTCCCAGGAGGTCTCTCTGCCTTGTGGATACAAATGAGCACGTTGATGGAGAAGAGGGGCTGTCAGGAGAGGCATCCAGACATGAGTATAAGATACAGGAAGGCCAGGGATAAAAGACTGAATTCAGCCATATCAGAGTTTGGCTAAAGGCTGCTTTCATATCTAGAGTTGAGCGGAATGTCTTTTCCCCATTTTTAAGGACAACAAATATGGCTTTGTTCTCCTAAGGCAAGGAGATGAATCAAAAAGAAATTGGGACCACAGTGAGATACTACCCCATACCCAGTAGGGTGGCTCACATTAAACAAAGAAACAAACAAACAAAAAACAGAAAACAATGTATTGGCATGGATGTGGAAGAATTGAAATCCTGTCTGTCGCTGGCCGGAATGGAAAATGGTATTGCTGCTCGGCAAAGCAGTAGAGCAATTCCTCCAAGAGTTCGAAGCAGAACTACAATATGACCCAGAAAGTCCACTTAGGGGTGGAATATATCTCAAAATAATTGAAGGCAGGTGCTGGAACAGATATTCATAAACCAGTGTTCACAGCAGCATTGTTTAAAATGGCCCAAAAGGTGGAAACAACTCAAATGTCCATCAGTGAATGAGTGAATAAACATAATATTATTCATCCTTAAAATGGGAAAGAATTATTCTGACACATGTTATAGCATGAACCCTGAGAACATTATACTCTGTGAAACAAGACAGTCACAAAAAGACATACTGTATGATCCCACTAACATGAGATACTTATAATAGTTGAATTCATTGAGACAGAAAGTAGAACAGTGATTATTAAAGCCTTGGTGATATGACCCAGCAACCTCTCTCCTGGACATATATTCACAGAAAATCACAATTCAAAAGGATGCCTACACTCCAATATTCATTGCTTACAGTCGCCAAGACACGGAAGCAACTTAAACGTCCATCAATAGAGGAATGGATAAAGAAGATGTGGTCCATATGCACAGTGGAATGTTACTCAGCCATATAAACAAATAAAATTGCGCCATTTGCAGAGACATGGATGGACCTCGAGACTGTCACACAGAGTGGAGGAAGTCAGAAAGAGAAAAGCAAATTGTGTAGAATATCACTTCTACGTGGAATCTAGAAAACAATGGTAGAGATGAGCTTATTGGCAAAGCAGAAATAAGTCACAGATGTAGAGATCAACCTTACGGTTACCAGGGGTGCGGGCAAATTGGGAGATTAGGACTGACAGACGTACACTACTATGTATAAAATAGATAAAGAATGAGATCTTAACATTTAGCATAGGAAATCCTGGTCGGGGATCTGTGGCGAGCTCCATAGAGAGGAAATCTGAAAAAGAGGGTATATATGTCTGCATATCATGGATCTACTTTGCCGTATAGCAGAAACTAACTGTAAAGCAAGTATACCCCAATAAAAATTAATAACATTTTAAAATTTAAAATTAATAACATTTTTAAAGTGCTGAATATGGGTAATAGTGATGGTTATACATCCATGTGAATGTGCTTAATGCTACACTTAACATCGGTTAAACCAGTATATTTTATGTTATGTACAATACGTTTTGCTACCAAAAGATAATTTTAAAGGAAAAAAAGGAATCCAGTAACTGAAAAGCAAGCCTCCTTTCCCTTTCCTCTAGGAATACAGTTCTGATCAGACCAGAGACGAAGGTGTGTCCGTTGGGATACGCTAGGTTCTGTTTGGTAACAGGCACCCCCTACATTTCTCACTCATGCTACACTCCCTCCCATCATGGGTTAATGGGCGGGGGGTGCCTCTGCGCGTCCTAACTCAGAGACTTCAGATGACCCAGCAGCACATACCAGAGTGAAAAGCATGTCCAAAAGGCTTTGCTTCAAATGTGTGAACTCACTCAAGATGATTCTCCTTTAAAAATTAGAATGTAGGGACGTCTCCTGGCGGCCCTGGCTCAGTTCCGTGGTGGGGGACCTAAGACCTCACTTGACGCAAAGCAGCTTAGCCAGTGCCACGACTACTGAGGCTGCGCGCTCCAGAGCCCACGTATCACCAACGGAGTCTGTGCCCCGCCGCAGACAAAGACCTGGCATGCCACAGGAAGATCTCACGTGCCGCAACTAAGACCCAAGGCAGCAAAAGTAACTTAAAAATAAAATATTTTAAAAATTAGAATTTTAAAACAAGGGATTTTCAAATCAGTGTAGGAATCACTGATTGTCCACTGACGGGTTATAAGGCAAGTGGACACACTGCAGGAGGGCACGATTTTTCTCACCTCATTCCCCACAATCAGTGTGAGATGAATTAAAGATCTGAGGCTAAAGACATAAAACAAACTAAGCACCAGAAGAAAACAAAGAGGACTTTGTGATGGGAACAGCTTCTAGGACAGAAACCAAAGAGAGCAATGGAAACTATGAATAGAGTTGAATATATTAAAAATCTAAGTGTTCATTATGATGAAATACATAATATGTGATAAAAGATAACATGTGAAAGTCACTCAGTCATGTCTGACTCTTTGCAACCCCATGCACTGTAGCCTGCCAGGCTCCTCTGTCCATGGAATTCTCCAGGCAAGAAGACTAGAGTGGGTAACCAGTCCCTTCTCCAGGGGATCTTCCCGACCCAGGAATTGAACCAGGGTCTCCTGCACTGCAGGCAGATTCCTTACCAGCTGAGCTACCAGGGAAGCCCAAAAGAATCCATAAACGACATTAAGAGACACATGATCGACCAGAAGACAATACTTGTGACACATACAAGAGATTGATGACATCCCAAATATGAAAAGAGTTGCCGACATCAATTTAAAAGGACTGACTTTTTTTTTAATGACAAGAATAGGAAGAGGCAATTCTCAGAAGAAGAAGTTGAAATGGTTGTATGCTAAAAATACTCTTCCTTAATCCTTTTTTTCTTTCTATTGAGATTATATGAAACAGTAAAATGGTTTTCTTATAGCGTCCACTTTGTCTTCATTCTTAAATCCACTGTGATCAATCTCCACCTCTCTGACAAAGGTTCCAGTGGAATCTATTCCACTCCCTGGAAAGACTGGTTGTATTTGAGAAAGAGGGAGTATCATTAGGTTGGAACCAGAGACTTGGTGGGAAGGAGTCAAGCTCAGAAATGGGAGATGAGATTCGAGTGTTTGGGAACCCTGTAGGGCTGGGTCCATCAATGAGGAAGATCTCACGTGCCGCAACTAAGACCCAAGGCAGCAAAAGTAACTTAAAAATAAAATATTTTAAAAATTAGAATTTTAAAACAAGGGATTTTCAAATCAGTGTAGGAATCACTGATTGTCCACTGACGGTTATACGGCAAGTGGACACACTGCAGGAGGGCACGATTTTTCTCACCTCATTCCCCACAATCAGTGTGAGATGAATTAAAGATCTGAGGCTAAAGACATAAAACAAACTAAGCACCAGAAGAAAACAAAGAGGACTTTGTGATGGGAACAGCTTCTAGGACAGAAACCAAAGAGAGCAATGGAAACTATGAATAGAGTTGAATATATTAAAAATCTAAGTGTTCATTATGATGAAATACATAATATGTGATAAAAGATAACATGTGAAAGTCACTCAGTCATGTCTGACTCTTTGCAACCCCATGCACTGTAGCCTGCCAGGCTCCTCTGTCCATGGAATTCTCCAGGCAAGAAGACTAGAGTGGGTAACCAGTCCCTTCTCCAGGGGATCTTCCCGACCCAGGAATTGAACCAGGGTCTCCTGCACTGCAGGCAGATTCCTTACCAGCTGAGCTACCAGGGAAGCCCAAAAGAATCCATAAACGACATTAAGAGACACATGATCGACCAGAAGACAATACTTGTGACACATACAAGAGATTGATGACATCCCAAATATGAAAAGAGTTGCCGACATCAATTTAAAAGGACTGACTTTTTTTTTAATGACAAGAATAGGAAGAGGCAATTCTCAGAAGAAGAAGTTGAAATGGTTGTATGCTAAAAATACTCTTCCTTAATCCTTTTTTTCTTTCTATTGAGATTATATGAAACAGTAAAATGGTTTTCTTATAGCGTCCACTTTGTCTTCATTCTTAAATCCACTGTGATCAATCTCCACCTCTCTGACAAA
Organism: Tragulus kanchil; assembly: GCA_022376925.1. Lineage (NCBI taxonomy): Eukaryota > Metazoa > Chordata > Mammalia > Artiodactyla > Tragulidae > Tragulus > Tragulus kanchil. The sequence continues at coordinate 145,402,216 of JAIOJX010000031.1, read as the reverse complement.
GGTTCCAGTGGAATCTATTCCACTCCCTGGAAAGACTGGTTGTATTTGAGAAAGAGGGAGTATCATTAGGTTGGAACCAGAGACTTGGTGGGAAGACGAGGAGTCAAGCTCAGAAATGGGAGATGAGATTCGAGGAGTGTTTGGGAACCCTGTAGGGCTGGGTCCATCTGCAATGCAGGAGATCTAGGTTCAGTCCCTGGGTGGGGAAGATGCCCTGGAGAAGGGAAGGGCTACCCACTCCAATATTCTCGCCTGGAGAATTCCATGGCTCATCCATGGGTTGCAAAGAGTCAGACACAGCTGAGGGACTTCCACTCACTCACTCACTCACTCAGGGCTGGGTTACATGTGTTTATTCTTTTAGAGGAAGCTGGTTCAGTCCATTGCTGTGGATAAGAGGCTCAAACAGCCCATATGGGAATAAAGATCCCTGGAAAAGCTACTGCCGTTGTACTAGGGGAAATAACAAGGAGCAGAAATAAGGGGTGGGTAAATAGAGAACAGGATTCTCAGTCTGCTGTGAGGCTGTAGATCTAATAGAGGGATGGAGAGTGTATGTTGGGGACCAAGCCCTACGGAGTGCTTCAGAGCAGTGTGACCAGGTCCTAGAGAGAGAGAGAGGGAGAGCAATAGGGAGAGTCCAGGCCCAAGGGCACCTTTAAGAGACACTTACTCATTCACAAAGCCCCTCCCATTAACCTCCAGATTGTTTTCAGGTTTTGAAGAAAGACCAAGAAAAGAAAGCATTCATCGCTAAGTAGTATGGTTTTTCCAAGGGTCTGCCTGCTACAGTAAATGAAAATCTGGATGCCTTAGAAATGTTATTTGGGAATATATTCGACCAAAACAGAAATCCAAATCAGCTATCTGATGCCCTATCAAATAAGTGGTTAAATATTTTATAGGATCCCTCTTCCTTCAAACATCAGCTTGAGAAGCCAGCCGTCTACTCTGCTTCTCCCACCCTCCGTAGGAAGCAGTTGATCAGAGATCACGGCCTGTCTTTTCTGCAGCCCGAGTCCGGTTAATTGTGGATGTGATTCAGATGATACCGGTGTTGGCAGAATGAGTCCGTCTTCACTGCATTGACTGCCCTCTCCACCCCTTAGCGTTTTTTTTTGATCAATCTCCACCTCTCTGACAAAGGTTCCAGTGGAATCTATTCCACTCCCTGGAAAGACTGGTTGTATTTGAGAAAGAGGGAGTATCATTAGGTTGGAACCAGAGACTTGGTGGGAAGACGAGGAGTCAAGCTCAGAAATGGGAGATGAGATTCGAGGAGTGTTTGGGAACCCTGTAGGGCTGGGTCCATCTGCAATGCAGGAGATCTAGGTTCAGTCCCTGGGTGGGGAAGATGCCCTGGAGAAGGGAAGGGCTACCCACTCCAATATTCTCGCCTGGAGAATTCCATGGCTCATCCATGGGTTGCAAAGAGTCAGACACAGCTGAGGGACTTCCACTCACTCACTCACTCACTCAGGGCTGGGTTACATGTGTTTATTCTTTTAGAGGAAGCTGGTTCAGTCCATTGCTGTGGATAAGAGGCTCAAACAGCCCATATGGGAATAAAGATCCCTGGAAAAGCTACTGCCGTTGTACTAGGGGAAATAACAAGGAGCAGAAATAAGGGGTGGGTAAATAGAGAACAGGATTCTCAGTCTGCTGTGAGGCTGTAGATCTAATAGAGGGATGGAGAGTGTATGTTGGGGACCAAGCCCTACGGAGTGCTTCAGAGCAGTGTGACCAGGTCCTAGAGAGAGAGAGAGAGAGAGAGGGAGAGCAATAGGGAGAGTCCAGGCCCAAGGGCACCTTTAAGAGACACTTACTCATTCACAAAGCCCCTCCCATTAACCTCCAGATTGTTTTCAGGTTTTGAAGAAAGACCAAGAAAAGAAAGCATTCATCGCTAAGTAGTATGGTTTTTCCAAGGGTCTGCCTGCTACAGTAAATGAAAATCTGGATGCCTTAGAAATGTTATTTGGGAATATATTCGACCAAAACAGAAATCCAAATCAGCTATCTGATGCCCTATCAAATAAGTGGTTAAATATTTTATAGGATCCCTCTTCCTTCAAACATCAGCTTGAGAAGCCAGCCGTCTACTCTGCTTCTCCCACCCTCCGTAGGAAGCAGTTGATCAGAGATCACGGCCTGTCTTTTCTGCAGCCCGAGTCCGGTTAATTGTGGATGTGATTCAGATGATACCGGTGTTGGCAGAATGAGTCCGTCTTCACTGCATTGACTGCCCTCCCTCCACCCCCTTACCAGCTGGGAGCCCTCCTGAAAGAACAATAGACTTATAATATGAGCAAAACAAAGGAGTCGGGAATGAACAGCTCTTGGAAATAAGTAGGTCAAGACACAATCAATTTCCAAATCTGAAATTATGTTTGAAAAATGTACGTTTAATACCGGAGTTGGCTTCGGCCCTGTGGGGCAAAGCATGTAAAGTTTAAAGTTCCTGAGTGGCTGCTTTATCAGGTAGCCTGAAGTTTACCCTGGAGGTTAAGCAATAAAATGGAAACAAAAATAATTTAACAGTTTTGCAGTTAGTTTAACCCAGCTACGGCTTCTTAAATGGCATTCACCTTCCTGGAGCTTGCCACGCTCATAAAGCTACAAGATGCATTTCAAAGCTATGAATTTGCTAAATAGAACTTCATTTCCTCTTCTTATTAGAGGTAATTAAATTTATTAGATGTCGGTAAAAGCCTTGTAAACAGAAAATATGAATGCTTATAAAAGTCTGCCCTCTCTTTGCAGCCTAATAATTAAGATGCAACGAGAAAGCAGCTAATAACAGCTCATAATTTATGAGGTGTCATTCACCCCCCGAAACAGACATATTGTGGAGGGATTACAGACTGAAATGAAAATAATACCCACTGAAACACATTATTTATTAAATACATAACCACTCAGAGAAATAAACACATCACACACAGAACCTGATATTTCTGATGGAAACAGTATATACATCATCTCCTGCTTTGGATATATTACCCATCAAGTCAGATCCCTAAATCAAAGTCACCACTTGTTTAAATGCAAACGGCCCGTGGCAGCCCAGCAAGCCCCAAATTTCCACTAGACATTCACCTTGATGTCAGTTTTCAAAGACTGAGTCGCTGTGAAGGTTTTTTATTACGATTGTTTTTAACATTCTCAAAAGAAAAGAACTCCCCCGGCAAGCATTAGAGAGCGAGAGAAACAGGAGAGAAGACAAGGATAAGATTCTAAACAGAAGAGCAGAACTCATAAATTAACAAAAACACTGCCCGCCCTCCATCACAGATGAACTCAGAAGCAACTGTGGAATCCATGTTCCCATCCCAGTGATGCTATTTAATTCCAAATGGAACCTCTTCTTATTGCAGTTTAATAATGTACTTTACATCTTCATCAACAGTCCAGCCAAAGCCTGTACTTGGAGCTCTTGAGAGTACATGGTGATAGGAATTTTAGATGTCACATTTCATCAATGCAAAGAGACCCTTGGTTATGCACTAGACTGCTATTTTATGTATCTCCATGAAAGAAAAACTAAAACGCTGCTAATTAAACTGTGACATGCCATTGTTGTAAGAGACATCCTGATGTTAGAGACATTAAAACGGGGGGAACAGAGGCATTTTAGAATTCATTCGATACAATCCATAAAACTAGATGAGGTAAAGATTAACATCAGTCTTAAAACTGTTATCTTGGTTACAGTAGGTGAAATAGAGCTCAATAAAGCTGTTATTTTTAAATGTTATTTTGGACTCAGTGATGAAAATCCTAAACCTCAGTGGTGTAGAAGGTGGCCAAGAAAGGCCTCCCTTTGAAGGTGACAGTCGAAGAAGGACCTAAAGAAGGTGAAGGAGCTGTGTGGAGCCAAAAACAAGGGCTAAGGCCCTGGGGTGGGGGAGTGCTTGGCGTGCGGCAGCCAGAGTGAGTGACGCAGAGATCAACAGGGGTGGAAGTGGGCGTCGGGAGGATCGCAGAAGATGAGGCCAATGAGGTGACAGCAAAAGTAAAATTTCAGACCTGAATAGACATGTCTCCAAAGACGACCTACAGATGACCAAAAGGCACATGAAAAGTTGCTCAATGCCACTAGTTATTAGAGAAATGCAAATTAAAATATAGGGAGGTATTGTCTCACACCAGTCAGAATGGCCATCCTCAAAAAAACCTATAAACAATACATGCTGGGAAGCTGTGGAGAAAAGGGAGCCCTCCTACACTATTGGTAGAATGTAGATGGTAACAACCGCTAGGTTTCTCTTATTTGAGCAGTTACTCTGTTTTTCCCGGTGCGAAGAGCTGTGTGTACTCTTTTTTAACCCTTGAACCATTCTAGGTCACCAATGTTGTTAGCAGTTGCATTTAACAGGAGAGAAACCGAGGCACAGAGAGGTTAAGCAACTCACCGGTGGTCACACAGCTGTGTGTGTGTGTGTGTGTGTGTGCGTGTGTGTGCAGTGGAGGTCTGTTGGCACTGGAACATGGGTATGACCACCTCTAAAACTGAGAGATCTAACCACTCCACTCTAATGCCTTGTTCTTACGTGGCTGTGGCTGAAAATGACTCTGGTTCCTGACTTTACCAGATCTGGCGCCTTCTATGTTGGGTAGAGCCAGTGACTTGGATGGAGTTGAGCAGGGGGCCATGGTCTAACTGGGAAGGAGAGGTAAAATGTTCAGATTCTGGTAGCCTGGTTGGGTAGATGCCAGTGACTTGGATGGAGTTTTAGAATTCATTCGATACAATCCATAATACTAGATGAGGTAAAGATTAACATCAGTCTTAAAACTGTTATCTTGGTTACAGTAGGTGAAATAGAGCTCAATAAAGCTGTTATTTTTAAATGTTATTTTGGGCTCAGTGATGAAAATCCTAAACCTCAGTGGTGTAGAAGGTGGCCAAGAAAGGCCTCCCTTTGAAGGTGACAGTCAAGAAGGACCTAAAGAAGGTGAAGGAGCTGTGTGGAGCCAAAAACAAGGGCTAAGGCCCTGGGGTGGGGGAGTGCTTGGCGTGCGGCAGCCAGAGTGAGTGACGCAGAGATCAACAGGGGTGGAAGTGGGCGTCGGGAGGATCGCAGAAGATGAGGCCAATGAGGTGACAGCAAAAGTAAAATTTCAGACCTGAATAGACATGTCTCCAAAGACGACCTACAGATGACCAAAAGGCACATGAAAAGTTGCTCAATGCCACTAGTTATTAGAGAAATGCAAATTAAAATATAGGGAGGTATTGTCTCACACCAGTCAGAATGGCCATCCTCAAAAAAACCTATAAACAATACATGCTGGGAAGCTGTGGAGAAAAGGGAGCCCTCCTACACTATTGGTAGAATGTAGATGGTAACAACCGCTAGGTTTCTCTTATTTGAGCAGTTACTCTGTTTTTCCCGGTGCGAAGAGCTGTGTGTACTCTTTTTTAACCCTTGAACCATTCTAGGTCACCAATGTTGTTAGCAGTTGCATTTAACAGGAGAGAAACCGAGGCACAGAGAGGTTAAGCAACTCACCGGTGGTCACACAGCTGTGTGTGTGTGTGTGTGTGTGTGCGTGTGTGTGCAGTGGAGGTCTGTTGGCACTGGAACATGGGTATGACCACCTCTAAAACTGAGAGATCTAACCACTCCACTCTAATGCCTTGTTCTTACGTGGCTGTGGCTGAAAATGACTCTGGTTCCTGACTTTACCAGATCTGGCGCCTTCTATGTTGGGTAGAGCCAGTGACTTGGATGGAGTTGAGCAGGGGGCCATGGTCTAACTGGGAAGGAGAGGTAAAATGTTCAGATTCTGGAGTCAGCCTCCCCAGGGTTCGAATCCGGCTTCTACCAGCTACTAGCTATGTGACCAGGGGCAAGATATTTAGCCTTTCTGTGCCTTAATTTCCTCACTTGGAAACAATGGCGTTAAACAATAGTACCTATCGGATGGGGTGGCTATGAAAATTCTGTGAGATGGTGATGTGAGTTCTTAGAACCCAGGCCCGCAGGCTAGTTATTGTTTCTGTCCACCAGCCTCAAAGGACACTTGGGAGCCCAGTCTAGGCCAGCATGTCCCAGATATGCTGGGTTAAAATGTCATTTCAGACTATCAGAGGTGCCTGTGACCTGGTCTGAGAAAGTCTCCTGCAGAGAATGGGGCGCGAGGTCTCCTCCCAGCAGGACACATGGAGACGCGGCAGCGGTGCCCAAGGGAAGCCACCTCCCGAGGGATGAGTGTTGTTCTAAGGTACAAGCAAGAGCAAGCGTTGAGTTTCAAGGCTACAGTCACATCTTCTGTGCACAAAATCATCTACAGTGACAATGACTCTTGAGAGTCCCCTAGGGAGGTGGCACATTGGAGACAAGCACGCTGGCTTTTATTTGGTCCAGCCTGGATAGTTTTTTAAAAAAAATGTTTTTAATTGGATATGGTGACTTTATGATACTGTGGTCGTTTCTGCTGTACAACTTGAGTCAGCCATATGGATCCAAGCAACCCCTCCCTCTTGGACTTCCCTCCCGTCTGTCCCACCCTTCTTGTCTTCACAGAGCACCGAGCTGAGCTCCCTGGGCTACCCGGCGGCTTCCCATCAGCGGTCTATTTCACACAGGGTCGTGGATGTCTGTTAGTGCTGCTCTCTCTATTCGTAACCCTCACTCCTTCCCCCGCTGTGTCCGCGAGTCCAGTTCTCTACCGAAACAGTGGCTAGACGCCACGAAGCAGGTGGCAATGCCTTCATTGTAGGTGTGTCGTCAGGCCCTGGGGCCTGCTCCATTCTTGTCAGACGGAGTGCTCATCTTCTCCCTTCTCCTACAATATCTGGAATAATTGAGAATGAGAATTATTTGGGAATAATTATAGGTTCACAGGAAGCTTCCTCCCCCATGTTACAGGGAGGTCCTCTGGGCTCTCCAGCCAGGTTTCCAGGAGTGTAACCTCTTAGATCACTGAAATGCGGTTTTAAATTAGCCTATACTATCAAAACCAGGCAACGGGTACGGCTGCCGTCCACAGAGCTGATTCAGAGCTCCATAGCTGTGTGTGCAGTTACCACGGCTCTCTCCTCCATGTAGATTCACGCGGTCCCCCATCCCCAACATCCATACAGAGCTCTTCCATCACCACGCGTCTGCCTGTGCAGCTCCTCACGGGCCGCTTCCCAACCCTGACCTCTGGCAACCACCAATCTGCTCGGTGCCTCTATACTTTGATAGGTTATGTAAGAAGGAACATCATTTACTTACATATCTTTATAGCATATAACCATTTGAGATTGGATTTTTTTGGGGAGGGGGTGGTGCTGATTTTTCAGGTGGTATAATTCTCTGGAGATCCCTGCAAGTTGTTCTGTGTATCAATAGGTTATTTCTTTTTTATTGCTTAGATGTATTCCACGATAGGGATATACTAAAAGTTACGTCTTTGTAGTCTGTTTACAGTTTGGGGCTTATGAATGACTCTTGAGAGTCCCTAGGAGGTGGCACATTGGAGACAAGCACGCTGGCTTTTATTTGGTCCAGCCTGGATAGTTTTTTAAAAAAAATGTTTTTAATTGGATATGGTGACTTTATGATACTGTGGTCGTTTCTGCTGTACAACTTGAGTCAGCCATATGGATCCAAGCAACCCCTCCCTCTTGGACTTCCCTCCCGTCTGTCCCACCCTTCTTGTCTTCACAGAGCACCGAGCTGAGCTCCCTGGGCTACCCGGCGGCTTCCCATCAGCGGTCTATTTCACACAGGGTCGTGGATGTCTGTTAGTGCTGCTCTCTCTATTCGTAACCCTCACTCCTTCCCCCGCTGTGTCCGCGAGTCCAGTTCTCTACCGAAACAGTGGCTAGACGCCACGAAGCAGGTGGCAATGCCTTCATTGTAGGTGTGTCGTCAGGCCCTGGGGCCTGCTCCATTCTTGTCAGACGGAGTGCTCATCTTCTCCTTCTCCTACAATATCTGGAATAATTGAGAATGAGAATTATTTGGGAATAATTATAGGTTCACAGGAAGCTTCCTCCCCCATGTTACAGGGAGGTCCTCTGGGCTCTCCAGCCAGGTTTCCAGGAGTGTAACCTCTTAGATCACTGAAATGCGGTTTTAAATTAGCCTATACTATCAAAACCAGGCAACGGGTACGGCTGCCGTCCACAGAGCTGATTCAGAGCTCCATAGCTGTGTGTGCAGTTACCACGGCTCTCTCCTCCATGTAGATTCACGCGGTCCCCCATCCCCAACATCCATACAGAGCTCTTCCATCACCACGCGTCTGCCTGTGCAGCTCCTCACGGGCCGCTTCCCAACCCTGACCTCTGGCAACCACCAATCTGCTCGGTGCCTCTATACTTTGATAGGTTATGTAAGAAGGAACATCATTTACTTACATATCTTTATAGCATATAACCATTTGAGATTGGATTTTTTTGGGGAGGGGGTGGTGCTGATTTTTCAGGTGGTATAATTCTCTGGAGATCCCTGCAAGTTGTTCTGTGTATCAATAGGTTATTTCTTTTTTATTGCTTAGATGTATTCCACGATAGGGATATACTAAAAGTTACGTCTTTGTAGTCTGTTTACAGTTTGGGGCTTATGAATAAAGCTACTGTGAAGAGTCATATATACTTTTAGGAGTATAGGTCTTATTTTTCAGGGATAAGTGGGTCCAGAGTAGGACTGCTGGGTCATGTGGTCATTGCCTGTCTTGTTTTACAAGAAACTGCCCAACTCTTTTCCAAGTGGCTGAACCATTTCACATTCCCACCAGCAATGTATGTTGTTCCAGCTTCTCCACATCCTTGCCAGCCTGTGGTGTTATCACTCCTTTTAAAATTATAGCCATTCCTACAGGTGTGCAGTGGTTTAAACGTGCATTTGCCTTACTATTTTTTCATGGACTTATCTGCCACGAGTATATCCTCTCTGAAGAAAAATTTAGGCAGTTGTTCCTTCCCTTACTGGAACAGATTGTGGGTTTTTTTTTTTTTTTTTTTTCATTTGAGCTCCAGGTAAAGTACCTGGCTCGTTTTAGAGGAAACAGGACTCTTGTCCTCCATCACCCCACACTCTGGGTTGGGCCCTCACGTAGTGCCATTCGGGGATGGACTCATTACGGCTGTCTTGCCCTTTTGTTTGTGTGTCTGCTGCACTTGGAGAACTGAATTCTTGTTTATGATGTGAACACTTGTGTTATTTGTAGAGTAGCCTCACGATCCTGGGCCAATGGGAGCTGAAATTACTTTTGCCAACCCAAGTCCAGTGCCCCAAGTCCATGCCCAGTCTTCCCTCAACCTCCATTGGCCAAAGCAGGTGTCTATTGTGATCTTGCCCTCAGCATGGTGTCGGCCCTGGATTCCTATATCGAATGCTACCCGACTTGGCTGGGCCTTGGCTCCACACAGAAGGTTTGTCTGCTCCTTCCTGGGGGTGGCTCCTCTGCCCCCTTGAATCCTGGGCAGGACCAAAGTCCCCTACAGTCCTTGCTTCCATGTCCCAGCCACCAGCTCAGACGCTTGGCTATCCTATCAGCATTTCCTTGATGGAACACCCCTTTGGGACACAGGTTCTTCTGACCGAATTCTCCCCAGCTCCACCCTTTCTCAGCGTTATCCTCTTGCCTGCTGGGAAGTCCCACCGTGTTCAAGACCAGCTCACCCAGACACGGGGCCAGAGCTGTGGGAGAACTCAGGACATGGCTCAAAAGTAGGAATGGCTGGTACCAGGTGAGAGGTACATTTGGGGAGATGACATTGGAGAAAGACTGGGGGTAAATTTTAAATAACCTTTTAAGCTGTGGTCAGAAAAATCTTAGGGGATTTTAAAGCAGGAGATGATGGTGATGATGATACATTTTTTGGCTCGAGCAAACAGCCAGCCAACAGATGTTTACTGCGTATCTATTATGTGTCAGATAAAAGTTAGCTGGATTGATAGCTAATAAATATTAAATGCTTTGGGAGATAGGAAGTGTGGTTCAGAGTCCTATGGAATATAATAAAATGGAGGTAAAGATCAGATCCTGTGAGCTCTGCCTTCTGGTATTTCATAGTCCAATATGGAAAGCAAATTTGACAAGTGAAATAGTATTTAGAAACACGTTGGTGACAGGACAAATGGAAATGATCAACAAATGAATATGGAGTGACTTACAAGTGACTCAGGGATTCAGATGGCAAAGAGAGTCAGGGATTCCTGGAGGCTAGGGGGAGCTTTAACGCTGACTTGGGGCCCTCACGTAGTGCCATTCTTTTTTTTTTTTATGAATGTTTGAAACACTTGTGTTATTTGTAGAGTAGCCTCACGATCCTGGGCCAATGGGAGCTGAAATTACTTTTGCCAACCCAAGTCCAGTGCCCCAAGTCCATGCCCAGTCTTCCCTCAACCTCCATTGGCCAAAGCAGGTGTCTATTGTGATCTTGCCCTCAGCATGGTGTCGGCCCTGGATTCCTATATCGAATGCTACCCGACTTGGCTGGGCCTTGGCTCCACACAGAAGGTTTGTCTGCTCCTTCCTGGGGGTGGCTCCTCTGCCCCCTTGAATCCTGGGCAGGACCAAAGTCCCCTACAGTCCTTGCTTCCATGTCCCAGCCACCAGCTCAGACGCTTGGCTATCCTATCAGCATTTCCTTGATGGAACACCCCTTTGGGACACAGGTTCTTCTGACCGAATTCTCCCCAGCTCCACCCTTTCTCAGCGTTATCCTCTTGCCTGCTGGGAAGTCCCACCGTGTTCAAGACCAGCTCACCCAGACACGGGGCCAGAGCTGTGGGAGAACTCAGGACATGGCTCAAAAGTAGGAATGGCTGGTACCAGGTGAGAGGTACATTTGGGGAGATGACATTGGAGAAAGACTGGGGGTAAATTTTAAATAACCTTTTAAGCTGTGGTCAGAAAAATCTTAGGGGATTTTAAAGCAGGAGATGATGGTGATGATGATACATTTTTTGGCTCGAGCAAACAGCCAGCCAACAGATGTTTACTGCGTATCTATTATGTGTCAGATAAAAGTTAGCTGGATTGATAGCTAATAAATATTAAATGCTTTGGGAGATAGGAAGTGTGGTTCAGAGTCCTATGGAATATAATAAAATGGAGGTAAAGATCAGATCCTGTGAGCTCTGCCTTCTGGTATTTCATAGTCCAATATGGAAAGCAAATTTGACAAGTGAAATAGTATTTAGAAACACGTTGGTGACAGGACAAATGGAAATGATCAACAAATGAATATGGAGTGACTTACAAGTGACTCAGGGATTCAGATGGCAAGAGAGCAGAGCGACAGTAAAGACCTAGGGCATTCCTGGAGAGCGTGGAGGGTCGGGCAAAAGATGCTTTAAGGAGGCAGAAAGCAGCTGATCGCACACTGGATGGAGGAGAAATCTATGAACAGCTAGGCTTACCTTACAACATCGTTACAATGATAATGTCTGAACGGAAATGAGCGATTGTGATTTGCTTCATACAGCTCGGAGCACCAGAGCCTTCTGGGTGATAAGTCAACCACGGAATAACCAGCAACCGTATTTTACGGACCCTTTATAATGACACATCAGTCAGCCTGTAGGTTAGAAAGCCTAGACCCACCCCTCCCTCTTCCTGCCAGCCACCTCCAAGAAAAAAAAATCATAGATCAGATCACCACCTCTCCTAATGAGGCATTAGAATAACCTTAACCCTGTTATGGGAGCAAGAGAGACCGGGATGTGCTCAGAAAAGACTCTTGCCCTATCTGTTCAGGGAAGAGGAGCCTGCAGCTCACTTCCCTGCAGACCGGTGCTCTGTTAAAACAAGATGCCTGAACCCGAAAGGCAGGCAACAGGTCCACCCTCTCGGGATGGCCCCTGGTCTCCTAGTTCCCTGCATGGCTCACTCAGGCTCCTTCCATTCAAGAAGAATCCTGGGTCTTGCTACTAGTCTCCTTTGCCCCTTAATGGTATGGCCCTTGAATGTTTGATGCTTTTCCCCCGCGTGGCTGTGTTGAGAGTGGTCTTGGCACGTGCGTTTTGAGCAGGGTGCTATAGTAAGATTTATCATCATCATTGATATGTGTTGAGCAACTGTTAAGTATTAGGCATGTTGTGGATTCGATCCCTGGGTCAGGAAGCTCCCCTGGAGGAGGCACTCCAGGATTCTTGTCTGTGGAATCCCATGGACAGAGGAGCCTGGCGGGCTGCAGTCCATAAACGTCACGAAGGGTCAGACGTGACGGAAGCAACTTGGCACACACACAGACGTGATGGGAGTCACTGCACCTGAAGGGCCCCAGGTGACACAGCAGCCCTGGCTGCTAAGCCTAGGGGTCAGCAAAGTTCCTCTGTATAGGGTCAGCGAGTAAGATGTCTTGCCTTAGTGTGTCTGCCATAACTACTCAACTCTTATCTGGGAATGCAAACATAGCTGTGGATAGATACCCACGTAAACAAATAAGCATGGCTGCGTTCCAATAAAAGTACTTATAAAAACTGGGGTTGGGCTGGATTTGGAGGGGGGGGAAATCAAAAAATGAACGGGGGCTAGGCTTACCTTACAACATCGTTACAATGATAATGTCTGAACGGAAATGAGCGATTGTGATTTGCTTCATACAGCTCGGAGCACCAGAGCCTTCTGGGTGATAAGTCAACCACGGAATAACCAGCAACCGTATTTTACGGACCCTTTATAATGACACATCAGTCAGCCTGTAGGTTAGAAAGCCTAGACCCACCCCTCCCTCTTCCTGCCAGCCACCTCCAAGAAAAAAAAATCATAGATCAGATCACCACCTCTCCTAATGAGGCATTAGAATAACCTTAACCCTGTTATGGGAGCAAGAGAGACCGGGATGTGCTCAGAAAAGACTCTTGCCCTATCTGTTCAGGGAAGAGGAGCCTGCAGCTCACTTCCCTGCAGACCGGTGCTCTGTTAAAACAAGATGCCTGAACCCGAAAGGCAGGCAACAGGTCCACCCTCTCGGGATGGCCCCTGGTCTCCTAGTTCCCTGCATGGCTCACTCAGGCTCCTTCCATTCAAGAAGAATCCTGGGTCTTGCTACTAGTCTCCTTTGCCCCTTAATGGTATGGCCCTTGAATGTTTGATGCTTTTCCCCCGCGTGGCTGTGTTGAGAGTGGTCTTGGCACGTGCGTTTTGAGCAGGGTGCTATAGTAAGATTTATCATCATCATTGATATGTGTTGAGCAACTGTTAAGTATTAGGCATGTTGTGGATTCGATCCCTGGGTCAGGAAGCTCCCCTGGAGGAGGCACTCCAGGATTCTTGTCTGTGGAATCCCATGGACAGAGGAGCCTGGCGGGCTGCAGTCCATAGCGTCACGAAGGGTCAGACGTGACGGAAGCAACTTGGCACACACACAGACGTGATGGGAGTCACTGCACCTGAAGGGCCCCAGGTGACACAGCAGCCCTGGCTGCTAAGCCTAGGGGTCAGCAAAGTTCCTCTGTATAGGGTCAGCGAGTAAGATGTCTTGCCTTAGTGTGTCTGCCATAACTACTCAACTCTTATCTGGGAATGCAAACATAGCTGTGGATAGATACCCACGTAAACAAATAAGCATGGCTGCGTTCCAATAAAAGTACTTATAAAAACTGGGGTTGGGCTGGATTTGACAGTGGGCCATCATGAGCTGACTTCTGCTCTAGAATCGCCTGCTGTGACTTCCGCTTGACCTGCCTATGTCTGGGATGATGAACATGGGCCTCTGATTTTAGTATCCTGCACCATAAACACCAATGGTTTATTGGAGCAGTTAAAATCACTAGATTCTTGTGGACCTTTGTAGCCCCAGAGAAAACAAATGAATGGTACCTGAAATATTTTCTAGATTTCACAAAATTTCTCTCCTCCGGCTACAAGGGGAGGGGTAGGCCATCCTTGCCCTGATAAGCAATGTGGAAACTTCTTCTTCCCCTTAAGTTTATTTGGGAGGTGGATTTAATATGGGACTTCCCTGGCTGAGAATCTGGCTGCCAATGCAGGGGACACGGGTTTGATCCCTGGTCCAGGAAGATTCCATCACGACTAGTAGTGTGTCACAGTTACTGAGCACGTGTGCTCCAGAGCCTGTGCTCCACAAGAGAAGCCACCACAATGAGAAGCCTGTGTACCGCAACTAGAGAGTAGCCCCTGCCCGCTGTAACTAGAGAAAGTCTGCTCACAGCAACCAAGACCCAGCACAGACCACCCCCAAAGAACGTTCATATTCTTCCCAAATCTCAAGATATACCAGAAACTTGAAAACCCACTGCTGTAATTCTTAAATAATTTCTCTCATCTGGGTTTTAATCGCCTGATCTGTAAAACAGGTGCAACACATAAAAACATGTCTTTGTCAACATGGTAACTCTTGCTTCTCTGACTAAAATACTCTTTTATTCTTGGAAGTGAAGAAGTGAAATAAAAGTCACTCAGTCATGTCTGACTCTCTGCTACCCATGAACTGTGTAGCCTGCCAGGCTCCTCTGTCCATAGGATACTCCAGGCAAGAATACTGGAGTGACCTTTCCCTTCTCTAGGGGATCTTCCTGACCTAGGGATTGAACCTGGGTCTCCTGCATTGCAGGCAGATTCTTTATTATTTGAGCTACCAGAAAAGCCCTTTATTCTTGGTCTCTGTATCCCAATGAGCAAAGATACTGAGACCAGAAATGCTGGTTAACAACTGGTCTTTGAGAATAGGACCTCCAGTTCCTAGCACTCAGTGTAGTATTTGAGAAGGAATCAGTGAGTGTTTGTTAGAAGAATCTATTTTGGCTAAGGCATGGAAGGGTCAACCTACCAAGAGAGAGTAATATGGCAGCCAAAGGTGGTCTCCTTCACCTTCCACTCAAAAAACTGCCCCAGCAAGAGTGCCCCTGACACAGTCACACTTCTGTTGCTCTGTGCTGGACACAGGCTTTTGTTGGTCCAAGGTGGTCAAATTCACTTCCATTTTGGCCTTGACTGGGGCTTCATGCTTTCAGAAAATTTACCCCCACTGCCTTTCACTTGAGATCCTTGGCAGGGATGGTTCTATTCTGCATGCGTGACTCACTCAGTGGGCACAAAGAAATGGCAGAAAGCCCGGGGAAGGGTAAAAAAAAAAAAAAAAATAACCCTCAACCCAGTCTGAACCTTGGGAAATCTACCAGGGTCTGCATCTCTTTAAAAACCATACACAGACATTTCTGGTTGAAGTGAAACCATGCTTGTCACAGAGGACTGGAGACAGCAAATGAAGCCTGAGTCATACACAGTTAGTTTCAAACTTAGGTTGCCGCTCACAGGGCGAAATCAATGTACAGTATATTAAAAACAATCACCGGGGTCCTTAAATGATCCAATAGTTTAGCTTTGAATGCATTCAAGCTCATGGGGGCTTTAATGCCTTCTGACAGATCATTCCATTGATCAAGAAGCATGTATGAAATACGCTGCCTCCTAAACTCTGTTTTGATTTTGAGAAAAGAAAACTAAACGTCCATGGTAAACAGGGCTTGATTGTTCAGGGCTCACCAAGAACCCTCCCGGCCTGACCCAGGTCAGGAGCAGAGGCGGGAAGGACAATGGGAATCCTATATACCTGGCTTGCGTCTCTCCCGGCTCTAATCAAGGCGTAATCAACTGGAACTCTCTATCTGAAGACCTGGGGGTGGGGGGGGGGGAGCGGGGGCGGTGCAGGGAGGGTGACCAGAGGTACCGTTTTTCTGTGTTGGATGAGTTAGGAGTGGGAGCTTCTGTTGCCCTGAGCAATTGACTCAGCCCTTACGGGGGCTCTGGGGGTGGTAGGTTAACGGCACTTTCTCCAGAGTGGAAACATTGGATTCCCTGTGTAGAAGTATGGAAAGGTGTTTCAGTTGGGGACGGCAGATTTGCCAAGAAATAAACGACTATCTGCTCTCCGTAATGGTGTGTCCTGAGGCCTCAATATTAGTTCAGAAGGGCTGAACAGTTCTTGACTCTGGAGTGTTTTCTCGGGGTGTGTGGTGTCTGAGAAAAATTCTTAAGCGGCCTTAACAATAGTCTTGGAGGCTGTTTTTGTGCAAGAGTAGCTGTGCTCTGGCTGTTTGCTGTGGCCGCAAAAGGAAGTCGTAGGTCTGTAAATGTCAAGACTGGCTTCGCCTGATCAGAAGGGATAAAGATACACACACTCTTCTATGACGCACCCAAATGAAACTGATCTCCTGAGATAAATAATCATCCTCCTCTTTCCCCGGATTTGCCTAGGGCTTTGGCATTTATGGGCTTCCCTCATGGCTGAGATGGGCGAGAATCTGCCGGCAATGCAGGAGACCCAGGTTCGATCCCTGGGTTGGGAAGATCCCCAGGAGGAAGGCATGGCAACCCACTCTAGGAGTCTTGCCTGGAAAATCCCATGGACAGAGGAACCTGGTGGGCTAGTCTATGGGGTTACAAAGAATTGAACGTGACTGAGCGACTAACACTTGGTGTTCACCAAGTCCTTCCAAATGCTGTTCCTAGCCTCCATCTCTCAGAAACTGGGAAGGGCAAGGAGGGTACCTTCGAAACTGGTACCACTAAAGGATGGCTAGTCTGTGGCTCCTCCTGAATCTTTAATACAAGAGTAGGGATCAGCTTCCTCGGCAGTCACTGGCCAAGAGGCCTGGCATTGCTCTAAGCTCACAGCGTCTGGAAGCACTGGGCTTTTCCTAAACTTCCCGTAGAATGGCCTTGACCTTCTGGTCTCCATCCGCGGGGTCCCGTGCTCTCCCAAGCCAGCACTTCCCATCTCTCGGCCGGAAGCTACAGCACTTTACCAGATTAAAAACAACGGGAAAAGCCACGTGTTAGAAGCACTTATTTGTATTGGTGCCATGTTTAGTCAGTGGCTTTTGTAAAATTGATGAATTTTGTCTAAAGGCAAGTGCAGACAGGCAAACGATGTATCTGCTGTTATCCATTTAGGCTTGACCACGGTATTTGCCAAGAGAATGTTTCAGTTGGGACGGCAGATTTGCCAAGAAATAAACGACTATCTGCTCTCCGTAATGGTGTGTCCTGAGGCCTCAATATTAGTTCAGAAGGGCTGAACAGTTCTTGACTCTGGAGTGTTTTCTCGGGGTGTGTGGTGTCTGAGAAAAATTCTTAAGCGGCCTTAACAATAGTCTTGGAGGCTGTTTTTGTGCAAGAGTAGCTGTGCTCTGGCTGTTTGCTGTGGCCGCAAAAGGAAGTCGTAGGTCTGTAAATGTCAAGACTGGCTTCGCCTGATCAGAAGGGATAAAGATACACACACTCTTCTATGACGCACCCAAATGAAACTGATCTCCTGAGATAAATAATCATCCTCCTCTTTCCCCGGATTTGCCTAGGGCTTTGGCATTTATGGGCTTCCCTCATGGCTGAGATGGGCGAGAATCTGCCGGCAATGCAGGAGACCCAGGTTCGATCCCTGGGTTGGGAAGATCCCCAGGAGGAAGGCATGGCAACCCACTCTAGGAGTCTTGCCTGGAAAATCCCATGGACAGAGGAACCTGGTGGGCTAGTCTATGGGGTTACAAAGAATTGAACGTGACTGAGCGACTAACACTTGGTGTTCACCAAGTCCTTCCAAATGCTGTTCCTAGCCTCCTTCTCTCAGAAACTGGGAAGGGCAAGGAGGGTACCTTCGAAACTGGTACCACTAAAGGATGGCTAGTCTGTGGCTCCTCCTGAATCTTTAATACAAGAGTAGGGATCAGCTTCCTGCGGCAGTCACTGGCCAAGAGGCCTGGCATTGCTCTAAGCTCACAGCGTCTGGAAGCACTGGGCTTTTCCTAAACTTCCCGTAGAATGGCCTTGACCTTCTGGTCTCCATCCGCGGGGTCCCGTGCTCTCCCAAGCCAGCACTTCCCATCTCTCGGCCGGAAGCTACAGCACTTTACCAGATTAAAAACAACGGGAAAAGCCACGTGTTAGAAGCACTTATTTGTATTGGTGCCATGTTTAGTCAGTGGCTTTTGTAAAATTGATGAATTTTGTCTAAAGGCAAGTGCAGACAGGCAAACAGATCTGTATCTGCTGTTATCCATTTAGCTTGACACACATGTGCAGGGTAACTGTGTTACCTCGATTCTTTCAGGACTGATGAAAAGAAGATGCAAGCAAAGTCACAAACCGCACCATTGGAAAAGAATCCCTGAATCTAACGCTGGGAGTTAATTTATGCTTCCCTCCCCTGCAACCAGCCGGAGCCTGGTGCTTAAGACATTCAGAGGCAATAAACAATTGTTGAACACAGCTCCTCCATTAAAAGGTGATGCCGAGAATTTTTAAAGCACATCTAAAATTGCAAGGGGTGACCTCATCCTGTTGTAGTCATGGGGAGCATGAAGGAATCATTTTTCAGAGTATCGCATTTATAAAAAAAGGTCTCCACTGTCTGCCCAGAGAAAAATGGGAGCTGGGAGAGGGCAAAGGGATAGAATGGGACGGTAGTCTATGGTTCTGGTTCTAAGTAGGCGACACAAGGCGAGCCACGGTGGTGACCAGATAGTCCAACCAGCTAGGTGCTCTAGAAACAAGGCTTGGATCCCAGAGAGGGTAAGGGATTTGACCTAGTCACGAAGCTGCAACCGTGATGACAAGAAATTGGGATCATAATCATCAGAGTGGGCATGTCACTGAAGACCCAGCCCGGCTGGAGACATTGTATATGCACACCAAATGATTCATGACCACCTCAGGTGGTAGATTTGCTCCTAAGAGTCCCGGTTGGTAGATAAGAAAACAAAGGTTTGAAAGGGAGGCTGGCCTCAGGGTCACACACAGAACCAGGATTCTGCCACCCAAAGCCTCCCCGACACCAAGGAATCATTAGATTTTTGAAAGCCTGATCAGTGGTAGAGCAAGGGTACCCAGGGGACCAGTTTGCAACTGGGGGCAGAGGATCTGGGGCCTCCCTGGGATCCAGTCTTTGTTTTTCTAATGCCTGGCTGGTTGGACTCGTCCGTCTATGCAGTGGTTCACCTTGTATCTTCTACTTAATAGCAGAACACTATATCACCATCGCGTCCTATCCCATTTGATGCCTGGACAACAGGCTTCCCAGGGGGCGCAGTGGTAAAGAATCTGCTGGCCAGTGCAGGAGACTCAAGGGATGCTGGTTCCATCCCTGGGTTGGGCAGATCCCCTGGAGGAGGAAATGGCCATCCACTCCAGTATTCTTGCCTGGAGACGTCTATGGACAGAGGAGCCTACAGTCCATGGGAGTCGCAAAGAGTCAGACGTGGCTGTTACCGAACAACCGCCACCTGGATAATATTCATAGATGGTGTTGCCTTGACAGGGTATCAGGACAAAGAAAAGGGACTGAGAACAGGGGCTGATGGGATGGATGGTGGGGCAGCCCTCTTCAGGAGTCAAACTGTGGCTGCAGCCTTGGGTCTGGGGATGCTCACCCATTCTCCTTGTTAAGGAGGGGCTCTTGAGTAATTAAGAGCCAGGTATGCCCCTCTTTCCTGATAATCCCTACAACCAGGTCCCCAGATGCAGCAGCCACCACCATGGGCTCCCTGCACCGCGCAGGAAGTCATTCCTGGCCACCCCTTCCGCACGCCCTGCCCGGCTCCTCCTCTTCCTCGCCTCCGCCTCTGAAAGCTGCCCAGCTCTCCCTGCAGCCACGATCATGACAACACTCCAGGGCCTTCCCTCCCCCTTTATGGTTGTCAAATTGATTTCACCACTGCCATACCTATGGCTCCCAATGAAACTTAATTAAAAATACCATTTAATCACAAAGTAACAAAGGCAAACTGGATAAACGGCATTACCACTTTAGCGCATTTTAATCTGCACGGCTCCTCTCCTCAATCTGTTTGGATGAGAATTGCCTTTTCAAAGAAGACTCCCCACCCCCACCCCTGTCTTCCATGGGCTTGCCTCTGAACAGATCTCCAAAGTAAACAGTATTTAGCATGGCATAGATCCAAATGTATGCAATTTGCCTAGTGGTAAAAATCAGCTGTAACTGGAGCAGGGAAAAAAAAAAAAATTTCCATTTGAAAATATTTTCCCTCAAAATACACACCCAACAACTACTGAATGTGATGTATCCACTAAACAGGGGGACGGCATCTTGTTTCTAGCATCCTTCGATTTGGTTTGTGATGGATTTGGAAGTGTATTACTAAAATTGTGTCACAAGCCATGCTACGACCATCCCCCTTCCCTCTGTCTAGTGACCCTCCACCACCCCCCCGAAGCTGGGGCTCCCTGTGAAAACAGGGTGGGGGGTGGACACAGAGCTCTGGGTGCTGCTGGGAGGGAAGCAACAGGAAGATGGGGTACCACCCCATGCACTTAGAGGGGCTGGTAGGACATCTTTCCCATCTGGCTCCAGGGAGTCTAGAAATGTCCAATTAGAAAGCTGTGCCTCTGGACTGAGACCCTTCGCAATCCAGAGAGCAGCCAGGCGATGACCTAAAAGTGTGAGGCTCTCGCATCAAGCTATCCCACCAGTGAGCTGTGGTACATGGTCAAGAAAGGCTTGTGGGAAGTCAGTAGTATCTTAGCACAACGGGATCTGTCTTTTCAGATCACTGCTCTCATGATAGTTGGGATGCAGAAGGCTCACAGGAAGCCGTGGGGACTGGGGACTAAAGGTGGTCCCAGTGACAAAGCTTCCTTTCCCCCAACACTACATACATGGCCGGTCCCCCAGAAAAGTCCTCCACTCGTTCACGAGAGAGGAGCAGGATCTGAGTTGACTATCAGTGCCCCCAGCAGCCCCCCTCCCGCCTTTTTTCAATCACCTCTTGCCCCTCTCCCTCCTACGTGCCTAAAACAGGTACAATTAAAACCTACCCCGTCCCTCTCCTAGAGAGAGTGTATGTAATCCTCCAACGCACTGAGCTCACGCTCATTGAAAGCCACCATTTCTTCTGAGAGAACATGGCGCCTTTGGGATTCACTCTTGGAAGTCGTTTCTCCAATCCTGGCTGCTCCCCTACCTGGAAAACCCTGTGGACTCTCTCCATCTGCCCCTCCCCCTGTCCCGCCCCCGCTGGGCCAAGGAAGCAGGTCCACTGGCAAGTGTGCAAGGAGAAAAGAGCAAGAACTCTCTTGGTTTCTTACCTCATTCTTTCAATACTTTTTTTTTTTTTTATTGTTTATGTGTGTTTCATGACGTACATGACAGATTAGTACAAGCAGTGCACAAATATAGCTCAATAGTAATACACATATATGGGGCAAGAAGCACTCGACATTATTATTTATTTCTACTCTAGGGGGGCAAGCAAGCAGGTGCTGATGGGAACGGGTGAAGATGGTCAGGTTCACAATAAATGGCAATGGGGAGCAACGGGAGCTGCGGAGGTTCGTGCCCCACCTAAGAGGATGCTACCTAGTTCTCTGCCATGTCAGGAGGGAGGCTGCTGGAATGTTCCAAATATTAAAGAGGATGCACACATTTTTTATGTTATATGAAATCTTCCCATTTTAAAGATGGATGCCTAATGAACTATGACAAGGAACACACATTGCGGGGGTGAAATAAAACACTAGACTATGGAGAGGCGGCCCCGCACTCCTTACCCACATGATTTCACTTAGTTGTTCCTGCAACCCAAAGAGGCAGAACTTCATCTCTTACGGGTAAGGAAACCAAGGCTTAAGGACATCGGGGAATGCATCTAAGATCTGAGAGTCTAAGGCAGTGAAACTCAGCCTGAGAGAGCCGTCTGAGTTGGACTGGGGACTAAAGGTGGTCCCAGTGACAAAGCTTCCTTTCCCCCACCACTACATACATGCCGGTCCCCCAGAAAAGTCCTCCACTCGTTCACGAGAGAGGAGCAGGATCTGAGTTGACTATCAGTGCCCCCCGCCGCCCCCCCGCCTTTTTCAATCACCTCTTGCCCTCCCCCTCCTACGTGCCTAAAACAGGTACAATTAAAACCTACCCCGTCCCTCTCCTAGAGAGAGTGTATGTAATCCTCCAACGCACTGAGCTCACGCTCATTGAAAGCCACCATTTCTTCTGAGAGAACATGGCGCCTTTGGGATTCACTCTTGGAAGTCGTTTCTCCAATCCTGGCTGCTCCCCTACCTGGAAAACCCTGTGGACTCTCTCCATCTGCCCCTCCCCCTGTCCCGCCCCCGCTGGGCCAAGGAAGCAGGTCCACTGGCAAGTGTGCAAGGAGAAAAGAGCAAGAACTCTCTTGGTTTCTTACCTCATTCTTTCAATACTTTTTTTTTTTTTTATTGTTTATGTGTGTTTCATGACGTACATGACAGATTAGTACAAGCAGTGCACAAATATAGCTCAATAGTAATACACATATATGGGGCAAGAAGCACTCGACATTATTATTTATTTCTACTCTAGGGGGGCAAGCAAGCAGGTGCTGATGGGAACGGGTGAAGATGGTCAGGTTCACAATAAATGGCAATGGGGAGCAACGGGAGCTGCGGAGGTTCGTGCCCCACCTAAGAGGATGCTACCTAGTTCTCTGCCATGTCAGGAGGGAGGCTGCTGGAATGTTCCAAATATTAAAGAGGATGCACACATTTTTTATGTTATATGAAATCTTCCCATTTTAAAGATGGATGCCTAATGAACTATGACAAGGAACACACATTGCGGGGGTGAAATAAAACACTAGACTATGGAGAGGCGGCCCCGCACTCCTTACCCACATGATTTCACTTAGTTGTTCCTGCAACCCAAAGAGGCAGAACTTCATCTCTTACGGGTAAGGAAACCAAGGCTTAAGGACATCGGGGAATGCATCTAAGATCTGAGAGTCTCAAGGCAGTGAAACTCAGCCTGCTGTGTGTGACCTGCTCTCTCTGGGGTTAATCCTGTGTGAATGAGCCCCTACTTTGGACCTGTGAAATTCTGACGCCAGGAGAAAGTCTGGTTCTCTGTGCGTCTCCCAATAGGCCAAACAAACAAACAAAATAAGGGCTCCTTGGCTTCCCAACTCTTGCAAACAACTGCAAGAGAAGGCGACAGGGAGAGGAGCTGACTCGTTTGGTGACTTCCAGGGCCACCAAAGCATGACAGCCCAGCAAGAAGGGGAGTGGTGGGTTCACGGCATCATGGGACAAACTGGCGCCAAGATGGAGGAAGGTAGGGGGAAAGGCCTATGGCGGGTCAACTTACTGATACAGAATAACACTAATACTTACTGTGCATTAAATTATGTATCAGAAGTTGTTCTAAGTTGGTAGTTAGGTTATTTGATTTCATTTTCAACTTGGGAATCAGTACCTGTAGGAACCTCACTATACAGATGAGGAAACGGAGGCACAGTCACATGTCAGAGGTCATTTGGAACCAGACACACCAAAGCCCAAGTTTTAACCTCTTTCTTGTCTCTCTGGAGCTCCATCATCATCAGGACGGGGCACTAGTGTTCTTCAAGCCTCAGCTCTAACCATTATGTCCGAATGGGGGAATTATAAACAATAACACCACCACCACCATGGAGTAGGTTGGCTAAATCCAGGAAGCGATGCAAATAGGGTATTGTCTCTTTCATTAGATAGAGGAACGTCTTAAAGACAGGATGTCAGTTTCATTTTAATCTTCCACATTGCTCCATTTCTGGGTGCAGAGTACAGGGTTCCTAACCCTGGCTGTCTTAGAGAAAGGAAAGAGGCTACGCTTCAATGAGGCATTGCTCTTTTATTCTACCGGTGGGGAGAGCAGCTACAGAGAACGGGAAAATGGACTCTGGCACTCTCAAACTCTGGATAGACGGGTCATCTGGGAGGGTTTTCTACAACGATGAAAACATTTTATGTCCAATACAGTAGTCTCTAGCTCCATGTGGCTATGAAGCACTTGGTGACTCATGCAACTGAGGAACTGAATGTGTGATTACAATTAAAATGGAATTGAAATGCTAGAAGCCCCGTCTACCTAGAGGCTACCATATTGGACAGCATAGCCTCTAGAGAGTGTGGTGAGAAAATGGGCTAAGGGTCTCTCAATTCAGTCTTCCCCTACATGACTTGGGAGATTCCCTGCAAAGGCTTGGGTAGGAAGAAATTCGATTAGGTTCTGCCAAAGGACGGGTTCATCCTAGTCAGTTCCAGGTGCCGGGAGTGAAATGGCTCACACTAAAAATCCAAAAGGGAAACAAAAAGAAATAAAGACAACAAAAATCCCAAAGGGGTATAGTTTTGGGGGGAGGCATATTAAACTTTTTGGCATTATTTTTCATTTAATTCCAAATCACTATAACACTATCATTTTTACGCATTTCAATCTTCACGGGTTCCACGCACTGGCTGTTTCTAACTAGAAATACTCTACAAGGCCAATCCCTACCATGTCGACAGTTTCTACAACTTCAAGGCCAAGTCTCCCCCATACTGCCCATGATAGGGTTGGAGAAGAGAAATTGAAACTAGCCTTTCCTCCTCCACCTGAGATGTGCGCTCTTTCTCTAGGGCCTGGTTTCCAGAAGCATACCCCTGAGCTCAGAAACGATCTCTGTGAGGTCAAATGGCAGAGGCATGGAAGGATCACCCTTTTCCCAATATGGCCGGCACTCTGGCTTCTGATCCGCGGGTAACGATCGGGCAACTCGAGAGTGGCACCTGGAAGAGTAAGAATAGGCAGTTAATTCCTGGGGAAGAAATGTCTGCCAGACCCAAATACGGGCAACATGGGGCACCCTTGACAGATGCTTCAATGGCGATCCACTGTGGTGCTGGCGATGAGAACAGAAAGAGGAGTTTGGGAGGCAGAAAGCAGGTGTGTTTATGAGAAGGAAGAACAAGTTCTTTACGGAGCTGGAACTTCTTCTTTTTTTCCAATTCCCAGATTTGCATTATCTCTACTGGCTTTGCAGAAGTCAATCATTGGGGAGAAATTCAGTTACTCTGCCTTTAAAAATGGTGAATTATTTTTTCATTATCTCGACTGTTATTTAAAGTGTGTGATTAAGCCATTATCAGATTTAAATGTTTGTGGGATTTCCATGTATTACTAGATTACCGAGAAAGATTAAATTGAATTTACTGCATTAAAACGTCCAAGAATAGATTAAACAATATTACAGACTGGGATTGACTCAGGAGATCCTGGAGATTTACAAGTATCCCAGCTTGCTGTGCTCAGGAAAAGGCACTCCAAGGAGAGACCGATTTATAAGGATATATGCAAATAGAGGTTAATAATCATTTCCACTGATGAATAGGTGGGGAAAACTTCCGCAAAATTAAATTAAGAGGCTAGCGAGAGTGACTCCCTAAGGAAAACACTTAAATCACGGTTTTTATTAAATGGATTATTCATCAATAGTCGAGAAATTAATTATCATATGCAACTAAATCATAGCTCCGTAGGAAGAAAGTTAGGGCGACATCATCACACCTTGGCAGGCGGCTACCTCTCCGAGAGACCAGCTTATTGGACACTGGGCTGGGAAAACTCAGGGGCTTTGGCTTTATGTGTTTGAGAAGCAAAGATCAGAGAGAAGAAAACACGGACTGCAATAAGAACTGGACGCTTTCTCTTTGAGCGCATGGTGGGGACAGCGCGTGTCCGAAAAAGAAATGCTCAGACATCAGTGAGAGTCGTGTGGTCCTCTCCCAATCGCCCCACCTTCTCGGTTTGGTCCTCTCAATCAGTGAAAAAAGGGGTCCTACCCATCCATCATGTGTCTTCCGGGTAGGACTCACGATGAAGAGATCAAGAAGGGAGCGCCCCAGCCCCCTATTCCCAAGCCCTGATGGTCGAGAAGCTTCCTAAACTAAAAGACGTCTTCTCCTCTGGGGAATTATTAATGGTGAGGGGATCCCCAGGGGAAAACATACTTCAACTTTACACCTATTTTCTCGGGTGGTTAATTGCTCGCCATTGCATTATCTCTACTGGCTTTGCAGAAGTCAATCATTGGGGAGAAATTCAGTTACTCTGCCTTTAAAAATGGTGAATTATTTTTTCATTATCTCGACTGTTATTTAAAGTGTGTGATTAAGCCATTATCAGATTTAAATGTTTGTGGGATTTCCATGTATTACTAGATTACCGAGAAAGATTAAATTGAATTTACTGCATTAAAACGTCCAAGAATAGATTAAACAATATTACAGACTGGGATTGACTCAGGAGATCCTGGAGATTTACAAGTATCCCAGCTTGCTGTGCTCAGGAAAAGGCACTCCAAGGAGAGACCGATTTATAAGGATATATGCAAATAGAGGTTAATAATCATTTCCACTGATGAATAGGTGGGGAAAACTTCCGCAAAATTAAATTAAGAGGCTAGCGAGAGTGACTCCCTAAGGAAAACACTTAAATCACGGTTTTTATTAAATGGATTATTCATCAATAGTCGAGAAATTAATTATCATATGCAACTAAATCATAGCTCCGTAGGAAGAAAGTTAGGGCGACATCATCACACCTTGGCAGGCGGCTACCTCTCCGAGAGACCAGCTTATTGGACACTGGGCTGGGAAAACTCAGGGGCTTTGGCTTTATGTGTTTGAGAAGCAAAGATCAGAGAGAAGAAAACACGGACTGCAATAAGAACTGGACGCTTTCTCTTTGAGCGCATGGTGGGGACAGCGCGTGTCCGAAAAAGAAATGCTCAGACATCAGTGAGAGTCGTGTGGTCCTCTCCCAATCGCCCCACCTTCTCGGTTTGGTCCTCTCAATCAGTGAAAAAAGGGGTCCTACCCATCCATCATGTGTCTTCCGGGTAGGACTCACGATGAAGAGATCAAGAAGGGAGCGCCCCAGCCCCCTATTCCCAAGCCCTGATGGTCGAGAAGCTTCCTAAACTAAAAGACGTCTTCTCCTCTGGGGAATTATTAATGGTGAGGGGATCCCCAGGGGAAAACATACTTCAACTTTACACCTATTTTCTCGGGTGGTTAATTGCTCTCCCGCCATTCTGTGCACTCAATCCGTCGTACATTACACAGAACGTTCCAATATATCTTCGCCTCTCCGCATCGGGCCCTGATAATAGCGTCTGTTAACACGCACTAAGTACTATTATGTAGCACATCACTTCATAAATAATAAGATTAGCTGACCTCCGGGCCCCAAGAAGAGTAATGTGTTTAAATGTTCTCATTATTTATTTAAAACAAGAATTAAAGCAACAGAAGCTGCTTTTGACAATCCTCTTAGCATAAATATTAAACTGTTTGCACTGATAAGCCCACACAGCACCCAAGAACACAGGCGCGTACTACGGACTACTTAATAATCCTAGGTGTTTGAGATGCTGCTGCTCGCTGCATCTCTCCAGTTCTAGAGAGAGTCTCTAATTCACATGGAAGGGATGGGTGGGTGGGGAGGAGGGAATTAATATTCAAGGGAGGCTGCAACTAATTGCAAAGGAACTCTGCAACGCTTCTGAAACTGTGCTTTCTCTTGGTCTCGGAATCAAGAGAGTAAGGCTCAATTCACCAGAAAGGGAGAGGTACTCCAGGTTGAGCACTCCCACCTCAAGGCAGGGGAATGACTGTGCACACATTACCCCGAGTGGCAGAGTAAGGGGCTGATCCACCCCGACTATTGGAAGGTCTGTCCACAGTCAACAGTTACGCTTTTTCACCTGTCAAATGGGTCTGGCCCCCTCGCTCTGAGAAAGTATTAAAAATGTGCCGCAGAAGTTTGCTGATGCTGTACTGTACAAGTCTGAGAGCCCATCCAGTTCCCTTCTGAGTGAGGCCACTCTGATTTTCTACCACTGTCCTTCTCATGGAAGGATCAACTGATGCGGCGACTGCCTCCTTCTCACGCCGGCCCTGAGAGGCTAGGAGCTGTCCATACCCACTGCCTCTCTCTAGGCTAGAGCGAGCATCCCTTGTTGTGTCTCTTCAGGGCCTTAATTCAGATATTTCAAGATCCCTTTATTTTTTTCCATATTCATTCCTTCATTCATTTGGCTGTGCTGGGTCTTGGCTGCGGCATGGGAGGTCTTTGTTGTGTCATGTCGGATCTTTCCTTGCAAGGCATGGACTGAGGCATGGACTGTGGTTCACGGCCTGCAGCAGTCTGGAGCTTAGTTTAGTTGCTCCTCAGCAGGTAGGATCTTACTTCCCTGACCAGGGAACAAACCTGCATCTCCTGCATTGGGAGCACAGTCTTAACCCCTGGACCACCAGGGGCGTCCCCTCAAGATCACTTTAAAACTCTTCCTTTATAGCCTTCCCTGGTGGTCTAGTGGCTAAGACTCTGAGCTCTCAATGTGGAGTGCCTGGGTTCAATCCCTGGTCGGGGAACTAGGTCCCAATGCCACAAGTAAGAGTTTGCACGCAAGCTGCAAAACAAAAACAAAACAAAATCTTCCTTTCATGCTCAGCACTGCTTTCCAGTTTGTCGGTGGTCATGACTGGGCTCCTCAAAGGGCTTGCAGCTGACATAATATGGAAAAGGATAGTCACCTGCAACTCAAATCATACTGTCGACTTCAACATCGTGCCAGATAGTGGGACTGGAAAAGAAAGCCTTGAGAATGCCTTGAAGGCCTCTTTTCCCGTGGGCTTTCATTTCTCCTGCTCAGATCACGCAATCTGCCTCTCTTCCATCTTCATTTCCTGAGATGGGCAAGCACAGCAATGAAGGCATTCTCTGCACGCGGGGAAGCTGCTGCTTTCCTGGAGCCTGACATCTTGAGTTTCTTAGCCTCCTCAAACGTCAGCTTCTCACTTGTCACATGGGAATACTGATGATGATGATGATGATGATGATAGTACCTTAATTATGGGCTTACTGTGAAGGCTAAAGGGATGAATACATGTGAAGTGCTTCGCACACTGCCTGGCACGTGATCATTAAATACTATCATCATGATGGTTCCTTCTTCTACAAGTCGTGAACAGGGATAACAGGAGACGCCAAGGAGGGGGCTGCCTCTCGCATCTGTGACTGTTCCCTCCTTCAATGAGCCGAGCGGGTGGCCTCTGGACGGGCTCTTGGTGGGGGAAACTCTGGAGATCCAGAGCATCTCTCTCTGGCTTGAATCTGATGGAGCCTGCGGCTGAATCCTATCACAACGTGACATTTCAGGATGCGGAGGCTTCCGCGGGCAAGCTGCCGCGGCTCCCCAGTGACAGGCTAAACTGCTCAGACTCAGAAGAGACAGAGCCGTTGTTTCTGAAGACCCAGGATTCTTCACAGGCACTGTCCTCGGACTGCTTCAGTGGCAGCCGTTCCAGGCTGACCTGGCATTTCCAGGAAACGACGTGGGGCTGTTTCTCAGTGTACATGTTCTTTGGTTCTCACAACATCAAGGGGCCCCCGAGTTCTCTTAAGCGATCTTCTAGGAATCCTGACAGTGGTGGACCTTGGCCACTTTGTGTCTATTCCCACTGCCCCACAAAGAAGAGCCTAATTTTCTGGAGGAGTTTGTCCCGTCCCTGGGCTTGGCCAAGGTGCTCAGCACTGCTTTCCAGTTTGTCGGTGGTCATGACTGGGCTCCTCAAAGGGCTTGCAGCTGACATAATATGGAAAAGGATAGTCACCTGCAACTCAAATCATACTGTCGACTTCAACATCGTGCCAGATAGTGGGACTGGAAAAGAAAGCCTTGAGAATGCCTTGAAGGCCTCTTTTCCCGTGGGCTTTCATTTCTCCTGCTCAGATCACGCAATCTGCCTCTCTTCCATCTTCATTTCCTGAGATGGGCAAGCACAGCAATGAAGGCATTCTCTGCACGCGGGGAAGCTGCTGCTTTCCTGGAGCCTGACATCTTGAGTTTCTTAGCCTCCTCAAACGTCAGCTTCTCACTTGTCACATGGGAATACTGATGATGATGATGATGATGATGATAGTACCTTAATTATGGGCTTACTGTGAAGGCTAAAGGGATGAATACATGTGAAGTGCTTCGCACACTGCCTGGCACGTGATCATTAAATACTATCATCATGATGGTTCCTTCTTCTACAAGTCGTGAACAGGGATAACAGGAGACGCCAAGGAGGGGGCTGCCTCTCGCATCTGTGACTGTTCCCTCCCTTCAATGAGCCGAGCGGGTGGCCTCTGGACGGGCTCTTGGTGGGGGAAACTCTGGAGATCCAGAGCATCTCTCTCTGGCTTGAATCTGATGGAGCCTGCGGCTGAATCCTATCACAACGTGACATTTCAGGATGCGGAGGCTTCCGCGGGCAAGCTGCCGCGGCTCCCCAGTGACAGGCTAAACTGCTCAGACTCAGAAGAGACAGAGCCGTTGTTTCTGAAGACCCAGGATTCTTCACAGGCACTGTCCTCGGACTGCTTCAGTGGCAGCCGTTCCAGGCTGACCTGGCATTTCCAGGAAACGACGTGGGGCTGTTTCTCAGTGTACATGTTCTTTGGTTCTCACAACATCAAGGGGCCCCCGAGTTCTCTTAAGCGATCTTCTAGGAATCCTGACAGTGGTGGACCTTGGCCACTTTGTGTCTATTCCCACTGCCCCACAAAGAAGAGCCTAATTTTCTGGAGGGGAGTTTGTCCCGTCCCTGGGCTTGGCCAAGGGGTTTCAGTGGGGTTGGCTTCATCTCTACAGACAGAGGACAGCTCTGACTAGTTTCACCTCATCAGCACATCCTCCCCTTTCAGCCACAGGGAGCGTGTTAGGGGAGGCGCATGACCCACTCCGGGGCAAGATGTAAATCAAAGGACGGGTCTGGGCGCTCAGGGAAACGCTATCTCCTGGCCTGTGAACTATCAGGATGGGTGACCTTGGACCTCCACAATCACTTTGCTACCATGTAGCAAGGGGCTGGGTCTTGGCAGGGATATGGTTTGAATAGCCGGATCGAGCCTCCCCTGAAGCTATTTAGCTGTGCTTAGACTTTTTCAGTTTCATTAGCTTGTAACTGTTTGAGTTAGGTTTCTCTGTCATTTGCAATCTAAAGCATCCTCGCTGATATGCTGGCCATGTCTCCCACCCCTCAGAGACCTCCTGCCTCTTACCACATAAACTGCCATGGAGCTGACTGCTGAGTGAATGTGGACGGTCCTCTCTCCAAATTGAGATGCTGTGGCTGGTACAGGTAGCGTGAGCACTGACTGTCTGGGCTGAAAGTATGGAACCCCTGGCTTTTGTTTTGGGTTTGAGTAATATTTCCACTGGGGACAACTTTCTACCCAGAAAACATGAGAGTGTGGGTGTATCTACACTGGCCTTTGCATGAAAACAAGCCAGTTTTAATGACCAGAGCTGGATGACTTTTCTAAAGAAAGGTTAAACAAATATTCCCTACATTCAGACTGCTCTGAGTCCAGCTAAACAGTAAGAAACTCAGCTAAACAGTCATAAGTTACAGCTTCCCCTTTCTACCTTGTCCTCTCTACTCCCATCCTAAAGAAAAATTCCTCTTTGAATGCTGTAGATTAACAAACTCAGATCTGACCAGAAAATCCTGCTCCTTTTACGGAGCAGTGCCAGAGCGGAAACGACGTGGGGCTGTTTCTCAGTGTACATGTTCTTTGGTTCTCACAACATCAAGGGGCCCCCGAGTTCTCTTAAGCGATCTTCTAGGAATCCTGACAGTGGTGGACCTTGGCCACTTTGTGTCTATTCCCACTGCCCCACAAAGAAGAGCCTAATTTTCTGGAGGGGAGTTTGTCCCGTCCCTGGGCTTGGCCAAGGGGTTTCAGTGGGGTTGGCTTCATCTCTACAGACAGAGGACAGCTCTGACTAGTTTCACCTCATCAGCACATCCTCCCTTTCAGCCACGGGGAGCGTGTTAGGAGGCGCATGACCCACTCCGGGGCAAGATGTAAATCAAAGGACGGGTCTGGGCGCTCAGGGAAACGCTATCTCCTGGCCTGTGAACTATCAGGATGGGTGACCTTGGACCTCCACAATCACTTTGCTACCATGTAGCAAGGGGCTGGGTCTTGGCAGGGATATGGTTTGAATAGCCGGATCGAGCCTCCCCTGAAGCTATTTAGCTGTGCTTAGACTTTTTCAGTTTCATTAGCTTGTAACTGTTTGAGTTAGGTTTCTCTGTCATTTGCAATCTAAAGCATCCTCGCTGATATGCTGGCCATGTCTCCCACCCCTCAGAGACCTCCTGCCTCTTACCACATAAACTGCCATGGAGCTGACTGCTGAGTGAATGTGGACGGTCCTCTCTCCAAATTGAGATGCTGTGGCTGGTACAGGTAGCGTGAGCACTGACTGTCTGGGCTGAAAGTATGGAACCCCTGGCTTTTGTTTTGGGTTTGAGTAATATTTCCACTGGGGACAACTTTCTACCCAGAAAACATGAGAGTGTGGGTGTATCTACACTGGCCTTTGCATGAAAACAAGCCAGTTTTAATGACCAGAGCTGGATGACTTTTCTAAAGAAAGGTTAAACAAATATTCCCTACATTCAGACTGCTCTGAGTCCAGCTAAACAGTAAGAAACTCAGCTAAACAGTCATAAGTTACAGCTTCCCCTTTCTACCTTGTCCTCTCTACTCCCATCCTAAAGAAAAAATTCCTCTTTTGAATGCTGTAGATTAACAAACTCAGATCTGACCAGAAAATCCTGCTCCTTTTACGGAGCAGTGCCAGGGGAGCAGAGGAAAAGAATATATACCTCATTTCTCTCCTTCCCAAAGTTGTATTATTTCTACTCAGAGGACTCTATAAGCCACTTTCAAAACTCCTGCTACTTAGAAACGCTTCTCCTGAATGACCTAGTGACGTAACAGGAAGCCACCAAATGGTGTCACACTGGCTGGCCCAGGAGCCGACTGTCCTGAGGTTCCTCTCGTTCCCGCCCACAGGTGTAACTCATGCAGGGCCCCATGGCTCGCTGATTTCCCTCAGGGCCACACTTCCATCTGGAGAAGCAAAACCATGGCTACATTAGTGAACACTGGTCGCCATGCTGAAATTAACCACTCTAGCTAAAGTATGTGTTAATTATGGGTATGCAAGCCAGTCAATAAAAGGTTAATGCAAGAGTCAGAGGATAAATTTCTTCCCTTATTGCATCACTTCACAGACTAAATGACTTAACATTATACTTTGTGTTTTTAATCAATAGGTTTTACAGTAATGTGCTAGCCATTGATTTTAAGAAAACATGTACGGTCTTCCTCCTGGTCCCTAAATTTTGTGACTAAAATAAAGAAGGACAGGTAACATTTCCATTACGCCTGATGAAATGCCAAAGATATCGGGAGAAATGGTTCCTGCTAAAAGACTGACTGGGATAAAGCAAGCGTTAAAAAAAAAAAAAAAAAGTACCAGAAACTAGAACTTGATGGATTAAATATTACCAGGCACAGGTCATTGAGAAGACAAGAAAAACAAACTCCTAAGACAGAATTCTTCAATGCAAAAGAAGAGAGTAATTCCTGATTAAAATAGGTCCATGCTGCATATCGTTTAAGCATCCTAAAGAATTTTAATACGTAGCACTGATTCACTCAATTTTCACAACAACCTGAGAGAGGGAGGTAGGTAGATATTTGAACCCGTTTCCCATGAGAGCCGCCTCACCCAAGGTTTATTCAATGGCAGGTGCAAGAGCGGGAGATGGGTGGGCCCTGGACATCTGGTTGGCTGCCCTTTCCACCACGTTCCGTCTTTCTCATGGACTTCCATTTGGACCAAAATGGGCGCTATCTGGCGACTCTTCAGTTATTCTTGCCAAACGGAGGTATTTGGTAGATTCCAAACCATTTCAGGGGAAAGAAAGGAGGAAAATGTTTTCATCATGTTTCTACAAATAATCACAGAAAATGACTGATAAAAATTTTTCTTCTTTTCATTTCAATGACGTTGAGGGTCTCATAGCATAAGCATCTCTATAGCCCTTTCCAACATTCCAGGTGGCTCAGCAGTAAAGCATCTCTCTGCCAAGGAGGAGACCTGGGTTTGATCCCTGTGTTGGGAAGATCCTCTGGAGAAGGAAATGGCAACCCACTCCAGTATTCTTGCCTGGAGAATCCCACGGACAGAGGAGTCAAGGGGACTACCATCCGTGGATTGCAAAGAGTCAGACAGGACTTACCAACTACACAACAACCACAACAACAGCCCTTTCCAGTGTGACAGAAGTTCTATTTTTAAAAACACAGCTCAGGCAACACAGGCTGAGGGGCTTGCAGTGCTTTAAAATGTGTGGGAAGAAAAGAATAAACTTTGTGCCTCCAGACAATGAATATAACGTAGCCATTAAAAAGAATGCATTAAAAAAAAAAACAAAACAGGCTAGTGTGAAAGACATCACACTTCTAAAGACTAGAACAATTAAGACTCACAGCTTCATCAGAAAATATCCAAGGACTAAACAAGTGTGCTCTTCATAAAGTGAGAGTTTTTTTCCTGAAATTTTTATTCATGGTGAGGAGTTGACCGTCTTTCTGATTCACATCAAACAGAAGCCTGTTTTAGGGTACCAGCCACATCAGAATACATTTCCTTAAAAAGTGTCAACCAGCACCAACGTTTAAGAGGTTTCACTCAAGTAGAAAATCCTGATGTGTCACATCAAATCTATTAATACCTTTAACTTGCAAAACCCAACTAACAGGATCAGCAGGAAAAAAAAAAACAAGAAATAAAGATGTAAAGGGCTAGGCTTCCCTGGTGGTCCAGTGGGTAAGGACACTGCCTTGCAGTGCAAGGGGCGCCGGTTCGATCCCTGGCCTGGGAGGATCCCATGTGCCACAGAGCAGCTGGACCGATGTGTCCAACTACTGAGCCGGAGTTCTGGAGCGCATGCGCCCAGAGCTGGTGCTCTGTGACGAATGAGGCCACTGCGATGGGAGGCCCACACAGGCCAAAGAACAAAGATGGATGAAAATGAATAAATGAAAGACCAATAGAAGTGGCCAAAAATAAAAAAAAATTAAAAAGATGTCTTAAGATGTAAAGGGGTAACAATTTCCTCAACAGCTTTTATGCTTTGGACAGAGCTCAGACCAATATGGGACCTTGAATGCTCTCTGTTTGTAGTCTCTGGGGCCAGTGGAAAAGGACTATCTCACCATGCAGAGAGATTCCAGTGTTTAAAGAAAAGCAGTACTTTATCTCTGGGCTTTCCTGGTGGCTCAGTGGTAAAGAATCTGCCTGCAGTGCAGAAGACACGGGTTTGATCCCTGAGTAGGGACGATCCCCTGGAGAAGGAAAGGGCAACCCACTCCAGTGTGCCTGCCAGGAGCATCCCACGGACAGAGGAACGTGGTGGGCTATAGTCCATGGGCTGCAAAAGAGCTGGACACGACTTTGCCACTAAACAGCAACAGCAACAACAACTGTGAGCCTCTACTGTTCTCTCCTTGGGAGGGAAAGTCCCGGCAAAGCCCAGCTGCTGTAAATATGAATAGTTGTGTTCTCTACATTTGCTTGGAGCTCAATATTTTATATGTAAATAGTGGTTCCATAGTTCCTAATTCTTCTCCTCAACAAGAGTATTACCTATAATTTCTCTGAAATATAACATTAATATATTATATAGCCCAGTAACCATAAATAACAGGGTGTCTGGTTTTGTTTAATGAAAATGAACATGCAGAGTTCCAACTTGGGGGCCAAGAAGAAATTTCCTTTGACCAGGGTTCCTGGTCCTCCTGGCATATGGAACCAGGGCTTTATCCTACTCCGGACTGTAGTAAAGAGTTCCTCTGACCTGTGGCAAAGGCTCCATCAGAGAAGACCCTGGGGTGAGGGATACGGTGTCTAGACAGCACCTTCAAGAGGTCAGGAGATGAAGAGGCAAGGTGAGAAAACCTCTTGCTGGTATAAAAATCAGGGACACTTTTGGGCAGCGGAATGGCTTATTGAGCCATTTAAGCCTTGAAGGCATCTCTATTCTTTCTTTCAGGGCCCAGGAGGATGGTATGCACGTTTCCTTTCTACCGTATAATCCGCTGCCTCTGGTACCATTTCTTCCCAACCCACGTGATTACACTGTGTCATCCTGACATCTCCTTACCCCTCTGCCCTTCTAAGGTTTCCAGAGGTTTCTGTTGCTACGGGAGACACTATAAAGAAATTCTATTTCATGCCAATGCTTCCCTGATGGCATCTCCTCTCAGACCAAAGGAATAGTAAAGCTACTAACAGAAACATTAAATACAGTCAGTCATACACACTGAGCATCAGGCACTGTGTAAGTCTTCTAATGAAAGGTTTGTCCTCAAATGGAAAGGGAGGTCCAGAAGATTAACTAACTTGTCCAGGATCTCACAGCTAAAGGAAGGACAGCGTCAGGATGTGGCAAAATCGTCTGATTCCTAATCTCCAGCTCTTTGCACTATTCCACAATACAGACACCAAAAGAATCATTTTGGATCCTGGTTATAAACACTTTTCCAAAGTCACCTAGCCCCAAGTTAGACTCCCCAGAGGAGGGTCCTATCCATGTGAATTTCTGCAGGTGACTCTTGAGACTGGGCCCATTTGTGAAAACACACACCATCTTTACCTGCCACAAAGGACCATAAAGCTGCTGAAGGTCATACGTGGTGGGAGGGGGGCAGGTACGTGTCTTTGGGTCCATAGAGAACTCACATCAAATTCATCTCCATTTCAGAGAATGCCAGACTCAGGGTCAGTTCCTGCAGACCTGTAACTCAGCCACCTAAGGAGGCAACTGGTGACTTTGCAGGGTCCAGCACAGAGAACAGGCCTCTTGAACTCCTTTCCCTACTCGAGGGCCTCTGGCAGGCCCGTGGAACCAGGGCTTTATCCTACTCCGGACTGTAGTAAAGAGTTCCTCTGACCTGTGGCAAAGGCTCCATCAGAGAAGACCCTGGGGTGAGGGATACGGTGTCTAGACAGCACCTTCAAGAGGTCAGGAGATGAAGAGGCAAGGTGAGAAAACCTCTTGCTGGTATAAAAATCAGGGACACTTTTGGGCAGCGGAATGGCTTATTGAGCCATTTAAGCCTTGAAGGCATCTCTATTCTTTCTTTCAGGGCCCAGGAGGATGGTATGCACGTTTCCTTTCTACCGTATAATCCGCTGCCTCTGGTACCATTTCTTCCCAACCCACGTGATTACACTGTGTCATCCTGACATCTCCTTACCCCTCTGCCCTTCTAAGGTTTCCAGAGGTTTCTGTTGCTACGGGAGACACTATAAAGAAATTCTATTTCATGCCAATGCTTCCCTGATGGCATCTCCTCTCAGACCAAAGGAATAGTAAAGCTACTAACAGAAACATTAAATACAGTCAGTCATACACACTGAGCATCAGGCACTGTGTAAGTCTTCTAATGAAAGGTTTGTCCTCAAATGGAAAGGGAGGTCCAGAAGATTAACTAACTTGTCCAGGATCTCACAGCTAAAGGAAGGACAGCGTCAGGATGTGGCAAAATCGTCTGATTCCTAATCTCCAGCTCTTTGCACTATTCCACAATACAGACACCAAAAGAATCATTTTGGATCCTGGTTATAAACACTTTTCCAAAGTCACCTAGCCCCAAGTTAGACTCCCCAGAGGAGGGTCCTATCCATGTGAATTTCTGCAGGTGACTCTTGAGACTGGGCCCATTTGTGAAAACACACACCATCTTTACCTGCCACAAAGGACCATAAAGCTGCTGAAGGTCATACGTGGTGGGAGGGGGGCAGGTACGTGTCTTTGGGTCCATAGAGAACTCACATCAAATTCATCTCCATTTCAGAGAATGCCAGACTCAGGGTCAGTTCCTGCAGACCTGTAACTCAGCCACCTAAGGAGGCAACTGGTGACTTTGCAGGGTCCAGCACAGAGAACAGGCCTCTTGAACTCCTTTCCCCTACTCGAGGGCCTCTGGCAGGCCCGTGGAACCACTTAATACGTGAGACTGCTTGGCCCACCACTGGGGTGTAAGTCCGGGAGGTGGAGGGTTGAGGACAATTTTACCCCCGGGTTCATTTGTCGGCTTGTCAGTTACATAATGAGTGATGAATGGGCTACCTTGACAGCTGAACATTTAGGAGCTGCTGACCTTTGGTCTCTGGTCACATGATAGGGTCATCTGAAACCTGCATGACTTCTACCTGGCGGAGGGTAACAATATAAAGGTCAAATCGGCTGGCCGCTTATGTGAATTAAGTCTGAGGCAGCCTGGTTGGGAGCTTCAGGAGGGGCCGGCTTGGGTTCCCCAGCACACAAAGCTATGGAACCATTGCAGAACCGTGCTCAACAAAAGATATACAATTTCAAAGCAGTCTAGAGTAACTTTCCTTGCGAGGGAAAAGAATGAACTCATTATTTTTAAAGGGCCACAATGAAAACAAACACTTTGGAAGAAAATATATTCGGCCACTGATTCTGCCGTTGGGAGGGAAAGCATACAGGCGTATGACTTAATGAGTGATATTAATGCTCTACCTGCAACATGGCAGAAGGTCCAATTTGATGCAATTACGGGAACAAAATCTCCACCGGGTAGTATCAAGCCCTCCTTTCAGCCATAGAATACGGTCTCTCCACCATCTTCTGTCAGCACCGTACCCCACAAAGGGCCATGATTGACAAAAGATAACCCATTCCAAATTTCATGACTTCCCTGTTGCCTGAAACTCAAGTAAAGTTTGCCCAGGACCGTCTCAAACTTCAGAAAGCTTCCAGAGTAACTTCTGATCAGAAATTCAAGGCAGCTGTGATTTTCAGATGCGCTATACCATTTTTTAAAAATGACGTTTCTTCTTGCAGACCCGAAGAGTTTTGCTTTTTGATGACTCGGTTAAATTCCATATACTCAGCATCCGATAACAGCCATCGCAGAGTAACGAATAGTTATGAAAATGAAAGCTCCCCGATCCAGGATCTAGAAACTTCATAACCATGGAAGAAGCAGACATTACAGAGAAATCTGATTGGTGACTTTGCAGGGTCCAGCACAGAGAACAGGCCTCTTGAACTCCTTTCCCCTACTCGAGGCCTCTGGCAGGCCCGTGGAACCACTTAATACGTGAGACTGCTTGGCCCACCACTGGGGTGTAAGTCCGGGAGGTGGAGGGTTGAGGACAATTTTACCCCCGGGTTCATTTGTCGGCTTGTCAGTTACATAATGAGTGATGAATGGGCTACCTTGACAGCTGAACATTTAGGAGCTGCTGACCTTTGGTCTCTGGTCACATGATAGGGTCATCTGAAACCTGCATGACTTCTACCTGGCGGAGGGTAACAATATAAAGGTCAAATCGGCTGGCCGCTTATGTGAATTAAGTCTGAGGCAGCCTGGTTGGGAGCTTCAGGAGGGGCCGGCTTGGGTTCCCCAGCACACAAAGCTATGGAACCATTGCAGAACCGTGCTCAACAAAAGATATACAATTTCAAAGCAGTCTAGAGTAACTTTCCTTGCGAGGGAAAAGAATGAACTCATTATTTTTAAAGGGCCACAATGAAAACAAACACTTTGGAAGAAAATATATTCGGCCACTGATTCTGCCGTTGGGAGGGAAAGCATACAGGCGTATGACTTAATGAGTGATATTAATGCTCTACCTGCAACATGGCAGAAGGTCCAATTTGATGCAATTACGGGAACAAAATCTCCACCGGGTAGTATCAAGCCCTCCTTTCAGCCATAGAATACGGTCTCTCCACCATCTTCTGTCAGCACCGTACCCCACAAAGGGCCATGATTGACAAAAGATAACCCATTCCAAATTTCATGACTTCCCTGTTGCCTGAAACTCAAGTAAAGTTTGCCCAGGACCGTCTCAAACTTCAGAAAGCTTCCAGAGTAACTTCTGATCAGAAATTCAAGGCAGCTGTGATTTTCAGATGCGCTATACCATTTTTTAAAAATGACGTTTCTTCTTGCAGACCCGAAGAGTTTTGCTTTTTGATGACTCGGTTAAATTCCATATACTCAGCATCAGATAACAGCCATCGCAGAGGTAACGAATAGTTATGAAAATGAAAGCTAAGAGGCCACGGCCATCGATTTCCAGGATCTAGAAACTTCATAACCCATGGAAGAAGCAGACATTACAGAGAAATCTGATTGACACTAAGAGCCTGTTTTCTACAAAGGATATTCCCCCTGCCAAGTCAAGGACCGACAGACCGACGGCCACTGCAGCATAATCCACTCACACTCCTGAGAGATGAGCAAAGCACAGGACAATGGCTTACAGCATGAAAGGCCAGCTGTTCTGACTTTGGAATGCTCATTTGAGTTGTAAGCTGTGAAATAAATTTGAGTTGATGGTTCTCCCATCTGCTCACCTGTCAGTCTCTTTCCACTGTGCTTCTGTTTTTAGAAATACTTGCGAGCAACCTGCTTAATTGGTTTTTGGAGGCCGGGAAGCGTCTCCCAAGTTTATTTTAACCTTATACCGAACATAAGGCTACTGGGCCTTTGTTCCTCGTCTCTCCTTTAAGAACCCTCACTAATAGGTCGAGAGCACTTACACAGAAAACTCGGTGGAGCCCCAAACCAATAGGGGGGCAGGGGGCGGTGGCCCCAAAGGTGGAATCAGAGGATGGTGGGCTGACACGGAATGCCAACTGACCCGGGGTGTCCAGCCTTCTGAGGAATCTGCTTTGCACCCACTGAAAAGCTGAGTCCTGGCACTTCCTGGTGGTCCAGAGGTGAAGATTTTGCCTTCCAACGCAGGGGATGTGGGTTCTATCCTTGGCTGGGGGGGCTAAGATCCTACATGTCTTACAGTCCAAAAATCAAACTATAAACAGAAGCAAAATAAAATCAATGAAGACTTAAAAAAAAATAAAATTTGAATCCAAGTCAAAATTCTTACAAGGGCCTGCGCGTCCCTATATGATCCATCTCTTCCCAAACCCTACTCCTGGTCTCTCCTGCCACATGTCCCATTATTCTCTTTGCTTCGATCATACTGGCATATCTGTTCCTCCTTGAACAGGCGAAGAACACCCTCAGGTATTTGAATCCGCTGTTTCTCCAGCCTTGAATCCGAAGAGTTTTGCTTTGATGACTCGGTTAAATTCCATATACTCAGCATCAGATAACAGCCATCGCAGAGGTAACGAATAGTTATGAAAATGAAAGCTAAGAGGCCACGGCCATCGATTTCCAGGATCTAGAAACTTCATAACCCATGGAAGAAGCAGACATTACAGAGAAATCTGATTGACACTAAGAGCCTGTTTTCTACAAAGGATATTCCCCCTGCCAAGTCAAGGACCGACAGACCGACGGCCACTGCAGCATAATCCACTCACACTCCTGAGAGATGAGCAAAGCACAGGACAATGGCTTACAGCATGAAAGGCCAGCTGTTCTGACTTTGGAATGCTCATTTGAGTTGTAAGCTGTGAAATAAATTTGAGTTGATGGTTCTCCCATCTGCTCACCTGTCAGTCTCTTTCCACTGTGCTTCTGTTTTTAGAAATACTTGCGAGCAACCTGCTTAATTGGTTTTTGGAGGCCGGGAAGCGTCTCCCAAGTTTATTTTAACCTTATACCGAACATAAGGCTACTGGGCCTTTGTTCCTCGTCTCTCCTTTAAGAACCCTCACTAATAGGTCGAGAGCACTTACACAGAAAACTCGGTGGAGCCCCAAACCAATAGGGGGGCAGGGGGCGGTGGCCCCAAAGGTGGAATCAGAGGATGGTGGGCTGACACGGAATGCCAACTGACCCGGGGTGTCCAGCCTTCTGAGGAATCTGCTTTGCACCCACTGAAAAGCTGAGTCCTGGCACTTCCTGGTGGTCCAGAGGTGAAGATTTTGCCTTCCAACGCAGGGGATGTGGGTTCTATCCTTGGCTGGGGGGGCTAAGATCCTACATGTCTTACAGTCCAAAAATCAAACTATAAACAGAAGCAAAATAAAATCAATGAAGACTTAAAAAAAAATAAAATTTGAATCCAAGTCAAAATTCTTACAAGGGCCTGCGCGTCCCTATATGATCCATCTCTTCCCAAACCCTACTCCTGGTCTCTCCTGCCACATGTCCCATTATTCTCTTTGCTTCGATCATACTGGCATATCTGTTCCTCCTTGAACAGGCGAAGAACACCCTCAGGTATTTGAATCCGCTGTTTCTCCAGCCTTGAAAACTCTTCCCCTAGAATATCCATGTGGCTTGCTCCCCTGTTCCTTCAGGTCACTCCTTTGTGACAATCCAGTGATCAAAGCCTTCCTTGATTGCCCTACGGAAGACAGAAGCATCTCGCCTTCCTCCTGCCCCAACCCCAGCCCTCTCCACTCCCCATCATCTTTTCCTGCCCCATTTTTACCTCCACAACACCTGATACCACGTGTGTGTGTTCGTATGTGTGTGTGTGTAAGCTCCCTGAGGGCAGGAATTTCTGTTTGACTCGTTGTTATACCCTTAGAGACTGGAGCACAGGCTGGCACACTGTAGCCACAATAGACACAGGTGGGACGCCCAGATCGCGGAAAGCAACTTGCCTCATGTGAACCTTCAACAGTAGAAAGATGGGCACGTGCACTTCAGAGCTCCAGCTCGGTAGTTGGACACATTGGTCCAGCCACTCCACGGCACGTGGGATCTTCCCAGGTCAGGTATCGAACCGGCGCCCCTTGCACTGCAAGGGGGTGTCCCTA
Source organism: Tragulus kanchil (assembly GCA_022376925.1). Taxonomy (NCBI): domain Eukaryota; kingdom Metazoa; phylum Chordata; class Mammalia; order Artiodactyla; family Tragulidae; genus Tragulus; species Tragulus kanchil. Next base: position 145,359,865 of record JAIOJX010000031.1, on the reverse strand, counting down.
TCCACTGGATCACCAGGGAAGCCCTATAAATTTATTTTTAAATATTGTACTTATTTATTTTAATTTTGGCTGCATCAGGTTCTTAGTTGCAGCATGCAGGATCTTCGTGGGGGCAGTGGAGCTTCTCTCCAGCTGTGAGTCCTGGGCTCAGCAGTTGCAGCATGTGGACTTAATTGCCCCTCACACATGTGGGACCTTAGCTCCCGGACCACGGATCGAACCCGTGTCCCCTGTATTGGAAGGCAGATTCACAACCAGTGGATCACCAAAGAAGTCCCTATATATAAAGACTATGGTTCACCTCCACATACCTTATCTCACATGACCCTTACCACTAGGGAAGGAAATGAAGGTGCTGGCCCTGCTGGGGAGACCAGGACATGGAGGCCTTGATCCAGGTCACAGGGCTGGTAAGTCACATAGCTGAGGCTGGAATTCAGGTTATTGGCTAGTTTGGCATTTATCTAGGAAACTTTGCTTCCTCTATGGGTGGAATTGGACGACTACTGGTCACTGTTACTCTGAACACTATTTTTGCAGGCAAATTCTCATTCCCTCAAGATAACACATGTGTATCACAGACCCCACTGGGCACTAGTCTACTCTAGCCCAAGCATCCACGGGTTCTCTAAGCCCCCATTTCAAGATCAGAGATAATAAACGGCTCCCTCTGCCTATGGATTTTTATGACAGGAACAAAACTATTTCAGCGGAGGTCTTCGGTGGAAGGGCAAGAAGTCCAAGCAACTGTACCATCAAGACTGCTAGGCGAGCGTGGCCCCTGAACTCCAAAGATGTGAGCGACGTCCTCATCTTAAAGCCAAAGCAGGGCTTCCCCTGGTGGTCCAGCGGGTAAGGACACCACCTTGCAGTGCAAGGGGCGCCGGTTCGATCCCTGGCCTGGGAAGATCCCACGTGCTGCGGAGTGGCTGGACCGATGTGTCCAATCACCGAGCCGGAGCTCTGGAGCGCATGCGCCCAGAGCCAGTGCTCTGCGACGACTGACACCACCGTGATGGGAGGCCCACACGGGCCAAAGAACAAAGACGGATGAAAATAGAGAAATGAAAGACCAATAGAAGTGGCCTGCCCACTCCCCTCCCTCCCCAACCCGAACCTCGCCCAAAGTAAATAAATAAATAAATCTTTAAAAAAAAAAAAAAAAAGCCAAAGCAAAGCTGTGTTTTATGGCCCTAGGAACTGAATGATGCTTCCGCGGCGAACACATAGAAGTTACAATTACTCTTACCCACATACATAGGTGTTGGCGCTTCCCAAGAGGCGTGAGCAGTAGAGAACTCGCCTGCCAATGCACGAGGCCTAAGAACTGTGATGGCGTGGATCCCTGGGTCAGGAAGATCCCCTGGAGGAGGGCATGGCCACCCTCTCCAGTAGTCTTGCTTGGAGAATCTCATGAACAGAGGAGGCTGGCGGGCGACAGTCCACGGGGTGGCAAAGAGCTGGACACGACTGAAGCGACTTAGTGCACACATAAACAGCTATGCTGCTGGGCTCAGTGGTCAAGAAGGAGGAAAACTCAATCATCTATAATGGTAAAGAATTCAAAAATACAGATCTATAAACATGCTGGTGGTGTTCAGTTGCTCAGTCATGTTGGACTCTTTTGCAATCCTGTGGACTGTAGCCCATCAGGCTCCTCTGTGGAGTTCCCAGGCAAGAATACTGCAGTGGGTGGCCATTTCTTTCTCCAGGGGACCTTCCTGACTCAGGGATCAAACCTGAGTTGCCTACCTCTCCTGCACTGGCAGGCAAGTTCTTTACCACTGAGCTACCTCGGAAGCCCTAGACACACACACACACACACACACACATAGCTTAATCACTTCACTGTGCACCTGAAACTAATAAACTATAAACTGTAAATCAACTATACTACGATTTAAAAAAAAGAAACGGATAACAATTCAGTGTAGCTTACTAAGTGCCTGCCTGCTGATCGATGGATCAAGCAGGAATGGGGCAGAAGGGGTTTGGTTATTGCAGTGTGTGTGTGTGCGTGTGTGTGTGTGTGTTCATTCACTCAACAAATATTTACTATGTCCAAAGATCTAGAGATACAGTGGCGAACTGGACAAAGTTCTAGGTCTCACAGAGGTGACATTCTGCTGGAGAAAGACAGAAAATAAACCCATGCATTTGTTACAAGGGGCTTCCCAGGCGGCTCAGCAGTAAAGAAGCCACCTGCCAAGCAGGAGACACAGGGCACTGGGTTCCTGATGTGGGAAGATCCCCTGGATTTCCCTGGAGGTGGAAAGAGCAACCCACTCCATTCTTGCCCAGGAAATCTCACGGAGAGAGGAGCCTGGAGGGCTGCCGTCCATAGGGTCACAGACTCGGACATGGCTGAGGGGACTCAGCACACATGCAAGTGTGCATATGTATGGCTGAGTCCCTTTGCTGTCCACCTGAAACAATTATATTGTTAATTGGCTATACTCCGATATAAATTATGTATGTATACACACACACACACACATATAAATAGGAAGAAGGAAGCAAATAGACATTAAGGCAATTTCTGCAATTTCTGCTAGAGAGACATGCTCTGGAGCAAATCAAACAGGAAATGAATGCGAGTGTGAATGAAGGGTGAGGGAAGGGCTCTGGCTGGAGGGGGTGTGGTAGGCACCTGCTCTGGGGTGCGGGGGAGATTTTAGATGACCACAAGCCAAGCATGGTCAACAGAAAGAGCAAGGAGGCCACTGCAGGGGAAGAAGGGTGCCCAGGGAGGAAGGAGGTGGGGCCAGAGAGGACCAGGGTCTTGGCAGCTACTGTACAGACTGAGCCCATCAGGCTCCTCTGTGGAGTTCCCAGGCAAGAATACTGCAGTGGGTGGCCATTTCTTTCTCCAGGGGACCTTCCTGACTCAGGGATCAAACCTGAGTTGCCTACCTCTCCTGCACTGGCAGGCAAGTTCTTTACCACTGAGCTACCTCGGAAGCCCTAGACACACACACACACACACACACATAGCTTAATCACTTCACTGTGCACCTGAAACTAATAAACTATAAACTGTAAATCAACTATACTACGATTTAAAAAAAAGAAACGGATAACAATTCAGTGTAGCTTACTAAGTGCCTGCCTGCTGATCGATGGATCAAGCAGGAATGGGGCAGAAGGGGTTTGGTTATTGCAGTGTGTGTGTGTGCGTGTGTGTGTGTGTTCATTCACTCAACAAATATTTACTATGTCCAAAGATCTAGAGATACAGTGGCGAACTGGACAAAGTTCTAGGTCTCACAGAGGTGACATTCTGCTGGAGAAAGACAGAAAATAAACCCATGCATTTGTTACAAGGGGCTTCCCAGGCGGCTCAGCAGTAAAGAAGCCACCTGCCAAGCAGGAGACACAGGGCACTGGGTTCCTGATGTGGGAAGATCCTGGTTTTCCCCTGGAGGTGGAAAGAGCAACCCACTCCATTCTTGCCCAGGAAATCTCACGGAGAGAGGAGCCTGGAGGGCTGCCGTCCATAGGGTCACAGACTCGGACATGGCTGAGGGGACTCAGCACACATGCAAGTGTGCATATGTATGGCTGAGTCCCTTTGCTGTCCACCTGAAACAATTATATTGTTAATTGGCTATACTCCGATATAAATTATGTATGTATACACACACACACACATATAAATAGGAAGAAGGAAGCAAATAGACATTAAGGCAATTTCTGCAATTTCTGCTAGAGAGACATGCTCTGGAGCAAATCAAACAGGAAATGAATGCGAGTGTGAATGAAGGGTGAGGGAAGGGCTCTGGCTGGAGGGGGTGTGGTAGGCACCTGCTCTGGGGTGCGGGGGAGATTTTAGATGACCACAAGCCAAGCATGGTCAACAGAAAGAGCAAGGAGGCCACTGCAGGGGAAGAAGGGTGCCCAGGGAGGAAGGAGGTGGGGCCAGAGAGGACCAGGGTCTTGGCAGCTACTGTACAGACTGACGTTGTTCTAAGTGAGATGCGAAAGTCCTGGAGGGTTTAAGAAGGAAAGTGACAGGATCTAGTCTCAGGCAGAAAACATGAGTTTTCTACCCCTGGAGGAACTGAGTGGTCATTTCCCGAGAGTAAATGTCTACGCTCAACCTACTCATGGTGTTTAGTTGATGAAGCAAAAATATCCTCCTTAAGACTCTCTCCCGGCCTGATGGGCCCTCCTCAGGCTGGCTGAGAGAGATGGGGCAGCCCTGAGCCTGACCAACCCCATGGCTTTGACGCTTTGCTCCCTTGTGCTGGAAGAGAAAAGAAGAAACACTGCCCGAGCGTCCCTGTATTCTGAAGTTCACTCGGTGTGGTATCTTCTGAATGCAACTCACATCCAGTTTCTGCTGATCTTTTCCTTCTGGGGGCTGTGGATTCATGCTGAGGATGAAGGGTAATCCTACACCCCACAGAAGACCGAGCAGGGCTATGAGCCAGGGTAGGGGTTCCTTCTATAATGACTGAGCATGAAGGCAGCGTCGTCTTCTTTTTTTTCAAATTGCACTTCAATAGAAAGTGGACCAAATCCGGAAACCCTCCAGCCGAAGTTTCTGCTGGGCTGCCGGCGTCGCCACCCGTGGACAAAAAAAGCCCGTGAGTGCCTTGGCGAGGAAGGATGAGTTGCCCAGAGACTGCCTTAGGGCTGCACGTGGCCTCCAAACTGCAGGTTAACTGGACAGGTTGATTCATTAATCATCACAGCCACCAGGTTCCCATCCGAGCATCTCCGAGGAGCAAGCAGGCAAAGAGACTGGCCATTATCTATTTATCACGTTACAGCCTTGCCCAGTCTCTTGCCTTCCGCAGGCTGGTGCAAAGCCTTCTACTCTGCAGCTTTGAAAGCCTCGGTCTGTAGTTCCCCTCGCTATCTGGGGGGGGGGGGGAAGACAGGGAGGGGTTCTCCCTACATCGATGTTGACTAGTGGGGTGACCTTGGCAAGGGCACTAAGACAACATTTTCTCATCTGTCAAGGCAAGACAGCCACTGAGCCCCGAAGTCTTGCCTGGTACACAACGTGTGGGCCAGTACTGGCCACCTCATCTCCAAGACCCCCGTGGCTCCGGGATGAAGGCTTGTTCCATCGGGGAAAAGGAGCGGGGCCGTGCCCTTGTCTCGTGCCAGTGAGCGATGCGGGTGCGGGGTGGAAGACAAGAGCATTGCTCTGTAGGAAAGACACCCTTAGGCCTTCGCCGTGCATCCCAGGTGCTTTCTCATTTGCCAAAATCCAGAAGGTCACGGGGAATCAAAGGACAACTCTGCCTGTGCAGAATGTCATTATAGAGGCGGCTGGGAACGAGGGGCCTGTTACAAGTCACCTCTCCAGCTCCCGCGAACAGGCCCATTAATGGGGAGGTTCGGCTCCTGGCTGAGCGTGACAGGAGCGGGGTCAGCTGGGAACGGGCCAGGGCGCGGCGGTGAGTCAGGACGGCACAGCAAGGACCTGATTAGCGGCTGTCACCTCCTGCCCCCGTGCCTGGCCTGCCAGGGGGCTGGGATTCTCAGCCGACTGCTAAGTGAGAATTGTACACTTTTTGGAAGATGGGTTCTGCAGTCCAGACCACTGGGGAGTTGGCACAGACTACCCGACTGAGGGGGCCATTATGCGTTCTCTGCAGCCTGAGCTGATAGGGGAGCTCGAGGGAGATGGAAGGAGCTTGCTGTTCCTAATTTAAACGGCTCTTTCTAGCTGGAGATGGGCTTGCACAGGCCCTAGTGCCCAGCAGTGCCCACTAGTAAGTTACATGGCCAGGGCTGTCTGTGTCAGTGCCATTGACAGGTGGCCTGTCCACGTGCTATGGACACACAGGACTTAGGACAGGACTCCCCTCCCCGCCTCACTGCAAACAGTTCTTGCTCTGGCCTCTAAGCCATGCCAGAAAGTGTCCCGTTCATTCATTTTTTTTGCCCCAAGTGTTCAGGAGAAAAAAAGGAAAGGCAGCTTAAAACGCAACTGCTTCTAAAGAGGAGATGATTTTAAGTCATCTCTTGGATTGATCGTACTGCCTCCTGCTTGGGCAGAGAGACACACAAACTCTGCCTTCCCTGGGATGCATGGAAGGGAAGAGGCGGTTTCTGGCGCCCAATTTTACCTTTGTAACAGTTTCACCCAGGGCTGACCACGTGGCCAGCCTTTTGGGAGAGATCCTTTCAGGAAGCCAGCAAATACAGACTAGTGGCAATTTAGTTGGTTCCAAGTTAATGTCCTTTTCCACTGGGTCTCATGTAAGCACCTGGGAGTTATGGCCACTAACTTAAAATGATTTATAAAGTTCTTTCCCAGGAGGAAGGTCTCTGGACAGGCAGCCAGAGAGTCTGTGAATTATGCCTCCACGGTGGGTACAGTATGAGGAGCAAGGAACAGGTTCGGCTGTAAAGAATCTGAAGCTCTCTCAGAAAAGGGAGGGGAGTCTCATGTTCAGTGGGGTGATTTTTGACAGTCTTGGTTAGCCCTTCTAGACTTCAGATTGGACACAACCTCTGTTCTCGGGAGCTCAGCTTATAGCCTTTGCAGTTGGAGGTGAGGTTAACAGACATGCTCAGCTCATGTGTGTCAGGGGTGGGCTTCCCTGGTGGCTCAGAGGGTAAAGAATCTGTCTGCAATGCAGGAGATCCCATTTCAGTCCCTGGGCTGGGAAGATCCCCTGGAGAAGGGAATAGCAACCCACTGCAATATTCTTGCCGAGAGAATTCCATGGACAGAGGAGCCTGGCGGGCTATAGTCCATGGGGTTGCGAAGAGTCGGATACAACTGAGTAACTAACACTTTCACTTCAGGAGACTAAGCACCTGGTCTCGGGATGGTCTCCTTGTATACCAAATTCTACTTGGGCATTTCTGACAGCTGATTATCATTCCCCACCCCATCTAAAATATTTAATTTACTGCCATCTAGAATGTCTATTTATGTGTGGGACACTTATGATATCAAATGTCTCCTAATTGTTTTGATCCTTCCCATCGGAAAGGAAACTTGTTTTGGTGGAAGGTATTCAAAAAGTATTTTTAGAGCTTCCCTGGTGGTTCAGTGGGTAAAGAGTCCGCCTTGCAGGGCAAGGGGCACTGGTTCGATCCCTGGTCCGGGAAGATCCTACATGTCACGGAGAGGCTGCACCGGTGGGTCCAGTTACAAGTCAGTGCTCTGGAGTGCATGCGCCCAGAGCCGGTGCTCTGCAACAAGAGAGGTCACTGCAATGGGAGGTCCACACAGGCCAAAGAATAAAAGAGATGGATGAAAATAAATAAATAAATAATAAAAAAAAAGCAATAAAAGAGGCCAAAATTAAAAAAAAATAAAAAGCACTTTGAGCTATCAGGTCAGTATCTAAGTTCTGAAAGCTGTATTTGCAAAAGATAGCAAGTTGTTAAAACAATTAATGATGTTTTGCAGAATTGTTTACAATTTGAAAAACTGGAAACAACCTAAATATCCATTATTGTGGGAATAATACTAAACTATGGCATATCCAACCTATGGACAGCTCTGCATCAAGTTAATAGAAAAGATTTATATTATATGATCTAATATAAGAAGATTTCCAAATCTAGATATACTACTGAGTAACAAAAGCAAGCAGGGCATTGATTGGTAGAACCAGTGGTGATGTGTCATGACTATTTTGCAAAACAAAGAAAACATACTTGTGCACCATACATCTATATGTCTATGCTGTGTGCTGTGCTAAGTCACTCAGTTGTGTCTGACTCTTTGCAACCCTGTGGACTGTAACCCACTAGGCTCCTCTGTCCATGGGGATTCTCCAGGCAAGAATACTGGAGTGTGTTGCCATGTCCTCTTCCAGGGAATCGTCCCAACCCAGGAATTGAATCCGGGTTTCCTGCATCGCAGGTGGATTCTTTACCGGCTGAGCCACCAAGGAGCCCCAATATGTCTATAATTCCATAGAAAAATATTTGAAAGGGTGAGAAGGTCTGAGATTGGAGGTAGTGCTCAAAGAGTACTTGATAAAGTTTTAATGTTGTATAAAGTATATGCATTTGTGTATTCCTGTGTGATTTATAACAGGTAAAGATATTCACTGACGGTGAAAAAAAATCAAGATACCTTAGAATTAGGGATGTGAACTAGCTGTTAAAGAATGTAACTGCCTTCAGTTCTCATTTCCTTTCTAACACTCAGAATTCCAGAAACTCAGCAAGAAGTAAATTCTTGGTTTAGTCAATTAAAAACAAGATCCTACATGGTCGATCCCTGGTCCGGGAAGATCCTACATGTCACGGAGAGGCTGCACCGGTGGGTCCAGTTACAAGTCAGTGCTCTGGAGCACATGCGCCCAGAGCCGGTGTTCTGCAACGGAAGAGGCCACTGCAATGGGAGGTCCACACAGGCCAAAGAATAAAGATGGAGGAAAATAAATAAATAAATAATAAAACAATAAAAGAGGCCAAAATTAAAAAAAAATAAAAAGCACTTTGAGCTATCAGGTCAGTATCTAAGTTCTGAAAGCTGTATTTGCAAAAGATAGCAAGTTGTTAAAACAATTAATGATGTTTTGCAGAATTGTTTACAATTTGAAAAACTGGAAACAACCTAAATATCCATTATTGTGGGAATAATACTAAACTATGGCATATCCAACCTATGGACAGCTCTGCATCAAGTTAATAGAAAAGATTTATATTATATGATCTAATATAAGAAGATTTCCAAATCTAGATATACTACTGAGTAACAAAAGCAAGCAGGGCATTGATTGGTAGAACCAGTGGTGATGTGTCATGACTATTTTGCAAAACAAAGAAAACATACTTGTGCACCATACATCTATATGTCTATGCTGTGTGCTGTGCTAAGTCACTCAGTTGTGTCTGACTCTTTGCAACCCTGTGGACTGTAACCCACTAGGCTCCTCTGTCCATGGGGATTCTCCAGGCAAGAATACTGGAGTGTGTTGCCATGTCCTCTTCCAGGGAATCGTCCCAACCCAGGAATTGAATCCGGGTTTCCTGCATCGCAGGTGGATTCTTTACCGGCTGAGCCACCAAGGAGCCCCAATATGTCTATAATTCCATAGAAAAATATTTGAAAGGGTGAGAAGGTCTGAGATTGGAGGTAGTGCTCAAAGAGTACTTGATAAAGTTTTAATGTTGTATAAAGTATATGCATTTGTGTATTCCTGTGTGATTTATAACAGGTAAAGATATTCACTGACGGTGAAAAAAAATCAAGATACCTTAGAATTAGGGATGTGAACTAGCTGTTAAAGAATGTAACTGCCTTCAGTTCTCATTTCCTTTCTAACACTCAGAATTCCAGAAACTCAGCAAGAAGTAAATTCTTGGTTTAGTCAATATAGGAATTTGTAGTCAACCAGGTAAAACAACTCCTTCGCATCTTAAGGGAGAATATACCTACAACATCCTTGGCTGTTATCTCATCTTCCCCAAACTCCTACCATTCCAGTGAAACTGAAGTCTTGCAAGGGGTGGGTGGGGGCGGCGGGGGTAGGGGAGAGAGGGAAAATAAAGGACCAGTGGCTATACTTAGGTTAAACACCCAAGCTTTATAAAACGTCTTTCATCTACATGTCTCTTAAGCAAACTGTCAAAGCAACAAAGAAGCCAAGTGGAAACAGATGTTTTTCTACCCAAAACGCTCTCAGGAATGGTTTCAGATATTCATTTTCTGAGTCACTGTACCAACCAGTACTTCTTGCCACTACTGTAACCCTTGGTATGTTTCTCGGGCCCCTCTGGGCATGCATGCTCAGACAGGACCTGGCCCCAGCAGCCTAGGTTTCCAGCAAGCCCTGCGGACAGAGGAAGGCATGGGGCTTCCAGTCAACTAACTCAGCCTCTGGGCACTCCCAACTACAGGGCCAAGATCTCCTGCTCAGCAGGCCAAGTGAGGGCGATGGGCATTTTATTCTCTGGCCAATTTGGTTTTGTTTTGTTTTGCCCTTTGGGGTGAGGGCAGCCCAATGGAACTCCTCTGGGATGTGAAGGGCCCTGGGAACACAGGCTCTTCCTCTCCAGATCACGACCCCTCCCCCAAGTCTCTGCTTTTAGGCACCTCCATGGCGAAAGGCATTTAACTTTAATTTCATTTGACTTCAATTGTGTCCAAATGACTGTAAAAAGGGAAGAAGACAACAAGCTGTAAATATGAGGAGAGACAGAAAATCATTGAGAATCCTGCCTTTATGAATATTTGATGAAGAAAGGTTAGATCCATAGCTGGTAAATTATAAGAAATTATGTCCATCATGTGACTCTGTCAGCAAAGGTTAATACAAATGGGTTGGGACTTAGTTGGGATGACAACGTAGATTAAAAAAGATTTGTCCTGTCCTCTCTGCAATTAGTTTTTCTCCTATTATTAGTGTTAATAGAGTTGATCATTAGGATTATGGCGGCGGAACAACTGCTCAGTGGAGTCATTTTGTTTTGCAGGCCAGCGCTGCATTTTCACAATAAATTTTTCATCTCTGCTAATCTCGCCCTTAATTGTGTGGTTGCTGTGGGCAGGATCCAATTATTAACTCTTTTGATCCTACAGTGCCCTTGCCATCTAGTACGCTGATTACATGCAGACGGAGCGGGCAGTCCTACATTTTTCTGCAGCTGGATACATGGTTCTCGTGGCTCATTTAGCGTGAGCAGAAAAATGGTTATTTTTGCTCAAATAACAGCTCCAGTCAAGTGTGAAATTGTATATAATTGTGTTATAGGATTTTTGCCCAGGTTAAAGGGCTTCTTGGGGATTCCATTATGAACCTCATTTCTCAGGTATTTATGATTCGTTTTCCACTTAAAAAAAAAAAAAAAAGATCTGAATTAGGCTTCACGTACTCTGCTCAGAGGCCTTAGTGTTGTTGTTGTTATTCTGTGAAGGGGATTAAGGTAGTTATCCTGCATTCTTTGTACCAAGGCAAAGAAGAGAACTGATGCCAAGCACAGGAAGCTAGGAGGTAGAACAAACGGTACCATGGAGCCCAACAACTGAAGGCGGGATTTGCCCAAATGGCAGCCTGGATTTCCAGTGGTACCTGGATATCCTTTCAACAAGGTTTGAAGAGCCTGGGCTTGGAAGCCAAAGAGAAGATGGGGTAAATAACTAACAAGTTAAAGAAAGACACATCAGACTGGTTGTTTTGCTCTAAACAAACAAGTGATAAACAGACCACAATGAATGACATGGTGCTGGCTTATTTACCATCACTCTATGCTCTTTATAGATTACTCTTCTGCCCATGCGAAGACCACTCTTAGTTTGGATTATCTACACATGATGCATCCCAGACCTTTCATCAAGTGGCTACGTATTTTTAAAATGGTAGTGGATTTGATCCTGTCCATCTACTGGACTCTGTCAGCAAAGGTTAATACAAATGGGTTGGGACTTAGTTGGGATGACAACGTAGATTAAAAAAGATTTGTCCTGTCCTCTCTGCAATTAGTTTTTCTCCTATTATTAGTGTTAATAGAGTTGATCATTAGGATTATGGCGGCGGAACAACTGCTCAGTGGAGTCATTTTGTTTTGCAGGCCAGCGCTGCATTTTCACAATAAATTTTTCATCTCTGCTAATCTCGCCCTTAATTGTGTGGTTGCTGTGGGCAGGATCCAATTATTAACTCTTTTGATCCTACAGTGCCCTTGCCATCTAGTACGCTGATTACATGCAGACGGAGCGGGCAGTCCTACATTTTTCTGCAGCTGGATACATGGTTCTCGTGGCTCATTTAGCGTGAGCAGAAAAATGGTTATTTTTGCTCAAATAACAGCTCCAGTCAAGTGTGAAATTGTATATAATTGTGTTATAGGATTTTTGCCCAGGTTAAAGGGCTTCTTGGGGATTCCATTATGAACCTCATTTCTCAGGTATTTATGATTCGTTTTCCACTTAAAAAAAAAAAAAAAAGATCTGAATTAGGCTTCACGTACTCTGCTCAGAGGCCTTAGTGTTGTTGTTGTTATTCTGTGAAGGGGATTAAGGTAGTTATCCTGCATTCTTTGTACCAAGGCAAAGAAGAGAACTGATGCCAAGCACAGGAAGCTAGGAGGTAGAACAAACGGTACCATGGAGCCCAACAACTGAAGGCGGGATTTGCCCAAATGGCAGCCTGGATTTCCAGTGGTACCTGGATATCCTTTCAACAAGGTTTGAAGAGCCTGGGCTTGGAAGCCAAAGAGAAGATGGGGTAAATAACTAACAAGTTAAAGAAAGACACATCAGACTGGTTGTTTTGCTCTAAACAAACAAGTGATAAACAGACCACAATGAATGACATGGTGCTGGCTTATTTACCATCACTCTATGCTCTTTATAGATTACTCTTCTGCCCATGCCGAAGACCACTCTTAGTTTGGATTATCTACACATGATGCATCCCAGACCTTTCATCAAGTGGCTACGTATTTTTAAAATGAGGGATATGGCCAATGGATTATTTAACGGCGAGGAAAAAGGCAAGTATAATTTTTGCCACCATGAGTGTGTCAAGGAGGGAAGCGTTGAAGAGAAAAGAGTGCACTCACGACAGAAAAGAAAACTAAAAGAGAAAAACCTGAACACAGACATGTCATAAACACTAAAAATCAAGGGCCCCTAGAGGCCCAATGCAGACGACAAAGTGCTTTTCCAAATTTACAGTAAGGCTACAGACGAACTTACTTATTTACAAAATAGAAACAGACTCACATACTGAGAGAAACAACTTATGGCTGCCGAGGGGGGAAGGATGAGGGGAGGGGACAGTTAGGGAGCTCGGGACTGACAGGTACACACTGCTATACTTAAAATGGCTAAACAGCAAGTCCTACTGTTGACCACAGGCAACTCTGTGCAGGGTCCTGTGGCAGCCTGGATGGCAGGGGAGCTGGGAGGAGAATACCCACATGGGTATGTATGGCCTAGTCCCTTTGCTGTCCACTGGAAAAATCAGCACGCCGTTGTTCATCAGCCCTACTCCAATATAAAAGAAAAAGTTAAAAATCAAAATAAAGTAAGGCCAGAGCATGTGGCTAACTAGGGGAAAATGGTCTCGGGAAGGATTCAGTATGACGGCCATGATCGGACCTGTCATGCCTCAGCATTCTCCCTGTCTAAGCCAGGTCCACAGAGAGATCCCCCCAGCTGAGGCATACACTCTGCTCACACTTACAGTCAGCCCAAAGGAGGAAATTTAACACATCAGGGAGCTTGCTGGATTATCAGATCAACTAATCAATAGCATCGACAATATTCCTGCCTAAAAGCACGGGGGAGCTGGAAGGAAGGCACCAAAGCAGACGGAATCTTTGCCAGTACATTACCTTGGACCCCTGACTTCTGCCCAGGGCCCCAGAGGCATGGGACTTCTCTTCCCGAGACCTGGGGTTTTCTGCCTAAGTGACTTGGACCTGCTTGAGCTGACTCGATTGCATCCTTCATCAGCGACGGGTACCAGGGATATATGCAAATGGTACAGATCCAGTCTCCCAGGCTTCAGAAACAGCAAGTCGGGTCATGCCATTACCGGCCCTCGGCAGTCCTCCCTCCCGGCCTCCGTAAATCTCAGCTCCGTGCGTGTGTGTAACATCGCTAGGCTCGGTGGAATACAAATGGCTTCTCCGTGTACCTGGATGGCTCCTGAGACCTGAGCCACCAGAAGAGCTGTCTTCCCTCCGCGTGACCTACACCTGGTGGCTCTGAAAAGACATTCTGGCCCCTCTCAACTCACTGAATTTAATGCTCCAGAAAGTAACCAGATTTCGTCACTGAGGATGAAGCTAACTTAGAGAGACAAAGAAAATATCCCCTTCACGTCCCCACATGCACAGAAGAGCATTCAGGGCCTTGCACAACTCACTAAATTCACACCAAAAATCTGCTTCTGCTGTAGCATTGTAGATGGACCCTAGCCCCCAAATATCAGGATGAACCCCAAATTGAGAAACACTTTGGTAGCTGGAAAAGATCACCAAGAGAAGAGGGCTTAACATTTAACTCCTTGCTATGGATTAGCTGGCTTCCCTGGTGGCTCAGATGGTAAAGAATCTGCCTGCAATGTGGGAGACCTGGGTTCCATCCCTGAGTCAGGAAGATCCCCTGGAGAAGGGAATGGCTACCCACTCCAGTGTTCCTGCTTGAGGAATCCCACAGACAGAGGAGCCTGCGCGGTTACAGTCCATGGGGTCACAAAGCGTCAGACAGACTGAGTGATTCACACTACTACTATGGACTAGTTATTTAAGCTACAATTTATATACATCCGATTCACTTGCTCTACCTGCACAACTCAATGATAATTCTGGGTATAATTTACAAAGTTAGATAACTATCACTACGGACATACAGATTGGGGTGGGGTGGTATTGTTTGTTTCTCATTTTTCTGGCCACACAGCATGTGGGATCTCAGTTCTCTGAGATGGAACCCAAGTGCCCTCCACATTGGAAACACGCATCTTAACTGACGAACTTCTGGGGAAGTTCCTGATTTAACTTTCTTAACTCTGCATAATCATTTAAAGTTTACTGATGAAAGATAGAAGGCAAAAGGAGAAGGGGATGACAGAGGACAAGATGGTTGGACGACATCACCGACTGAATGCACATGAGCTTGAGCAAACTCTAGGAAATGGTGAAGGACAGGGAAGCCTGGTGTGCTGCCGTCCATGGGGTCACAAAGAGCTGGACACGACTGAGCGACTGAAGTGAACTGAGGAAACAACTGAGACTTAAGAGAAAGAGGTCCCATGACGTGTTGAAGGCCGCGGAGCCCCTCCAAGGTAAGACTGGGGATTCAGACTGAGATTCAGACTGGGATTCAAGCCTGGTTTGGCAGGCTCCAAGTCACTACCCCCAAACCTCTGGGTACCACCCAATGGTGCCTTGTTTCTATCGGAGGAACAAAAGACAGCTTAGCAAATGCAGTGAAGGCAGACAGATGAACGCTTACTCCCCTGACTTCCAAACTCTCAGAGAATAAGATGCCCACTTTGGAAGGGAAGCTGCTGTTGGCGCTGGTTCTGTCCTCTGATGGGACTATGGAATGAGGATGTGAACGTGGGAGCCTCACGAGGCAAAATGCAGAGCTTCTGGGAACACGGAGCCTTCGTGGTCCACATCTGCACCAGTCACTGCGCTCTCTTCGCCATGACAAAGCCAAGGTTTTCTAAAACGGGCAGATGATTGTAGTCTGCCTGGCTGTGCTGTAACTATTTCAAGGACTATTAAATTAAACCCTGGAGACAGTTTCCCTTAAGATAAAGAGCCTGCTTTTTATTGTGCCATCAAAGGAGACCAGAAAACCTGAAGCTTTCAGCTTTAAAGACAACATAATGAGATCAGAGATTTTGCTTGCAAAGAAATTAACTTTCGGTTAATTAATGAAAGTAACCTTAAACAGCGGGCGTGTTGCCAACAACCAGGACACTATAATAAAAAAGGAGGCGGGCAGATAATGGACGGCTTTCAAGGGGCCGGGGCTCAGCAGCCCAGAAAAGAAATTTGATGAGAATGCTGCTTGTAAATTTGATCTCAAATTCTTAAGATGAACAAATAATAGTCTTATCTGTAATAAAGTCGGCTACAAATGCTCTCTTTTCGCCCATAATTTTCTGTTCAATTTAGATAGAAGATTTAATTAGATGTTGGTGAAACACCAGTTATTTAATAAAACCCTTAATCAAAATCTAATCGATGGTACACTGAAACCACGGTAACATAATCACATTTTTAAAAAGACATTTTAGAGCTTGAGCAAACTCTAGGAAATGGTGAAGGACAGGAAGCCTGGTGTGCTGCCGTCCATGGGGTCACAAAGAGCTGGACACGACTGAGCGACTGAAGTGAACTGAGGAAACAACTGAGACTTAAGAGAAAGAGGTCCCATGACGTGTTGAAGGCATGGAGCCCTCCAAGGTAAGACTGGGGATTCAGACTGAGATTCAGACTGGGATTCAAGCCTGGTTTGGCAGGCTCCAAGTCACTACCCCCAAACCTCTGGGTACCACCCAATGGTGCCTTGTTTCTATCGGAGGAACAAAAGACAGCTTAGCAAATGCAGTGAAGGCAGACAGATGAACGCTTACTCCCCTGACTTCCAAACTCTCAGAGAATAAGATGCCCACTTTGGAAGGGAAGCTGCTGTTGGCGCTGGTTCTGTCCTCTGATGGGACTATGGAATGAGGATGTGAACGTGGGAGCCTCACGAGGCAAAATGCAGAGCTTCTGGGAACACGGAGCCTTCGTGGTCCACATCTGCACCAGTCACTGCGCTCTCTTCGCCATGACAAAGCCAAGGTTTTCTAAAACGGGCAGATGATTGTAGTCTGCCTGGCTGTGCTGTAACTATTTCAAGGACTATTAAATTAAACCCTGGAGACAGTTTCCCTTAAGATAAAGAGCCTGCTTTTTATTGTGCCATCAAAGGAGACCAGAAAACCTGAAGCTTTCAGCTTTAAAGACAACATAATGAGATCAGAGATTTTGCTTGCAAAGAAATTAACTTTCGGTTAATTAATGAAAGTAACCTTAAACAGCGGGCGTGTTGCCAACAACCAGGACACTATAATAAAAAAGGAGGCGGGCAGATAATGGACGGCTTTCAAGGGGCCGGGGCTCAGCAGCCCAGAAAAGAAATTTGATGAGAATGCTGCTTGTAAATTTGATCTCAAATTCTTAAGATGAACAAATAATAGTCTTATCTGTAATAAAGTCGGCTACAAATGCTCTCTTTTCGCCCATAATTTTCTGTTCAATTTAGATAGAAGATTTAATTAGATGTTGGTGAAACACCAGTTATTTAATAAAACCCTTAATCAAAATCTAATCGATGGTACACTGAAACCACGGTAACATAATCACATTTTTTAAAAAAAGACATTTTAGAGCATTTACTTTTTTACCATGAAGAACCTATGTGGATGCAACATGTTCTATTTTCTGCTCAAGGCAGGAGCTAAGAAGGCAAAGTCAATTTTAAAAGAGCCTCCCAAACCGCAACCCTTCTCATCAAGTTTGCTTTGGAAGGTTTTCTTTTGTCCATTGCAACCTAAAGGGCTCCTTAACCCTGAATGAAGAATGATCTCTCCCACCTCATAAAGTTTTTAAACTAAAATGTGCTTATCATGAGAAGCTGACTTTTAAGGTTTCCTTAAATGGTCTTGACAGACAATATGGGCCCCTCAATCTGTTAAAGTCAATTGTAATTTTACCATTATAGAGTATGGGAATTCTGAAATTCCAAAAGAGTACAATAAATTAATGAATCAAGAGTGACACAGCCCATATGAAGGTTTAGGACATTTTGAATATAGGCCTAAGCTTCCAAGCACTTTAATCAGAGACAGAATTCTGAACGAAACATCCTGAGAAGCCCCCAGATTTCACGTAATACGGTGATTTTTTCAAGGTCATGTTTCCTACATAAATTTTTTCTTTAATTTTGGCCTTTTTATTGTTTTTCATTTATTTTCATCCATCTTTTTTTTTTTGATATGGGGTATTTGTCTTTTTCACTCTCTCTCTCTCTCTCTTTTTGTGGCCTCTTTTACTGATTTTTTTTTTAATCCATTTATTTTCATCCATTTTTATTCTTTGGCCTGTGTGGGCCTCCCATTGCAGTGGCCCCACCCTGCTGCAGAGCACCAGCTCCAGGTGCATGCGCTCCAGAGTGCCAGCTAGCAACTGGACACACCAGTCCAGCTGCTCTGTGGCACGTGGGAACCTCCTGGGACAGGGATCAAACCAGTGCTCCCTGCACTGCAAGGCTTGTAAATATCTTAAGATGAACAAATAATAGTCTTATCTGTAATAAAGTCGGCTACAAATGCTCTCTTTTCGCCCATAATTTTCTGTTCAATTTAGATAGAAGATTTAATTAGATGTTGGTGAAACACCAGTTATTTAATAAAACCCTTAATCAAAATCTAATCGATGGTACACTGAAACCACGGTAACATAATCACATTTTTTAAAAAAAGACATTTTAGAGCATTTACTTTTTTACCATGAAGAACCTATGTGGATGCAACATGTTCTATTTTCTGCTCAAGGCAGGAGCTAAGAAGGCAAAGTCAATTTTAAAAGAGCCTCCCAAACCGCAACCCTTCTCATCAAGTTTGCTTTGGAAGGTTTTCTTTTGTCCATTGCAACCTAAAGGGCTCCTTAACCCTGAATGAAGAATGATCTCTCCCACCTCATAAAGTTTTAAACTAAAATGTGCTTATCATGAGAAGCTGACTTTTAAGGTTTCCTTAAATGGTCTTGACAGACAATATGGGCCCCTCAATCTGTTAAAGTCAATTGTAATTTTACCATTATAGAGTATGGGAATTCTGAAATTCCAAAAGAGTACAATAAATTAATGAATCAAGAGTGACACAGCCCATATGAAGGTTTAGGACATTTTGAATATAGGCCTAAGCTTCCAAGCACTTTAATCAGAGACAGAATTCTGAACGAAACATCCTGAGAAGCCCCCAGATTTCACGTAATATGGTGATTTTTTCAAGGTCATGTTTCCTACATAAATTTTTTCTTTAATTTTGGCCTTTTTATTGTTTTTCATTTATTTTCATCCATCTTTTTTTTTTTGATATGGGGTATTTGTCTTTTTCACTCTCTCTCTCTCTCTCTTTTTGTGGCCTCTTTTACTGATTTTTTTTTTAATCCATTTATTTTCATCCATTTTTATTCTTTGGCCTGTGTGGGCCTCCCATTGCAGTGGCCCCACCCTGCTGCAGAGCACCAGCTCCAGGTGCATGCGCTCCAGAGTGCCAGCTAGCAACTGGACACACCAGTCCAGCTGCTCTGTGGCACGTGGGAACCTCCTGGGACAGGGATCAAACCAGTGCTCCCTGCACTGCAAGGCGGACTCTCTACCCACTGTACCTACCACCAGGGAAGCCTCATAATGTTTTTTTTTAATGTACTCATTTATCTTTGGCAGCACTGGGTCTAGTGTAGGTGATCGGAGGCTACTCTCTAGTTGCGATGAAGTGCGGGCTTGTCATTGCAGTGACTTCTTTGTTGCAGAACACGGGTACTAGGCACAAGGGCTCAGTCGTTGTGGTGCACAGGCTTAGTTGCTCCTAGCATGTGGGGTCTTCCTGGACCAGGGATTGCACCTGTGTCCCTTGCATGGGCAGGAGGATTCATAACCACTGGACCACCAGCGATGGCCCCTACATGTAACTTCTATATTGGTGGGAATGTTGGTTTCAGTGTGAAGTTGCTTCTGTAATTGCCCAGCCTCTGAAGCAAGAATTAAGTCGCACTGGAGCCAAAGTTTTCAAAGCACTGATCACCAGTGTTCTACAGATCAGTGAAAGAAGCTGGATAGCTCAGAGGCAGACACCATCTTGACTCAACAGTTTAAATTGTATTTCCTATACGCTGTGTCTTTTTCCTTGACATGGCACATCTCTGACTGAAATCATTTCCTAGACACACAGAGCGGGGGTGGAATCTAACTGCAGTAGAAGCGATAACTCCCCTGGCCCGAGACGCTGGTGGAAATCAGTCTGTTTACTACTGCGTCTCTAAGTGGACCCAGCACCGAAACTCACAAGCCTCCGAAATGAACTCTCTGTGCCCTTGGCTGTGGCCACGTGGCATCTCTGCTCGTGTCTGATGTGAGAAGGTCGCTGTTTAATGCATCTGGATGCTGCGATCATCCAGTTTTAATCATCAGGATGGGGTTCCGGCAGCTTCCACTGTATATAAATTTAAATAATGGCCCCTCCTCTCGCAAAGGAAGGAAAGTCCATGGAATTCGTCCATCTGTTCCACGGGGCTGTTCATTCTGACTTCCTGATTAGATGTCTCCTACTCTCTGTGGTGTGCCATAATCTCCTAACAATGTTGCAGCATTTGGGGGTGCATCTAATGATTTATAGAGCTTGTTATTTGGGGTTTAAATCCGATTCTTCTTTGACTGCTGACCCAAGGGCATGGCGTGGCATGGACGGAGCCTGGTCAGAGCTTATTTCAATATGCTGTGCTCACAAGGCAGCCAGTGTGTGTGGTGCCGGGGTGGCTATCAGGCACTCAGGGGAGTTACTCAAGAATGTGTCCTGATTGGGTGCTGGGTTGGATTTCATTTCAGTGTCTGCCATGCCGATACCTGCAGGGCTGGCCCAGCAGCTCGTGCAAGCCCAACCCCAGACAGGGCTGGAGGACGAGAAAAATTGGGGACCTGCCACAAGGTTCCTGGAAAATGGCATGAGGACACAGTGAGACAATGATCGGAAATGAGCTCTCACTGCCTCCTTTGGAAAGGGGGGCCTGAGACAGCCCCGCGAGCCCCTCTACCTGTATCTTTTTCCAATGAACACTGAGTTTCATCAGTCGCTCCCTCCCTTCCCTTGACATACTGGCTTCCTCTCTGCCTCCTTGCCATAGCCAGGGACAAGAGACACTTTCTTTTGTTGAAAACAACAAAAAAAATGTTGATGTGCTTCCAGGTCTGAAAAGCAAAAAGTGGGGGAAGAAAAATCCCCGCCCCCTTTTTGGGAGAAAGCACAGAGTCTCTGACGCTTTCTTAACTCTTAACATTGTAATGAGAAGACATGGGCTCTGCTCCCCTTGTGGGTTTCACACAACATCCTGCCTCAACAGGATCTTTCAGAACCTGTGACGTCTCTGAGCACGAGCTGTTCTCCCAGAAGGATGTTGACTTTTGTGGTCTGTTAAGCAAGCAATGCCCAAGTCAGAGTATATTCTCGCAGGAGAACATTGCCGCAAGGGCTCCGGCGCCAAACCGTGTCTGAGTTGGTCCCTTCTCTCATGCGTTTTGTTAAAGAGACGGTTCCAGAATGGGACCAGGGTGGTGGCCAGCTTTGGTGTTCCAACAATTATTCACCAGCTGACAGAAAGCATCTGTTCCACGGGCTGTTCATTCTGACTTCCTGATTAGATGTCTCCTACTCTCTGTGGTGTGCCATAATCTCCTAACAATGTTGCAGCATTTGGGGGTGCATCTAATGATTTATAGAGCTTGTTATTTGGGGTTTAAATCCGATTCTTCTTTGACTGCTGACCCAAGGGCATGGCGTGGCATGGACGGAGCCTGGTCAGAGCTTATTTCAATATGCTGTGCTCACAAGGCAGCCAGTGTGTGTGGTGCCGGGGTGGCTATCAGGCACTCAGGGGAGTTACTCAAGAATGTGTCCTGATTGGGTGCTGGGTTGGATTTCATTTCAGTGTCTGCCATGCCGATACCTGCAGGGCTGGCCCAGCAGCTCGTGCAAGCCCAACCCCAGACAGGGCTGGAGGACGAGAAAAATTGGGGACCTGCCACAAGGTTCCTGGAAAATGGCATGAGGACACAGTGAGACAATGATCGGAAATGAGCTCTCACTGCCTCCTTTGGAAAGGGGGGCCTGAGACAGCCCCGCGAGCCCCTCTACCTGTATCTTTTTCCAATGAACACTGAGTTTCATCAGTCGCTCCTCCCTTCCCTTGACATACTGGCTTCCTCTCTGCCTCCTTGCCATAGCCAGGGACAAGAGACACTTTCTTTTGTTGAAAACAACAAAAAAAATGTTGATGTGCTTCCAGGTCTGAAAAGCAAAAAGTGGGGGAAGAAAAATCCCCGCCCCCTTTTTGGGAGAAAGCACAGAGTCTCTGACGCTTTCTTAACTCTTAACATTGTAATGAGAAGACATGGGCTCTGCTCCCCTTGTGGGTTTCACACAACATCCTGCCTCAACAGGATCTTTCAGAACCTGTGACGTCTCTGAGCACGAGCTGTTCTCCCAGAAGGATGTTGACTTTTGTGGTCTGTTAAGCAAGCAATGCCCAAGTCAGAGTATATTCTCGCAGGAGAACATTGCCGCAAGGGCTCCGGCGCCAAACCGTGTCTGAGTTGGTCCCTTCTCTCATGCGTTTTGTTAAAGAGACGGTTCCAGAATGGGACCAGGGTGGTGGCCAGCTTTGGTGTTCCAACAATTATTCACCAGCTGACAGAAAGCATGGAATGAGTCTGTCACCCTTGTGTTGTGCAGGGAAGCTGCTGAGGTTCCTGGGTGACGGGGTGGACCTTCAAAGCAACCTGGCTCTGGCGTCCTGGGGCGTAGCGAACAGAGCCCCCACACCGTGGGCAGCTTAGGCTCTGTGGTGGAGACGCTGAGCTCTAAAGTCCAAGAGAGACATGGGGTGGAGTCCTGACTGTGTGACTAGATTTGGGACAATGACAAAATCTTGCTGGGCATCCTTATCCATCAGTGAGGAAACCAACATCCATTTCAGCTGGGAGCTGCTGTGAAGATGCACCAAGGTCACGGTTGTGAAAGGCAGAACAGCACAATGCCTGGCACAGAGTCACGAGCTCAACAGACCACAGCTACTGTTCTTCGTGCAAGGTCTTCCCTGGCACTGGAGAATGGCAAGTGTTGGTGAAAGTGCTATCGTTTAGTCATGCCCGACTTTGTGACCCCATGAACTATAGCCACCAGGCTCCTCTGTCCATGGAATTCTTCAGGCAAGACTAGCGCAGTGGGTTGCTACTCCTTTCTCCAGAGGATCTTCCTGACCCAGGAACTGAGCCCAGGTCTCCTGCAGTGCAGGCGGATCCTTTACCATCTGAGCCACCAGGGAAGCCCTGGTGACTGCACACTGTGACAGTCTGGGGGAACAGTTCTCCCCATCGTTGTCCTTTTTGAAATTAATTAATTTCATTTACTTACATGGCCGGGTTGGCCTTGGTTGCAGCACTCGGGCTCCTTCGTTATCACACACAGACTCTAGCTGTGGTGCGCGGGTTCACTAGGTGCAGCGTGTGGGCTTAGTTGCTCCGTGGTACGTGGGATCTTACTTCCCCAACCAGGGACTGAACCTGTGTCCCCTGCATCGCAAGGTGGAATCATAGCCACGGGACCACCCGGGAAGTCCCTATGACTGTGTAAGTCAAGAGTGCCTCTACTTTTCCCCTAAATCCAATTCTTCGCCCTCTCTAGTGTTCTACAGCGTGCCAGCATCCTGTGGCTGGCACCATATGAGAACAACAGCAAGAGTGTACGGCTCTGGTGCTGAGGTGACAAAATGGTGGCTCGAGGGTGACACTTTGCTTCCAGGTATTTATTTGCTCCCAGATATTTATTGTGGGCCCAAAAGTCTTAGCTTTTGTACTTTTTTTTTTTTTTTCAGTGAATTGAACTGAACTGTTTTTACTCAGTTCAGTTCATCGCTCAGTCATGTCCGATTCTTTGAGACCCTATGGACGGCAGCACGCCAGGCTTCCCTGTCCTTCACCATCTCCCAGGGTTTGCTCAAACTCATGTCCATTGACTCCAACATGGCATGGAGTGATGCCATCCAACCATCTCATATTCTGTCGTCCCCTTCTCCTTCTATTTTTTTTCATCATCAGGGTCTTTTCCAATGAGTCGTCTCTTTGCATCAGGTGGCCAAAGTATTGGAGTTTCAGCTTCAGCATCAGTCCTTCCACTGAAAAGTCAATTGACTATTCAGTCCTTTAGGACTGACTGGCTTGATCTCTTTGCAGTCATGTTTTTAAAAAGAGAGGAAAGAAAAAGAAATCTAGAGACTGCTCAAATAATCTAGATGTATGGCTTTGCTTGGAAAACTGAAAGATGTGCTTATCTGGGTCAGTATTCCCCCAGGATAACTGGCAGGAGCTGAGTAGCATCTGCCCTGTTTCGACAAGGCACGTGCTCCAGTGTGAATCAAATCCCACCTCTCCGTGCTTGGCCTGCTTCACTCGTCTCTGTTACCAGGTCCTGCTCCAGTTCACTGGGCTATAAAAGAGCTAGCCCATTTCTGTGGCCATTTGCCATCCGTTGGTTGTCTGGCGTCTTCCAGGCTGCTGCCATTTTGGCTTCCTGAATGCTCAGTTCAGAAGGGGCCTTAGTTCAGGAAGGCTTCAGTGTCATCTCATGAGTTGCTCCGCTCCAGAAGAGTTCCTTGGTGGACTTGGTGTGCTTTTCCCAGGGTGACCATCAACAACCAGCCTGTCCCGCATTTATTTTTCACTCTCTAACTCTGGGTAAACTGATGGATGTATTTCCTTCTGTGGTGTCAGCCCAGGCTTCACTTGGGGGCCAGTTCTGATGCAAAGAATATTGGGAGATATCAGGGCACAAAGTCCAAACTCAAGTTCCTTCTTGGTTTCATCCTCTGCCTTTGTTTCCTTATTATATTGATTAGGTCAGCAGACACTGAACTCACTAGGTTTTGTAACTTTTTTTTTTCAGTGAATTGAACTGAACTGAGTAAAAACAGTTCAGTTCATCGCTCAGTCATGTCCGATTCTTTGAGACCCTATGGACGGCAGCACGCCAGGCTTCCCTGTCCTTCACCATCTCCCAGGGTTTGCTCAAACTCATGTCCATTGACTCCAACATGGCATGGAGTGATGCCATCCAACCATCTCATATTCTGTCGTCCCCTTCTCCTTCTATTTTTTTTCATCATCAGGGTCTTTTCCAATGAGTCGTCTCTTTGCATCAGGTGGCCAAAGTATTGGAGTTTCAGCTTCAGCATCAGTCCTTCCACTGAAAAGTCAATTGACTATTCAGTCCTTTAGGACTGACTGGCTTGATCTCTTTGCAGTCATGTTTTTAAAAAGAGAGGAAAGAAAAAGAAATCTAGAGACTGCTCAAATAATCTAGATGTATGGCTTTGCTTGGAAAACTGAAAGATGTGCTTATCTGGGTCAGTATTCCCCCAGGATAACTGGCAGGAGCTGAGTAGCATCTGCCCTGTTTCGACAAGGCACGTGCTCCAGTGTGAATCAAATCCCACCTCTCCGTGCTTGGCCTGCTTCACTCGTCTCTGTTACCAGGTCCTGCTCCAGTTCACTGGGCTATAAAAGAGCTAGCCCATTTCTGTGGCCATTTGCCATCCGTTGGTTGTCTGGCGTCTTCCAGGCTGCTGCCATTTTGGCTTCCTGAATGCTCAGTTCAGAAGGGGCCTTAGTTCAGGAAGGCTTCAGTGTCATCTCATGAGTTGCTCCGCTCCAGAAGAGTTCCTTGGTGGACTTGGTGTGCTTTTCCCAGGGTGACCATCAACAACCAGCCTGTCCCGCATTTATTTTTCACTCTCTAACTCTGGGTAAACTGATGGATGTATTTCCTTCTGTGGTGTCAGCCCAGGCTTCACTTGGGGGCCAGTTCTGATGCAAAGAATATTGGGAGATATCAGGGCACAAAGTCCAAACTCAAGTTCCTTCTTGGTTTCATCCTCTGCCTTTGTTTCCTTATTATATTGATTAGGTCAGCAGACACTGAACTCACTAGGTACTCATAAACACTACCCCATCTCCAGGGACATATGTAGCATATCTAGCAGCTGAAGCAGACCATTTTCACATCCCTTGCCTCTACAGCATAAAAATTTCTCAATAACTAGCATACTATAATCAGTAATAGTATTTTCCTTGATTTAGGCTTCAATTTGAAATAATCAATGAACAACTACAGAATATATTTAAATTAAAAATATGATTCAGATTCAGTTAAATATTTTACATTTGGTTCATTTCAGTCGCTCAGTTGTATCCAACTCTTTGTGACCCCATGGATTGCAGTATGCCAGGCTTCCCTGTCCTTCACCATTTCCCAGAGCTTGCTCAAACTCATGTCCTTTGACTCAGTGATGCCATCCAACCATCACATCCTCTGTCATCCCCTTCTCCTTCTGTCTTTTATTTTTCCCAGCATCAGGGTCTTTTCCATTGAGCTGTCTCTTCGCATAAGGTGGCCAAGTATTGGAACTTTAGCTTCAGCATCAATGCTTTCAATGAATATTGAGGGTTGATTTCCTTCAGGAATGACTGGTCTGATCTTGCAGTTCAAGAGAATTTCAAGAGTGTTTTCCAGCACCGCAGTTCAAAGGCATCAGTTCTTTGGTGCTTAGCCTTCCTTATGGTCCAACTCGCACATCTATGCATATTTTACATAGGGAAAAAGTTTTTATCT
Organism: Tragulus kanchil; assembly: GCA_022376925.1. NCBI lineage: Eukaryota > Metazoa > Chordata > Mammalia > Artiodactyla > Tragulidae > Tragulus > Tragulus kanchil. Next base: position 145,333,979 of record JAIOJX010000031.1, on the reverse strand, counting down.
TGGGCATATTTTACCAAAGAAAAACTATCACACAGAGAGATTTGTAAATGGCTACACAGTTTTACATTTTAAACAAAAAGGAAAAACTCCAAGTGGTCACATGGTATGGAAGAGCTGAAGTACCTCAACTGTTGTTGTCTTGTTGATCACTGTTTATTTCCCATCTACTGTTAGATGCAGGCATATGAGCAGGTGGACTTGGTGTGCTTGTCCCAGGGTGACCATCAACAACCAGCCTGTCCCGCATTTATTTTTCACTCTCTAACTCTGGGTAAACTGATGGATGTATTTCCTTCTGTGGTGTCAGCCCAGGCTTCACTTGGGGGCCAGTTCTGATGCAAAGAATATTGGGAGATATCAGGGCACAAAGTCCAAACTCAAGTTCCTTCTTGGTTTCATCCTCTGCCTTTGTTTCCTTATTATATTGATTAGGTCAGCAGACACTGAACTCACTAGGTACTCATAAACACTACCCCATCTCCAGGGACATATGTAGCATATCTAGCAGCTGAAGCAGACCATTTTCACATCCCTTGCCTCTACAGCATAAAAATTTCTCAATAACTAGCATACTATAATCAGTAATAGTATTTTCCTTGATTTAGGCTTCAATTTGAAATAATCAATGAACAACTACAGAATATATTTAAATTAAAAATATGATTCAGATTCAGTTAAATATTTTACATTTGGTTCATTTCAGTCGCTCAGTTGTATCCAACTCTTTGTGACCCCATGGATTGCAGTATGCCAGGCTTCCCTGTCCTTCACCATTTCCCAGAGCTTGCTCAAACTCATGTCCTTTGACTCAGTGATGCCATCCAACCATCACATCCTCTGTCATCCCCTTCTCCTTCTGTCTTTTATTTTTCCCAGCATCAGGGTCTTTTCCATTGAGCTGTCTCTTCGCATAAGGTGGCCAAGTATTGGAACTTTAGCTTCAGCATCAATGCTTTCAATGAATATTGAGGGTTGATTTCCTTCAGGAATGACTGGTCTGATCTTGCAGTTCAAGAGAATTTCAAGAGTGTTTTCCAGCACCGCAGTTCAAAGGCATCAGTTCTTTGGTGCTTAGCCTTCCTTATGGTCCAACTCGCACATCTATGCATATTTTACATAGGGAAAAAGTTTTTATCTTGGGCATATTTTACCAAAGAAAAACTATCACACAGAGAGATTTGTAAATGGCTACACAGTTTTACATTTTAAACAAAAAGGAAAAACTCCAAGTGGTCACATGGTATGGAAGAGCTGAAGTACCTCAACTGTTGTTGTCTTGTTGATCACTGTTTATTTCCCATCTACTGTTTAGATGCAGGCATATGGCAAGCCTAGTGGTTGGAGACACATACCACATCTGAAGCGAGGTTCAATCATTTCCAAATGGTGATGCACTCTTGATGCAAACAGGTGCAGCTGAGTAAGTGCATGTCAGTTGCTGACTGCACAAGTGAGAATTCTTGGAGTAGATGTCTATGCAGAATACAGTATTTCTTAAAAGACATGTTACTAAAATGTGCTAATCTGAAGCTTGCATATGCATGAGTAAACTTCAGGAGCAACTCAGAAACTGTATGGATGTTAGACCAATACAAGGTTTCTTTAGAGAAGAATGAGTATTCTATTAGCTGTTGTTTAGAATTGACATAGATAATGGTGATAACGGAAAACAGACAGACTCTTGTCTTTTTTATTATTCTTCAGTCTTCTATAGAAAATGCAGCCCCTTCTTACTGGCATGCAAGGGAGCTGAGAGGGAGAACTGGGGTGGGCCACTCCCACGGTACATCACTGCCCAGCCAATTTCCATTTTTCATGGTTAAGACATTCTGGTCCTATTTCCAGACTCTCTTTGGCCTAGAACTTTGGTCGGAGCCTTTGGTCATTTCCTTCCAAATCCACTCCATCTGGATTCTTGATACAACTGCCTGCCATTCTGGCCTCCAGACTTGCTGGCCTCTTCCTTTGGACTCAGCTCGCCATAGCCAACCCCTCATCTACCTCTGCCTACTATCTGTCTTTTTCAGCTAGCTCACCATCCTTTGGCCCTTTCATGGTTTCTCAGAAAACGAACATTTGCCCGACCGAGGGGACTTGATAAGCTTTCTGTCCTGTTTAACTGAGCTCTTGGCACAAATTCCATAGTGTCCCACTGCTGCCTAAATCTCCACATGATAACCATAGGATAAGCATCATTTGGATCTGAGGAGCTGTGGGGTGGGGTGGAGACGGGCAGTTAGGGAGGCACACTTGGCCTTGAGTATGACTCAGTGGTGATGCTAGCAACAACCTGCTCAAGATTTTAAACAAAAGGAAAACTCCAAGTGGAAGGGGGCTGAAGTACCTCAACTGTTGTTGTCTTGTTGATCACTGTTTATTTCCCATCTACTGTTTAGATGCAGGCATATGGCAAGCCTAGTGGTTGGAGACACATACCACATCTGAAGCGAGGTTCAATCATTTCCAAATGGTGATGCACTCTTGATGCAAACAGGTGCAGCTGAGTAAGTGCATGTCAGTTGCTGACTGCACAAGTGAGAATTCTTGGAGTAGATGTCTATGCAGAATACAGTATTTCTTAAAAGACATGTTACTAAAATGTGCTAATCTGAAGCTTGCATATGCATGAGTAAACTTCAGGAGCAACTCAGAAACTGTATGGATGTTAGACCAATACAAGGTTTCTTTAGAGAAGAATGAGTATTCTATTAGCTGTTGTTTAGAATTGACATAGATAATGGTGATAACGGAAAACAGACAGACTCTTGTCTTTTTTATTATTCTTCAGTCTTCTATAGAAAATGCAGCCCCTTCTTACTGGCATGCAAGGGAGCTGAGAGGGAGAACTGGGGTGGGCCACTCCCACGGTACATCACTGCCCAGCCAATTTCCATTTTTCATGGTTAAGACATTCTGGTCCTATTTCCAGACTCTCTTTGGCCTAGAACTTTGGTCGGAGCCTTTGGTCATTTCCTTCCAAATCCACTCCATCTGGATTCTTGATACAACTGCCTGCCATTCTGGCCTCCAGACTTGCTGGCCTCTTCCTTTGGACTCAGCTCGCCATAGCCAACCCCTCATCTACCTCTGCCTACTATCTGTCTTTTTCAGCTAGCTCACCATCCTTTGGCCCTTTCATGGTTTCTCAGAAAACGAACATTTGCCCGACCGAGGGGACTTGATAAGCTTTCTGTCCTGTTTAACTGAGCTCTTGGCACAAATTCCATAGTGTCCCACTGCTGCCTAAATCTCCACATGATAACCATAGGATAAGCATCATTTGGATCTGAGGAGCTGTGGGGTGGGGTGGAGACGGGCAGTTAGGGAGGCACACTTGGCCTTGAGTATGACTCAGTGGTGATGCTAGCAACAACCTGCTCAAGGGCATGGATGGGTTACAAATGGCAGCCGAGCTTACCAATATCCAGGCTGAAAGAGGTGACAATGCTGCAGATGTTGGGCTGGGTCTGGGATTTAATGCTTTATCTGACTCCACACTGTGTCTGCTGGGCTCCCAAAGGCGGTTTTGGCATCTGCAATGTCCATTTCTTAGGGCAGTATATTGCCCAATAGCAGAATTTATGGTCTTTAGTTCCAAGATGTCAATAAAATCACCTCACCATGTGAGGGCTTTCTCCAGGACAGTCTAATACAGAGAGAGCGCTTATCTTATTCAGGCACAACATCAGCTTTTAATATCCCACTAAATCTGCAAATCAATCCATGATTTTTAGGATTCTCTTTGAAAGGAGGCTTAGGCAGCCTGCAGGTCCTTTATATAGGCTGAAGATGATGATCATTAACTTTATCAGAGAATTCCATGTGTCAATAACCACATAGGCCAGTTACTGGGAATCGTTTCTCTTTGCTGTTGCTTAAAATTTTGACCTATTATTATCAGAAACAAGAGCTTTCAAAATGAGTAGCGGTTATACCTCATCTTTCTGGAAAACCAAGACAGAGGCCCAATACTTCATTCTAAATCCTTGGCATCCATTATTAACATATGTGTCTACTCATTTGCACCAAGGACTAATAATCCCAGCCTTTCATCTCATTTCAAATGAAATAATACAAAGAGAACATTTGAAGATATAGCAAGGATAGGCTGGATGATGAGAATATATCGTATTTATTTAGCCCCTAAAATCTAACAAAGCATCAATATCCAATCAGACAGACAGCCTAACTACACAAGAAAATTTGTATGGATATAGCATATACATAGCAGAATGTATACACACATGCTATATATACATATTCATAAACATATAAACACATATGTGTATATGAAATGCATAAGACATAGACAGGGACTTGATCTTTCTGTCCTGTTTACGATTGGTTGCCACTGCTAAATCTCCACATGATAACCATAGGATAAGCATCATTTGGATCTGAGGAGCTGTGGGGTGGGGTGAGACGGGCAGTTAGGGAGGCACACTTGGCCTTGAGTATGACTCAGTGGTGATGCTAGCAACAACCTGCTCAAGGGCATGGATGGGTTACAAATGGCAGCCGAGCTTACCAATATCCAGGCTGAAAGAGGTGACAATGCTGCAGATGTTGGGCTGGGTCTGGGATTTAATGCTTTATCTGACTCCACACTGTGTCTGCTGGGCTCCCAAAGGCGGTTTTGGCATCTGCAATGTCCATTTCTTAGGGCAGTATATTGCCCAATAGCAGAATTTATGGTCTTTAGTTCCAAGATGTCAATAAAATCACCTCACCATGTGAGGGCTTTCTCCAGGACAGTCTAATACAGAGAGAGCGCTTATCTTATTCAGGCACAACATCAGCTTTTAATATCCCACTAAATCTGCAAATCAATCCATGATTTTTAGGATTCTCTTTGAAAGGAGGCTTAGGCAGCCTGCAGGTCCTTTATATAGGCTGAAGATGATGATCATTAACTTTATCAGAGAATTCCATGTGTCAATAACCACATAGGCCAGTTACTGGGAATCGTTTCTCTTTGCTGTTGCTTAAAATTTTGACCTATTATTATCAGAAACAAGAGCTTTCAAAATGAGTAGCGGTTATACCTCATCTTTCTGGAAAACCAAGACAGAGGCCCAATACTTCATTCTAAATCCTTGGCATCCATTATTAACATATGTGTCTACTCATTTGCACCAAGGACTAATAATCCCAGCCTTTCATCTCATTTCAAATGAAATAATACAAAGAGAACATTTGAAGATATAGCAAGGATAGGCTGGATGATGAGAATATATCGTATTTATTTAGCCCCTAAAATCTAACAAAGCATCAATATCCAATCAGACAGACAGCCTAACTACACAAGAAAATTTGTATGGATATAGCATATACATAGCAGAATGTATACACACATGCTATATATACATATTCATAAACATATAAACACATATGTGTATATGAAATGCATAAGACATAGACAGTTTTGATGGGGGGATTTATATCATGTATTTGAAGAATAGTATTCAAATGATTTCTTAAAATATTCTTTTCCATACATGCTTGCTTTGTGCAATTCAAATGTTGTCCATTGCTGTATAGCCGTTCTATGTTTCTAGAATGTGGCTTTGAAAAATCCAGGCTACCTTCAAAGGTTCTTTAAAGTGACTTTTATTCTCATAAAGGGGAGAAAGGCAGGTTAATCATCTATTGACTCCTCAGTCTTATTACTGGCGTAAAGCTCGGGCTTCAGTGAATTTCCGCTTTCTGGTTACCCAACAAATATACATCAGCAGGAGGTGCAGATAAAGATCGAAAGATTAAGCTTTGTCACTCAAATGATAATTAAAAAGAGTATTTTAAACACACTGTAAATATACACAAGCCATCATAAAATCATCAAAACCCTGCCAGAGCTCACCACCTCCAGAGTCTATAGATTAGCAGGGAGAGGGATATTGATGTGAAGTCCTGCTTGTCTTGGTAGATTGTCATTAACTGTCCCGAGCCTGCACTCAGCCAGCCATCTGAGCTGGGGCGAGACGGGGAATCCGGCTTCACACATTCTAGTGGCAGATTAGTGGGATTTGGGACAAGCAGTTTAATATGCATTTAATTGTCATCCTTTCCCATTCCATTCCAAGACGCCTTAACATATAGTATTAATATTCCAAGCACTGAAATGAAAACAACAGAAATCAAGATTCCGTTGTCCTGCTTTTAAAACATCATTGCCTATCCAAGGAAAGATGTGGGTGAGGCAGATTAATTTCTACTAAACATTTCACTTATAACATGTCATAAAAAGACACATGAGCTCGTGTATATTAGAGGCATCCCGTAGTATCACCTTTCATAAAGAGAAAAGCTTGTCATCATCATCTTATTAGGATGTCATGCATTGTTAAACTGGTAAAATATTTCTGTATATTCCAATTAACGTGACCATTTAACTGGCACAGGCATTCCAGCGAAAACTATCTTCTTTCAAAAAAAAAAAAGTCCTTTCCGCTGGGAACAAATCCTTTGTTTGACAATTCAGAGAACGTTATTTAGAGATTTTAATTGCTCAGTTGATCTGTGGCTGGATCTCAATAATCAAAACAATAAAATGGTTTTTTTTTTTTCTTTTTTGGACAACTGTAATAAAATGCTGGTAGTGTCCTGGGACGGTTAACACAGGCAAGACCGACACTGTCAGATTTTTTCCCGTATATCTTTTTTATCAGCGCCAAACACAGCCAATTTTTAAAAAGTAAGAAGTGCGTGAACCTTAACCTTGAACCATCTTTGAAAAATCCAGGCTACCTTCAAAGGTTCTTTAAAGTGACTTTTATTCTCATAAAGGGGAGAAAGGCAGGTTAATCATCTATTGACTCCTCAGTCTTATTACTGGCGTAAAGCTCGGGCTTCAGTGAATTTCCGCTTTCTGGTTACCCAACAAATATACATCAGCAGGAGGTGCAGATAAAGATCGAAAGATTAAGCTTTGTCACTCAAATGATAATTAAAAAGAGTATTTTAAACACACTGTAAATATACACAAGCCATCATAAAATCATCAAAACCCTGCCAGAGCTCACCACCTCCAGAGTCTATAGATTAGCAGGGAGAGGGATATTGATGTGAAGTCCTGCTTGTCTTGGTAGATTGTCATTAACTGTCCCGAGCCTGCACTCAGCCAGCCATCTGAGCTGGGGCGAGACGGGGAATCCGGCTTCACACATTCTAGTGGCAGATTAGTGGGATTTGGGACAAGCAGTTTAATATGCATTTAATTGTCATCCTTTCCCATTCCATTCCAAGACGCCTTAACATATAGTATTAATATTCCAAGCACTGAAATGAAAACAACAGAAATCAAGATTCCGTTGTCCTGCTTTTAAAACATCATTGCCTATCCAAGGAAAGATGTGGGTGAGGCAGATTAATTTCTACTAAACATTTCACTTATAACATGTCATAAAAAGACACATGAGCTCGTGTATATTAGAGGCATCCCGTAGTATCACCTTTCATAAAGAGAAAAGCTTGTCATCATCATCTTATTAGGATGTCATGCATTGTTAAACTGGTAAAATATTTCTGTATATTCCAATTAACGTGACCATTTAACTGGCACAGGCATTCCAGCGAAAACTATCTTCTTTCAAAAAAAAAAAAGTCCTTTCCGCTGGGAACAAATCCTTTGTTTGACAATTCAGAGAACGTTATTTAGAGATTTTAATTGCTCAGTTGATCTGTGGCTGGATCTCAATAATCAAAACAATAAAATGGTTTTTTTTTTTTCTTTTTTGGACAACTGTAATAAAATGCTGGTAGTGTCCTGGGACGGTTAACACAGGCAAGACCGACACTGTCAGATTTTTTCCCGTATATCTTTTTTATCAGCGCCAAACACAGCCAATTTTTAAAAAGTAAGAAGTGCGTGAATAACCTTGCCACTATCAAGACATTTGAAACACCACTAAAGGTCTATGTGAGCCATCCAACTGGATTATCGACTGCCATCTCATCTGATTATCTATGAAAAGGAGCCACAAGTTTGAATTAGAAAGAAAACAAGTCTTCATATCAATTAGAAAAAAGCCAAACACTTCACTAAACATGGGCAAAAAAGACCTGGACAAATATTTTACAAAAGAAGAAACGTAAATAACTGTTTAAATAGAAGAAAGCACTTCTATCTCATTAATCATCAGAAGAATGTGAAGGAAATCAAGGAGACACTGTTTTCTTAATCTGTCAAACTGAAACAGGGTACACACACACACACACACACACACACGCACCCCAGCACTGCTATAAAGGCACCAGAAAGCGGGCACACTCACAGACTACTGGGGGAAACTATATCATCAGTTCAACCGTTTGGAAGAACATTTTGGCAAAGTGGATCCGAAGCCTTTCAAATGTGCGTTATTTTTTGATTCATTAATTCAGTTCCTAGGCATTTAAGGTGACAGAAACTCACACAAAAATGTCAGCCAAGGCTACTTATCCTGGTGTCTCATATCATTTGGAAAAACAATAGGAAATAGTCTTAGTGTTCAACAAGAGGAGAAAAATTAAATAAATATGAGATGTCTGTACAAGGGAATTCTAGTTTCTGTTAACAGTCATATTCCCAGGGAATATTTAAAGATAGGAAAAGCTGCTTACGATATAATAGGTGGAAAAAATCATAATTTTACTTCAAAAGGTATATACATAACAAGGGCCCACTGTAGAGCACAGGGAACTACATTCAAAATCTTGTAAGAACATATAATGGAGAAGAATCTGAAAAAGAATATATATATGTATATATATATATATATATATACACACACACATACACATATATACACAGTATATAACCAAATCACTTTGCTGTACACCTGAAACTAACACAACAGTGTAAAGCAACTATACTTCATTTTTAAAAAAGTGTGTGTATATATATATATATATATATATATACATATATATATATATATATGTACGTATGCATTTTAAAAAAGACTGGGAGTCAATACACTAAGAAATATTCATAGTGGCTATCTCAAGCTGATAGGATTACAGGAGACATCTCTTTTCGGTTTTATACATCTTTAAATTTAAAAAAGCGATTCCATAAGTGCAGATTACATGCTCCTTTAAAATGTGCTCACGGGAAAAGTAAACTCAGAAACACTGTTTATTTTTAAATGCTCCCTTCCCTATTTCTGAAATAATTCCCTTTATGGTAAGCACGTTTAGAGCTAAATACATTTCTTTGCCGAAGAAGAGGAGGCTGGGGTAGCTATATAACGGCAACATTTCCAGACACATGGGAACTAGACATTGTTTAAAGTCGACAAGGCTGGTACTGGATGAGGCCGGTCAGGCCATGCAGTTTGTTCATTTTACAACAGGAGTGCCCTGGACGGATCGCAGGACACCCGGAACGAGACACGAGGTGCCAAGAGAAACGGAGCATCTGATTTGGCACGAACAACTGGCTGTCATAACAGTCCAGGGGAGAAACACAAATCAGCAAGGAATTTGCACTTAAACTTGATTTAAAAATTCTATCAACAGTGAAATTCTTATTTGGAGTATTTCTATTCAGAAGAAGAGTTCCTCCCAGGCATCATCACAGCATTTCTCAACCCCCAAACACACAGGGATTTTCTGACTACTCTCTTCAGGGTCTGCAAAGCCCTGGCAAGAACTCGGGGAAGATGAAGACCATTATGACCTTGCGTAGGAGATGGGATGATCCAGAGTCTTAGGATTTTCCCCCGAGAGTGACAGATTCATTAAGTTGCCGTCTAAAGCGTCAGAGCAGAAAGAGATCCCATCTTCTTTTCTAACTTCCTCTGCCTCCCACCCAGCATCTGTGTTTCTGCATTTTTTTCTTTTCTGCTGGATTCCATTGGGGAAGAAAGGCAACCTGATCCTTGAGAAGGTTCTACTTTGAAGGACGGGGAGGCGGAGCATGCATGAGGAATAGAATAGAACACGCACGAGAGGAAGGAAAACGAATATTGGGCAGGTCAGCAGTTATTGGTGGACTTCCTGGTGGTCCAGAGGCTGGGAGTCCACCCGCTGATGCAGGCGGTGCAGGTTTGATCCCCGGCCTGGGAAGATTCCACATGCTGTGGGGCAACTAGGTCCGTGCACCACAACTACCGAAGCCCCCATGCCCAGAGCCTGTGTGTCAAAGAAACAAGAAATAAGAAGCCACTACGATGAGAAGCCTGCACATTGCAATGAAGAGTAGCCCCTGCTTGAGACAACTAGAGAAAGTCTGTGCACCAACAAAGACCCAAAGCAGCCATAAATTAGTTAATAAAATTTAAAGACAGAGTCATTGGTCTATTGACTGAGTGCCTAATATGTGCTGAGTGCTTTATCTCCTTTGCAAATTATCTCATGTGACTTTGCATAACACAGAATATGAAACTCTGGCCTTGTAAAACCCTTCTCTCCTCAAACTCTAGGATAACTTCATTATGACCATCAACATCAAGGCATGTTTCAAAACACAAAATGTAAGAACTAGCTCAGCTGCAGGTTTCTTCATTTTTAATACCAGAGTATGGTTTAGACCCATGACTAGACAGAAGGTAAAAGTGGTCAGCTCCGCCTTTTGAACTACGAAGATGGGTTGTGGCTGTTTAAAGAGCTTTGACTTAGCATCTGACTCTTTCACGACACCATGGACAGTGGCCTGACAGGCTCCTTTGTCCACGGGATTTCCCAGGCAAGAATACTGGAGTGGGTTTCTATTCCTTCATCTAGGGGATCATCCCAGACAAGGGATCGAACCCACATCTCCTGCATCGGCAGGTGAATTCTTTACCCCTGAGCCACCAGGTAACCCTGAAGAAGAGAGCTCCTCTAAAGCAGGAAACCCACTGTGGCACCTGGAGCCAGTCTGGTGAAGAGGCTGATTACCAGGGGGGGTGGGGGCACAGAGCTGCAGCCTGGGCAGAGGAAGATGAACAGCTTGTCGCTGAGCCATGCCTGGCTCACACCAAGGATTTCGGAGCTTGCTTGTTTCAAAGCTCAAATTTCCAAATTCAGATGCAGAGCAGAATCTGCCGTTCCCTTCCCCCTCTCAAGCCGGCGACCCCCGCCCCCCCCCACCCCGCTTCCTTACCCCAGTTTGCTAAGCGGCTGCATTTATAAATGACTAGAAGGAATGCTTTATGCTTGGCCACCCCTCCAGCAGGAGACAACTGGCTCTCTCTGTGGTGTTCAGCAAGCCCCACCGAGCCACCAAGATGCCTCATTAGAACGCAAGACACTCCCGCCGGCCCTGGGCCCCTGGGCGTTGGATGCTAGCTACTGTGGTCTGCATCCGTAGTCATGACAGCCGGCCCAGACTGTTGCCTTCCACTGAAGACCAAGTACATGATCCACTGCAGTTAATCAATAGGATAATGGAATGAATCAATAGGAAAGATTTTTAGAAGGTCTTAATTAAAGAAACACTTGCAGATACAAATGATGTCTTCAATCTATTGATAGTGCCAAGGTGAAGGGTTAAACACAAACAAAACCATCAACTTTATTTTGCTGGCATGCCTTCCACACGAGAACAACCCGGTAGCCTCCTGGCCCCAGGGTCGGCCCATTAATCAGTCCCTTGTCAATTCCACGGCCACACTGTATGGGAAAATCAGGCTATGATCAAAAATTTTAATTACTAAACAGCGGCTCGAAACAGCAATGAAAAATAGATCCGCACGCCCCCGTCTGGCTTTCCTTGGCTCCCAAAGTGGGATCGGCCTTTGCCATAAAAATCAGATAGGCACCCAAACTCCCCCTCTGATGGGACGCACTGAATCAGAATAATTAAAGAAAGTCTAAATTGACGGATCCCACTTAGGCAGGGGGAATTCTCCTGTGGGCCTTCTGCTCAAACATGTTCCATCAATATTTTTGATTCCCTAGACGGTCCTGCAGTAGGTACTGGTTTAAAGAGACATCAGTCTCTGATGTCAGCATTTATCTAATGAACCTTCAAAAATCAATGTCCAGGATGGCCTGTTACACGCTGGCACCCAATCTGTCCACTCTCCCTAGCCTCACCGGCGCAAACCTGAAACCCATGGACTCGGGCGGTCAGGTGGGATGGTTAGGCCAGAAGAGGTTGGGATCAGGTACTCCGTTTCAGTCCTGAGAAGGCAGAAGACACGGGGACGAAATGAGGAAGCCAGGAGACCCTGCTAAGCTTTCCGAGGGCCTCCCGACTCCGGACAGGTACACCCCGAAAAGACCTGCTGCTTTAGCTCATCCCCTCCCGCCCGCCTCCAAATGCTCCTTCCCCTCTCCTAGTTCCGCCCCCTTGACGGCTGCCTGACAGGATTCCGGTCCCATTCCTGACAGCTATGGTAATTTTCTGCTTTTTGGGATTCCATTGAGCTCCACTCAACAGGAGGCCCGTGCTTAGCCCTTCTCTTGTTAGGGTTTACGCTCAGCTCGCCCTCACCCTTCTGTGAAGAGGGCTCCTTGACACTGATAGCTTGACACCCTAACAGGCAGAAGAGAGGGCCTAAGTTTGTTTCACTTCTTTTTCCCTCTTTAAAATAAATTGGCCTGTGCGGGCTGCCACGGGGCTGAGCTGTTTCAAGCGCATAACTCGGGGTGACAGGTATGCCATTCACCAGGCCAGGGCTTGGCCCGCCTTATCATCTCTGCTTTCAATCGCGTGCAGCTCTCTCTCTCTCCTGACCGCCAGAGTCCATCCTGAGAGCCGCGAGGTGCTTGGATGCTCGTAAGACGCGTGGTGTGGGCTGAATTCGTTGGTGCACGATTTCTGTCTGTCTCCTGGAATACAGCTTTCAGCAAGCCCCTCGTGCCAAGTTTGAGTCCAATTAAACTACAATGAGAGGTACCATGATTTCATTTGCTTGGATTGTCACATTTCAGAAGTTCAGTAGCCTGCAAAATGTTCGCTGTCTCTCATTAAGCCGGTTCCAGCAACTGTGTAAAGTCTCTCATTTAGCCGCTTTTTACACTCTGCTTTCAGCCCTTCAAAAATGGCTGCCTGCAGGGAAGAATCTTTGCCGTCGGTGGTATTAGAAGATGTTTCTGGCCATATGGATAGAATAGCAAAACTGACCCCAGGACAAAAATGAGATGACAGTCTAAGGATTCCAGTTACGTTGGTCTAGCGTTTCTCTGGAAGAATCCTTGCTTCAGAGAGGAGGGCTGTGTGTGTGTGTGTGTGTGTGTGTGTGTGTGTGTATGCTATGTGTATGCGTGTTTGGGGAAGGGCTACCTTCTATGCTAAAGAACTCTCAGTCTGGTGATCGTAGTTTCAGAATCACAAAAAAAAGATCTATACATTTTTATTCCCCTGATACAAATGTTTGTCTCTGTAAAAATCCTAATGAAGGAACTTCCTGGTGGTCCAGTGGTTAAGACTCTGTGCTCTCAATGTAGGGATAGCCAAGATTCGAACCCTGGTCAGGAAACTGGATCCTGCTTGATTCAACTAAAGATCCTGCATGCCACAACTAAGGCCCAGAACAGCCAAATAGACAACAAAATCATAATTATAAAAGTTTCGAGAAATCATAACAAAAAACATAAAATTTCATCTGGATAGACACAAAAAATTTCACCAAAGAGTGCTACAGGAGATCAGAGTTGTCCTGGAAACCTGATGCACATGAGACACTAGGTTGGTCTCATTTGAGTTCTGCTTGGGCTAAGGGGAAAAAATGAAATCACCATACTTTGGACTGTGTGTAGTCTATTTTCTGTCATGGTTCAGGTGTGATAAGGAAATTGCTATACAGATGCCATTCGTGACAATTACAGTTTATTTCTGAGATGCCACGCATTGTGTTAAGACTTTACATATAGAATTTCATTTTATTGCCCCAATAACCCGTTCTCCAGATGAGAAGACTGAGGCACAGAGAAAGCGAACTTGCTCAAAGGCATAGCTGGCAAGAGAAAGAACCGGGAATCAAACCAAGGTCTGTCTGACTCCAAAGCTCTTCTTTCTAACCATTTTGCCCTTATGTTTCCACGGCAAAGACTGGCTCACTCCCTGCGGGATTGACAAAATACAAACCGGCAGGTACACGGTGATAGCAGTCATGTCTGTCCGGCTTCCTCTGGAGCAGAGGTCAGCATGGCCACCGAGTCTGTTTCAGCTTTGGCTAACGCATTCACTTGGGTAGACAGGAAATGTCTGGAGCTCCAATCCTCTACTGACCTCTGTATTTTGAAAAATAAACTTCTGAGTACAGCTCCTTTTCTAATCCCAAAAGAAAATGTAGAAAAAAATGTAGAAAAGAAATGTAGAAATGCCCAAAGCAGAAAATTTCAATAATGTACAGTTCTGCCACCTAGATAGTCTTGAGACAAATTCTCTCTGTTGGTCTATCAAACTTATGATTTCCAGTATTATTTGCTCAGTGTTTGGTGTTTTTCTCAATGAATACACAAATCCACCTGTCTCAGGTCCTTCCTGTGGATAGATGTGTATGTGATCACCGGATTAAGTTGGCCAATCCCTGAAGGTGAAATCCCTGGTTCTTTTAAACACACTGTCCTCTCAACCGATTCCACAGAGGAAAAACATGGAACCTTTTTTTTTAAAGCCCAGGTGCTGAGAACAGTCCCAGCTGGCTGAGAACTGAAGGTCAGAGACGCGCTGAGTATGGCTGAATGTGCCAAACTGTGAATCCCAGGAACTTAAAATGTAATCAGAGGTCCTCCTACCAGCTCGGGGACCCAAGAATCTTTCAGTATTCCTTAACAACAACAACGAAAAAGGACAGAAAAGGCTCAACATAAAACTGAAGAGATTAGTTTAATTATGTATGCGTAAAAATAATCAAGATCAAAAAATGCTTTCATTTTCCTGGGTAGTGGGGTTTTTTTTTCTTTTTTTTTGAAACATATATGGTTGATATTCTTGCTTAGAAGATGGAACGGATACTTGGGCCTTCAGCAGTCAAGGGTTTACAGGACGGGGGCGGCTGCTCTTGGTCTGGCCCGGGGCAGGGTGTGATGAACATGGTCTGAAATCAATATCAGGGAACAGTTACTGCATCTCAATATTCGATGGGCTGCTGGACCAAGGTCTGTCTGCCAAAGCTCTTCTTTCTAACCATTTTGCCCTTATGTTTCCACGGCAAAGACTGGCTCACTCTGCGGGATTGACAAAATACAAACCGGCAGGTACACGGTGATAGCAGTCATGTCTGTCCGGCTTCCTCTGGAGCAGAGGTCAGCATGGCCACCGAGTCTGTTTCAGCTTTGGCTAACGCATTCACTTGGGTAGACAGGAAATGTCTGGAGCTCCAATCCTCTACTGACCTCTGTATTTTGAAAAATAAACTTCTGAGTACAGCTCCTTTTCTAATCCCAAAAGAAAATGTAGAAAAAAATGTAGAAAAGAAATGTAGAAATGCCCAAAGCAGAAAATTTCAATAATGTACAGTTCTGCCACCTAGATAGTCTTGAGACAAATTCTCTCTGTTGGTCTATCAAACTTATGATTTCCAGTATTATTTGCTCAGTGTTTGGTGTTTTTCTCAATGAATACACAAATCCACCTGTCTCAGGTCCTTCCTGTGGATAGATGTGTATGTGATCACCGGATTAAGTTGGCCAATCCCTGAAGGTGAAATCCCTGGTTCTTTTAAACACACTGTCCTCTCAACCGATTCCACAGAGGAAAAACATGGAACCTTTTTTTTTAAAGCCCAGGTGCTGAGAACAGTCCCAGCTGGCTGAGAACTGAAGGTCAGAGACGCGCTGAGTATGGCTGAATGTGCCAAACTGTGAATCCCAGGAACTTAAAATGTAATCAGAGGTCCTCCTACCAGCTCGGGGACCCAAGAATCTTTCAGTATTCCTTAACAACAACAACGAAAAAGGACAGAAAAGGCTCAACATAAAACTGAAGAGATTAGTTTAATTATGTATGCGTAAAAAAATAATCAAGATCAAAAAATGCTTTCATTTTCCTGGGTAGTGGGGTTTTTTTTTCTTTTTTTTTGAAACATATATGGTTGATATTCTTGCTTAGAAGATGGAACGGATACTTGGGCCTTCAGCAGTCAAGGGTTTACAGGACGGGGGCGGCTGCTCTTGGTCTGGCCCGGGGCAGGGTGTGATGAACATGGTCTGAAATCAATATCAGGGAACAGTTACTGCATCTCAATATTATTTGCCGAGATGGGCTGCTGGAAGGGGGTGGGGGAAGAGAGAGGTATGTCGATAGCTTTAACGAAGCACTCCACAGCCCTGCACAAAGGGAGGTCAAATAACTATCAGCAGACCAATCCCCATTTTAAGTAGTAAAAATGATAAAATCAATATTATTAAATAAAAAGTTAGCACTGCTATTGAACCCTCTCACGGTCTTGGCAGTGCCGGGCTGAAAATGAGGGAGGCTGTTTTCCAATCTCTTTAGGGGCAAATGTTTAGGATCAGAAACATTTGCAAAATCTGGGGGTAGCAGCGGGCCGAGTGGTATTTCTCACATGGAAACTGAGCCTTGGGAAATCTCAATATTAGGGCCGGGTTACTGCCATCTGGGAAGACGACCCTTCCCAAACAGGTGAACATCCATTCTGAGGGCCACAAAAGGCGATATCCATTAGAACTAGACTTGGCTCCTCTGTCCTTCAGGGGGACAGAGGTTGGGCTGGCTCAGAGTTTTCCAGGAAAAGAGAAAAGGTCCTACGTGATTCTTTTCATATCTTGAGAATTGGAAATGTACAAGGACAAGAAAGAAAAAAAAAAGAGAGGAAAAAAAAAGGAAAGAAAACAAAAGGAAAAAGAGGAAGACAGCAAGGGCATTCAACAGTCGAGGACTGACCCCTTCTAGTCGGCCCAGAGGCCTGTGGGGAAGCTTCTAGAAGCCAAGGAGGCGTTCTTTCCTGCAGGCGTTGGGCGGTTAATTGTGTAAACCGGAGGCAGCCTATAGCAGGTATTGAAAATGATAAATTTAGACTAAAGATAGTCCAGCCAAAAATTTCCTATGAAAGCGGCACGCTCCAGTCATATCTGGAGGAAGGAGAAAAAAGAAAAAAAAAAAAAAGACGAAGACGAAGAATGGGCAAAACTGAGTGACAGCCCGTCGGCAAGCCTGTGTGCATGGCTCTGACCTGCATTTAAACACAGAGCTGCTTAGCCTTTTGAACACCTGAAGTTGGCTTCCTTGTTTGCATTTCATAGAAACTACTATAGAAAGTAAACAAGAACCTTTGGTGAATTATTTAGCATACAAATAAACCGGCAACGGAGGCTAAGTAGGCCTATATGAACTAACTGGATTGAAATATTCATCTGTAAATAACGCTCCAATCTGGTGCTTTCACGTACAAATACTACATGGAACATTAGACACAACTGGCTTCTAGGGATATTTAGGCTCACTGGAGAGCAATTTTTATGTCTCCTGGCATCTGTGGCTAGTGATATGGACTGACTGTTAATATAACCTACATAAAATTTATGTGAACACTCACGGAAATAGGAACACACTGTCAGACAGCTGGTGTCTGATGCGAAGCACATGCGGGTTTTATGTGCACTGCGTAAACTAACCTTTGCAATAAAGATTTAGCAGGTTTATTAGTTTAGGAAATCGCTATAATTAAGGATAATTCATAATGGCCGCTTATCCACTCTCCAGCAATAGCTAGCTTAATTTAGGCTCCATTTCTTTGAGCCATAAATAAGTGCGCTGCTATCTTCGGCACAGATGTGGCATTCAACCTGTTCATGTTGGCTGGTTTTTGCTTGTGTTTTAATCAAAAGCATTAGTAGATAAGACTATTAAAAAAAACCACACAAGCTTTGAAATAAATTAACAAGAAATGCATAGGTGAAGTGTTCTAACCGCTCAGGGGAAAAAAAAAAAAAGGTAACCTCTCCCTCCAGAGGTAAAACAATTAAAAATAAATAATCCTTTTAAATGTACTTAAAGGAACTTTCATTTACAAAACCCATGGAGAGAGAAAGTGACGGAGCAATACTGTTAATGAAGGCTGAGGAAGTATGAGTGTGACCTCTCTACAGTATTTCCATTTAACTATGCATGTAATTAAAGTCTGACCTTTGCAAATGCAGCACGCTCGGCCTCCCTGCAACTTCCCCTGTGATTTCAAGATCCGAGCCTGGGCTTCGGGGATGGCAGCTTTCCTCAGCTCGCTCCCTCTCTCTCCCACCTCCAGCGTCTGCTCTGAGGGATGGCTGCGTCTACAACCTGTCCCCCTCCTGGGGACACCTTTCCTGTGAGTCCTCATCAATACTTGACACTCTGCTTTTTCATTCATCCACGCCATCTTTGCCTTACAGCCCCTGCCCGCTTCAAACACTCAGGGCACGAGTCAGCGAAAGGGAAGAGGCGCCAGAATGTGGGTCCAGATCTCGTCAGCATCTCCGATGCCAATGAATTGATGAGCATGCTTCAGGTGCTCCAGAGGGACTCTGCTAAGTGGTCTGAATAGCTAGTCCAAGGAGACCTTCTTCCCAGGAGATCTTCCTCCAGGGAGCATCTGTGGCTAGTGATATGGACTGACTGTTAATATAACCTACATAAAATTTATGTGAACACTCACGGAAATAGGAACACACTGTCAGACAGCTGGTGTCTGATGCGAAGCACATCGGGTTTTATGTGCACTCGTAAACTAACCTTTGCAATAAAGATTTAGCAGGTTTATTAGTTTAGGAAATCGCTATAATTAAGGATAATTCATAATGGCCGCTTATCCACTCTCCAGCAATAGCTAGCTTAATTTAGGCTCCATTTCTTTGAGCCATAAATAAGTGCGCTGCTATCTTCGGCACAGATGTGGCATTCAACCTGTTCATGTTGGCTGGTTTTTGCTTGTGTTTTAATCAAAAGCATTAGTAGATAAGACTATTAAAAACCACACAAGCTTTGAAATAAATTAACAAGAAATGCATAGGTGAAGTGTTCTAACCGCTCAGGGGAAAAAAAAAAAAAGGTAACCTCTCCCTCCAGAGGTAAAACAATTAAAAATAAATAATCCTTTTAAATGTACTTAAAGGAACTTTCATTTACAAAACCCATGGAGAGAGAAAGTGACGGAGCAATACTGTTAATGAAGGCTGAGGAAGTATGAGTGTGACCTCTCTACAGTATTTCCATTTAACTATGCATGTAATTAAAGTCTGACCTTTGCAAATGCAGCACGCTCGGCCTCCCTGCAACTTCCCCTGTGATTTCAAGATCCGAGCCTGGGCTTCGGGGATGGCAGCTTTCCTCAGCTCGCTCCCTCTCTCTCCCACCTCCAGCGTCTGCTCTGAGGGATGGCTGCGTCTACAACCTGTCCCCCTCCTGGGGACACCTTTCCTGTGAGTCCTCATCAATACTTGACACTCTGCTTTTTCATTCATCCACGCCATCTTTGCCTTACAGCCCCTGCCCGCTTCAAACACTCAGGGCACGAGTCAGCGAAAGGGAAGAGGCGCCAGAATGTGGGTCCAGATCTCGTCAGCATCTCCGATGCCAATGAATTGATGAGCATGCTTCAGGTGCTCCAGAGGGACTCTGCTAAGTGGTCTGAATAGCTAGTCCAAGGAGACCTTCTTCCCAGGAGATCTTCCTCCAGGGAGCTGCAGCTTGACTGACATAGGAAGTGGGAATCATTTGAAGGGTGAAGCTCTGCAGAGACTTAAGAAAGAGTAGCTTTGTTCTTGAGTAGCTTTCTTGATGTTGGAGTTAATCCTGCTCTAATGCTAAGGGTGTTGGTCTAAGGGTCAGAAGGTCTGGGGTATGTCTGCTGACTGTGTCACCTGTCATCTGCTGTGTCCCCAAGAGAGTCAGTCGGCCTCCCTAAGCTTTGGGCTCCCCATCTGCAAAATGGTCATCATCACCCACCCCACCCACAGCAAGGACTCTGCTAAGGACTCTGGAGAATACGGCCCACAAATCTCCTGGGTAAGTTCAGCTGGTAAATTCAGCCCAGCCACTTAGTAATGGGACCTCTCCATCTCCAAGTTTTCCGGTACTCAAGCAGAACCAATGGAATCTACTAGTCACCTCACCACAGTAAGAGGATCAAGAAAAACGATGTGTGCAAAAGTGGTTAGTCAACCCCAAAGAGTACTGCTGTTCAACTTATTTGAACTGGGCTTTCTCCTGCCAATTTCCAAAGGTGCTGCTGGCCCATGGGTTCCAAATACAAGGTCCCTCTTCCACCCCCTGACTGGAAGGGGATGGTGAAGGGGATTTGAGGAGGCTGAGGCAATGCCAAGGGTTGGTGGGCATGATACAAAAACAGGCCAGGCACATCAATTTGAAAAAAATGGTATCTCGGGACTTTTCTGGTAGTCTAGTGGTAAGAATCCACCTTGGGATACTCTGTGACAACCTAGAGGGGTGCAATGTGGTAGGCGATGGGAGGGGGGTTCGGGAGGGAAGGGATGTGTGTACACCTGAGGCTGATGCAAGCTGATGTATGGCAGAGGCCAACACAATAGTGTAAAGCAATTATCCTCCAATTAAAAAATAAAAAAAGAGAGATAGAAAAGAGTCCACCTTGCAATGTAGGGGTCGTAGGTTCAATCCCTACTCGGGGAGCTACGATCCACATGCCACGAGCAACTAAGCCCACAGGCTGCAACTACTGAGCCTGCACTCCGCAACTAGAGACTGTGTGCACCACAACAAAAGATCCCTCATGTTGCAACTAAGACCCAATGCAGCCAAGTAGACAACTAACTGAAAGTGGAAGTCACATTCACCTCTGTGCAATCCCATGGACTATAGCCTGCCAGGCTCCTCTGTGCATGGAATTCTCCAGGCAAGAATACTGAATACAAGTGGGTAGCTGTTCCCTTCTCCAGGGGATTTTCCCAACTCAGAAATAGAACCCAGGTCTCCTGCATTGCAGGCAGATGCTTTACCAGCTGAGCTGTCAGGGAAGTCCAAATAACTACATAAATATTTCAAAAAAAACCCAAACAAAACAAGTCAAAAAAAAAAATCTTACTACTAAAAGAGCTTTTCAATTCCTAGAAAAAGAGCAAAGGTGGCTGAATTATTTTTGTGAGCCGTGACCAGGTGAGCATAAGGAGGGCAAGGGATAAGGTTGGTTAAACTCTCCAAAAGAATATTCTCTCCCAAAGCACTCTCTCATTGAGAATTTGGCTATCGAGCTAACACTGAGGAAACAAGTACCATCTGATACATTTTTATTGACAAATTCTGGTGGTTGGTGTCCTGGCCCTGAGGTGGGCATACAGACAGAAAGCAAAAGTGTTAGTTGCTCAGTCCTGGATGACTCTCTGTGACTAGCTGCCCAGGCTCCTCTGTTCATGGGATTCTCCAGGCAAGAATACTAGAGTGGGCTGCCATTCCCTTTTCCAGGGGCTCTTCCTGACCCAGGGATGGAATCTGGGTCTCCTGCACTGCACATGGATTCTTGACCATCCGAGCCACCAGGGACGGAAGAGCAGGAGATAGATGGAGAAGAGGAAGGGTAACTCTGACAAACCATAGCTCAACTCAGCTGTCCCTGGTCTCAGTGGCCCCTGAGAGCGGCCACGGTGGCCATCTAATGAGAAAAGGGTGGTAGGAGTTGGGCGACTTGCAGAAGAATCTGTACACATCCAGAGTGAGGAGATCTGTAGCCGGGAAAAGCCACTGGCTTGCATGTCATCGCCAAGACCCCCAAAAGCAGTGTGGCCTTGGCTTCCACGTGAACGAACAAAGTCAAGTGTGCCCGTCAGGCTCTGGAGCTCCAGGTACCTGGCAGGCTCGCCCGAAGCTCCATGAAGGTAAGTGGTCCACCCTCTTTTTTTCAGTTCATGGATAGGCCCATGTAATCAGGTGTGCACGGGGAGATTTATATCCCATTACAAAGGGGATTGGCAAAATAAAAATCTAATGCCCTGGGTTGTAAAATAGTACTGGATCACATAAACAGAGAGCGAGTGGGGTCAGGGAATGGCCTGGCCCTTCCCTATTTCAGCCTTCAGACTGAAAGTATTAGCCCCAAATGAGGAACATATTTATCAGGAAAATCTTTTATTCTTTTAAAATCAAGTTTCCTTTAGGAGTCAAAGTTCACAGGAACATTTACCATTCTGGGGCCACAAATTGACATCTTTAATAAGGCTTCTGGAAATTCAGAATTTAAATCATGGTTAGAATGATAGGGTCAGAACATGTCAAACTGAGAACTTGGGGTCAAAAAAAAAACAACCTGTTTTCATTATTGTCGAATGGCTTTAGAACATTCTTTGCCTTCTCAAATTATAAACTAAAAGAATCTTAAAACCAACAAATAGGTCCTAGGGTTATCTAAAAAAAAAAAAAAAAAAAAAAGTCCAGTTCAAGAGTCTTCCTAGAGAGGAGAATAAATGTTTAAATACATACAGTTTAACTAGAAGTTGAAGAAGTCAGAATAGCAGCAACATTCATAATAATTCAAGCTACATGGAACCAGTTCTGAGGAAACAAGAGTTCCAGAAACACAAGGTGCTCTATATTAAGCTCCTAGAAGTAACATGAGCAGAGTAGGTACAATTGAGATACATCAAGGATTTTGGGGGGCTTCCCAGGTGGTCCGAGGGGTAAAGAACTTGCCTGCCAATGAAGCAGGTGAAAGAGTCACAGGTTTGAATCTTGGGCTGGGAGAAACCCCTGCAGAAGGGCACAGTGATGCAGTCCAGTCTTCTTGCCTGGAGAAGCCCATGGACAGAGGAGCCTGGTGTCCTGGAGGGAACAAAGTCAAGTGTGCCCGTCAGGCTCTGGAGCTCAGGTACCTGGCAGGCTCGCCCAAGCTCCATGAAGGTAAGTGGTCCACCCTCTTTTTCAGTTCATGGATAGGCCCATGTAATCAGGTGTGCACGGGGAGATTTATATCCCATTACAAAGGGGATTGGCAAAATAAAAATCTAATGCCCTGGGTTGTAAAATAGTACTGGATCACATAAACAGAGAGCGAGTGGGGTCAGGGAATGGCCTGGCCCTTCCCTATTTCAGCCTTCAGACTGAAAGTATTAGCCCCAAATGAGGAACATATTTATCAGGAAAATCTTTTATTCTTTTAAAATCAAGTTTCCTTTAGGAGTCAAAGTTCACAGGAACATTTACCATTCTGGGGCCACAAATTGACATCTTTAATAAGGCTTCTGGAAATTCAGAATTTAAATCATGGTTAGAATGATAGGGTCAGAACATGTCAAACTGAGAACTTGGGGTCAAAAAAAAAACAACCTGTTTTCATTATTGTCGAATGGCTTTAGAACATTCTTTGCCTTCTCAAATTATAAACTAAAAGAATCTTAAAACCAACAAATAGGTCCTAGGGTTATCTAAAAAAAAAAAAAAAAAAAAAAAGTCCAGTTCAAGAGTCTTCCTAGAGAGGAGAATAAATGTTTAAATACATACAGTTTAACTAGAAGTTGAAGAAGTCAGAATAGCAGCAACATTCATAATAATTCAAGCTACATGGAACCAGTTCTGAGGAAACAAGAGTTCCAGAAACACAAGGTGCTCTATATTAAGCTCCTAGAAGTAACATGAGCAGAGTAGGTACAATTGAGATACATCAAGGATTTTGGGGGGCTTCCCAGGTGGTCCGAGGGGTAAAGAACTTGCCTGCCAATGAAGCAGGTGAAAGAGTCACAGGTTTGAATCTTGGGCTGGGAGAAACCCCTGCAGAAGGGCACAGTGATGCAGTCCAGTCTTCTTGCCTGGAGAAGCCCATGGACAGAGGAGCCTGGTGTCCTATGGTCCACAGGGTCACAAAGAGTCAGACATGACTGAAGTGACTTAGCACAGCACAAGGATATTTTCACCTGTGACCAAAGTAGGTGGCAAAAATGATAACAAAGGAACGGGCCAAGAGGACTCCTTTGCGGGTGGGGTGGGGCGGGCGGGCGGGGCAGTGGGCTGGGGAACCATTTTATGGTCATTTCTATCTTTAAAAAAATGATCATATTCCAACAGTCCAAACAAGAGTCTGCTAGGTGAGTCATGTCACCATTCACCACAGACAAACATCAACACTAGCACTACAGACCCCTATTACAGCATACAGGCTCTCGAGTACGGGTTTGCTTTCCTTCCGCCATCCTGCTAACCTGCACGTAAGATTCAGTCTGTTGGAAACCTTTGGATCCCCAATATGGTTATGCTCATCCCAGGGGTCAAAAGAGCCCTTCCAGATAAAAGAAAGCGTAGAGATCTAAATGGCTTCTGCCTCTTCAGCCCCTGATGGGGACCCAAGGAGGCTTTCCCTGTTACTATGTCTGCTTAGTTGTGACCTCAAATCTCTTTCATAACTTTCCAGGAAGCAGACAGGGCACACAGCCAGGCTTTCACGACCTCAAGAACGGTTAAAACAAAGATGGCATACCCCACTTGGTAACCACTGTGGATTTCAGGACCTGCCCACACAGTAGTGCCTGCATCTCCAGCCCAATGGTGAAACAGCAACTTCAGCATATAGCCTGTCCCCCTCCACCCACCCAGCGATTGCCTCTGAATGTCCTTCAGTGAAGAAAAGCAGATTTTCAGCCAGAAGGAACAAACTCCTCCAGCATAAAAGCATAAATTTGAGCACCCCTGAACCCGACCCCGCCCAGGCTACCTCCTGCCCTTTGCCTGGTACCCTTGACACCCACGGCTTAGCAGTCATATTTTGCAAACTATCAAAACGTGGATTCATTTGATTTGCAGATGGGGACCCCTATTGGTATGAAAAGAATTTCAGGGAAAATGGAAACTAAATAGAGCCTTCTTAACTAGGCCTGAACTTAACCAATCAAAAAGGCAGGACACCCACGGTTTCATTTCACCACGAAAAATACAGGGAGAGGGCTGAAATCCTCTCCCCTACCAGCCCCAACAGATAAGCCCTTTGGGAAAAGCCTGCCCCCTCCCCAGCGAGGCTCTGAAGTCACCCCCGCAGCACCCCCACAGGGGCCCACATGCATATGCGGCCCTCCAGCCGCGGGTGTCACCCGGGCTGCCGTCCATCTCTTGGCTGACAGATCTCCGTGTTGGGCAGGATTTCCAATCCTTCGCGACTATCTATTTGTCACTGCAGGTGAGTGGTGGCACTCAGCCTGATCCCTAGCCACTTTCACAGTTACTTATCTGTCTTTATGGATTCATCCTGTGTGTCAAGCCAGCGCATAACAGCATTACTGTCAGGGTGACAAAGCTGTCCCTAGAGGGCCACAAATGATTCTCTCTCCGTATGGCAGCTAGCGGGGGAAGTGTGGCGACTGCCTTGTCCCACTCATCCTTTCTCCGGCCCGAGCCTGCTTCCACCACCTCCTCCTACAGGGAGAGCAAGCTAAAGACGGGTTGAGGGCAGATGTGTGTGGGTCCTAAATGTTAGAGAGAAAAAGGAGGTGGGGCTCGCGTTCACCCTTGCCTGCAAGGCCCCATGCTCTTGTCACCTGCGTGGAAGTGGGGCTCCCACATGATGATGGGCCCTGTGGAGGCCCGAGAGGGGATCCCCCTCCTCTCCGACCCCCAAGGCCTGTCACTTGGCCACCCTCCCCAGACCCCAGACAACACACAGCAAGGGGACCTCAAGGCTGCTCCCTGCCAAGCCTGTAAATCTGAACGGCCACGGCAAAAAGCTGAGATCCGAAGGCTGTCATTTTGAGAGTAGAAATATTAACTGGAACTAATAATAAATAAGGACTTGGAGGGCACGTTGGATTTACCCAATGATTTGTAATCATTTTCGGGAGCTGACTGCTTCAAAAATAACATCTCATTTCTTTTTCTGTTTTGAAATGGAGCCCCGGTTCCATTTTCCTCCCCACGCTTTCTTCGGAATGTAATTTTGACAGCAACGTGGTGCCTGTGGCCATGTTAGTCGGAAGGAAGGCTTCTGCCTTTCCTTTATTTTAATCCCACAACAGCGCACTGAAATTAACACAGGAAGGGGAACACGGAGTTTTTATTGCCACTGGGAACTTGCTCGAAGATTCTACATTAAGCCACGCCAGTCCCAAACCAGGCCCACAATCCCTTCACTGGCCTGCCCAACGACCCTCTAATACCATCCTACAGTTCTGCAGACCCCTCCAAAATCAAGGTCGGTGGAGATCAGCCCTGCTCACCTGGGCCATCACACTATTACTTGGGGGCCTCAATAGGTGCGGAAAAAAAAGTAGCCAACCAGAGGCTCTACTCACCAGGTGGGGTCGCGGATGATGTCTATCGGAAGCCTTCTGCTTTCCCACCAAAAGGTCAACTGAAATACAAGTGCACGGCCGGGGCATGCACACACACACACAAACACACGCACGTGCACGCCAGTGCAGACGTGTCTTGAGACATGGCGCATACTCCGCTTTGTTCTTACCCTGATGAGCCTTCACTGTCTTGAGTTTTTTGTTTTTTTTTTTTAAATAAGTTCAATCTGATTTCTGACACTGGAAAAAACAAACCTAAAAGCAATTTAGAAAACACCTGCCCGTGAAGTCAGATGGCAAAATATCTAAAGCTCCTCTCGAAATCTGTGACCTCAGAGGCTGACATGGTTTGATGGGAAATTTAATGTAATAGGCAGCGAAAGCCAAGAGGCCTGTTGTCAGCAATGAAGTCTGAAAGTTAGCAGAATTAATAACACTGTACAATGGAAAAGCCCTCGAGGGACAGGGCTGCAGAACCGGGGCAGTGGGGAAGAATGACTCTCGAAGTCATTTCACTATGACATTCTGTCATCATCGCTAAACGGAAATAAAAAATCATCCGCATCGCCACATGTTTCTTTGTGTGTCCTTCCCTTATCTAATAGAAAGCAATAACACCCCACCCAGGCTGGGAATGGACCCTCCAGGGATTCCGTGCGCCCATTTTGCATCGCTTAAATGCAATAAGAATAAATGCAAGAGGGAGTCTGTTTAGCAGAGAGTGATCCTGCCCGTTTTGAAATGGAGCCCGGTTCTTTGCCTGAATGATTTGACAGCAACGTGGTGCCTGTGCCATGTTAGTCGGAAGGAAGGCTTCTGCCTTTCCTTTATTTTAATCCCACAACAGCGCACTGAAATTAACACAGGAAGGGGAACACGGAGTTTTTATTGCCACTGGGAACTTGCTCGAAGATTCTACATTAAGCCACGCCAGTCCCAAACCAGGCCCACAATCCCTTCACTGGCCTGCCCAACGACCCTCTAATACCATCCTACAGTTCTGCAGACCCCTCCAAAATCAAGGTCGGTGGAGATCAGCCCTGCTCACCTGGGCCATCACACTATTACTTGGGGGCCTCAATAGGTGCGGAAAAAAAAGTAGCCAACCAGAGGCTCTACTCACCAGGTGGGGTCGCGGATGATGTCTATCGGAAGCCTTCTGCTTTCCCACCAAAAGGTCAACTGAAATACAAGTGCACGGCCGGGGCATGCACACACACACACAAACACACGCACGTGCACGCCAGTGCAGACGTGTCTTGAGACATGGCGCATACTCCGCTTTGTTCTTACCCTGATGAGCCTTCACTGTCTTGAGTTTTTTGTTTTTTTTTTTTAAATAAGTTCAATCTGATTTCTGACACTGGAAAAAACAAACCTAAAAGCAATTTAGAAAACACCTGCCCGTGAAGTCAGATGGCAAAATATCTAAAGCTCCTCTCGAAATCTGTGACCTCAGAGGCTGACATGGTTTGATGGGAAATTTAATGTAATAGGCAGCGAAAGCCAAGAGGCCTGTTGTCAGCAATGAAGTCTGAAAGTTAGCAGAATTAATAACACTGTACAATGGAAAAGCCCTCGAGGGACAGGGCTGCAGAACCGGGGCAGTGGGGAAGAATGACTCTCGAAGTCATTTCACTATGACATTCTGTCATCATCGCTAAACGGAAATAAAAAATCATCCGCATCGCCACATGTTTCTTTGTGTGTCCTTCCCTTATCTAATAGAAAGCAATAACACCCCACCCAGGCTGGGAATGGACCCTCCAGGGATTCCGTGCGCTCCATTTTGCATCGCTTAAATGCAATAAGAATAAATGCAAGAGGGAGTCTGTTTAGCAGAGAGTGATGCCTGGTCGGTTGCCCATCGAAAGCCAATAAATCTCAATGCTTCAACAAGAGATGAAAATAGTTATCTCATCACTGCAGTGCCAGGGCGAAATTTTCTCTGAGCCAGAGTATTTTTATAGATGATTTATGCCTGGGAAGGATAGTTATTTAGCAAAATGGCAGATAATGATGAATAGAAAGTAAATATGAGTAGCAGCAAGGGAGTGGTACTCAGCCTC